>OX439442.1:5667929-6299000 GCA_949320045.1 Scotopteryx bipunctaria | reverse complement strand
ATTTATAACTAGTTTAAGAAATAACCACCTACAGATCACATGATACAGGTTCAAATTACGTAGGCAGGCTCTAGGTCAAACAAATGATTAGTTAAGTATGACCAATTTCATCAAATCAACGTAACTAGGTCGCATTATTGCGCGATGACCGAGATGAGACTAAAAATTGAGAGCGATGATAGATGGTAGAGTTCATGTATAGAAGCATGAACATAAGTGTTCATTGGTATTTACCAGTAAGAGGAAAATTATGACAACCTCGGTGGCATGGCGGGCGAGTGCTTGCCTGAAACGCAAGAGGTGCGGGTTCGATTCCCGTTGTGAGTTAAATGTTTGTATGTTCTGCAAATATTTCTTTTGGGTCTGGGTGTTGTAAAAAAGTATTTAAATATGTATTGTATCAGCCATCTGGGTCTCATAGCTTTCCTTAGTTTGGGGTTAGATGGCGCTGTGTAAAAATGTCCTCAAATATTATTTTATTATTTATCACCTACATAATTCTTACTCTCATTTTCGGTCGATTTTATGCGGTTTTCATTTTCGTGTTATGTAGGACTTACCTGCCTTGTTATTCTGAGATGAGATCTAAAACCTTTAGCCAAATTACGTTTCCTAGTCCATTAGTCTAACTTAGGTATATTTCATTTTCCTAATTGTGCCCGGTGCCTAATTTATCTAATTAAGCACTAATCTCTTGATTTACATACGCAAAATGCCGAAAAGAGAACATTTTCATTATGAAATATTTTTCATATAGTCCTGTATAAGAGCGCCTTTGTATAAGCTATTAAAAGCTCTTTCACAATATAATTAAAATACTCTGTAGAGATGCTCAAGTGAAGTTACTAATTTGTACTACATTGTTCATCGCAAGTAAATGATCGATCCCACATAATGTGACAAAATTTCAGAAAGCACTTCCGCGATTTTCTTTAAAAATGTAGGTATTTATTATGATCCTTGTATTAAGTTTAGTGGAAATCTGTATTCTCTGTCATATTATAATTAATCTTGCAATAACATGGCGTTGTGCAAAGAACTTGCATATGGCTCCCTAGGACTGATGGTTATATACTTTAAGTTATAATAAGTTCTGTCCCTATTAATAACTTTAGTTCGTTATGCTTTAATATTTTATCGATGTAAAGATACACTATAATTAACTGGATACAGACGTAGGTGTTTATGACTTTTTCATAAAAAAACCTCTTACCTTTACTAAGAATTGGATGATAAGCATCTGAATAAAACGATACCTTGCATTTGACTTGGACTTTGGACAAGATAAACTTTGAAAGCTGGGCGCGACGGTAGGCCCCACATAATACTCACAACATTCACGAGTCCCCACGATCCTCAACCATGGATCTTTTTCCTTGTACTCCGTATATAAAATGCATAGGCCTGTATTTAAATTCATATACATTTCGATTCATCGAACGTTGCTCGTAGCTATATGAATATTGATTGCTATTTGCATATGACTGGAACAAATTAGCAATCTATGGCGATCCGAATCGAGCAATCAATGGATCTTTGTTTGGTAACCTTGCTGTTTATGATAAGGAAGCGTGCAATATATTCAGGGCATACGATTGAAGTGACGTGTGGCTAATATGGGTCATTGTGTCACTTTCCTAATTAGTCGACAAATCGTCGTATCCTACGAATAAGGGCACAAACGCCATTGGGTCTTTTTATTTTTATTGCATTTTTGGAATCTTCACTATCATTTACATCTAATCAGTTCAAAAAAAGTTCAAAAATAAATTTAAATCAATAAGTTATTTAAGTTTTAAACTTGGGGCACAATTACATTGCTGAGTTTTGCCCGGCGAATAAGGTTCCAAACGCCACTGGTAGCTGTGTTCCACGCGCGAAATGAGTGATAAACGCAACTGGGACTTTATTCGTCGGAGATTACCGTGAAGTGCGGACATGCGTGTGCTGCGTATTGTTGTGTATATACAAGTTGCATTTTTATCAAACCTAATCGGAAATAAACTGGATTTTTTAAGTTTTCTAGTGTAACTTTCTTCATTTGCCTGTCGATTTATTACTACAAAATATAAGTACAGGCTGTAAAAAGACTACTCCCGACAACATTGGAGGGTGAAACTCATCAATCTAAACTACTTTTCATGGAATCAAACCTTTGATCGCGCTGTTCCATACGTCATGTTGACTTAGTAGGTCATCATCAGCCTATAGGAGACCACTGCTGGACATAGGCCTCCCCTAATGAGCGCCATCTTTTTGTGCCTTATCATTGGGGGGTTAATGCCCATAATCCCCACGCTGGGCATGCGGGACCCGGGAATTTAACTGTGCCTTAAGAGCTGCACTATACCGCAATCAACCGGTCGCCAGAGCCTCGTTTGTGATTTTGCAGGATGTACCACGGGCAGGTGAGGTTGGCTTGGGTCCCTAAGATGTGAGTCGGAACCCCATACACCCCAGTTCAATGTCTGCTTGATAGCAGCAACTGACGCCGAAATTAAAAATCCATCACAAGCTCCATGGTTAGAAGTTCAATTTAAGTGTATTCTCATCATCTCATCATCTATCTGCCCTTATCCCACTTATGTGGGGTCGTCACAACAATTGTTTTTCTTTCACTCCCCTTTATCAGTCGTCATCTCAGTATTCACTCCTTTCTTACTTACCTATGTCATCTTTCACGCAATCCATCCATCTCTTTTTCGGTCTACCTCTACCCTTGTATCCATCCACATTCATATTTATCACTCTTCTTGTCACATGATATTCATCCCTGCTCATGACATGCCCATACCATGCTAACCTATTACTCCTCCACTTCTCTGTCACAGGCGCTACATTCAAACTTCCTCTGATATACTCATTCCTTATCTTATCCATTCTCGTCACTCCACACATCCATGTCAACATTCTCATTTCTGTTGCATGCAATCTTCTTTCATCCGTCCCTTTTAGTTGCCCAACACTTCGATCCATACAATACGGCAGGTCTGACTGATTTGTAAATTTTCCCCTTAATTTTAAGGAGCATTCTGGGGTCGCTAGTTGTCCCCGTGACCTTTTGCCATTTCATCCATCCCGCATTATTCTATTTTTCACAATCCCGGTCTATATCGCCGTCGTTCTGGATTTATGAGCCGAGGTATCGGAAGTCGGAGCAGACTGGAAGGGATACTCCATTTAAGGAAATAGGGGAGAAACTGGATGAACCACCGAAATCGCAGAACAGGTGCTCAGTTTTTGTTCTGCTGATTTTCAGTCCGACACTCTCCAGTCTCTCTTGCCATTTTTCCAGTCTACCCTGGACCTCAAGCGCATCATCTTCGACAAGCACAATGTCGTCGGCGAACAGCATGCACCAGGGTGCTTCCTCCTGTATGTCTGACGACAACGCATCTATCACCAGGAGGCTAATAAGGGCTTAAAGCCGATCCCTGGTGAAAGCCTACAGCCACATTGAACTTATCGGTAACTTCAGCTTTGGACCGGACACGTATGTTTGCTCTATCATACATAGCACGTACAAGTTGCACGTACTTCTCAGGCACTCCCTTCTCTTTCATAGCCCACCACAGAAACTCACGAGGCATCCTGTCGTATGACTTTTCTGGGTAAATGAACATCATATGCAAGTTTTTATGTGCACATCTATATTTCTCACTAAGTTGGCGAAGAGCAAATATGGCGTCCATTGTTCCGCCTCCAGGCATATACCCGAATTGGCTCTGTGATACCTCACTCTCTTCTCTCATTCGTCTCGCTATTATCCTCTCCCAAACTTTCATACTGTGTGACATAAACACAGTTCTGTACATCACCCTTGTTTTTGAAAATTGGCACAAGAGAACTGTTGCACTATTCTTCCGGGATCGCCTGTTAAAGAATAAAGCTAGCCACCACCAAGCATCCACTTTCAAAAACTTCCATACTTCAGCTGGTATGTGGTCTGGCCCTACAGCTTTCCCATTCCTCATACCTTGCACCGCTATTTTTACCTCATCTACACTTATCTGTTTCACCACAGCCATGTTTGCTGGTGTTCTAGGTAAAACACCATTCCAATCATTCTCCTCATTCATCAGCTTTTCAAAATATCCCTTCCAACCTGTTTTTAGTTTCTCATCATTCGTCAAAACCTTTCTTTTATGCATTTAATATATATAATGTCCAAGTGATCTCAGTGATTTTAAAGAATAAAAAGTTTTAACTTTGACTTTGACTTATAATGTCCCTTGAACTCTTTTCTCTCGCTTTCGCTAGTTTGTAGAGGTCTTTCTGTCCGTCAGGGCTTTCCAGAGACTGGTACAGTTTTTCCTTGTACAGTTTTTTGGCCCTTGCTACAGCGACAGCTCTTTTAGCATTTTTCTTACACTCAACATACATCTTCCTCTTGATTTCTTTCATTTCCATAGTTTCAACATTTTTCCATTCCTTAAACGCATTCTTCTTAAGTATCTAGTAGGATACTCGGAAAATATAATTATCTAAGGCAGTAGTCAGAAGCACGTCCAAACATAACATTTGGCACATGCCCACATTTTGCAGAAGTATTCCTTATGTGACAGGTTGCAAGCCCATAACCGCTGCTAAAATTTATAATTTTGAACATGACGATAATCTTGAAAAACCATAAAAAATATTTAACTGTCATCAAATCGTCCTTCACGCTCCTCTCATCACCTTCTACTCATGACACCACAGCATAACACAAATTTCTACACTCTTCACTGTTAATGCGGTTCGTATGTGGAACTCTATTCCAATGTAAATACGCCAAGCCTCATCCACGGGAATCTTCAAGTCTAAAGTAGATCACCATTATCTTGCTCTGCAGAACAGTCATCAAAATTGAGCACCTGTAGGTTTTTTGTATAATGTTTTATAATTAGGTAGATATTATTTGTATTTATTTATGTATAATAATGATTTTTCTTGTAACTTATCTACAAAGCACTAACTCCGTTTTTTTTCCAAACTACACAAAGGTTAGCTGGAAGAAAATGCTAATTAGCATTAAGTTTGCCTGTGTACATGTTTATCTTGTGCAATAAAGAATTTTCTATCTATCTATCTATCAGCACCCCGCCAACTCCGGCGAACAAGGTCATCAAGGCGTTTAGGTTAGCGTCGATAAACAAAATCTCCGTGGAAAAAGGTTACTAAAGGCGCTTAGAACCAAGCGAACAAGAAAATAATACATGGAACAAGGTCCTAAGCGACAAAAGTGAGGGAAAACGTAGTATTATATTTAAAAAAATTACTCAGAATGGTAAATAGAACGTTATGAAAACAAATAAAAAAATAATTTCATTAAAAAGTTTAAAACTCATCGAAATAATAAGAAAAAACCGCCTCCTGTAAAGTTGGTGTTTTGCAATTGTGCCCTTATTCGTAGGATACGACGAAATATGCTATACCTACACCTTCCTGCATACCTTTTGTGGTATAAAGATGGCTCATTCATTATGCTTATTGCCAGGCACAAGCCCTTTTAGTCTCTATTTTACCATGTGAGCACTGATACAACATTAATACACACATCAACAAAACTACACTTAAAATTTACCTACGTTACCGATTCTTGTAATCTTTATCTGTTGTACATACCTTTAATATATTGTCACGAGATAAAGTAAGTACCTACCTACAAAAATCAATAATAAGTCGTAAGAGTTTATGAGACTTGCAGCGGAGCAATGGACCGAATGAATGGCGTGATTGTACAGACAATGTCTTTTGAGAAACACATTAGTGATGTAGACATTGAATACCTAGTTGATACATAAATTATGGAATAGTGAACATACTTGCTTGCACACCTGTAAGTAAATGTTTTTATTCAAATCACAAAGAATTGGCACACGCCCAGGCCGGCTAAAGAGCCCGTCGTTAAGCGTCACCTGCCTCACATAGTTTGTAGAAGGACATTGGATTTTCAATGGTACTTAGATGTGACATGGCACTGCATTGTGTCACATACAAGCGTTGCATGATATACCACGTTAAAATGTGGTTTATGATTGCTCATACTATGAGTAATAAATCACAGAACATTTAAATCGAATCGAATATCAATCAAGTCACGAGCACTTGATAAGTTATTACAACCAAAAGTGTAGGTACCGTGTTTAATATATCTATGACTTAATAAAATAACCTTCTGATCTCAGCTACAGCATATAGGTCACCTTCACCGATGTGAAACATGAACACAATGACGTAAGCACTTCAGAAAACAACTTGAACATTTTGCGACGTTTCATAAAATTGATAAACTTTGTACAAGTTTCCGTGGTTACACAGCGTGCATACAAATTCGCGGCTCCTATCGGGAACTTTCCAGAAAGTTATCGATGAAGTAGAAAGGTGTAATCAAACAACAAAGAATGGGAAGATGGATGAACCGAGCCGGCTTAGCTTAAAATGAAACGGGAATTTCCTTTGTTTAAAGCACAGTCACAAAACCTACGTAAGTCGTTACAAAAATAGGGCAAATATATTTTTCTATTTCATTTTTCAAGAGCTCTACTTTTGAGATGAATTTGAAACTGTTAACTTAGAATTGTAAATTTCAATTTTATAAATAGTACAATTCAAAACTACTTGGCTTATCTAGATGTAGACATTCTGTAGCTGAATAAAAAAATACTCTCCACATGTACTGCCAAGACGACATTTTCTTGGAAAACTACCTAACCTTTTTAAGGCTTGTCTTGCTAAGCTAGGGAGAGACTGGGTCTTGTTTGTTCTTTATAGAGTTGTGTGCTCTTGTCTTGACGTCACAACGACTACCTACCTCGTTAGGACTATACTGTGTTTATAATTATCAGAGTAGGCAACTCCTTTTACAAATTATTTATCAAACGCCGCCGTCTTCCTTACTTGAAAAGTTTTACAACATCCTTAGGATCTCTTGTTATCTGTCGAATACGAATATCTGTCGAATATGGGAACCGGGCATTAATCCGTGAGATCACTGATTAATACCCGGTTCCCATATTCTACTAACGGGCAATGGATCGTTCATTCTTCTCGTGTCACTAGTTTTTTCGAACCAGTGTGGTGAAATGATTTAGAGTGCTCCTCGAAGGTTTTTTTCGTGCCCTTGACACATGTTTTCGAACTTTTAGGTTCTACGACACGATGTTTTCCTTCACCTTTTGAGAGTTCTGGGTATTGCATAGCGCACATACAATTTTCGGACAGAAGAACCCATTGGTGCACGGCTGAATTGAACCCACGACCTTAAAATTGGAAGGCAGCGCCGCTACCACCAGTGCTCTCAATAAATACGTAAAAGCCGTGGACTTGTACAAAAACCTTTGATTTATTTACAGATAGGTATGTACAATCTCTCAAAGAAAAGCCAAACTACGAATCAAAGTTTATCCATATTATAGGTACTCGAGTTTCCAAACCAATGATAGCACACGATCCGTCAATTTGAAGCAGCTACGCGATGCATCACTGCGAATATTGCAAGGTAAAATTAAATACGACATGCCTTACCCTAGCCGGGTATCAATACTTGAAAATCACTGAGTGATAAAAAATCTATGGAAATGGACCATTTCAGTGACTTTTTATCACTCGGTGATTTGTAAGAATTGATACCCTGATTTGAAGGTTAGATAATTTTATAGAAACACTAGTGGACGCCCTACAACTTTGTCCGCGTTGAGTTTTATTTCACACAAACTTCATCTTGCGCCCCGTTCCCGATGCGTCCTCTAAACCAGACGAATCCACCCTCGCAAGTTTCATGCTTCGAAGACTTATGGTTTTGGCTGAGCGTGTCCATCAATCAGTCAGTAAGGTAGAGTTTTATTTAGATAGATTATGATGTGAAAAACAATGGTACAAAGCATATTATGTCATTGATGGCATAATAGTCAATCAGGTCATGCCCCAGCGTTGGGTCAGTGTCGTTAGTGCCTAAGTATTCGTTATAATAAAATATGGCGTTAACTTTTATACCTACTACCTGATTTCCTGTAGCATAATTTCATAAGTCATAACTTCATAAGCAAAATGGCACTAAAATAAATAAAAAATGCAATTTAGTTTAAAAAAATCCTAGTTTTAAAAGAGTATTTTTAAACCAAAATTGCACATTTTATTCATTATCAAAATTAATATTACAAAGTGCCCTTAGGTACTAAAATTCTTTAGGAACTCTTACCGTCAATAAAAACGTTTATGATTTAAGCAATCCGGGACGGTTTTTAAATGGAGTAGGCTTGCCCAGCATCTATACTAAACTTTCAGTTTAGTCGGCCTTATCCGCTGAAAGACATGGTCAAGGTCAACGGTACGTACGAAGCTAACCAACGCTGGTTTACTCACTATTAAAACAAGCATCTACTAGTTACACAAGTAAACCTGATAACTATGCTCCGGTTTTTGCCACACTGAAGTAACCAAGGTCCAACACCTACAGTTAAGTACATAATTATTCAAGAGGATGTCCGAGTCACGGCGGTAACATAAATTAGACCGATTAGAAACCTAACATGGCTAGTGCAAACCAAACGAAACTTGTCCTATAAAGCTACATATTTACTAGGGGACAAGTCTGGCAATATTGCGCGCAAATGATGTGAACGAAAAAGGCCTCAAGACTAAATGTCTGGAGACGTCATCGACATCGCTCAATGTCGCCCGACTTCATTTTACGTTTCTAGCTACACGTGTCGTGGGACATTTGTTCTCTTATAGTGAATAGGCTGTACCTAATGTAGTCTACGTCAAACTCTGCTATGATTTCATTTACATAAGGGGTGGGCAAAACTACAAGTAATCATAAGAAAACTTGCAGCCACTCTTGATTCAAAGTCTAACTATGGATTTGGTGAATCTTGGTGACAGGTAATCAGCCTATCGCTCATCAGAGGAGAGGATACTATCCCTTAGTCGACTTTTACGACATGCTTGGGGAAAGAAGACGCATTCTATATTCTTTTTTTACTCCCAGTCCAGCAAAGAAGTAAACAAAAGTAGGTATTCTATTGTAGTTATTTTTACAATATGGACCAAAATGGGTAAAACCATTGAGCGGTGCTTTATCTGTCAAGTAAATACCTATACTTAGTGTGATTTCTATTGTCATCATTAGCTTCTATAATGGATCATATCTGTCCACTTCCATTTCTGTAAGTCTTTTGTATAAAGCTATTGTATTATTTACTGGCTTTTGCCTACGGCTTTGCTCACGTAGCATTAAAATAGCCAATAGGCTATTTCCGATCACTATGTAGGTATTCATTCCAAGATTGGTTAAAATCCGTTGAGTCGATAGGCCGTAATTGAATGTTTTCCAAACATGTTTCAGATTTACAGGATATGTAGGTATTAATAGGATTGGTATGTAGAAAGTATTAAAAATCTTAGCGTAGTGTAAAGAGGCACAGAATACATAGATGTAGCTACCTATCTAACATAGCTAAAAACAAAAAAAAATGCTGAAAATTCGTACATAATACGAATAATTGAATTACGTAGGCTTAGGTAACCTTTAATCAATACGATAAAACTGTCAGCGCTCACGAACTAGCTACAAGTAATTATATAAGTAGGTACTAGTCGATATAAATGTTTTTGTAATAGCAAAGAAAGCCTACAACGGGGTAATGTTTTATTCATGTGACGTCATTAGCGTGATTAATGAACGGGACTTACATACTGGCGACGCAAAACAGGAGAAATCTACTTCTGGGTCATTAGAGGTCAATGTTATTAATCTAACATCTGACACGCAAACCAGTATTCTTCTTTATAGTGCACGTCTGTTTTGTGGCACATCGACTACGGAATTCGTATGAAGCTGCAGGAAAGATCGTCGCTGGTACGGTACCTATGTCTTATTGTCACTCAGAGAACTGGAAAAATGCAAGATGAACATTCTCGACTAGGTGATATTGAAGCTAGACAATCTCCATTCAAGAAGCGCCGCTGCAATTTACGACAGCTGTAGTAAGAAGCTCAGTTGCAACGAAACACGGAGGTCAGTAAGCCGACGAGCGGTGCTATAAACAACCTTTGAAATATATTATGTGAAGTTTATTTGGTTGCACGGATTAACTTTATTAGTTAAACTGACCCAGTCGTACCGTTAGAACATTAAATTCTCATTAGGTATTCCAATCCAATTCCAACAATAAATCTAAGTATAAATAGGAATGTACCTACGATTTTCGTGAATACATAAATGTATGAAAAGGTCAATGCTGCAAAGTCAAGTATATTTTGATCTCTTTTTAGTGATGTTTCAAGTTCCGATTCGAGTCAGGAGATAGCGCGCAAATGATGTCGCAGAACCTAAAGAAGTGTTCCGGTCGCCCGCAGCTATAGGTCCCTTCCGTGACGTGACATCTAAAATTACCCCTACAACGAACGTTCCGACACCGACAAAAGATATCTAAATAGCTCCATGTACTTACATGAAAATAAATGTGGGCCATTTATCTGCACAGATAAGTTTTACGCTCGCTCCATACAGAGCACAAAGGCTTCGGTCCAAATATTTATTGAATAGATCCGTAAAACAAATAGCAATGCAGCTATTACAAGTAGAGCTGTCTCTATTTGTCTTCGGGCATAACTAATACTGGCGATTAAGAACATTCATAATGAGGGGATAAACAAAGGGGGCGAACTGACCGAGCTAGCTATAGACAAAGCATGCCGCGGTCAAGTTTGGGTGTCCGGGGCAGTGTTTCCCGGCTGCGGAGCCGGCGGCCGCAATGTGAACCACTATTGTTGCGCTCGCCAGACACCATTATGCTAAATAAATAGCTTTTAACGTAAGTAATGACCGTGGTAATTATAACATTACCATGCGCGTGCTTTTAATATTTTTATTTACGGTCGATAGGTGAGCCGTAAACCCGGGTGAAGCGTTAAAAAGAGCGTCTCGTTAATCGCGAATCGGGAATAAATTCACATCACAACATGCGACAATGTGGAGATTGCCGTGGGACTGACGGGAGCCGCCAAGGAAATGCGAAAAGTTACGAACTTACCCTCTATCTGAAAACTGCGCCTCGCATCTGCCTTGACGACGTGCCAAATGGAAAAGTGGACTTTAATTCCTGTGATGTCGTACTTAGGAACAACGGATAACTTTCTCATGAAAGTAACGTCAAGCTTGAAACACTTTTTATAAGAACTTGATGACTAACTGCAAGTTTTAAAACAAAGAACCTAGATACTTGGTCAATTCGAGTCAGTTTAACGACTCGGATTCGATAATGAAAATAAAATCAAGTTCTATACTGGACTATTTAAATGCTTTTGAACCTAATTAATGAACAGTTATGAGAATACCATAAATTTACTACAATTTTTAGCTTAAAATATTGAATATATAGATATGTATAATTATATCAAATTATTTGTAGAAAATTAAAATAAGACAATACAAAAAATCATTTAATTTCACAACTACTTAAAGAATATGCGGAATAATGACCACCACTTTTCCTTCTTATCTTAAACCAAATTCTGCAACTATATAGATAATTACATAAAGAAGTGCGCAATCAAACTTTGTCAAAGTTCACCAACATATTAACCGTAGATGTTGAATAACAGTCCATGTATTTAAGTGTCAAATTACAAAATGAAGCGCTCGTGGCACTGCTTGCTTAGGCGTTCTTGATTGACCGTAGATGTTAAGCAACGTTGTGCACGGTCACAATTGGGATGGGTGACCGCAAGTGGCATTAAGAGCTGAGCTAGTCCCGGCTCTTAAATAGTTAAGGCATGACCATCGAGCATTTAACTGAATGCACGATGGGCATGACGGAGGCCTTTAGGTGGCCTAAAAACTCCGTCACACGAGTTGGCCACCAACTAGCTCATACGAAGTTACCTTTTTTATTATAAAATAATCGGTAAAATCCTAGTTATGTACTGATACTCAAGCTAAGAATGTTTATGAACGGCCGTCACCTAAATTCCAAAGAAAAGCTTATAGTTTTGACAGCGGGGTTTGGGGTCGCGCGCGGCTCAAGGCTTTAGATCAAACAGAGTTTAAACGAACAGTTAATGTGTTGATGAACACTAGTCTTTGGTTGTTTCACTGGAACTGTGTTCAAGCGTGAAACATTATTGTACCTAAATCATATAAAAAACATAAAAAAAAACGCAGAAAAAGGCCCTGTGAATGCGCGTTGAGTTTATTTTTTCTTCGCATCATCTTCGAAACTTCATCTTCGCCCTGCGTTTCCTCAATTCCTTTCTTAGGGGTGACCTACACCATAAGATGAATATACCCTCCAAGTTTCATGCTTCTAGGATTCAGACTCAATAGTCTATTCGAATGCCTTATTAGTAGGCAAATCGTGGTGCTCAGAAATTCTGTAATTAAATCTGCAAAGAGAAAGTAAACCTGCTCGATATTCAAATAAAGGTAGGTAAACAGTAACCGAAATATTACGAAAAACTCAAACGTGTTTTATTTTATTAGCTGCCTGTGTAATCCACGTGTTTGCACAAGCTTGTACTGTGTAATGTAATAACATGTAATTGGGTGATGTGTACCCTGCTTAACCACGTCGTAGTATAATTAAATTATGAAAATTTTGAAATGAATAGGTACAAATCTGTACGTAGGTAGCCAAATATATTTCTAAAGGCATCACAACCACGTTGCACATTAACCACCGTCGAAAGCATTGATGGTCTAGTGGGAGCGGCCCTGCCTTCCGATCCGGAATCGTGGGATCAAATCTGGTCGTGCACCAATGGATTTTTCTGTTCGAAAAATGTATGTGCGCTATACCAGTACTCTCAAACGGTGAAGGAAAACGTCGTGTGGAAACCGGCATGTCGTAGAACCTTGGACAAGTAGTGTGTTTATTCGTCCAAAAGTAGAACCTAAAAAGTACGAAAACATGTGAAGAGTTTTTCTGTATTAATTAACTATTTCTTCTGTATTACTTAAGTTTTTATTGGCAACATGCGGCAAGCTTAGTCCTGATTTATGGTTCTGTCTGGTATAAGAGAGAGGACTCTGTTATGGTAATATAATATTATGATGTGGATAACAAAGCGAAAACCAGCCCAGATTGAGGTGATTGAGGTTTCTAGGCCTTTCTTTATCTTTCAAAACCGGAAGATATAACATTACACAATAAAACACAAAACAGTTTAAAATTGTGGCCAACGACTCGACTTCATTAAAAGACGGAATTTAATTCACGACCATTTCAATACACCCACATTCCTAAGCCGACCTTTGGCCTACTATTTCATTATCAATAATAGGTATAATTCATTAATTGGATGTTTATTATGTCTCCGGGCTCTGCACTGATTTGTCCGTAGATAGATCTTGATTTCTTATATTAATAGCGATAATCACGACCACCATAGTAAATTATAATCGATTGATTGTAGTAAAGATAACCTAATTGCCATTATGTGGCTGTTTGACATAGATTCTAGGGTGGTAGGTATAAATAGTTTCTATGTATTTGGTAGGCTTGGATGTTGCGTAAGGTAGACTTTCGAAGTAAGCATCAGCGGCGCCGTGTTAATGACAGCGCGATAGGGCTACTACGCAAATGAATGGAACGTCATTCGAGCGCAGTGTCAATGAAATACTTGTAGTAAGGTATTTGAGAAACGAACAAAAGACGCCGCACTTTTTAGCTACTGACGTACTATAATACTGAGTATATTTGGTATAGGTGGTAGGACCAGACGTGTTACTAGTTCTTTCGAACCAGTGTGGTGAAAGGGCTTGTGCGCCTCAAAGGCAAGGAGCCTTCACGTACCTACTTGACATATATTTTCGAACTTTTTAGGTTCTACAACATGCCGGTTTCCTCACGATGTTTTTCTTCATCGTTTGAAAGTAATAATAACGGTATAATTTTTTTTAAATTTTTAAATTTTGAAAAATTACTTCAATTTTTTTAGGTAAGTAGGCACTGCGCTTATCGGGCATAAACCTTGGTAGTGGTAGGTGTGCACGTGGACAAATTAATCCGGCTTGTTGAGACAGCTTGATTTCCATAGTCGTGGGGGTGGAGTATTGAGCAACTGATGGTCACGAGTCGATAAGCAAACCTATAGGGCAATGGTAAAGATTATAGCTGAACTGACTCTTATTATTGTTATTCTTATTGTTAACAACACATTAACAACTTTTTATTATTGGTCTTCTCTATGAGATTTTACTTGCGTCAAATGAACGAGGAAACATTTTTTGGAGATGGCATAAATGATGCCGGCAAGACCTGTTTCATTCCGTGCTCCATTATCATATGGATGAGTTTAGCCACAGGCTGAAAGCTAAATGAAATGAAAGAGAGCGGAAAACAAGACGAAAAAGGTGATATACTGACACTTGGGTTTCAGCCAAAATCTATGCCGTATGGGCATTGGAATGCACCTGCTAGTTGAAAATCTGATAGGATCATCTAGTAAGTAAGTAACATGATGAAGAATTATTTACTATCAGAGACCTACCTATTTACCTACTTGCAAAATGCGGGCATCTGCTAAAGGTAATGTTTGAACATGCGTCCACGACATAATCAAAACAAACTGATTGTTTAACGGTGAAGAGACGTCTAACCTTGCTTGGGGATAAAATCGTGAGCCTGTTTACGTTTACAGAGCTATAAGGAATTTGTACTCCACAAAGGTTCAAACAAAAGAAAACCGATGAACCAAAGCCTCGCAATGTTTTTTGAAGTAAACTCTGACACATAAGCCGAAATGACGTGGAACTTAAAAAACATTGCGCCTTCAATTTATAAGCCGTGAGGTACTTCACAGTGAACAAGCTGGTTATTACAAACTGTGGCATTAATTAGGTTACAATTTGCTTGGGCTAATAGAACATGCCGGGAGTGGGCTGGTATCTACAACATAAATTGGAAAATGGCCAATAGGGGCGATGTAAGCCATCATAAGCATCTGTTGCCACGAAGCTATCCAGCAATTACATACAGTCAGCGACAAAAGCAACAATCTCCAATATCCGGTAGACCGATACTGGACGTAGAAATTGTGTTAAAAATTTTGGTGATCTAATGTTATAGAAAAATAAGGAAAAATCTCGTGCATTTTTGCACCGATTTCCGCTATTCTAAAGTAATCTATTCATAAAATTGAGGAACTTTTCGTTTTACGATTTTCACTAAAAGTTTTTATTATCTAACGGTTGTCGGTTTCACGAGATAAAGTCCATGACCACATAAAGTCAAAGTTTCTTTAACTTAAATTATTAATTTATTAAGGCGTTGACCGTATCCTTGTAGCTTATCTTGTTAATGTACTCAACGATAAATGAAATATTTGTTAACAAGCTGAAATAATTCAGAATTTTAAATATATAGCTCGTAAAATCGGTTTTGTAGCATTTTTAAATGATAATTTAACAAATTAAGCTGAAAATAATCGAACAACAAAGAAGTTGTACATTTTTACAAACGAGCTTAAATTCGTTAATGTTGAAGTCGTCGACATCAAGCAGCAATTTCTCGACTGAATTATAAAGCGTTTAATAAATTCCTAAAGCAATGAAGATAGCAGTTTAGATCGAGAAGCGCCCGAGAGCTCGGTCGTCTATAAAATTAAAACTCTATTTCAATTTTTCAGAGCATTTTCACCGATAAATAGGTGATATAAATTCGCGTGTCCGTAGCAGGCAATCTCTATCAGGGGGTAATTCAGTGGCACGTAGAGCCACCCTTGTGCCCGGCCACATGTTTTACGGAGTACCCCGGATGGTCTCAAACCTGTGCTCGTCCAGTAAATTCCACATTTTATCGCCAGCTCGACCCTTTCGGTCAAATACGTGTGACGTCATTTTTAGTGCAGGAAAAGGAAGTTATCTGTTTGAAAAGGGGCTGCCTGGTTTTACGACGCTTTCTGCTCACCTAATTTTTACACATTTCTCGTTTCTGGTTGCGAGGCGAGATTTTGCTGATTTTTGTCATAATATGCACTACGAGTATACCTACCTATTTCTCATAATATGGTTGAGGTTTGCTCAAAGAAAAAATCAGAATACGTATCGCTAAGCAGAAAAGCTTCTTTGAAGGTAAGTCGCGGTAACTTCTTATAAATGAATCGTTGTTATGATGAAATTTTTCAAAGAAATTCTTAATAATCTTATTCAAATTTAAACCATCAAACTTATTTTGCGCTTGCGGGCAATATAGAGATTATGTGCCGAAGTAAATAGAGTTATTTTTTTGCTATACCACCCGCGGTCTCTCACTTCATCTGATTCGGCATTTATTGCCGGGACTACGAAAAGAACCGTAAAATTCACGATAAAAGAGCTTTTATCGCGTCCACACTCCAACGATCGCTTTCCACCACGTTCCTAATCCTAACATGATTACCAAATCCAATCCATGCAAAATGTTATATACCACACGCATTATGATTATTTATAAAACAAACTTTCAATAAGTCCTTAATCCCGAATAAAATCGATATTTTACAGCAATAAAAGCCATTAAAGATAATTTATATCGGCCATTTCTGTAGATAATTCGCCCATGAATGCTCCCGAAGGCATCCAGGGAGTCACGACGCGAACCGCGCGAGAGTTGCTAACCTCGTTACTTGCCGATACGACTCCTGCTAGATTTTGCAAGCAAGCAATGGCTCGGCAATTCATTATCTGAAAGCGAGCGGCGGTCGGCGGCCGATCATTTGAGCGAGCTCGTGATTACGGGGACCCTAGATGGGCGCCGATTTCCGCTCGCACACTCTCATTGAACGCCACTTTCAGAACGCGTTATCTCCACTATAAAATCCGTATTCAACTGTAAATAGGGCTCTCTTTGTAATTGCAATCGTATGTAATTTACAATGTCCATTGCGGTCGACTAGGCTAGACCATTCCAACGGGCGGAGTTAGTAATCGGCACCGAGAAGAGGGTTTTAGAGCACGTGATAATGAGCCGTGAAAGCCAACAATTCCATGTCGGCACTTTTGCTAGTCGGCAGTTTAGCTAAGTGGGGTATTTTGCCTCATATCACCATACTTTACAAAATTTGATTCTTTCACTTTATTCTATGTTACCTGGATAAAATGGTAACAAAGAATGGTGTGTGACGCTAGTAAATGTTGTAAAAGTATCAAGGGCTTGCGTATTGGTAATGGTCGCCACTGCAGGACAATAAGCCCATAATAAATTGTTACAATGGTGGCAATTTATCTCTACGCATTTTACAGTTGTTGGTCTAGACTTCAATACTGTGGTGGCATAAATTTTCGAGTTCGCTCACACTAACAGAGCGGATGTCAGGACATGAAAAATGGAGTCGCGACAGCCCTGGCGGCGTGGCGGCGGGATGTCGATGCGACTGATTGCGAGGTGCACTGCATAGTGTGGGTTGTTGCATCGTTTATCGATGATCGAAATCTATCGATCAGTTTATCGATGTATGTCACTAAATTCGGTATTCTGACAAAGTATGATCTTATTATATTGCATACATTTCTAAATCTAAACATTCTTCTAGTTCACACATAGTTTGCGACCACGTCTAGCTTAAGTTTTATTCGTTTCACGAGACTCGCTTGTCTACTAGAAGCTTTATGCGAAACACCTTTAAATAAATAATCGCTCTGAGCGATCCATTTTATTCAATCCTCGAAACGAATCAAAATTAAGACTTCGTTCTTTCTTGCAGTGTCAGAGAACCCGTGCAATGAAGTCGGATTAGCGTTTATTTGATATTCTTCGGTGAGTTTCGTATTTTGTTAGATCAATTGATTCAATCTGATTGTGAATCATATTTTCCATGAATGTTTCTGACCAATGAATTTTGACAATGTACTAAAGTCCATGCAAATTAGTTGTTTTATCGATATATAAAGAAATAAATAAATATAAATATTTGAGGACATTTCACACATATGAATGCACATCACTATTTCCCCTACTGCACCGCGTACTGATTCAGCTGCACAATGCGTCATTTGCATGCACACTCGTCTCATATACGCAATTCACAATTTTATCAACGAATGAATGAATAACTAAGTTTCTGACGCATCTTCTAATATCACGTATTTATTTAATTCATAATTCATTAACCACATTGATGCTTCTATGACTTGCTCACAGCAAAACTAATTATCTTCTGTACCAAACCTTAATTAAATATTGGCCTACGAAATTATAATTACATTATGGTTTGGTAAATCAAGTTATCTCTCCGGCCGAGTCAAGCATAATGTAGCAGGCATATTTGTCACTTACGTTCAATGTAGACTCTTAGCATAGAATTGTTATTATTATTATTAGTCAGCCGTTTTCGTCCCACTGCAGGGCAAAGGCCTCCCTTCCATTTTTCCACTCTTCGCGATTTAACGCTGAAACTAAAGGCCATGTGCCAAGGTGAGTCTAGAAACAAGTGTAATTATGCCTTTAGCAAAAGATAACTTGAACTATAGGCATAGTTTCATCGAAATTATGATCTAAAACACGGTTGCAAGAAATTAAGTAGGTCGGTATTCCCGTGCACAATCATCGGAGAGAGTGCTCGATCACTATTCCCCTTTATTAATTAAAGCAAACGCCCTCATACTTAACCCCTGCGCTGATTGCGTTTGAGCCCTACATCTCTACATATAACACGCACGTTTTAATCTGTTCGTACCTACCTTGTGTAACTGTGAACAGCTGAACGGCCCTCTGTTGGCAAAACGGATTGCTTTCTGTTATTCCTCGAATTTACAGACGCAAGCGGCTTTGCCTTTTAATTAGGGTAATAAATAAGTGCAAACCGTTTTGATGCGTGCCCCTTTCTAGACCTTCGTGATAAATATTGAAATAACTCATGAAATCTTTGCGAGAAATTTGCAAAGATTTTAAAATTCTCTAATTTCTTAGTATATTTTACCACTAAAGTAATTTCTTCAGACCAAGCATTAACCAAAAGCTCACGCGCCGTGTCGCCTATCAAAAGCCCGCTCTACATTCCCGTGCGAATCGCCTGCGGGAATGTGAAGCGGGCTATAAAGTCTGAACTGCCATGCTATAGAACTACCCTTCCAATATTATATATAGTTTACAGTCAGTGCGTGGTTTGATAATGAACCCAAAACTCGCCTGTCACAGACAATGAAGGGTCCGCCTGATGTTTGCGGGATAACATCGAAACGTACTCAGAGGGCCACGAACACAGAGTACGCAACAAACAGAGCGCAAGAAAGGAATTATTTGTAGCTGGGCGATTTCGTGCAAAACCGCTGCCGATTCTGGAAGGGGCGATTCCAATTTGACTTCTTAAATTTCAGCTCCAACACTAGAAGGTAAATAATACACATCGAATTTTAGAAAAACAATCGCCTAGTTCGGCTTTGTAGCAGCTCGACTCTGTTATTACTAGTAGGTATTATATTATAATGTATTATATTATATGCATAGCATTATATTATAGTGTCATGTTCACAGTAAGGCGCACTCTTATCTTTCACCACACTAATAAAAAAACCAGCTGAAAATAACTACATAAAAACTAGTGACACTACTCGAACATGTCACTTCATCTGAAAAGTACAACCTTCTAAAATCCAAATTTATGATTTACGGATTACTCGCAAGATAGATTATAATCTAACAGTATTTACAATTTTCGGTGACATACATATAAATAGATTATAAATACATCATTATATACGCCATTACACACAATATATACGCCTTAGATAGAACAAATTCAAATAACGATCATTTTTTCAGTGGTCTAATTGAGTTTCTATGTTCTTAACTTTCTCATCATTATCGGATATTCTATTGTTTTACTTACGTACTAACCTGTGAAAAAAACATGGATATCTACTGCCCTCACAGAATCGGGTTGTGGAAAAATTGATCGAGATTTCGAACAGTTTTTCAGTGCTCCAAATGAATTTCTAATATCTTCTTAATTTGTTCATCACTACTGAATATGATTTTATTTACGTATTTTACTGACATGCCAACTTGAACACAATAAAGGGATACTGAAAAAAGTTTGATATATGAATGCCACATTTGAACCAGGCATATCTTTGGTATTCGCTTTGTAATAAGTTCTTCATAGCCAGGACATAAGTACTAGAACATTGTAGACGTTCACCAAAAATGTAAATGAGTAATAGGACCTTAGTCATTCTGGTTCCCAGACACCAACGCCGTCTTAGGATTTGGAAGTCCCATGAGTAGGTACTCAACCATACAGCACGCGGCATCGTTCCGATCATCGCTTAGAACCAACTTGAACAAAATAAAGGGATACTGAAAAAAGTTTGATATATGAATGGCTCCAATCATTTTGTGTATGCATGCAGCCGGTTCACAGAATCAGGCTACGGTTCGTATTTGCTTGCGGCATTCCGCCCAATGCACCGAGCCTTACGCAGCGGTTAACTGAACGATTACCGTTTGACTGGTTTGTTTGTGAGGGCCTTACTTTCTTTGTAATTGTGCTCATTTTAAAAACGTGTGTGAAATGATAGCTTTGTTTTTAACCATCTTTTGTAGGCTTCAGCAGGCTGCAAGTTCTTATACGTACAAATATGAAAAAAAAGACGCCCTGCATGAACGGAAGACTACGCAGGGTCTAGGGACTATCCGTCTACCTGATAGGGAAAACTATGTATAATAATAATCTTATACCTACTCACAAAATATAATAAAAGTATTTTTTTATCAGAATAGCCCTAAAAAAAACAAACAAAATTATAATTTTATATTACTCTGTGTTATAGTTTTTCTGTGTAAATAAAATGTAGACCCTCCATGGAGGTCCGATTTAATCATTCCGATGGGTTTTATTCGCAGCAATTATTTTATGAATCATATTTTTATGTCGGGGCGCATATAAAAACCAGCACAGAGTTTAAAAACATATAATTTTCTGTTATTGTCTGGTTTTGCTATTCAGAAAATCGTTTTATGACCAAATGATAGTTAATTGTTGTATCTGCTAACACACTTTGCATGGGCTTGTCTACCGTAATATTTGTAGGTCTCGCGGACGACGTAATGGCACACCATGAACGAGATACAAAATACGACGACGACCTCGGTGGCGAGGCGGGCGAGTGCTCGGCTAAGACGCAAGAGGCGCGGGTTCGAGTTCCGCTACGGGAGAAATATTTGTATGTTCTGCAAATATTTCTTCCGGGTCAAGGTGTTGTACCTAGTATTGGATATTATAAGTATGTATTTACAAAAAAAGTATATAAGTATTCTATCAGGCATCTGGTTCCTATAGTACAAGCTTTGCTTAGTTTGGGGCTAGATGGCGCTGTGTGAAATGTCCACAAATATTTATTATTTATCATTTTTTACCAATCAGAATATGTGCTTCATAAACTGCTGCACTACAAGACTATCTTCTGGTCGTAGCAATCATTTAGGCATTTTATCTCTTATACTAAGTGCCATTGCAAGTGCCACACTAGAAGTTTATTTACCATCAATGGACAAAGTAACGGAATACAGGTGATAACTTTTTGATGTGAGGCCAACTTTGAAAGTGGGCAACGCAATGTTTGATTAGAACAATCGTTAGACTTTCTACGGGACAGAGGTGCTACTGTGAATGTAGATTACTTTTACATTGAATACGGAATTTGGAAAAATAAGTTGAAACTCCTTGGTGCCATCCTATAGAAACTAACAGGTAGCTCACCTAACCTAACCATGAACACGATCTCATCGAAAATCTTCAATTTATTACCAGATCTGAAAACTTTAAAAAAATTTGGTTAGGTATCTACTGAATATTTATTGCATCAAGCAATGTTTCATTATGTTATACTATAACCAAAGCTATCTGTTTGTAACAGGGGCACGCGGCATGCTGGTGGTATATTTCAATACGCCGTTTAAAAAGCAACAATGAAGCTACAATGTGTATCGTATACTGATCGTGTCGTATAACTTAGTTTCGTAGTAGTACCCTGTCGGGCGTAACAAATTGATTGTAGCCTGTGGCGCGGCGCGCTCGGTAGCACCACTATAACCCAACTGATTATGAGATGAGATTGTATCGCCGCTGTATAAATTGCCTACCTTCAATCCTATACCGCTATTAGGTACAGGGTGACTGTCTTTGTAAAAAAGCTAGTTAATCGTTTTTCCCCTTCTTTGTTCCGTTTGAGCCACAATCACGCCTATGAAACTTGGAGTATAAAAAATACGTATGCTGGAATAATATATAGATTACTTTTTATCTAGGTACAACGCGAGCGAATCCGCGGACAGCAGCTAGTATAATATACATATATTTTATAATTGAAATTCATATAATACAATACCATCTATTACGAGTATAAACGAAACAGCTAGGTTTTGAACAACCTGTACATCGATATGGCCATCGAAACGCTTAATCAAGCGATTGACTATCTGTATTATTTCACGCTATTAAACTTTGATATCGATCTAGGGCAACTTCCTACAACATTGACTAATTTCTGAACTGTCTGTAAGTTTGTTAAAACCAACATTATTATTTTATAATTTCTAGCTGTGAGCTAGGCTAGCGTGATATGAGTATGTCATGAGGAGGGATGAAAGTTCTGTTGCGAGGAGAGTTATGAATTTGAATGTGGATAAATTTTGTTTTTAGATAAAGCTGTTAAAATAAATTACATTTAATTTAATGATATTTAAATTTCTAGCGCTTCGGCAACCGCTGCTGCGGTACACTCGCTCTGCTCGCTCGCATTGTGCGTAGTTTTTCACTAACTAACCTAACCTACTAATTTCGATTTACGCAGATGTTCGACAGTTTACAATCTCGCAAGATTATAATCTAACGGTGTGTATAATTTTACGGTGACATTTATATGGAAAGGAAGATGATGAATTTCTAGCTCCCAAGTTGTTTTTTAATAAAAGTTGTCACACTATATTAAATTAGTAGGTTAATTACTTACCACATTTAATTTCTTCCGTATCTGGGTTTTGTAGTATTATGTATTACATATTATGCATTTACAAAAGAAAGTATAAAAGTATTTTATCAGCAATTTGGTTCCGATACAAGCTTTGCTTAGTTGGGGCACATAATATAGTGTAGTGTGTAGTCGTAGTCGTGGTCTTAATCGTAATATTAGTCGTAGTCGTAGCTCTTTATTCGTAGCCCTTTATTCAGTGAAATCACAAGAATCATTTTGAAATGTCTCAAAGAGAAAAATCTTATTCACAACATTCTATGCACACGTGTATTTTTTTTAGGTATTCCGTTGTCGTGTTCTCATTCATAGGTACCTTGTTAGAGTAGAAAGTGGATCGATTCCTCCGAAAACCTGAATTCTGAAAAGAAACCACGTTTCACCCTTGAACCATTGTTTAAGGTCTTCAACCTGATCCGGAGACCTTCTAGTCTAGGTTAACCTTCGCAGTCATCCACCCGTTTGACACAATACCTACGTTTTTCATGTGAAAACTTCAAATACTTTCAAAGTAACACATTAATAAATAGATCTAAAGCATTGGTCGTCAAACTGCGGCCCCAAGCGAAGATTAGTTTAGCCTTATTACAAGACAAAACTAGCATCTAACGAAAGTAAAGTCAAGATTCCCTTTCATTAAAAAATATTATAAAATGAAAAATACTATCATATAATTTTGGTCCGTATAAACGCCCTTGTGGGATGAACGACATAAAAGTAAAATGACTACTAGTAAACCGTCTAGAATTAAAAGCGCCTTACTAGTAGAACGTCTGAAACTACAAATCGTCATGTCAGGTAAAGAACTAGTACACTTAATGGTTATTTACTTAAACCAATCAAAAAAAAAAGTTTGACGAACACTGGTCTAACGACATATTGGTCGTTGGTTGAGGGCATTGCTTCTTCAAAGAAGGCTCTGAAGGCTGGAGGTCATATTGTGATCAGTTATTTATTGCCTGAGGGATTAGGTATATACCTAACGAATACGTAAAATTATTGTATGATTTAGTACGTAACAAGTTACTGTAAAATACTTACAGCCCTAAGTATTTTTACTGTTTTGTGCTTGTCACACTTTAATATTATTATAAATTCGTGTGTCTTTGTTTCATCCCTGTTACTGTTCTACGGATTTGGCTGAAAACGTTAATACATATTATATAGTTTATGGCAGGTAAGTAAGTTAGTCCGTATGAGCTAATGTCCAACTCTTGTGACGTAGCTTAATGACTTAAAAGCCAGGACCGACAATTTAACGTGCCCTCCAAAGCATGGAAGCGCTCAGCTCGTAATTCCACTTGCGGTCACCCATCCCAATTATGACCACGCACAACGTAGCTAAATTCAAGAACGTCTAAGCAAGTCAAAGCAGCACGAGACCGGAAGCATCTTTAGAGAACAGTAGGACTCTTTTGACTAGGAGTAAGACAATTCCGACTAATAGTAGTAGGTTTAATTAATAAGTTCCTAATTAATTCCATTTCACGCCGACAAGGTTTCAAACACGGGTTTGTCTGATTTATTCTAAAGTTAGTGTAAACACGTGAAATCTTCCTGAGCAGGTCTTTCGGTAACGGAAAATTATCATTCCGTTGATAACAACAAAAATCAATAGTGGGATCGTGCTTAGTCTAAACCGAGCCTAATAAATCTTTGCATTGTACGGTACTACAAGAGAAACTTCTAAACATTAATAATCTTCGTCTGAAATCTCTACCTTTGTTGTATTATCTAAAGCAGTTTGTACCAAGAAGACACGTTTATTTATGTGAACAAATACTAATTTAAAATTGAGCCTTATCTGCCGCCTGATACCGTTTATTTTTAGCTTTGATTAAGTTTATATGATACATTTTTATACTTAGATAGTATCTGAAAACTGTGGTGTATAAGGAAACATGTGGGTATTTTAAGAAATAATTACGGCTGGTGGTGGGTTGATCTAACATGGCAGTTTGAATAAATCGTGCACTTGTATCACTATGTGTATCTATGTGCTGAAATAACATAATTAGGCTACTTTTTGTAGAATACCACGAATACCACGCTAGCGAAGCCGCGGGCGAAAGCTAGTATTTTAATGAAGTAGATGTCAAAAGCTTAAATTGATTACGATAAGTATATGTAGGTATATGCGTTATGTTCTGAGTTCTGACATACAAGGCTGTAATTAGTGTAATGCAATGTAATGATTATGTAAATACCTACTTACCACACAGTAAAATAAATAATTTACTCACCTACGAGTACCTACTTGCACTATAAGGTTCACTTACACTTACTTGCATAAACACCGATTGAAGTTGTCCACAAATATGGCTTACTCGGTATAGTCTGCTAAATGTCGCGACACATCTACTGAATGTACGGCGAAGTTTACGTGGCACGTCATTTTGGGCGATGCGTCATAGAAAGAAAGAAAGAAAATAGTTTATTGACAACATATACATAATAAATACAGAAGCGAAAAATTAAAAGACAGAGCATAGGGCAAAATACAGAAGAACATACATATTATACAGACCTAACCTTGGCTAGCACATAACACATGTCCTGGTTGCTTCGTCAATCAGATAAAAGTTGCCAAAAGGTCCTGACTCAGCTTTGAGCTAACTTCACTTGGGTACCAGGTGAAATAGTGCTAGTTTTCAGTCAGGACCTTAAGAAAGGTGACGTCACAAACTATTAAAATTATCATAATCTTACTTATATTATAAATGCGAAAGTTTGTGAGTTTGGATGTTTGGATGTTTGTGCCTCAATCACGCCTAAACGGCTGAACGGATTTGAATGAAACTTGGAATATACATAATACATGTACTGGATTAACATATAGGCTATTTTTTATCCGGATACCATGGGAGCAAAGCCGCGGGCGGCAGCTAGTCTATCATAGGTTACTTAAAAACATTGCTATCTTTCGGCGCCGTACTCTCAACAGATGTGCCGCGACACTAACTCGCGTTTAAGTTACAGTCTTTACAAGATAATTTACCAATCTTGTGTAATGTACGTACCTACTTAAAAGGTTTCGCAATTAACTTTGGCTATAATATCTACGAGTAAGTATCTGAGTAATTTTACATTATACAGTGAGTACAAAATCCTACTATTCCTACTTATATTATAAATTCGAAAATTTGTGAGGATATGACGATGTTTCTGCTTCAATCGCGCCGTAACGGCTGAACGGATTTAAATGAAACTTGGAATATACATAGTATATGTTCTGGAATAATATATAGGCTACTTTTATCATGGTATCACGCCATCAAAGCCGAGGGCGGAAGCTAGTGTTTCATAATCTTACTTATATTATAAATGCGAAAGTTTGTGAGTTTGGATGTTTGTGCCTCAATCACGCCTAAACGGCTGAACGGATTTGAATGAAACTTTGAATATACATAGTACATGTACTGGATTAACATATAGGCTATTTTTATCCGGATAGGTACCACTCGAGCGAAGCCGCGGGCGGCAGCTAGTAAAGAATATTTTAGTGCTGTTAGATTAAACATATTTTGCACACGTAATGATTAGCATTGTAGGTGTAAGTATTATGTATGCGTGTCATGTCATAAGTCCACACTGCAAAAAAGCAGGACATTTTGAGCACAATATCTACTGGCTGCTATGAATATCGTATAGTAACTTTCTTTGACCGGTGCTTAAATACTAACGGACGACGGACCGTTCATTGCCATAGCATCGTTGTTATCTGAGGAAAGCGTTGTTTTTAAAAAACAGAAAGGAATAAAAGGTGCAGGTTCAGGAATCGGACATCAAACGATCAAATCAATTCGAAATTACATACATTCCGCTCTTGTATTCAGAGGTATTGACTAAGTTTCGGTAGAGAGTATCGATAAAATTTTTTTTTTTTTAGTTTCGAGTTATAGTTTCAAATCAAATCAAATCAATTTATTTTGCGAAACAAGGGTTTAACAATAGCTGGTAGAAAATAAATATGTAGTGTAGGTACAACCTTGATCAGCTTTTTAGCATGCAAACATTGAATATTAAAACTACATCCTTAAAAAGATTAAATTATGTTATGGTCACATACGTTCCAATAAATATTTTTTTTTTAATAAAGTTATAAAATAAGTAAAGTTTTGATAAAGCCTACGTAAAAATAGATTATGCTTAGAGGCGTTTTGATTGTGCTTTTTCTCAGTGCGGGTTTTCATATGCAACCGATTGCAATTACATGGTTAACATTAGCGACAAATATTTTGATGGCATGTATTCGCAACAGATTAGCATACAGATAGGCAGTTGCAAATATTTGATATCAAATATGGAATTTGATTCGTGAGAAATTAGCTGTTACAGCCTAGAAGCCTGATTAACAATCTGTAATTTAGTATTAGCATGACTGTAATGTAAATACTTATAGAAGTGACCAAATGACGGTGTATAGTTGTATCTTATTAGTTCAAACTATAAACTAATGGATAATAATACTTACGAAACTCAGGCCTGGTTTCGGTTATGAACTCGATTTATTTAAAACACTTCTATATTTACCTTTTTCGTGGCACTAGTTTTTTGGTCTACAAAAAGTGTATTATGGCTTTATAAATGCCGTAATTTATTTCAATGGATTCAGGGTTCGCCCGAGACCGAGACTTTGAAAACAACCCTTACGGCTAAAATAACATTTTCAGTATAAACAAATTGCACATTCGCCAATTGTTAATGGTAACATTCATTTCGCAGCATCCCTGTTAATTATCCCTAAACCCGTGTAATGAAGTAGATTACACCCTGCTACCCCGTTAAGTACTTGTGGTGGTGTTCAGTGCAAATTAGCAAATAATTACTGTAATGAAAGTGCTATGCCCCGCCGCGCTCTAATTTATTCGGCCAGCCTTAAATATTCGAATTATGAGGCTGGCTTTGATTCGTGTGTTTCGGCATTTGATCCCGAAATACATATGTTTTGGGCCGCGACTTTTCACGCGACCCACGAGTTTCCCTCTACATTGGACTTATCACACTGGTCTTGACTACCTTTTGGAGTAGAGTAGGTGAGTCGTTCTACGAGAATAAGGAGAAACGATTATGTTGATGTTGACTGCTAAATCAGTTTCAGTAATATTCTATGTCACACGACCTGTGCTGTGAATCCTGAGCCTTGCGACCAAAAGTCGCTTACATATTGTAGCATCGGACAGGTTAATTTGGTTCAAGCCTGGCTTGACCGCTGACTCGCACGCCAGTGGCGAAACTGTGACAATGTCCTCGGCCTGTATGAGTTATGGACACCAGACACGATACATGAAAAAAATACTTTCCCTGACAATTTCATTTGCAGGTGTGTCGCTGGTCTATTTCATTGACGACAAAATGCTGGTTAGCAAATATTTTTTTTATAAAAGGACCAATAAATGTCCTTCGTTACAGTATTTTTTACTGTAACTGAAAATTATATAAATTAGTTAAATTATCGCATGTTTCCCACAGATACCATAACACAATACAATAACTATCTACACTACTATTACTTATAAAGTATTATTAAATTCAAGTTGACTTGGAAAGGAGCCTTTAAGGCGCACTTTAAATCCTTTTCCCCTTACTGTTTCGAAAGAAATAGTGACAAGACTAGATAGACTGGTAGAAGACCATTAGTGTCTTTTAAACAAGTTCATGTGTAAATAACTTTCTCATACGGTCGATGTATGCCATCCCTTTGTTCTTTATTACAATTCTGTTATTGAAATATGAATAATAATATTGAATATCATTTTGAAAGTAACGAGAGACTGTTTTGCTTTGATACTTTATTATTCCTTTGAAATTACTGATTTCTTTTAGTTATTTTGTATTTTTGTACGTTTGAGTGGGAGTTGGTTGGTTTTGAGGAAAAACGATAAAAAGCAAGTTACGCCAAGTAAAGGTCGCTGACATTTTTTTACTTGTCTGTCGTGAATATCTAGGTAAGTAAACCTACAAGGCAATCAACTTTCAAGACTCTTGGCAGTAAGCTGTCTCTTTTAAAGGGTTTTTTTATTTAATGCTGGAAATGGTACGTGAATCCCTTCAAAAAGATTTGTGCACATCTTTTACTTGAGCGCTTTCACTGAATTATCAATACCTGAGATTAATTTTGCCGTGAATATTTAAGTACCTACCTGTTTTATGAAATAAACTGGTTTTGACTGGCCTTTCATAATATTTTTATTTATGCCTGTATCTTGCCACTTTTGTAAAGCGTTATTTTCTCATCGCATAGACTACCTGGTCAAGTGGGGTTTACTATTTTACTACTACGAGTAGACAGATACGTTGGAAGATCTGAAACGCTTCAAACCAGAGACGTATTTTTATTGTATGTATCAATACAATTAGATTACTTTTTTATATTTAAACATCTTATAAATATGGCAAAAATTCTTCCAGGTCTAGATTCTGTTACCCACGGCACGGAATCCTAGTGTAGAGTTCGAACTGTTGATATACTCCTATGTGACTGTTGACTGTTTAAGAGTTCCCCATACAATATTTTTGTACGCTTTATATATTCGCATTTCTCTTTTGGGAGTACTACAGAGCAATGGCGGTCTAGTGGTGACCCCGCATTCCGATCCTAAAGTCGTGAGTTCGAATCCAGTCGTGCGCCAATATATAGGATACTAGCTGCCGCCCGCGGTTTCGCTCGCGTGGTACCCGGATAAAAAATAGCCTATATGTTAATACAGCTCATGTACTATGTATATTCCAAGTTTCATTCAAATTCAATCAGCTGTTTAGGCGTGAAAGAGTAACAAACATCCATACATCCATACTTACAAACTTTCGCATTTATAATATTAGTAGGAAGTAGGATTTCTGTTCGAAAAAATGATGTCCGCTTTACGAGCACTCTCAAACAGTGAAGAAAAACATAGTAAGGAAACTGGCATGTCGTAGAACCTAAAAAGTTCGAAAATCCTTTCACCATACTAGTTAGAAAGAACTAGTGACATAAGTAGATATAGTAGCAGTAGTTTTCGAGGGCAATAGAATATTACTTTTGTGAAACTCTGCAGGTAGGTACATTTACATAATGGAATTACAGTTCATCATGACATAGTGTAGCCTAATTGTGTACCTGTCGTGCGTCCGCTTAATTACTGCGATGTACTTATTTATTCGCATCCTAACGTTACAGCAGAATTATCAACCTGAACCGTTTCAATATATTGTAGTAAAATGGTTATTATGTTTTAGATTTTTTTTATATTTCTATTTCATTGTTTGTAGTCTTTCAAGCTAAAAGTTTCTATTACCACATTTGGTAATAAAAATGGCCGGAATGAGGGGAATGGCCGTGACTATGCCGTAGTAGATTTTTTTTCGTACAAAATTCATCTTCTCTCCGAGTCCAAAGGAATAGAATTACGGGAAGTCCCTTCGTTTTGCACCGATACATCAAAATATGATTATACCATCTAAGTTTCATGGTTCTAGGATGAGGTCCTCAGAACAAGCCACTCCGTTCCATCAACATGACCGTTACAGCACAAAAAAAACAGAGCAGTCTCGTCAAAAGTTTGCTTGTCATTTATTTTTTTGTAGTGATACGGAAAATAAGATAATGGAATGTTTTTCAGCCAAAAAACTTGTGTGGCACTTTTCGACACATGAGTTTCGACATTGCTGTGGTAATAGTAGTATTCGTTAGTAGAATATTGGAACCGCGCATACGTGTGAAGACCCTAAAGTTACAATCTAAAGCAAAGTCATATTCCGTGTTAGCGTAATTGTTCCCAGCTCGTTCGTTATAGGTGGTAATATGACTTCCTGCGGCTATTGAAATAAATTTCCTATCTATTCTAATCTGAACAGCGCTCTGCGGTACCTACCTGTAGATCCAGTTTTTCTACCGCGGGAATGCAGTCCAATGCACCTGTTTTACCACGCTGATACCTCCTTGGAAAACGAATAAATTGATAAAACTATTTTATGATAATACTGAATTCGAATGTTTTTACGATTAGGTGTTTGTGTTCGGTGGTTTTTTGTGTCACAAGTAAACAAACTATATTAATTTTCATTATAAAAGTATGTGTGTTAGAATTAATGAATCTAGTCGCAGATTAATTTAAAATTACACGAGCATGTCTGGCAAAATGATTAAAATACATTTGTCAGGCCCAAAAGAATCACGTTCAGCTAAACTCGTGACGAAAATTGAGATTTTTATAAATTATGAGTTTGTGTACTAGACTTTTCATGAATAAATAATTCAAGGTTGAACTTTTTAACACAAAATGATCTTTTATAAAGATTCTGAAGTAGGTACTTAATTCACAATATGAGTAGGTCAATTTAGACCATAATATATCGGCTACGAAAATTCGCAATAGAAACAATTAAGAAAGTGAAAGATTCTAACACTGATATTTTGTTTTGTTTTATCTTGAGGATGCAACTAACCTAGAATCATGCCCTCGCTCTTTGGGTTGGCTCTTCATAGCTAATATTTACTATTATTAGCACACAAAGTAGACAATATCGAGGCCATAAAACGTTTTCTTTATTGGCAGACCTTAAAGATAACTATAGTAATAAAATGCCTGACGTGTCTCGTGGGTTTAACAGGGAAACCTGAAAAGCTGATACAATATAACAAACATAATTTGTATGTATAAACAAGTAGAATGCCCCGCAACTTTATTCGCGTTGAGTATTTTTTTCATACAATGAAACATACATGAATTTCGGGACTTTTTTTTACACCCATACACCATAAGGGGAATGTACCCTCCAAGTTTCATGTTTCTAGGACTTATGGTTTAGGCTGTATCTTGATTGTCAGTCAGTAGGCAAATGCCAAATGAACGCACCTGACTATCCCCTCAGACTTCGTCGAAGGGTTCTTCGGCGAAGTCTGAAGGGATACAATTGTACTTAGACAAAATTGTATTATTGCAATTTTTTTGTCTAAGTACAATTTATTTGGCATCTCATATGATCAGTTTTACATCTCCAAATAGGATCTTCATGTAAAAATGTCGTTGAGAGAAGACTTTAGTTTTAAATATTGTATGACCTTTTCATGCAATTTACCCTATTAGTTTGAGTTTTTCCTCCAGCAATACATACAGAAATTCAGTTTAAAGACATTGTAATTTCAAAAAGGTGGCGACATATTTTTAAAAAAAGGGCATGGAATAGTTTTGCTTGAAAAAGCTTAATTCGACAAGCCACGCCAACCCCTCAAGTTTCGTAAGAGGCATGACATTTATATTACAAAAGTTATACACCAAAGAAATATGTGGTAAGTTAGTTTTTACCGGTTCGGTAACCCGGTGCTGCGATCGGCTTACTACTTGCACTAAGTCACTGAAAACCAGTTTAAATACTTTATCATTGGTAAAAATCCAATTTTCTCATTTTAAATCGGGTTTCTTTGGCTTGATTTTACTAGCTCCGAAATGTATGGATCTTGTTTTCATTTTCGAACGGCAGTTATTACGCTAATAATATTAGCTACAAAAACATCTGGACATCTCCCGCACTTATAAAATATGGCAGATCTTAAACGGGTTTATAGACCAACCACGAATAAACCGGGTCAGTCTTGTACTAAAAATAAACATAAAAATTGTTTTAATCCGACGGTCTATGGCGGTTTTGCACGGATCGCGCGGCGGTTGGTGCTTAATAGCAACGTTGACGATATTACCTCCCCCGGATTATGACCTACATTTTGTACTAACATCCATTTTAACGAGAATTGATGTTTTATTAATATGGCGAAGATGAACAGCCTTTGGTTTATGTCGGTTTTTCTTTTACAGACTTGACACAAATTACTACGCTTCAACGGGTTACGAGTTTACATTTACATAACCATTTATTTTCTGAAAATGAAAAATTACTGTAATATGCAACTTAGCAATGGCAGCTTGCCAACATTTTCTCTGAAAAGCATATTCCTTAGTACAGTGCAAACGGCGCACCGGCAAACAAAACCGGAAACCTGTAAACAAAAACCGTCAACTGCACCACTTATCGTAAATCGCGTAGTACGGAGCAGCAAGCACCCTCCGCTTACTAGGTAATCAAACATCGCAGGTACCCAACTACCAATCTGAAAACTAATTTACCTGCAAATTGTTGGGGTGCGATGTTGTTTTAGTGAAGGGTAAGGCTGGGATAATTAGCGAAGATTACCTTAAAATGTCGACTGGTTAATTCTGATAGCTCAAGCTGTTAGCAAAGTAAGCATAAGATCATATTGTTTTATAGGAATTTAATCCTCAGTTAAGTGGTATACTGCAGATAATGGTGCATCTAACCGAACTTGCTGAACTAAAGAGGTGTTTGTAAAAAATAACTACTCGAGACAAAGCTGTGAGCATTCCTCGTCTCCGTCATAAAATTAAATACTTAACTAAGCCTGAGACAATGTCAGCTTTTTAATTTACAAAACATTATTGGCATGCTTTATAAATTTTAATTTGCAAGGAAAATAGGAATTTAATGTTTGTAAAAAGTAAAAATAACTGTAGCGTCTACAGAATAAGGGCACAAAGTAGCTAAATAATCAAATCGTTATCACGGGACCCCAAGACTAGATGGTCATTAGTATAACGCCTCATATATGCCGCAACACGCGTCGTCAAGTCAGCTTGGTTTTGGATGCTTAGTCGCTGGCCTCTTCATTCCAATAAAACCTCAATAAATGAGGTCGTTTTACAAGAAAACTGAAATTAAAAATAGAATAGGTATAGTAAAATATCAAACGTGGATCTTATTCTCCATTCAATAGTATCCTCTCCAACATGATGGACCATCTACATTGGCGAGGAGCTGATCATCTTAGGACTTTGAATGTGGCTACAAGTGTTCTTATGATTGTGGCTCTGCCCACCCTATTGATACGGGTGTGATATTATGTGTGTAAGTATGAATTTAAACACGTTCAAAATTAGGTTTTTTGCTATCTTTGTGTTACGTATCATTACTATACTTTGTAACGAAGTCGAAATCACGAACACAATGCATTATGACGGTGTAGGCGGTAAGCTTGCAGATTGTCCTGGACAGGCTGTCGGGTGTTCACGTGCTCCATAAATCGCTAGCTCTGCCCACGTCCCCTAAATGAATCATATTCAAGCCATTGTCCTGGATTATCCCGACTGGAACAAGTAGGTAGGTATGTTCGGAAACACATCGGTCGAGTCAACAAGTCACTGGTTTTCCCGAAACGGAGTATCAATTTCTAAAAATCACCAAAATGGTCCATTTCCATAGATTTTGTTCATTTTCATATTCTTTAGTCATTTGGTGACTTTAAAATCTATTTATTAATTATTTTGAAGTCACCAAATGACTTTTCAGCATACGAAATTGAAAATCAATGAAAATAGACCATTTCGGTGACTTTTATCATTCGGTGATTTTCAAGAATTCATTCAATTTTCAACCCTGGCCGTTTTTCCTTTATTTGTTCTGTACGATTCGGGATCAATAGAACCACAAACAAACAGTTGAATTTCCTACAAAATTAGGTACCTACGTATTTATTATGTATTTGAAGATAGAAATAATGAATTTTTAATTAAAAGCTTTGTCAGGAACAACTTTATTTGTGCTTATGAGCAACCCACGCCCTTACTCGCGCTAGTATAAATAAGAATTACTTTAGAATTAAAAATATGTATCGGAGATTTTGTTTACTGTTCCATTGTTTACCGTTCGCTTCAGGATTTACCTAAAATGAGACCACCAGCTTTGCGTGCTTCGGTCAGGCTTTGCCTTAATCCGGATTGTATGCCTTTCCAGTTTCGAATAAATCTGACCTAAATCCAATAATAAACAAATAATTAGCTCTCTGACATTTTATAAATAAGATTATATTCTTTATTTAGAATACAATTTTCTTCACTCCTACAGATTCGTCTCTTTTACGGATAATTCGAGTTGTCAATTACATATTTTTTCAAGGATAAACCTGATAACTTTTGCTTCAGTACCGATTCATCCTGAGAGTTGATTACATTAGCTCTTTTAGATATTTTCCGGGTTTACAGCAAGGCTTTTAGTGCCTTCATAAATCTTCTATAAACATGTTCCATTGGTAGAGTCAAAAGACGTAGGTACGCCTTTGAAACTGCTGTATCAAGATTTTAAGTAGGTAATATTATATCTGCAAGAAGCAGGAAATAAGTTACTATTTTATGAAGATTAGAGAGTAATGAAAGTTTATGCACATACCTCACTTTGGTAACCCTCAATTTTATCAGTGAGCAATTAGCTTAAAAGTCGTCTTTCTTGGCGTTTCAATTGGTTACATTACCTACACATTATCACGATATTCTCGAGTATCATGATAATATTGATGAAATACTGTTGCGTATCTCAGTATCATTATAATATCACAGATAAGACCTTCACTACTTTTCACATCGTGATAATATGGTTTAAGATAATTTATTTCTCTTAAGAATACAATATTCACTTACAGAGAAATCTTAATAATATTTTTGTATGTTAGTTTTGTTGGGCTAATCGTATGTACATGAATACAAGAAAAAAAAAGTAGCAAGTAACAAAAATGACAAAATGCCGGTAATATCGTGATACTGGTATCACAATTATACTGATACCTATCAGTACTTGCTACTTTTTATAACTTATTACTATTATTACACATAGGTATGTGTAGTATAACCCAATGACTCCATGACTTCGATGATGTACTTTGACAATTGAAAAGGTTTATCGGCCACGGCTCTATCGGCCGTCGTGCTAAGATTCTCCTGGTCTGACAGGAGGGACAGAGAAGCAAATGATTTTAAGGCTTTAAAGGTCATTATAAAAAGTAAAAAAAATTATTATACTCAAATAATTTTAATCGATTTCAATGATCTTCATAACTCATCATAGAAGCTATAATTTGTATTCTGTAACTATGATTTAAACCTACGATTTCTCTTAAAACCCTGCTTAATAAACAAGTATTGGAAGAGATTTACGGTCTTATTACCATTGGTCAGGTCAAACAGGTGTTCCTTAAAGGCCTAAAACTACTTATTACTCTGTCAGCCGGTTTGATGTAGCACCAAATAAATCAATACAATAGACCTAAATACATAATCGTGACAAATGCTAGGTATTATTCAGCACGTCCTCCCACACTGTGTCAAAACATGTTATAAACAGTACAGTTGCAATTTGTAGGAAACACAATTAAATCATAGCCTACTAGACCGGCTGGCGACCGCAGGCAGTCCTAATCATCGAGTAGGTACCAGCATGAGAATGAAGTGTTCGAGGAGTAAAAGGCACGCTGAAAAAGCTTTCGTGGTCTTATCGCAGCCGGGCAAGCAATTTATCTACTGCTAGGTACTAACTACTAGTCACTAGTTCTTTAGTAGTAGCACAGAATATGAACTAATATTACTATTGTAGTAGTAGTTGTCGTGTCACTAGTTGTTTCGAATCAGTGTGGTGAAAGGTTTTAAAGAGTGCCTCAAGGGCTTCTTTTGCATTTGATCTTAAACTCACTGATATTAATTTGTAAAATGGTGTTGCCTGTTTAAAAAGTATATCTGTATTTTACTGAAGATCTAAACAGACATAAATAAAGAAACATATCCAGATGTTGAGCAAGATTCCAATGCACTGTTAGCATGTTTTGTTTATAAGTATCATCATACCGTAGCACAGGTGTAATTAATTAGTAGGAGACTCAGAAGTACTCATCATATCGGCAGACTTCATGCGTAAAACGAATAGCAAGTAGGTACTCCTTACCTGTGAGTTAGATGAAAAAACACTTGTTTTAAAAGTCTCTTCTTTTTTATTTGAGGTCGATTAAAAATAGCGTTAAGTAAAGTTCATGTTATCGTCTGATATTGAACTTGAGTTTCAATTGCAATATACCAGCAGAATTGTACGTAACGGACGAGTACTTTCGCGCCTCCCTGTACTTTACCAATCGGTATGCAAATAAAAAGCATAGGTAATAACAAACACATAATTACTTACTGCATTTAAGTAGGTAATGTGTCATTGCCTTTTGCGTATTATTCGCAAGAACTAGTAGGGAGGGACAATTAGTAGTGAAGTATTTTTTTTTATAGATTCTTAGAAGAATTTAAATAGACACCACAGCACTCCTGTCTTCCATAACAGGATGAAGTATATCCACATAAAACAAAGTTTCAATAACAATATTATTGGGGGCAGGTTCGAACTGAGATATTTTAAAAGGGGCAAACCAATTTAACCTATAACGCAACACTAGTAGAACGACAACAACATCGTCCGACAGATATTAGGTAGTTATAAATGTCGTGAAAAAAAAGAAAAAGCTTAAGTACAATGAAAAATATGAATTATAATTGTTTATTAAACAGAATCTATGTTGAATTTGCGCCTGTACGTAACGACAAAGCGTGAAAGACATTATTAATCTAACTCCAGATATTTTTATGAGCTTTATTTACTTATTGAAAAGTCATTACATTTTGTTTAACTTAGATGCTACTTAAGTATTTTATGACGTTTTGTTCTTTTTACGACCCAAGTCAGCTTAACTTGGCTCCGACACTGGCTTCGGTGCAAAAGCTTTCTTAAAACTGGTTTAAACTTTATCAGCCGGTCTCGTATTGACCTTTTAAGCTCAACTTGTGTCACTGCCTTTTGGATGCCTTATCCTGTTAACAAGTAATTTATGCAAAAGTCTGTTAAATGTTAATCAATTTAACACCTACTAAAAATAGTCAAAAAATTAAGACATTCACGAATAGAATAAACAAATAAACGTCACACCTTAAAATACCTGTCAGTTTTTATTACATAAATAAATAAACATTGTCCTCATGGATATTAAAAGTTTTATTATCTACCTACTAACTAGTCGAACGCCCCTGGCTATGTTGACCAAAAAAATAGAACACTTAGCTTTCGTGCGTTTTTCAAAGAAAGGAGAAAAATATAAAAAGTAGCTAGTCTGTTAATGCCACAAAATAAGCTGAACATCGATAACACCAGACCAAAGTTAACAAATATACGTGAACATGAGTCGAAACAAAAAATCGTCATAGCTTCATAACTGAGCGGACGCTAACCGCTCAGTATTCTCCTAAGTACTACTCAAGACCTTAGTTTGCTTAACCGCTTACTTGCTCAGAAACCAAAAGTCGATATATTTCATACAACGTTTAAAGCACAGAAATCTAAATATTAAGGCACGTGCTTTATTATTTAGATTTCTGTGGTGATCACTTTTGCTGGTGATTGCACTAAACTTTCAATTACAATGTTTGAAACCTACTAAATAAGTTGGAACTTACCGTACCTAAACTATCTATAAGAAGGAACTTACTATTTTAGAAATGTACTATTTTATTACGTATAGTAACTATAACGAGCATCTGCTCACGGCTTCACTCGCGTGGTTCATACTCGGATAAAATGTAGCCTAAGTATAATGTTGTGTCAGATCATAAATATGTGTAAGTATTCAAGTTTTAGCCAAATCCGTTCGACCACAATTTTTGCATTATAACGAATGTGATTGGTGTAGGTATTTCTTATTCGCATCATGGTTTCTATCAAACGAAACCTTGCTTACAAAAGCTTGTCGTGGTCAGCCTGCAACCTTGGTCATGACGGCATAAATAATAGAAATAATTAATTACTTACATACATATTAATAACCTTCCTATTGCTTCGTCGTTGATAAAAGACAAGGTTATAATGGGTGGAATTAGAAAAGAATCTTTGTGACTGATGCTGAGCAGTGTGCTGTATGGAGCCTCTGAGAATCAACTCGTGTATACTTAAGAACTGTACTCAATGAAGGACATAAACTACGAGATAGTTCAATAATATCTAAGCATACAACTAAACAATTTCAAGAGCAATAAATACATATTAATTGCTATTAGTTCCGCCAGATCAATTAATATAGGTTTAATTACAGCAGCACTACCGTCAAGGCAGCCACTGGCTATAAATCAAGAGGGAGGCAGGTCAGACAGTCAGCTAAAAATGACAATGTACCTAACAAGAGCGATCACATCATGGGTGTTTCATTATGTTTTGTTTGATGCATATTTACATAGTTGGTTTACTTACAACGTGCTTACGCTATCGGGCTTCGGCGAATGTTCTTCTTATAAGTAGGTACGTTTTCGTCTATCCTGTGTCAAAAAAGGAGAGTACGAGTAAAATTGTAGATTTAAGACGTTTCAATTAATAAATGAACGAATGAAAATACTTTATTGTACACCTTAGAGTAACATATAAAAAAAATTATAACTAACTAACTTCAATATGATCGTTGTGATCATAGAGATTTATTCATTGTAATGAATAAATAAAAGCGGCCAAGTGCGAGTTGAATTTACACAGGAAGGGTTCTGTACCATCGTACCTACATGTAAATAAATGTTTCTTGTTGCCACCTGTGTTTGCAGCAAACACGTCTCTTCTATGAGGACCCCCTTAATTTTTAGTTTAATTATTATTTATATACAAATCAGTAAATGTTAGATCGTTTAAAAAAGAAATACAGAAAAATACTACAAAAAAATATGCAAAAAGCCACTTGACCCATCCAAGTACCGCGCCTAGCGTTGCTTAACTTCGATGATCCATTACGAATGTAAAAAAAAACGTTTCTTGTAAGGGGCCCCCTTTTATTTTTTATTTTTATTAAATGTTGTTAGAGTGGCAATAATAATAGTGGCATTTTTATCCTATCATAATTTTACCCTGAGTCGTGCCTATTGTCTAGGTACGTACCTACATAGTAGGTAGGTACCCACTGATTTATATTCGCCGACTATTCACAGCCTGCAATGCCGCCGTCCATTTCGATGTGCAATCGAATGTGACCGTCGCAATCAAACTTTTTATGGCAGTCTGTTCAATTCTGCGGTGTTAATCAATTTAAGGAACATCCTAACCCACTTCCTACTAATAGGTACTTATAAATCCAAAAGTTTGTGCCTCGAAACTTGAAATAAATACACAATAGGCTAGGTACCCAGTTTTAATCAAAGTGTAACTTGAGCGAATCTGCTACTCAATGACATAAAACTGTAAAGTTTTTCTTTTCGCGTTAGCTTTCTCCTCGGACGAATATCAATAATCTTCTGGAAGATACCTAATCACAACTTGCCTTACAATATCTGTTAGTTTAAAGGAAGGTGCTGCCATCTGTGATTTAGGTACAATACTTTTTCACTAAACGCAGTATTTTATCGTAGCACGTAACTTTGTACCACCACGTAGCGTTTCGTAGCACAAAGCTTGTAGCATTACTACGCAGTCCTACAGAAGTATCATAGATGGGGCTGCTATAAATCTCTCACAAAGTTAAAAAATAATAAGTGAAATGTAAGTTTGTAAATCATACAAGTTACTAGGTACTAGTCGTTTCAGGTTCAATTTCTCAAGAAAATTTACATGCTTACATACATAATATCACGCTCGTATCCCCAATAGAGTGGGCATAGCCACAATTAGTCTTAAGAAAACTTTCAGCCGCTCCTAATTAATTCAAAGTCCCAAGATTGACATGGTGAACCATGGTGACAGGTGATCAGCCCATTGTCCATATAGACGGTCCATCATGTTGGAGAGGATACTATCCCTTAGTCGACTTTTACAACATGCTCGGGAAGAGAAGCAGCTGCACGCATTCTGTGTCTTTTCTTTACTTCCAATCCAGCAGAGATGTTTAAAATTTATGGAAACTTAATCCTAAGTTGTAAGAGAGCCCAACATCCCTCCCCCAGCTTTCCCCAAGGATTTGTGTAATGCATTTTCTTATCCAACAAAGAAAAAGAAGGTGCTGAAATCCTAGGCCTTTGAGATCATAGGCCTAGGAAGCTCCCGACTTAAATTCTAAAGTACCTAGGTACTTAAGACATTGAGCGATATACTATTTATGTATCTACAGGTCATTGTCATGTGCCCGCTTGTGTCATTGGTTCACGCCTTTGTTTTCAGCATGTTTATGTAGAAGCATGTGTAGTTTATTGTACTTACTGCCTAGTAAGTACGTAAGTATTACTTTATCAATGACTGTTTCAAAGTCAGTAACATAAAGGGAGGCTAGCTAACTCATTGAAACGTAAGGCTAATGTTGAATTGTGTGTTTTAGACATGGTCTTACGGCCTCGTTTCTGCTCATACTTCATTATTAGGTACCTCTATCTATCTTTCTACCTACATCTAGGTATACTATCGTGGTTTGAAATTCAAACTAGGTACTTACCTACCTACTCCTTTCATACACTTGAATTTCTTTGATTTATTTTTTTCTTAACATTTAGGTTATTCACTGTCGGTAACAAAACAATTTTTACTTCATAAATTGTCTTTCCGAGGCAGATTTTTGACCATAGTTGATTTGCTGTTCTGAGTTTTTGACAATCAAAACCCACCCATGATATTTCCCAGATATTTCCATTATTAACTGAGATTACCTTCCATTAAAGTACTTCCGGTGATTCAGCTCCATTTTCTGTGGGACGCATCTCGTATATCAATGAATGAAAACTAAATACAGCCCACACTCCATTCACCTACCTACTTGATTTAGATGCGCTCTCTTTTGTGTTCGATGCAGTAGGGTCAAAGACTACCTAGGTAGATACCAGATTATTTTACTCTACTTTAACAATAAGCTATAATAATTATATATTTACCACATAAAGATATTGATAGTCGTTGATCCTTTGATCAATTCCTACATTGCTCGTTTGATCAACTAGGATTACTTACCTACATTGATCAGGTTGGTCAGATATGGTCCACATAAACATAGAAGAGGTAAAATATATATTAGAGCCATATAAAGCACGTGGTGGTAGGCATTGAGGCATAAACCGCGGGGAAACCTAATACCCACGGAAGCCAATTCTAAGGTAGAGTGCTCTAGAACTTCGGGTCATCGATCGCATCACACACATTACCTATACAGTTTACATAGAGTTTATCGAATTGGAACTCATCCGGAAAGCAATTAATTAAACAATTAAAATGTATGCATTTAAAGATACATAAAATTTAGGTAGGTACAACACCTGTGAAAAACTAATTAGCATTTCATAGATTGTTTTAAGTATAAATTTACTTATATAAAAATAATGCTTATGAACTGCAAGTACTCTGCAGATGATACCTACGTGAGGGACAAAAGTTCGATCGAAATAACGGATTGAGTTGCAGAGCGTCGGTCGTCTGGATGGGGCTAATATTCGAAGTCATACATGTGTTGTTCTCCATCCATGACACACGCCACTCCTCCTCACTGTTAACTGTGCAAATACACAACAAAATAGACCCTTGCATTTTGTGTTAGAACAACTGTGAAAATACCTATCTTTTTAGCAATAGTAATTATAAAAACAAACGTTTACCCAGGTGCTTCATAACTTCGCGCAAGTGCTCCTGACTGTTTGTGTTTATTTGTAAAATGAGTGTGAAATATGGATCAACTGATAAAGTTGTTGAAAGTGAAAAAAGTGATTGCAATGGTGTGGAAATTCATATAAGGTACCATCTACCATACCTATCGAAACATCTTTAGAATTCTTACGATGCGAGCATTATCTAATTCAATGGGAATTGTCTTCCGTACAATTTGTCCAATTGGTAACAAGCGGCTGTCCCAAATTAGGGCAAGACTCGTGAAATCACTCAAGCTATTTAGTTAATTTTTCGTGGGATTGAGGAAAACTTCAATAAAATCAATTCTTAGCCCAGTGGCTCTAAGATACAAAAGGATGTGAATTTAACTTGACTCTTTGTTACTCTATTAAATCGTCATAGGTAGGTATGCCGGCGCGACGGACACTGCCCCACGACCCGGCTATGACTTATAGGATTCTTATGGATTTTACACTTTATTTATATTAATCAGTCATTTTATTTAACAAATCATAATATAATTTTGCACAAGGTGAGTTCCTTCTCGAATACTTTTGTTTAGTATCTAACTGGCAAAAAGTTGAGCGTTGAGCACTCGACGCTACCTGAACCCAAAGTGTTCTTTAAGGATTAGGGCCCAGGTGTAGCCCACCTTACAAAATATAAAGAAATAAAAACAATTTTCTGCCCCTAGCCGCGATGCCAATAAAATAGAAGGCTTCCATTTGTTTTATAATGTGTGCAATAAAATCTGATTTAGGTACTTGACATATTCTATTGTTAGTGACCCCCTCCAAAATTTCAGGCTGCGACCGCGCCTGCAGGCCATTGTAGGCTAGAACATAGTATAGCATGTAAAATGATCCCTCGTTGCTAGGACTTGCGGTTCTTAGTGTAACTTACTTTCAATTCATACCATAGCTTAACTAACTTACTTAGTAGGTACCTAAGTAAATACCTAGGCAAATAATCTGAATAGCACTATACTTCAGCCAAACTGGAAATACAAATTAAAACAAACCGCCCATACTTAACCTAAAACTTAATTTTTCATTGGCTGTTTATGGAACTTTTAAGCAGGTAGTAGGTACTAGGTAAGTACCTACTAATAGTTAAATTAAGGTGTAAAAACTTATGTTGCGCGGTTTATTTACTTAAAACTAAAGTGATTTCATCGTAATAACGAAAAATACGCGACGACGGTATGTTTACATAAATTACCTATTGTATCTCCAAGTTGGCTAAACTATGGGTCATTCGTTGCAAACTTGGGACGAATAAACACACGTTGGAAAGGATTATGATCCTTTATTTATTTCAGAACTATGCAAATAGGTCTATTTCACTCATGCTCATTTCTATACGTCAGTTACCTTTCTCAATTGCTTTAGGTTTGGTGTAACTTTTTAGGTTGTTATGTTGAACCAGCTCATATTTTATGGTAGAAATAAAATATGATGGGAGAGTTAATCCTTTCTCAGCTAACAGCACATCACTGTTTTCTCCGAGCCATTGCGCTGTTTCATTCTCTTTTCTTCTTCAATTATTTCTAAAAGTATTCACGAAATACTTTCCTTCCAGTGGTCAATTCCGAAGGCGATGGTGGCGCCTGGGTCAACATGCTCTGTATGGGCTCGGGCACGTGTACAACGACCTCTGTGCGGCCATGTGGTTCTCATACATGATGCTGTTCTTCCAAGCTGTGCTGGACATGCGAGCGGCCGTAGCAGGCACCATGCTGCTATTGGGTATGAATCGTTTGCCGTTGGACTAATTTTCGTCAGTAATGGACTAATGTATCTAGGTTAGGTTAGGTAGGTACCTACCTAATATTGTGTTTCAAAATCGATACCCATCATGATGGATGAAACATGAAATTCTACACATCTCTCTCTAGATCCATCATCCACTTTCACGATAACCGAAATTATAGAGAACTGTGAAATACGATCTTATTTGTTCCAGTTTGTTCCACATTTTAACAGTTCCTTTCTAAAGTAATTTTTGATTTTCAGGCCAAGTGGTCGATGCCTTAGCCACTCCAGTAGTCGGTGTGCTAGCTGACAAATACGGTACTAAGAAAGCTTGGCACTTGGTTGGTGAGTTGGCACTAAATAGTATGTAATGAAGTCAATTTTTCGTCTAGAGTCTAGTATAAGGGGTTTTATTGTCTAGACTCTAGACAATAAAACCCCTTATACTTAAACGTTTTTTGCAAAATATTTTACAATTCGGATGTAAATGAGCCGGTTATGTGCTTCCGTTGTTGATAAGCAATCTCATTCTAAAGCACCTATAATGCAGTAGGTAAATTTACCCATTTACCTACCAAATGTATTTCCATTCAACGGGGCTTCAAAATAACGGCAATTTCAGCTAAGTAGGTAAATAGACTCTGCGGTGGTTTTGTGATTGAGTGTTACTGCAACAACATAGGTAGGTAGGGTAGATACCTACTATTCCTGCTAAAGGCAGGAACTGATACTATAAACTCCGACGAACTCGCAAACAAACCTTTTGTTCTATATCGAGGAAACCCCGGTAGTAGATATAGGTAGGCGCCTGCCTACCTTACCACGAAGTATCAATTTTAATTCTTTTATGCGTACAGTGTACCCACGTAACTAAGTACCTACTTACCCCCCAGTAAGTAACAGGACAATAATTATATTCTCAATCACGTGACCATCCTTTCTAATCTCTACGCGTGCCAAACATTTACCTAGGTATAAAACCTTCGCAAACGATGGGTTCCGTACTGTTTCGTACAATCGTAGGTACATATGGATACTTACATAAGTGTTTCTGGTATGGACCCTCTGTGTGAAATTTCAACTCTACCTTAATATACAGCCCGCTGACTGACGGACGGACAGTGGAGGCTTAGTAATAGGGAACCCTAGAAATCGCGTTTGGCACTTGCGCACATTAGCAGATTCATCAGACTACTGTCAGATGAAGACTTAGCTAAAACTTTTCAACACAGTAGCTAACTTACCGGGTATCGATAAATTATTTATTTATCCTGAAAATCACTGATAGCACCTAAATAAAAAGTAGTGTGTAAAACGAACTTAAATAAATAATTTAAGTTCGTATTAGACACTAATCACGTAAGGTTTATTTACTCATAAGTATTAATTAAGTACTTTATTGCACAACATAAAAATATTGAACAAAAGGAGGGCTTAATGTCTAGGCATTCTCAACCAGCCAACCCATGAGGTACACCTGTTGGCATGCATTTCATAAGTACCTACTTACGCTTATACTTACCTACCTACCTACTTACGAACAATTAAATTAAAATGGTAAGATTTTAAAATAATTTCAGGTTGCGTCCTAGTCACATGCACCTTTCCTCTTCTCTTCGTGCGATGTTGGGGCTGCTGGGTAGGCGGGGCTGCGGAGTACCTCAGCTGGTGGATGCCTCTATACTACGCCATCCTGATATCATTCTTCCAGATAGGCTGGGCGGTGGTGCAGATCTCCCACCTGGCTATGATCCCGGATATTTCGGAAAATCTGCAAGTGCGGTCTGAGTTGACATCTATTAGGTTAGTTGAGTGACATTCGAAAATTTAATCGTTTCACTGATGAGTTTCGGGCCCTAACTAGGCTAAACAAAATACCCAGATCCAGCTACAACCTCCAAACTATTCAACAAATTTGGCATTACACCACGGTTAGTTTTTCTACTAACCTAGATGGAATACCTATGACTGGTGATCGACCAAATGAGCTAGACTTCCAGCACAGCGTTTAGGTAAGTATTTTTAAAGCATCATCATCTGAATGACCGTTGTTTCCTTTCAGATACATGGCCTCAGTTATTTCTAGTTTGGCAGTCTACCTCATAACTTGGGTTGTGTTGAGAGCCACGAACTACAGCACCTTTATTGGGCCTGCTGATGATTTTAAATTTAGGGTGAGACATCTTGAATAAGTAGGTACCTACTTAACGAATAGGTACGGTAATTTTGAACTACCTACTGACAAATTATCTTATTTAGAATCATTGATTGAATGAAAATAACGTTTCGTAATTTTATTAAATTTAAACATTCATTAAATTATCGTGGTAGGATAACCTACTTAAGTATCACAAATACAAATATATTTATTTGGAACAGAATTAAAACTATCGCATGCCTAGGTAAGTAGGTAAACGATAGTGACATAAAAGTATAAAACTGTGTCGTTCGTTGCCAATAAACGCTGTGTTATTTATGTTAAGTTATTTATGTGCCTTGCCTACCTACATAAAAAAAGAAAAAGTAAATTAATTAGATAAGTATATAGGTACCTACCTACCAAAAAAAGAAACTTTCCTAAACTATCACAATATAATGATCTAGCGTTCTTCAAGTAACCACATAATCGGCTCTCCTTTTCAGAATGTCTCCGTCATAATAACAGGCATCGGTATTGTCTCATTCGCATTATTTCAAGCTTTCTTCAATCTCAAAGACCCGGTGGCGAAGGCTAACGGCCACACACTGAGCAATGGGAACCCTGCCCTAACTAATGGAGAGGCCGGCGAACCTATTAAATTCGCAAAGTCGAAAATCATGCATTTCCTGCAGATGCCACTTCTGTACCAGACTAGCTTACTGTGAGTTGATATTTTTTAATTAGACAACCATCATGAGCCACGCGAGCGGTGTATGTAAATCAATATCTTTTGGTAAATTGTTTCTATTCTTCTTCTCATTTTTCTATTCTATCAAGCCAACCACGTATTTAAAGCCACCTTATACATTGCTTATTTTCATTACTCCCTTTCAGATACGTATTCTCTCGTCTCTACTGGGCACTAAGTCTGGTCTACGTACCCTTGTTCTTGGAAGAGCGTCTGTCAGTCAACCCCAGCGCGGGGTCAGAGCTTGTGGCTAGCGTTCCGCTTGTGCTCTATATCTCGTCGTTCTTCTTCTCTCTAATGTTCAAGAGCAAGCTGAATATTATGGGAAACGAGGTGAGGATAAACTTATTTTTAGAAATCCATCATCATCATCATTCATGTCTATTACCGGGATTATATTACCTATATTCATTCTTTAAGAATCTTAAAACCAACAATATTATGTTGATGCTTTCAGTCAGTGCTGTGTTCGCCTTTTTTGGCAAATATAACATTAATAAATTAACAAGGCGTTTTAGGTATGCTACTTGGTCGGAAGTTTCCTGAGTCTAGTCAGCTGCCTATGGATAGCGCTGGCCATAGATCCTCACGCAAGCATCGCGCAGATTTATATGGTTGCAACTTTGATAGGTAAGGTCATAAACACACGATTTCTTCGCTGTTTTTAAATAGTCTTAGGGCTGGCTCATGCTAATACGTGACCAGAGAGGAAGAAACACAGACAGGAACCGGTGGGCTAAAGATAGTTCCTAGCAGACTAGCTTTTGCACGATACCTCTCTTTACTTACATATTTTTTTGTAAATACCTACTTACCTACATATATACACATAATAATTACAACACCCAGACCCGGAAGAAATAATTGCAAAACATGCAAACATTTCTCCCGCAGCGGGATCGAACCCGCGCCTCTTGAATCTCAGCCGAGCACTCGCCCGCCAGGCCCACCGAGGTCGTCACTATTGAGCAGAAGTAGAAATGGCAAAAAGATTTGGAAGCTGAAGGCAAGCCGACCACGATCCATCACTTGGACCGAGAAGGAGGCGATCGTACCGATGCTTCTTTGACAAATTGTTGTAGCTGAAGTAGTATTTGATGATACAAGTACCTAATGAAGAAAACTATCTGCTTACTTACAGGTGCAGGCAGCTCAATAACTCTGGTCTCTAGTCTCTGCGTCACAGCAGACCTGATAGGGCCACATTCACATCAAGGTGCTGCCATCTACTCGATCGTGACTTTCGCGGACAAACTAGTCACCGGTATAGCCGTTGTGGCTATTGAGAACTAGTAAGTGGACCTAGAATAATTGATCTATCTACCTACCCGAAAATTATAGTATTTTCATGTTATTTATTAGGGACAACAACCAGTTACACAGTCTTTATAATGTTATCTTATGGTATTATTATATTCAGTTACTAGCTGTGCCCCGCGGTTTCACCCGCGTTTTTCTCGTCAACAAATATATTTCGAAAAAGATTATTACAGGATTTTATGTTGATAAAAAACTCTATGGCCCATAACTCTTAATAGGTACCAACTCTTAACATCTTACACACGTGATAACTTTTAAACGAAATATCCGATTGAGATGAAACAAAAAGTATTTTACTTCTACATAAATACTCTTGATAACATAATGCTTAATTTCGATAAAGAGTAATATTACGATACATATTTAACGTAGTTTTTTTTCTTCAGACAGTTTAATAATTATTTTGAACACAAAATCGGTTATTGTGATTAAACCATGATAGCTAGATATATGTTCTCGCGGACTTTTTTGTAGGTCTTAATGGGATCTACAAACCCGTAGTACATCATTTTGTTGTATTGTCAATAGTTTTTGCAGCGCACGTAAAAATAGGTTTTCGATTTTACACCTTGTGTTACAAAATAGCAATTTTATTACGGATCCCTAATTTTGAAAAAAAAATACATAGCCTATAGCCTTCCTCGATAAATGGACTACCCAACACTGAAAGAATCATTCAAATCGGACCAGTAGTTCCAGAGATTAGCGCGTTCAAACAAACAAACAAACTCTGCAGCTTTATAATATTAGTTAGATGAGTACAGCCCAACTAAGTTATTCTAAAATAAAACATAAATGATGTAGCAGGGAGAACCTACAAGAATTTCATAATAATGCAATCAACCACAGCTCAACGGTCAACTCTAAGCATTAGAGCCGACCGTGGTCGGCGATTGTCTGAGAAGCAAGAAACGCGGGTTCGATTTCCGCTGTGGGATAAATTTTGCATAATCTGCAAATTTGTTCAGTCTGAGTGTTATGGCAATTTGTACCTACTACAATCATCATACCTACGTAGGTAGGTTCTCTTAGTTTTGATATCACTACACGGCACAGTATCCTAGGGTAGAGTCAGGAATAATACAAGGTGTTATTTTTTAACTGGGACAGTACGGGGAAATCCGAAATTAAAAGAGATACAGGAAAAGTGTCTTAGGAATTATTGGCTCTTTTTTTGTGAAACCAATTTTGGCATACCTACTAAACTTTTTGGCCAAGCGCGAGTTAGCCATGAAAATGTTGGCAAAAAAATTGTTGTTGCTAATCGACTCGTAAGGATCATTTCATTGTATCGGAAGAAAAAATCGAAACAGCAGGAAAGTTGGTCAAATTTAAGAAAATATTTTCGTACCTAGGTACTACTATGACAGTATGGGGACATCGAAGGCCATAGGGAATTGATGAAAATTTTCTAAAGATTTTTATTCTAACTATCATCATAAACGTTAGGTAAGATGAAGGTGCCTAACCTTCGGCCAGTTGTAAAAATATGGAAATTATTTGTATGTAGGTATTTGACCCCACTACGCCAATATAATAATTTATTTATTTTCTAGCAAATGCGAAGACGTCGTCGTCTGCCCGCAGTATTACCGAGGAGTACTGACATACGCGTGTGGAGGGAGCGCAGTCCTAGGCATCCTGTCTTTATCTATCACTAAGCTGGCAGCCAGAAGCAAATCGGCAAAACATAATAAAGACACTCCTTTATAAACAATCTGGCTTTTAAGTAAAATATACCAGTGAGAGATGGTCACCTATAGGAACTATGCTAGCAAATGAAAGTATCTAAATTAATTACCAGACATAGTAATTCCTGAAAAACTGAAGAGTTTTTTAGAACTGCCATCAACCAATAATGAAATTGAAGGAGATTTTATAATTTTTCTATATTAAAAATGTAAAAGTTTGTGGGGATGTTTGTATGTTTGTTCCTCAATCACGCCTAAACGGCTGAACGATTAAAGTACGATTAAAATATAAGCTATTTTTCATCCGGGTACCAAGCGAAGCCGCGGGCGGCAACTAGAAACTTATAATAATAAATAAATAACATTGGAAGGTTAGATGTTAAACAGAACGGTCAAAATAATAATAAGGCGTAGGTAAGGTTTGAGATTACATGTTTTAAACATTTATTGAGTTAAAGATTTAATTAAATATCAATTATCGTTTAGTTTTAGAGTGCATAGTAACATACAATACAGACAGGTACAGCTACACACATTGAATAACTTACACTCGACCTACTATACAATAATCATCTATTAATGCCACTAGATAGAAGATAATAGAGTACACTACTACAATAAATACTTAAATAATGTATCAAGTTACCTATATTACTTAATTTAGTCTATTTGTTTAATTGGATTTAAGTTAAAAACACTGATATATTGATCATAACTGTAAAATCTTCTATTGATATCAGCTTTTACATGCAATGTCAAGTTAAGATAGTATTTACTATATTTCATTTTAGCTCTTTTCATTATTCGTTCCTTCTTTAAGCAAGCCGAATCACTCATGTGTGCCTGAATGTGCAAATTGTGTAGATTAGGGCATTCTTCAATGAGGATTTCTGGATTACTAATATTAGTATCTTCAGCGGAACAGTCTTCTATTAAATAAACACTTTCGAGAGTTTTAATTTTAGCAAGAGATTTAAACAACATACCAAAATCAATTCTCCTGTCAAGTAGACGTAGATTTTTCAATGTATTAGTGTGATGGACATAATTAGAAATGGGCAGAAAACACGGTGAGATAGTAGGAGCTTCAACGTTAAGCGTTACGAGATTGACACAGCACATAAAAAGAGTTTTGAAGAACTCTGATGTAAACCGCACAGATCCAGATATACTGAGGAAGGTAAGTTTTCCAAGGTAATTAGACTGAGGTGAAAGTGTGACCGGATTCATAATAAACTCATCACATATTAAAGACAGTTGCAATTGTTCCTTGGATTCAAAAAGCTTGTCGTAATCTAATGCGACATCTGGCGGCGCCTTGCGTTTATTCTTAGCTTTACCCTTGTAAGGTTTTTCCAATTTAGCATCTGGCACAGTTGGGGTGATGTAAAACCAGTCATATGTCATTGGAACTGGAACATCCTCGCGCAGACTGCAGTCTAAAGGAAAGTATGGTTTCAATCGTTTTGTTAATTGACAAAAGAAGTTTTCGTCAAAAGTATGATATTCTTTATTCCAAATCAAAATAGCCGCATTACCTATAATGGCGTCATTGTATTCGGAAATGTAAATCTTCTCGGTTTCTATGTTAAAAGTATCTTGAAAATATGTATTGAATAGTGGTGTGGAATGAATGTTATATTTTTTTACATTCTGCCTAATAATGATTATAACTTCAATTGAATCTAAATCAACCATGGCGAGAACAGGCAGCATAAAGAAAGAACCAAAAAAGGCATAGACTGTTGTCCAATCAAGGAAGTACAGAAAAAATTGTTTGAATATGAACATTGGGGCATGGCTTGCCTTCTCAGGCACATAAACAGTATGCAATCGATCACTTTCTGAAATAGAGAACTTCAAAGTATCCAAGTCAGCATCTTGCAGCAAGAGCAATGATAACTTGCCATACAATAAGTTGGTAGCTGAGCCAACTAAATGAATATTTTTACAGTGTTTAAATGCATTCTGACATTCTGCTATAACTTCATCACTCAGTTTAGCAATCCCAGTTTTTTTTATCATGAAGTTTAAAGTTATATCTACTATTGTAGGACAAACTCTGTATATTGATATAAAATCATTTAAACTGAGATTTGTGTATGAAATATCCAATGTTTGTAAGTTCTTCAACTTACTCATCCCTGTTAGGAGTATCTTTTTTCTTACATCAGGGGCTCCAGACAAGTTGAGTTCTTGTAACTGACCAGCAATGTCAGTGAAAAACTTAGTTTTAAAAGAGTTAACTGCAGCCAATATGTTTCTAGAAAAGCAGCATTTCTTCACCACACCTTGCATAGTGACAACATTTCTAATATGTCTACAAGTGTAGAACATATTATAAATAGAGGGTGTGTCCAATTTTTGAATTATAATTATCATTATTTCCAGTGGGAGATCTGTGAATTTCATGCTGAAACAAAAAGCAATTTATTAGAATATGGATTTTGGAACTAGTACTACTATTTTATAGTAATAGTAGAATTATTATACCTGTACCTACCTATAGTCGAGTCAAAATAAGAGGCCTGATTTGACATTTTCGTAAAAACTCTGAGTGAGGATGGGTTGCTAAACAAAACGATTCTTGAGATATATTTCAATTTATTGTAGAGTTTGTAGACAGTTAGTTAGACATTTCATTTGTTTCAGAAGTTATTGAAAACTGTTGCAACCATAATCACACAACTAGTATTTTTTATCTATCACTGCAGCAACCAACATGTGGACACAACATTTGAATAACATCATGGCGAAATATTGATCAAGAATGAAATTGTGTTTGTGAGAGTTATTTGTAGTTAAAAGTGTAACTTGGTACTTATACACTCAGTGTCATAGTGTGTGGTAAACTTAATAATAATGTGGTTGAATTTTTGATTTCTTGTGTAGAGGTTAGTACAAGTTATCGTTAAACAAAATGACAAACATCAAATTGGGCCTATTTTTTGACTCGACTTAAACCAAGTAAATTTATGTACGCTATACCAGTACTCTCAAATGGTGAAGGATAACATCGTGAGGAAACCTGCGGCTTAGTCAGCTCCGCACGTATTGACCATATCTTTCCTGTGGACTAGGCCAACTAAGCTAAGAGGATAGAATAGGTGCTGGGCAAGCCTACTCCATCTTAATTTGTCCCGGGCACTACAGCGTAGTGAAGTAGTAGTAGCGTTAGTGAAGGTAAAAATTGCCTCCTGACGCTGTATAAATCTTCTTTTTTTAACCAAGTATTCAAGGAGTTTTTAATAATAGGTACTTACATTGCTCCTTATTTAATCTGCTTTGGTAAAGTCTTATATACCTAACAGGTATATAATCAAAGGGTAAAGTATCACAGGTCTGGGAAGAAATATGTAGTAGAGGAAAGAGTACAATCTTCTGCCCCACCTTCCATCAGCTGTACCTATATTTTGATGTCACAAAACGGCTCTGTAAAGACATAAATGACTGTTTAATACTATAGGTACATATTAAAGATAAAACCAGCTATGTACAATGACTAGAAATAGGTAACTTACCAAATCTGAATGATAAGAAACAAAGTCACTTCATTTTCAGTTTACTTAGAAGGTAGGTACCGACATCTTATTTTCACTCTTCAGCAATACCTACACGAATATTCAAAAAATTTCGTACTACCAAATAAGTACCTACTTTAAATGAAGTAAATTACATTTTTACTTATTTTAATGGTAAAATAAGTAGGTAACAAACAATCATTTTAATTTCAACTTTTGTATTCTTCCCTTGATTAATATCCTTCCTTTCCTTTCCTTTTTATTTTAATCAGCATCTGAAAACCAAACCAGTGCTGCCAGATCAAAAAACTTATTCAGCGCTAGGACGACACGAAAAGCGCTAGATATCACGAAAATGAAAACAGCCCTTTCAAAAAGAGCTAGCTTCATTTTTTTATTTTAAAATAATTATGTACAGATTGCTTAGGTAATGGGATTTCAATTTTATTATAAAGACTACGCACAAAAATGTCAAATCCACTCAAAACGGAATATTTGTGGACGGATCTACTTAAACACTCTCTATAGTGTAACTTGCAAGTAACTTTTAACTTAGCTTTGCTTTGTACTACTGACTGAATTACTGAAAATAACACAATGAACGAAAATTTGAATAAAGGGGATTCCCCCACTCATAGTTCTATTAGACTATACACGATAGTAAGACACACTATAAAGGAAAAAAGCGCTTGAGTATCCGCTAGGCGCAAATATTTTTAAATGCGTGCTAAACACACCAAAAAAGAGCTACATCTAGCGCAGAAGGCGATAAAATGGCAGCACTGTGGACAACTCAGTTCAGTATTGCTGACCTGGAAAAGTTCCGAACCCAATCCCAAGATAGTCCAAAACGAAAAAGTTCGTATCACGTTCGTGTTTTTCTCGCCTCCTTTCCAATAAGTATAGAATAGGAATAGAGTCTTTTTGATTTTTGCTATTTCTATATTTGCTATCCCTGAACTAATACTAATAATTAAGAACCTAACTCTTTCTATATCTATACAATCACGAAAGTTTTCAGTTCAAATCTTATTTTAACAGACTATGAAAATGAATTAAAATACTATAAACCAACCAATTTTGAGAATACTTTTGCTATCACAGAACACTATTACTTTAGTACTCTATTGCCGAGGTTGTCAGAAATGATCAATCAAAATAGAAATTAATTTGTTTGGACGGGATAGCAATGGTCCGCAAAAAGTCAGCACAGGCTCAAAATTCCAAAAATGGACTAAAAAGTCCGCGCCGGCAACCCTGGGACAACTAGACCATAGATACTATAGACTATGGATTTATCTGGAATAAGGACACCATGCAAAAATCTTCAATAAAATATTAAAATTAGGTATGAAGTGGAACGAAACGCGATTCGCGAGCCTTCGCCTATGAAGATTAATTATAGCGTATACATATATGCCTGTAATGCGTACCGATGATAAACAGGACATTTGGGTGGAATTCCGGTAAGTTAGGTACGAATAGTTACGAAAAAACACTTGAATGAAGCCAGGCTCACTTACTGACCTAATTAATGATCATGCAATCAAATTAGCACGTTATTTATTAGTTAGATTATCTAAGTATATTATATGTAAATTCGATTTTTAATTTCTGGAGGTTTCATTTGGACTCCGGATTAAATGATACCTACCTAAAAAAAGTGGTAGGTAGGTTAATATAAAATGTCATCCTTTTTGTGAAAAATATAATTCCTTAGTACTATGTTCGTGAACAAACTAGGGGCAGCGAGAATGTCATCCACCTTTTAAATAAAACTCATTCCTTGCAATGAAAACGGAAGTTACGTCTACGGATTACTGACAACATCGACTTGAAATTTACTAGTGAAGGGATGAAATAAATCATATACCCATGGATCGCAGTGAAATAATTATTTTCATCATGTTATATCCGTGTACCTACCCATTTTTAGATAATGGTGATAATAACAGTTTTCAAACCCACACTAAAAATGATGTATACAAGATTAATTTCTTGTGAGTGTACAGCGTATCGATAATTTATAAACATCAATATAATACACAAAGTTGTCATTAGGTCAATTTACAAGTCTTTAATTTTTTTGCGGTACATTACCTACCTACCTAGTTTTGTAAACAAAGTCACAATATACCTACCACTGAGCGAGTTTAAAGATACTCGGATCGGCAACAACTGGATGTGACATGGGATTTATTTTGTTATGCGTCTGGATATTCGATTTGTTTCAAGAATTGTTATTTTTAAGTTTTTTTTTAATTTTTGTTGTGTTTTAGTTTCTTTTAGATTATTTGGTAGGTTTATTATAAATTTTGCACTTTTACACAAAGTTTGTTCGAAGTTTGCGTAATGATTAATAATGAATAGCGTTTTGTGCAACTTTGTTACGTGGGTGGTTCGTCAGAACCACCACGACAAGTAAGTTGTCCTCTGGGACAACTTATTTGTATACCAATAATATTTATATGTTTTATTTACATCCATTATTTTGGTTTCATTGTATAATTTTGGAGTAGGTGTTAAATAATCTTAGTAAATTAGTGTTTTAATTTATTTATATTTTAAAATTTAATGTTGCATTATCAGACCCAGACTTCAGTCAAGTACCTAGTCTATGTGCAGTTTTACCAGCTTGTCCTAAAGGTATATTATTATACCGTTCATTTTGTGGTAGGCATCGTAGTATTCTGCGAAATACCAATTGATATTACACCTCCGATTTTGACTTCGATCCCAAGGATTTGAAATCCGAGGAAACGGAGGTTGAAACACAGCAGAGGTCATCGTGTACGAATAATCTTCCTCTGTACGTGCTTTCTGTCGATTATTTTTACTTGTTTCGTATTTGGGATCGAGTCATTTGTTTTGTTTCGTGAGCACGCGCTTTAGAAAGTTTATGAAAAAAAAATGATTGTTATTTTTTTAACTGAAATGAAAGTGGCTGAATAAAGTTTGTACCTATTATTTATAATAGAGCTCCCATAATACATTTATTTATCTTTTGCCTCTGGCTCTGATATTCCAATTCTGATTCCAACAAATCAAATTTAAAAACTCCAAAATTAAATCCGACGCGACGGACGTCGCGTTGGTTCAGATAAAACCACCTCCGTAACATCCCTGGTTTATTTATTATGTTGAATTGACTGCCCAAAATCAAATTAAACTAGAATATTACATTGATTGAACTCAATAGCTACTGCACTAACTAATACCTATACTCCTGTTTTTGTTCATGATTTTTTTTTTCATAATATTTTTTTCATCGTGATCATATTTATATACTGACTGTTTCTTTTATATATTGTAAATTATGTTTGTAAAACTATAGTTTTAGTTATGTTTAGTCATATAGTAATAGTATTAGTTGTAAGTTGTTTGTTATAATGTAAAATGTTTTCACAAGTTCGATCATAGTTTTTAAAATTATGATCGAATGGCATTGTCTCGTATGCTTCCTTCACTACCAATTCTTTCGCTAGGCAGCTGGCAGATGGCAATATGGCTGTAGCTTTCGAGTTTCGCTGGCAGTGCGCGGTGCTCGCATCATTTCCAGTGTAGGACTAGTATTTCTGACGGCTGTAAACTTTTCATTTTCGATTTTTTTGTGAAACTTGCCTCTGTTTACATTGTTTTTACTGAATTTGTGTGGGAAAAATACTGTTTTTTCATTTCCGTCGTCACCAATTCTTTCGACGACAAAATGGCGTCCCCTTGCGAGTTTTTACTGCAAAATGATTTCTTGGATATAATTTCCCTATCATAAAATTCTTATAATTTATTTGTTTATTAATGATTTCATTAGTTCTTTCTCAATGTAATATTCGAGTTTCATTTAATTTGCTCGTCAATTTTACTAGTAATCGTGTGTTCCTTGAATTTGCTACAAAATGCTCCTGGTAAGTGAAAATACTGCTTATTTTGATATTGTTTTGGTGTTTTCTACAATATTTTTTCAATATCTATGTATTAAATATTTGCGGTATGTTCTAGAAGTCTTGGGTGTGGCCCTGAAGCTATGTGAAATTCTAAGACGTAATTCTGGATTTTAGGGGTTTTGTGATTGTTTACAATACATTTTGATGATTTTATGTATGAAAATATTGTTGTCTTGATATAGGAAGCGTTTCCAAAGATTTGCAGTTACGTAATCTTTCTTTATAGACCAGTGAAAATTGTTTTATATTTGAACTTATTTCCACAATTTAGCTTAAAAAATATGCCATCCTTAGTGCTGTGTATGAAGTATAAGCTTCGTAGGTTATGCAGTTGTGTAACAGTAGTTAACTGCTGTATTAAAGAGGCCCATGTGTACCAGTGAAGACTTTAACTGGTGTGCTTATTTTCTGCAATTTTATTCATATTTTCGTACATAAGCAGTCATGTTATTTTTCAATATTTTGAGGTTATATTTTCTGTCTTTGTTTATAAATACTGGGCAGCTCAGTAGATTTTATTATTTGTCTAATGACTCTTCTAAAAAAGCTAATTAAAACTTAAAAGTAAAAATATTGTTCAGAAAATGTTAGAAAATCAAACTGAAATTGATTTATTTCAAAAGTTTATTCACTTCTAGTTGTTTTGAGAAGCAAACTTTGCTGTTGTAGCTTTTGTTTGTTACTATTTTTAGTGCAAAACATTTTGTGTGTGATGCATATTGTGGGTGTGATCTACTGTGCAAAGTTTGCTACCTACATGAAGAAATCAAGTACAACAACATTTGTAGATGAAATGTTTACAGACGGGATCCATGAATGAATCTGGAAGTGAATCTGCAAGCGAGAAAGGAGGAAAAACTGACTCGAGCGGCTCAGGATCTGGTAGTGAAAGGTATGTGCACATTCTTATCCTATGTAGAAAAGAGTGTTCATTATTCATCAGTATTGATAACTTATTTTTTTATCTGACAGTGATAGTGGATCTACTGGTTCTTCTGGATCAGGATCCGAGAGATCTGGTTCTGCTAAAACTGGCATTGACAGATCAAATCACAGTGATGACACAAAGTCATCACCAAAACACAGCAATGCCAATTCCTCAAAGTCAGATCATCATACAGATAGAAATTCGTCAGATGATTATTCACCAAAGTCAAAATCTAGAAATAATCATGGCAAAGTGAAAGCTGATCTTTGGGAAGATAATCCTGATATTTATTGTATAAGGCGATCAGCTCGATCTCGAAAAGAGCCAGACCGATTGAGAATTACGGCTGAAAATAGTGACTCTAGTGAACGAGGAAGAAATCACAGTAGAAAAAATAGGAAAAGAAGGTAAAATCATAATTTTTACTGCCCTTTGATTATATTATGGCCTCGGTGGCGTGGCGGGCGATTGCTCGGCAGAGACGCAAGAGGCGTGGGTTCGATTCCCGCTGCGGAATAAATGTTTGCATGATCTGTAAATATTTCTTCCGGGTCTGGGTGTTGTGGTACCATGGTACTCGTAGTTTCTGATACCCACGACACAGGGAATCCTAGTGTGGGGTCAGGACTATGTATGTGACTGTTGGGTGTCATTTATTATTTATTATTATTATATTGTAATCTTTATCTTTCATGTTTTTGCACTTGACACAGTCAGATGTTTCTGTGGATGTCTTGCAAGATATTTATGTTGTGTGTAAAATTGTGATTAATGATTGTATAACAACAAATACAATTATCATTTTCATTACCTATGTTGGTGTTCCAAAATCATAATTACCCTATTTTACACAAAATTATGAATGTCAAAGTTTTTGTATGGATATGTCTTAGCGGGTGGCGTGGGCAACTTTATTCACCACTAGCTTTCGCCCGCGGCTTTGCTCGCGTGGTTTCCGGACAAAAAGTAGCTTATATGTTATTCCAGCACACATACTTCGTATATTCCAAGTTTCATTCAAATTCGTTCAGCCGTTACATCGTGATTGAGGCACAAACATACATCCTCACAAACTTTTGCATTTATAATATTAGTAAGATTGGAAACAAAATAAAACATGGATTAAGGGTTTTTTAAATCTTACCCCCTAATAAGTTCATCTTAAGTTATAAGTTCATTCTAACTTTCTATCCAGAGGTTCAGCTTGTTATATGTATATGTGACAACTTATAACAAGCCTATCCCCAACTTTGTTAAATTTAAGGATAGTGATTTATTTCTAAATTTTTAGTGATTCATGGAATTCAAACTCATCAGAAAGTGATAGTGATTTAAAAGGTTCACCACCCCCACCATCAAAACGACCAGGCCAAAGAAGTGTACCTCTCAGAAAAAAGAAACCAGCCAGAAGAAGAAAATTGTCAAGTGATGATGATGAAAGCACAGAAGGCTCAGATGAAGATGGGAGAAGGTAAGACCTTAATTAATTGAGAAAATGCTTATTAGAAGTGATTTTTGTAATTAGTTTATTTTGTCTAACAGACAAGCAACTAGGCGAGCAGGTGCTGCAGTTAGTTATAAGGAAGCTAGTGATGAACAAACAGATTCCTCTGATCTCTTGGAGGTAGATGGGGATGGAGAAGCAGAGGCAGAACCAGAACCAGAAGATAACAGTGAAACAATAGAAAGGGTTCTTGGGATCCGACGTGGCAAGAAAGGAGGTATTTGAGGATTCTATAAAATCTTTGCTTTTCTCAGTTCTGAAAGACTTTAGAAAACTCTTTATTTGTTATTTTAATTTGCATTTTGGTGCAAATACAATGTTGAATTTTAGCTAATGTCTTCTTATCGTTATGCAGTCACTGGCCATGTGACTACAGTTTATTACACAGAAGAGAATGGAGATTTAAATGAAGGCTGTAATCCTGATGATGAAGAAACAACTGAACTACAGTACCTGATCAAATGGAAAGGCTGGTCCCATATCCACAACACATGGGAATCTGAAAGATCTCTTGCTGAACAAAAGGTTAAAGGAATTAAAAAGTTGGAGAATTACATAAAGAAGGAAGGAGAACTAGCATGGTGGAAAAAACAAGCTGGACCTGAAGATATAGATTACTATGAATGCCAATCAGAGCTGCAGTTAGAGCTGGTTAAAACATATAACTTTGTAGAAAGAATCATAGGTAAAAACTATTTTATTCTTTCTTATTTCATTCTGTTTTAATTGAGCACTTTTGTCAACTAGGGATCAGACATCGTATTCATATTATTTTTCATCACCAGCTGAGCAGACACGAGAATTAGAAGGTGGTGAAACTGTAAGAGAATATTTTTGCAAATGGGAGTCGCTTCCTTATGCTGATGCAACTTGGGAAGACTCTGTTTTGATAGAAAGAAGATGGCCTCAACAAGTAGAACATTTCAAGTTGAGGGAAGCTGCTAAAACAACTCCTACAAGGCATTGCCCTGTTTTAAGAAGAAGACCAAAGTTTCATCAACTCAAAGAACAACCAGACTACATGGGCAAAGATCAGGTACCTATAACATTTTCGTGTTTTTAATAAATCGTGTTTAGTATTGTCGCCATTTTGAAGATGATTGGCTTTTCAAAATGGCGGATCTTGCCGCTGTCGTGTTTATCGATTTGTACTTAACTTATATAAAAGTCGCGGTTTAGTTTGTTTCTTGTTTTTTTTCTACAGTACAATGCTATTAAAAACACATTGAAACAATTGAATTACCAATATTACATAAGAATTATTTACCACATTTAAAAAAGTACGTTTTGATTTTTCCTATTTTCATGATGACTTGATCATTTCCAACATTTCAATAGCGACACAGTGTTGTTTTCGCCTCATGCTGTGTTTGACCGCCATCTTGTTCTAGAAACTACTGCAATGCATGACATAATTCTTGTAAGTACTGGTTATATCTGATCAGGTTACTGGCTAAAAGAAATTAATAAAAATGAACATTAGACAATAGTTCAAAAACGTTGTTTCGAATTTTATTTTCGATGTTTCTACTCATATTTTGTATTACGATAAAAGTTATATAATACGAAGCATTTTCTAAAAATAGATTTAAATTTCTACTTCGAAAATCAAGGAAAAAATATATTTTTCTTTTGAGTCATTCTAGAGACTGCAATTTTGCATTCTACGATTTCTCTGGCTTTTAGGCATGTTAGATTGAAATAATATATTTTAAATTTTATTCTTCTCACATTGCGACTGAATACAACGCCATCTCGTGGTTTAGGTTAAAAGTAGACTGTAGTATGAGTTTTGTCTTTGTTGTACTATGGCCGCAAGACTTACGAATTCGTGCGGTGACTGCATCATAGTTGTCGCTACTAGTAGGCAATTTCATGAGCTTTATCAGGTTAGTAGGTACTGAACCGATCTTGTAGTATTTTGATTACTATTTGCTTATCCTAATTATTCGTTTATTTTAATATTTCGCTACACAACTTACTCTTGTGAAGGCACATTCATACTTCATACTCAAATATGTATGTATGACTTGTTTGTATATTATAAGAAGTTCAATACATTTTAAATGTAATTATTTCATTGTAATTAATAATTGTTTACTTATTTTGATTTCAGACTTTCATACTTAGAGATTACCAAATGGATGGATTGAATTGGATGATACATTCCTGGTGTAAAGACAACTCAGTCATTCTTGCAGATGAAATGGGTTTAGGTAAAACAATACAGGTAATAAACAAAGAACAGCAATAATAGAATATTCTAAAACGAAATTTAGAAAAATAATTGTGATTTTGTTTTACTTTCAGACAATTTGTTTTTTATACTACCTATTCAAGTCTCAGCAGCTGTATGGACCATTCCTTTGTGTAGTGCCATTGAGCACAATGACAGCATGGCAGAGAGAGTTTGTGCAGTGGGCACCAGATATTAATGTTGTCACATATCTTGGTGATGTTTCAAGTAGGGATATTGTAAGTTTCATATTCCAACTTTGATTTTTAATATTTTATTTCAAAGTTAATAAAATTAATTATTTTTCAGATCAGATCATTCGAATGGAGTTTTGCTAGTTCAAAAAGACTGAAATTCAATGCAATATTAACAACATATGAGATTTTACTGAAGGACAGACAATTTCTGAGATCATTTAGCTGGGCGTGTTTACTGGTTGATGAAGCTCACAGGCTGAAGAATGATGATTCTCTGTTGTACAAAGCGTTGAAAGAATTTGACACAAACCACAGGTTACTTGTCACTGGCACTCCCTTACAAAATTCCCTAAAGGAGCTTTGGGCTCTTTTGCATTTTATTATGCCGTACAAGTAAGTTATTTGTCACTGTTGATTTAAATTTTTAGTCATGATCATTACTGCTGTCTTGAAGTTTAATTGAAAAATAATAATTGCTTAGGTTTGAATCTTGGGAAGATTTTGAAAAGGACCATGAGGATGCTGCAGTAAAAGGATACGAAAAACTCCACAAGCAATTGGAACCTTTTATTTTAAGGCGACAAAAAAAAGACGTCGAAAAGTCCCTACCAGCTAAAGTAGAACAGATTTTACGGGTGGAAATGACATCAATACAAAAGCAATATTACAAGTGGATTCTGACGAAGAATTATAGTGCCCTTCGGAAAGGTGTTAAGGGATCCATAAACACGTTTATCAATATTGTCATTGAGTTAAAGAAATGCTGCAATCACGCCTTACTGACAAAACCAGAGGACTATGAGTCGAGAGCGTCACTTGCCACCACCGATGCTGTTGAGGTAAATATTTTGTTCTGTCATAAAAATCAATTGATAAAAGTTTGATAATTTAATTTGATTTCATGCGTGTGAAAGGAGTAAGTACTGAGATGAGAAGTGATAGGAGAAGATGGAAGAGGGAAACATGTGCTGCCCCACCTAGTGGGATGAGGGCAAGAAAATAATGATGATGAATTTAATTTGATTTTGTTTGTTTTCAGAAACTATTGAGAGGTTCTGGTAAACTTCTTCTTCTGGACAAACTGTTATGTAGGCTAAAAGAGACTGGTCATAGAGTTTTAATATTTTCCCAAATGGTGAGGATGTTAGACATTCTCGCTGAGTATTTACAAAGGAGGCATTTCCCGTTTCAACGACTGGATGGTAGCATAAAAGGCGAAATTAGAAAACAGGCGCTTGATCATTTCAATGCGGAAGGATCGACGGATTTCTGCTTCTTGTTATCGACCCGTGCGGGTGGTTTAGGAATTAATTTAGCTACTGCAGATACTGTGATAATATTTGACTCTGATTGGAATCCTCAAAACGATTTGCAAGCTCAGGCTCGCGCTCATCGAATTGGACAAAAAAATCAGGTACTTTGCATTATTTATCTAAAAATAATCATGTTTTTTGTTTGAATTTTTGAAGCAAATGAAGTGATATCCACAGGTCAACATTTATAGATTGGTTACTGCCAGGTCTGTGGAGGAAGACATAGTGGAAAGGGCTAAAAGGAAGATGGTGCTGGACCATTTGGTTATTCAGCGGATGGACACCACAGGGAGAACGGTTTTGAACAAACGCGATGGGACTTCGGGAACAACTGCGAACAATCCGTTTAACAAAGAAGATCTAAATGCAATATTGAAGTTTGGTGCCGAAGAATTGTTTAAAGATGATGATGAGAATGATGAGGAACCTGTCGTTAGTATTATCTTAATTGGTTCAATAATTTACTTGTTTGACTGAATTCGGTTTTATTTATATTTTTTGCGGCTTTTGTACAAGTTCTGTTATTTTTGTACAGTGTGATATCGATGAAATCCTACAACGTGCCGAGACGCGAGATGAAGGGCCTACAATGGTGGGAGATGAACTCCTATCTGCATTCAAAGTTGCCAGTTTTGCCTTTGATGAAGATAAAGCGGTTATGGAAGTCAAGAAGGAAAATGTTGAAGAAGAAAGCAAAGATTGGGTAAGAATATACTGTATTAGTTTACTTCAAGCAATATTCGATTATGTGTCTGGTAAAGCCTATATTGTATAGTTTTTGACTGTTTTTCTTGTAGGATGACATAATTCCTGAAAACGTCCGAAAAACGATCGCCGAACAAGAGAAGAACAAAGAAATGGAGGACTTGTACTTACCACCGCGAAGGAAAAACTTGCAGCAGAATGATGCCGAGAGTAAGCTTTTTTTTCATCGTATACGCTATTGTCTTCGATTTTATGCAACTTCTCTGCTTCTTACTATTCGGCAGTAACATAACGAATAAGCTGAATCCCTCGCTCAGGGTTCTACTACCGAAAGCAAAGCAGCTCTGGATTCAAAGAAACACTCGCCATGTATGTATGTTCGTATGAGCTAGTGGTCAACTCTAGTGACGGAGTTTTTAGGCCGCCTAAAGGCCTCTGTCGTGGCTTAACGACTTAAAAGCGGGGACCGACTGTTTAACGTGCCCTCCGAAGCACGGAAGCGCTCAGCTCGTAATGCCACTTGCGGTCACCCATCCCAATTTGAGACCGCGCATATCATTGCTTAACTCTAACGATCAATCAAGAACGCCTAAGCAAGCTACGCCACGAGCGCTTCAACACTCGCCATAATAATAGTAGTTTGCTCCATAGGTAGACAATCTACTATTTATGCCTTTCCAGAAGGAGGTCGCAAACGCCGAGGTCGCAGTTCCGCCGACGGACTGGACGGTGACGCTGCGGACGGTGACGGTGAAGCCGACAGCGACTATTCAGAAGGCGAAGGCAGTGAGGGCGACGACAGACCAAAGAAACGGGGCCGCCCACCCGCCTCATTTAGAGAGAAAATCAAGGGCTTCACTGATCATGAGGTAAGCATAATTTGTAGAATATTTTCACTAAATTGATACATCTTGCTGGTTTCTGGTCAATTGTATCTGTCATGTTAGTTAGCATTATCAAGATATATCATTTGATGTAGTCAGGATCGAACTTAAACACACCCGCCACCCGAATAGCTGTTTTGTTGCAGTATGCTAATGATGTATACTACCAGCGCAAGGAAGTGCTTACTTTCTTGTCTACATTTTGTTGACGTTAAACTTTGGTTTACAGATTCGAAGATTCGTCAAAAGTTACAAAAAGTTTTCGGCGCCGATAAAACATCTCGACAGCATAGCGTGCGACGCAGAGCTACAGGAAAAGCCTTTGGCAGAACTCAAGAAATTGGGAGAGATTCTTGAGGAAAGATGTAAAGCTGCGTTAAATGATACCTCAGACACTCCCAGTAAGAAACATTTTGACCAAGCTTTGGTTGCATTAGTATGTCTTTTTTGTTTCCTAATGCTAATTTTTATACCTGTTTGCAGATGAACCAAGTGAGGCTGGCCGTAAAAACAACGTCAAAAAGTTCAAACTTGGCGGTGTGCCTGTGAATGCCAAGACATTGTCGGCAGCTTTGGCGGAGCTGGCCCCTTTAGATGTATTTTTGCCCGATACTAAAGAGGGTAGGTTGAAATGGCAGTTGGATTTCAGGTAAGAATCATAGATAGATGTTACAGATATGGTATGTTTAAATCTCTTATTAGAATTTCCTCTATCTTGTTTGTTTATTCGTAGGACGCGACCGGCAAATTTTGATGTGGAATGGGGAGTACCAGACGATTCAAAATTACTCGCCGGCATTTATCAATACGGAATGGGGTCTTGGGAAGCAATAAAAATGGATTCTTCCTTTGAAATCAGTGATAAAATACTCACCAATGAAGACAAGAAACCTCAAGCCAAACATCTGCAATCTCGTGCGGAATACCTACTCAAAGTAATTAAAAAATTGCTCGATCAAAAGAACGGAAAACAAAAGCAACGGAAAACAAGGGGTAAACGCGGTAATAAAGAGCCCGTCACAAAAGACATTGTTGAGGATGAAGTGAGCTCTGCAGATGACAAGAAAACAAAGACTTCTAAGAACGATAAAGCTGAGAAGGTAAAACATTTTATAGAGTATCTGGAAATCATTGCTTTTTGTGAATGAATTATATTTATTTATACTTTATTTTACAGGGTAAGTTGAAACCAGAAGACTTCTCAACTCATGATGAAACTTCAAATGATAAAACAGTAAAGGAAAAAAAACGAACAAAGAAAGAGGGCAAAGACAGGTCTAACTCAAAAACAAAAGGCCGTAAAAAGCCAGCAGGACCAATGCATTTCACAGCTAACAATGAACCGCGAGCTTTGGAAGTGTTGGGGGACCTTGATCCGTCTGTTTTTGAAGAGGTAAGGTCTTGAAATATAAATTACTTGAATATTTACATGTTGTGTTTCGCCATAATTATAGAATTTATGCTCTTTTTAGTGCAAGGAAAAGATGAGGCCAGTAAAGAAAGCACTCAGAGCTCTAGACAACCCAGATCAAACACTATCTGAAACCGATCAAGTCTCGAGGACGCGAGCGTGTCTAGCTCAAATCGGGGCTCAGATCGATATCTGCCTAGAAGTATATCCAGATTCGGACAAAAAAGCCGAATGGAGGAGTAATCTCTGGTATTTTGTATCAAAATTTACTAATTTCGACGCTAAGCAGTTGTATAGGCTTTACAAATATGGGCTCAAGAAACCTGATGGTCCTAAGAAATCAGGAAAACACAAAAAAGAAAATGTTAAGGTAAGTAAGGTTGTTTTAAATGCTTTCAACTAAATTTTTTGTATGTTATCACCAATTATTTAGTAACTTATTTTAATTTTGTGTAGAACAACAAAAATAACCATGAGACAAACAACCATGCAAGGCCTCAGAAAAAAGACAAGCACGAAGAAGCTACTGAGAAGAAAGCAAAGAAGGCGAAGACAGATAAATCTGCTAAAACAAACAATGATAAAAATCCTCAAACATCAGGTGTAAAGAGAAAATTAGAGGATGGTGAATGCGATCCTGAACCTACAGAGACAAAACGCCACGAGCGGTAAGTCAAACTGCTAAATTGAAACTCATGTGCTTATGTGTCTCTAATTTTTACCCACTCATATCATTCGCTTGCATGCTTCTACTAACATGTATCATGTAGCTGACCTGCTAAGCTCACGACCATACCATGCTTCTCCATCCCTGCAGACGTAAACACAAACATAAGGATCGGAAGGGTAGGGAAAAGAGCCCTTTGAAGTTGGACGATTTGATGTACAGAGACCGGAACCGGTCGGAGCGGGACCGGGATAGAGAGCGGGACCGGGATCGAGACAGGGAGCGGGATCGCGAGCGAGACCGGGACCGGGATCAGAAGAGGGATAGAGAGAGGGATCGGGAGCGGTCGCGGACGCGGCGGGACAGTGGCGGGATCACGCCGCGGACGCGACCGGCGTACGGCATGGCGCATCCACATCCCGACCACCCTACGCATCCCGCCTGGACTCCGCCCGCCTACCCAGGGCCCCGCCAGTACCGCGGCGATCGGGCTGACCGTACTTCCCGACAACACGATAAGAGAAGGTTGGTTGACTCCATTTACTATCTTGACGAGGATGAATTTGCATGATGTATTTCTCAACAACACATCCCATGTCTATTTTTTGTTATTTAAATCAATCTTATAATCAGTTATCTGGGACCCCTGAAATCATGAGAAAACATTGTGAAAAATATAAGAGATCTGAGAAATAAGCATAGCGATGATTTGTACTTTATGAATCTTTATTTTAGCAGGTACGGCGCGGCATACCCTGCCGGCATGCAGCCGAGTCCGTACGGCGCGTACTACGACAGCGCGGCGGCCATGGCCCCTGGCATGGTGTTCCCGCCGGTGCGGCCCTACCCGGACGAGTGGCGCGGCTACGCGCAGCCCGAGGGCTACCCCTACGACGAACGCGACTACGAACGCGAAGTCTACCGCCGCGACTACGACAGGCGCGCCCCGCCCACCTGAACATACCGAGTGGTACGAACTTACTATCACTCATGTAAATACAGCTGTATTATCTGTAAATAGTTTTTAGTGTTACGTTTCCGGATGTTGCTGGTCTGTAAAGTGTAAGTGACAATAGTGCTGTGGTTATTATCTATGTGATAAGCGAGCATCGATCCATCTTAACTTTAGTGACGCGATTGTAAGTGAGACTGTATAGTGAATTTATTTATTTGCCGAATCTGTTCTATTGTTTGTTGATGTACAGAATTTAGATGAATAAACACCATAATTGTATTGATTAAATTTTACCGCTCATTTTATCGGTCTTATTGTATTTTCTTACTGTAATCTGATTTTATATTTATTTGATGCGTCATCATCACGTTGAATGTGTGTTATGGTGGTATACAAGTGATATAGTAGTGGATAGATAATGTACAAAACTAGAAATTGTTAGTAGATTTGCGCGTAATTTCTAAATCATGTGCAATTCAAAGAATTTGTATAGCTTGATGGAGGGGCACATATACTTTGTCATTGCATTTTAGCAGTGTATTATGATGAGTGTTTCATTTGTACATTCGGTTCTCATTCTATGTGCATTTCTAGAGTCCTAGGACTCATACAGTCCTATTTTTATACATTATGTAAATTCCTATTTTCTCTGTTACATAAAAGTGAATGTAATAAGAGTCAAAGCATCTTGAATGGTTATTTACCATTATTAAATAAACATATTAAAGTTGAAAACATTGTTTATCTTTCACCTTATCACCTAATCCTACTTTTTATCCCCATATTTACATAAAGTTAGCTAGGCAGTTACTTATAGGTAGAGTAGGAAAAATACTTCTGTTCACAGATTTATTTATGTGATTATTAGCTGCCGCCCGCGGCTACGCTCGCGTGGTACCCGGATGAAAAATAGCCTATAATATAGGCTATTTTTCATCCGGGTACCACGCGAGCGTTATGTTAATCCAGCACATGTATGTACTATGTATATTCCAAGTTTCAATCAAATCCGTTGAGGCGTGATTGAGGCACAAACATCCTTACAAACGCATTTATAATGTGATTATTACAAAAAAAGGCCATTGCAAAATTATTTAGAAGTAGGTAAGCATATTATTTCCAGTTTTACGAAAAGGATTCCATTGTACCTAAATACTCGAAACCCTCTGACGCAGGAACTGTCTGCGCATGCTCGCGGTTCCATTCATTCGACCTCCACCTCAGTCTATCCCCGATATTGGGGTCGGCAGAATGTCCATACGCAATTCCAGTCAAAAACACGATTCAACTTCAGTGCTTGTTATTCAATAGGTCACAGTTATTAGTCTACCAAGTGACGATAAAGCAGAACGAGTAAGTTTCCAATATTCCTACATCCGTACTAATTTAATGCAATTATCATAACGATTTTAAAATAACACTAACACCCGAATCCCTGGTGTGTTACATTGTTATGTAGGTATTGATCGGGGCACTTTTCCAAAGTCCTTTTGTATTTTTTGGCTCATAAACTGCTTCATTCGACCCAAAGAGATTAAAAGTCTTTCTCCGGAATGTTCGTGCAAACTGTTGAATATTTTGATAATTATGTGGTTCATTTGTTCTAGCTCTATGTGCAGTGATAGAATACAATGTGTGATGGTCGCAAAGGCCAAGCGAGGCTCTGTTGCCGAAAAATGATAAGCTGGTTACTGTTGTCAATATTAGTCGTAGCGGCTGAGTGCTGCTACCTGTTTCCAAGTGGTAAGAATTTTTTATCTTTAGTAATTTGTTTCGTTTTCCAGTTTTCGTAAAGATCACCTACAGACTATGAGTACCTAGGTACCTACGGTTTTCATCAGTAGGTAGGTAGGTAGGTAGGTATAGGTATCAGTGTAAATTACTTGATGTAGGTACCTACGCGTTGGTTAAGTGCAGCAAGCAACTCTAAATACCTACTTAACAATAAAAATATATAGCGGGTGATTCAGAACGGTAGAGACCGGAACTTTATCTTGTATTTGTCTTACCTACAAAATGTAAGTTAACCTATGAACATATTTCATGTGTTTCGTTTCCAATTTACTTTCTCTCCAGACGTTCCTAACCCGTGTCTTGGAGTTATCTGCGGCCCCGGCGCTCTTTGCCGGCCGACTCCCGATGGCCGGTCTTACGACTGCGAATGCCCTACCTCGTGCCCCAACTACGGAGACCACGAAGGCTCGCGGCCACTTTGTGCCAGCGACGCTCGGGATTATCCCGGCGATTGTGAGATGAGAAGCGCTGCTTGCGAGTCGAATACTAATATCACTTTCAAGTACTACGGTAAATGCGGTAAGTTACTAACCTGCCGACTAAGATGCTTTGTACAGAATGACTCAACGATCAACATTCATGCTCAACATGATCAACTATTGATGTTCTTCTCTGCTGGACTGGGAGTAAAGAAAAAACATAGAATGCGTCCAGCTGCTTCTCTCCCCGAGCATGTCGTAAAAGTCGACTGAGGGATAGTATCCTCTCCGACATGTTGAGATACAATAAGCAAGTATTCCCAAGGGTTGACGTCAGGCAGGCGGCCGGTCATAAAACACCTTAGCCAAAACTCTTACCGCATAAGGGCAGGAAGATGATGATGATGATGATGATCAACTCTTGATGAATTCGGACGTAGCGTCCTCTACTATCAAATAACTTGTTCAACGGTTAGTTTTGTAGGTTACCGCAATGCTTCTAGGTCTTGGAATTTTTTTTCTAGACCCGTGTGCCGGTGTGACCTGCCCAGATCCAGAAGTCTGTCAACTAGACGATAGAAGATCGCCGTCCTGCCGATGTGCTGAGCCTTGTCCCCTGGAGTTTTCACCTGTGTGTGCTTCTGACGGCAAGACTTATTCCAACGAGTGCCAGATGCATCGCGAGTCGTGTCGCGCCAGGAAACAGTTGAAGATCATCTTCAAAGGACAGTGCAGTTCAGGTGAAATGATCGTCAACAGTTTTTCCAAAACATATCTAGTTGATTGGACTAGGTATTTCTCGTGTCATTCTGCAGCTACAGTATAATAGGGCTTCAGTGAAGGTTTTCCGTCCTTGTCTAGTAGTTACTCGATAAAGCCATAACTTTTCTCAAGTGGCGCTGAGCGTACAGGAGTAAAAAAAGCTTAAAAGATAATTTTAGCATTTGTAAAATTCCTGGCTAATTTCCTCAGGTGTGAATCCTTGTGCGGAGGTAGAGTGTCGTCACGGGGCAGAGTGCCGCGTGGAAGGCGGGGGCGCGGTGTGTGCCTGTCCGCCGCCTTGCGAGCCGGTGTTGCGACCCGTCTGTGGCTCTGATACTAGAACGCACGATAGCGAATGCGAGTTGCGACGGGCCGCTTGTCTTCTGGGACGGGAACTGAAAGTGCTGCATTCGGGGGCTTGTGGTAAGATCCTTCGCTAATTCAAAATGGTGGAGTGGCGCGGCCATGTCTCTCACGCGAACTTCCGCCGGAGTCCGATAGTGTAGCCACTTGGACATATTAATTTCAGCATTTGCAACCAAATTTAGGTCTCCATGGATTTCCACGCATTCCTGTCCTGAGTTTTCTCTCACTACACTCTTTTGAAGGCATCGAGCTCGTCCTGTTATAGAATGTTTATTTCAAAGGTTCAAACGGAGTGTGCGCGGACCGCACGTGTCCTCACGGCGGCGAGTGTGTCGCGACTGGCGGCCGCGGCGTGTGTCGCTGTCCGCGCTGTTCCAACGAGTTCGCGCCTGTGTGCGGTTCCGACGGCATATCCTACGGAAACCGCTGTAAGCTGCAACTGGAGGCGTGCAGGCATCGGCGGGACGTAAGAGTGCTCTACGACGGACCCTGCAGTAAGCGACTCTATTTAATTGCAATAAGATTCATTTTACAATAGCTTGAAACTGTCGCCTGTGTGCGGTTAAGATGGCATAAACTACGGAAACCGCTGTAAGCTGCAACTGGAGGCGTGCAGGTATCGGTGGGACGTGAGAGTGCTCTACGACGGACCCTGCAGTAAGCGACTTTATTTAATTGTAATAAGATTCATTTTACAATAGCTTGAAACTGTCGCCTGTGTGCGGTTAAGATGGCATATCCTACGGAAACCGCTGTAAGCTGCAACTGGAGGCGTGCAGGCATCGGCGGGACGTGAGAGTGCTCTACGACGGACCCTGCAGTAAGCGACTCTATTTAATTGTAATAAGATTCATTTTACAATAGCTTGAAACTGTCGCCTGTGTGCGGTTAAGATGGCATAACCTACGGAAACCGTTGTAAGCTGCAATTGGAGGCGTGCAGGCATCGGTGGGATGTGAGAGTGCTCTACGACGGGCCCTGCAGTAAGCGACCCTATTTAATTGCAATAAGATTCATTTTACAATAGCTTGAAACTGTCGCCTGTGTGCGGTTAAGATGGCATAACCTACGGAAACCGCTGTAAGCTGCAATTGGAGGCGTGCAGGCATCGGTGGGATGTGAGAGTGCTCTACGACGGACCCTGCAGTAAGCGACTCTATTTAATTGCAATAAGATTCATTTTACAATAGCTTGAAACTGTCGCCTGTGTGCGGTTAAGATGGCATAACCTACGGAAACCGCTGTAAGCTGCAATTGGAGGCGTGCAGGCATCGCTGGGATGTGAGAGTGCTCTACGATGGACCCTGCAGTAAGCGACTCTATTTAATTGCAATAAGATTCATTTTACAATAGCTTGAAACTGTAGCCTGTGTGCGGTTAAGATGGCATAACCTACGGAAATCGCTGTAAGCTGCAACTGGAGGCGTGCAGGTATCGGTGGGACGTGAATGTGCTATACGATTGACCTTGTAGTAAGTGGATCCTATTTCATTGTAATAAGACTTGTCTCACGCTTTTACCAACCATCGACAGTGTTGACTCTAAAGGAGCTACCACTGCATTGCAGTAAGGTTCATTTTACGATGGCTATAGTTCAAATCAATACGTATTTGAATATAGGACTAAATAATTATTTTACAAATATAAAATATATAATAATTACTATAATGACGGCCTCGTTGGCATGGCGGGCGATTGCACGGCAGAGACGCAAGAGGCGCGGTTTCGATTCCCGCTGCGGAAGAAATGTTTGCATGTTATGCAAATATTTCTGGCGGGTCTGGGTATTGTGGTACCATGGTACCTGTTTCTGATATCCACGACACAGGGAATCCTAGTGTGGGGTCAGGACTATGTATGTGACTGTTGGGTGCTATTTATATGATTATTTTACAGACGGGTGCGAAAACAAGAAGTGCGAATACTACGCTGTGTGTGAAAGCGACGGAGTTTCTGAAGCAAGTTGCGTTTGTCCGAAACATTGTGAGGAAGGAACTGTAAGTTTGATTCACCTTCTAATTATTCTACTGTTCATTCCATTGGTAATTCCAGAGGCATTATCATTGACTAGTACGCGGTTTTGCTTGCGTGGTAGGTAACCAGAAAAAAGTAGCCTATAAACAAAAAAATACACTTTCGCATTTATAATATTAGTAGAATGTACAACCCCACATAGATGAAGATGAATATTAGTAGAATGTACCTAAATATTTTTTTTTTATAGGAGACCGAAGAGGTTTGTGACAATAACAACAAAACTTACAGCAGCGTTTGTTCGTTGCGAGACGTTGCTTGCCGGGAGAAGAAGCGGCTTTACATCAAACACATGGGTTCTTGTGGTATGTACCTACATATTTACAAACTTCTAAATAGAAAAGTTTCGAAAATTATTCTGAGTTTCATGCCCCTCATTCCATGTATAGAGACCCTATTTTATGTGATGTAATTAAAAAAATACGGTTTCAGTGCTATATGACATTGCTTTTTGCCAAATTTCATGATTGTACGTGAACGGAAAGTAACCTAGGTTTTGATTCTCTTGCGAAGATCAAAATATGCCGTAACAACTGTTGTACTCAGAAAGTAACGCCGCGCCCCGTTCAGCTCTTAGTGTCATAATCGGCGCTTCAAGGGTCCTTGAAAAGTTTTACCTTGGATAAAGATACCATACGAATAGTCGTATCACTAGTTTTTATGAACCAGTGCGGTGAAAGGGTAAGGCAATAATAAAAAAAGTAAGTTCGTATGAGCAAGTGCCCAACCCTTGTGACGATAATAATGATAATAGGCAATAATGATTCTTAAGTTTCCATTCAAACATGTTTTTTCCAGAATCGTGCCATAGCGTGCAGTGCCCAGCCGGCACGTGGTGTGCTCGCGGCTCCTGCGCTTGCGCAAACCCTTGCGCAGACTCTGAACGCGAGCCGGTTTGCGCCAACACCGGACACACGTACCTGCACGAGTGCGCGTTGCAGAAGGCAGCGTGCGAGGCCAGAATGCGCGGCGAGCAGCCAATCAGAGTCGCTTATTATGGAGAGTGTGCAGAGGCAGAGGAGAATGGCACTGCAGGTAAAAATACAGCATCACTTTATTTATTTATTTGGAGCAAATACATTATGCGCATGATACAAATACAACACTGGAAAATGCTATAGTAAAAACTGTCGCATTTTCCAGTGCGCAACCTAAGAACTATGGAAATTTAAACAGTCAAACAAACAAAGTCTAGGTCACTACATAATATAAAACAAAGTCGCTTCCCGCTGTCTGTCCATATGTATGTTTAGATCATTAAAACTACGCAACGGATTTTGATGCGGTTTTTTTTATTAGATAGACTGATTCACGAGAAAGGTTTATATGTATAATACATGCATAATATAGTAGAGAAACACTGATAATTTTAGAGGTTACTAATGTGATGTCGTAAATAAACACTTTTTTTGCGCTTACATTGCAAACGCTATCTGAACTCTACGAGATAGATCAAAATAATTTACTACAGTATTGTAGACCTTAAAAAGGTCTAGAAAAAAGTCCACGAAGGTATATGTCTATTACTATTAGCTTCTCTTCTCCGTCAGGCAAATTCGTCCTAACAGTAACATAAAAACTCAGCATATTTTGTTCCAGGTGGGAATAAATCAGCGAAACTAACAGACATTGGCAATGATATCCGGACAGGAGACGAAACGGAGAGTTCTAGCGAACCAGGGGCGGGCACTGCGGTCTGCGCTCGAGTGCAATGTGCTTACGAGGCGACTTGTGCGGTTGACTCCAATGGACAGCCACGGTAAACTGATCTTTATTTATGCCAAGGTAGAGTTGATAGCACTGGTGGTCTAGTTGGTAGTGACCCCGCCTTCCGATCCTAAGGTCGTGGGTCCAATGGATTTTTCTGTGCGAAAAATTCATGTGCGCTATACCAGTACTCTCAAACGGTGAAGGACAACATCATGAGGAAACCCGTGGCTTAGTCAGCTTCGCACGTATTGACCATGTATTTCCTGTGGACAAGGCCGACTAAGCTGAGAGGATGGAATAGGTGCTGGGCAAGCCTGCTCCATCTTCACTACAGCGTCACGTTTGTGAAGGTAAAAGTTGCCTCCTGACGCTGTATAAATCATCTACTATAGATGGTAAAAGGCCTTAGTTAGTTAGAGTTGACAATGTATCACGTGTAGTCGTGCTACTAAATTAATAGTGAAGTGCTTTGTTGTTTAAAGATTCCGCTGTTTTACGGACGCTGGATACGGTAGGTGACGTGAACGTCAGCGGATGGCAGCGGCAGACTTGTAAAATAAGACAGCTGTATTTTGGATAAACTGACTCTTCATTTTATAATTTTATTCTAAGCAATAAAGCTAACTTTCGGGTGGGTCTAAAATCATAACCAGGGTTAGTTAGAGCGCTTTTTTGCCACTCACTACACAACTTTCAGATGCGCTTGTCTCTTCGACTGCGCAGCCGCGGCCGCCGCGTTGACTATTTCCAACCCAGTCTGTGCTTCTGACTTGCGACTGTACCCCACATTGTGTCATATGAAGCTGGAAGCTTGCAGGCGACAGGAGGACTTGAGACTTCGTCCGTTGGCGCTGTGTAGAGGTTTGGAGGTAATATTCAGAAATAAAGATTATTGTTGAGAAAATAGTTGTATGTATCTATATTATCACGCCCGTATCCCTAATGGGGTGGGCAGAGCCATAAGTAGTCATAAGTAAACTTGCAGCCACTCCTAATTCCGTATGTATAGTTGTTGGTACATAATGGCGCCCAACATGGTGTGCCCCATGTTGGGCGCCATTATTGAAATTTGGTTAAATTCTGGCAAGATTACAAGCTATTAATAATTATGAGCTGATTATTATACTTATTTCCTAAAAATATTTCAGTTCAAACCATGTGGAGACGATGAAACTGTGACTGACGCTGACGGCCGTCCCATGGACTGCGGCAGTGGTCCTCATAGAAAAGACTGCCCTGTCGGCAGCTACTGTCACCACACTGCTAAAGCCGCTAGATGCTGTAGAAAAGGTGAACTTAGATTACTACTTCTGATAAGAGTACTTATACTAATCAAAAACTTTTGACCACGTTGGGCGCCAATTCTGTTTATATTTTCAATAATTCCTCATTCTTGTATTCCATTTTTGATATATCTGTTTAAACTATTTTTCTATTTATATGACTTAGTATGTTTGTTAATGTTACAGATAAAGCAATAATAGAGAAGAAGGGCTGCCAAGATTCGTGGCACGGTTGTTGTGCCGATGGAATAACTCCCGCTCGGGGCCCTGGCGGCGTCGGCTGTCCCTCGCAATGTGGCTGTCACCGACTCGGATCCGTGACGGAACAATGTGACGACAGCGGACAGTGCCAGTGCCGGCCGGGCGTGGGCGGCCTCAAGTGTGACAGATGCGAGCCAGGGTATTGGGGGCTGCCGAGGATCGGGATTGGACATACTGGATGCATACGTAAGTAGACTGCTCCGAGACAGAGCAATGTGACAATGGACAGTGCCAGCTCCGACCTCAAGTATCTGGTAAATCCAATTGTTCTGAATTTCAATCCAATCTTTCTGAATCTCCTTACACTGACTTCCCTTTATATATACGAAATTGTACTCTTCATAAGACGCAACTCACAACTCTTTCCTCATAACTTAAGCGCACGGCGTCGTGATTACTTGCTACTCAGGACTAACGTAACAACAGCCCTCTTTGATAACAGTGTTTTTGTAATGGCACCCAAAATTTATAATAAATTACCGAATGACATTAGAAAATGTAACGACTTCATCCTTTTCAAGACTAAGCTATTCTCTTATTTAATAGACAAGACATTTTACACAATTGACGATTTTTTTGATAATAAGGACTAATTTGACATTGTTTTTATTTTTATTTCAATTTTATTATTTCAGTTTTATAAGTATGTGTTGTAAATTATTATTTGTACGCCTATATAGGCAGGTCACAGTGAACCCCAATTCTATATAATATGTACCATCTGTTATTTATTACCTGTGTATCACGAATAAAATGAATTGAATTGAATTGAATTGAATTGTTATTTAGGCTGGAGTCGAGACGCCAATTTGTATATTATTCCAACTTCCTCAGACTATTATGCGTCTGCGGTGTACATAAGTTAATCTGTATTTTAAACATAAAACAGTTATTCTGGTAATCAAAGCATTTGTGAATTCTTCCAGCATGCGGTTGTTCAGCATTCGGTTCGGTTCGAGAGGATTGCGAACAGATGACGGGGCGATGCGTCTGCAAGCCTGGCATACAAGGACAAAAGTGCACGGTCTGTTCCGACCATGAGCACACTCTGGGGCCTAATGGATGCTTCGACCGTGAGTATAATGGCCTTAAAAATTACTATTTCTAAAATATGTGATGGTTGTATGTTTGTGGTTTAATGACGCCATAGTTCATTCGAGACCCGGAATAGAAGATTAGGCTATAAGAGCTAAGCCGCCGGCCTGTTTATCATAATGAAAGAAGCACTTAATTAAGCGTTTTTTTTCCAGCGGAGTCAACACAACTACCAGCAACGAACTGCGATCGGATGACATGTTACTTTGGTTCTTATTGCATCGTCCGAAGCGGTCTTGCCGCCTGCGACTGCAACGTCAAAGAGTGCCCCAAAACCGACGTTGTGATGCCATCTGTCTGTGGCAGTGATGGACGAACGTATCTATCCGCATGTCACCTACGGAACCACGCGTGCAGGACGCAATCAGATGTCGTGGTCCAAGCATTCGGACCGTGTACCGAGGAACCCCATGTTAGAAGAGGTACCCGCGTCGGTAGATCCGTACTCAAAGCTAGCGCACAGAGCTCGCAATCCGACACATCGCTTAGCAACTATATCCCAGCCGAAACGCTCCACACTGACGTATCAGTAGACACCAGCGACAGCGGCAAACCGGACAGCCCGGAACCAGAACTAACCTGCATCGACATCCTCCCCCCAGTTGGATATCGCTAGTTTCATACGCTATTCTGTAGTGTTGTAGTTATTTCCTTTTAAATCTACTATCTTCTAAAATTCGCAGAAAAAACTTGCGCTACAAAAACTCCAAAAGAGAAACCTGAAGATGTCTTCGAGGATGACTTTGTGAATGAACTGGACGAGGATTATGCTACGTATGAATATATGGAAGAGCATATCAATGTGGGTTATGAGGTGCCTTTGTTCGATGGAGAAGCGTTTATGAAGGCGCGTGTTAGATTACCAGCGAAACGGTTCGATATATGGGCGGAGGTTTCTTCCGTTTGCGGGCAAGGATCGTTGGTCAGTGGTGGAGGTACAAGGGACCATTTCTGGTTGGGATTTGTTCAGAATAAAGCGGTGTTAAGATGGGATGCAGGGAGCGGACCTTATGAGCTACATACAGGAAAGGTGAAATTTGATGGGAACTCGAAGGTATCGGCGAAGAGATATAAGAAGGACGGGGTTTTGAAGCTGGGGTCCACGACGGCCAGTGGTACGGCGAGGGGTCGTATGACGTCACTCGACATCGAACCCTTCGTGTACGTCGGTCTGCCTCCTGAGAATGTCACAAGGTATGATCAAAAGAGTTGTGAATCTGGTTTCAATTTCAAACTCAATTCTTCCTAAATACGAACCTCAATCCATTGCTCGTTTTGTCAATATCAATTAGGGTAATTTTATCAACTTATATAGCTTTGAATTTATGATTTTGTTAGGTGTTCTACTAGACATACCCCAGAATACTCAAACGCGACTCAGAGTTGACCACGTCTCAACTCATGGTTTTTTTGACAGTTTCTGATGAAAATCTGTCAAAAAAAAACGTCATTTGACACGTGTTCAACTTTGAGATGCGTTTGAGTATTCGGTGGATAGACAGATGAAGCTTATATCAAAGTGCTATGTCGTTATAAAATTCGTTTGAATATTCAAACGTCCAAAAAGTATAATTGGAAATGTGAGAAAAAATTAAAAACGCTCGTTAATTCTAGCCACTACCTAGTGATTTTAATAAAAAAGACAAGTATTCGAATGAAAAAAGTAACTTAAATATTATATTATATTTCCACAGGTTGTCAGGAGCTTCATCCATACCAGGTTTCATAGGCTGCGTGCATCGCCTGCGCGTCAGCGGTCGGGACTTGATACCGCCGGCTCGTGGCCTCTCTATATCCTCGCAAGGCGTTCGCGCCTGCACTCCTTACAATATCGCTAAACTTGTGTGCCCTTGACAAAATACACAACACTATAGTCATAGCGCATAACTGAGTTGGCTCCTTAGGTGGGAGAGGGGTGCGGGGGGATGTCATGTGATGTACCTAATAGAACTCTACACGCTGATGAATAGTAAAAGATATCTCTTAGGATATTTACAATTGTGTACCTACCTAAATTAAATTGGTATAATTGCTTATGACAGTAAGATTACAAAAAAAAAGTTAGTGTTATTATTTTCTTCATGAACTTTATAAACTACTTGTTGAGTTTGAGCCTTGGACGAATAAAGAAGATCCATCTTTGGCTGCAAATCCAGTGTGCGTTTTGTTCAACTAACTCGTCACGTTGACGACAGCGATGCCGACGCTTAACTGAAGTTGACTTAATGAAATCACCCCTCCCGCACAGCTACCCTACCCCAGGAGCCTACTCAGTTAAGACCTGTAAAATAACCATCCATGTTAAGACGCAACTCTACTACGCTGCCCTCCTAGTGAAGAACACAGTAACTAGCATTTTTGACAAAAAATAGTTAGATTCATATTCGGAATCGCCTAATAAAATACAACATTCTGTTCTCACTCACGTATTAAAACATATTTGACATAGTTACTGCGTTCTTCACTAGGAGGGCAGTACGGCGCACGGATATGACCCACACACATTCCCGCGGACGTCTGGAATCTACCGCCGACGACGTATCCGTGCGTTGCGTGGCCTATTGGATTTCCATACTAACTACACGTGCGTCGCCTTCGCGTGGGCCTCAGTGGAGTCGCGCCTTTGAACATACTAGAACAAAGTCCATTTAAAATCTGACAGCAATTAGATTCTAGCCGTTACAGAGCTATCAATCTTTATTCCAAATAATTTTTGAATCAGGCTGACTTCTCTGAAGATTTAAATTCGCGCTTTATAAATCCTTATTTACTATGACGAACTAAACCATCCAAAACGAACTTAGACTTACAAAAACATCTGTATTATCGATATAGTATTTTGTCTGTTTAATTATTTTAACTTCAAAATTAAATCTCCTTTTATAGTATGGCACTATAAAATTAAGCTAAACTGTTTTTTGACTAATATCAGTCTGTGAAACGTGCCAAAGGAAGCAAATTATAACAATTGATATAAAAAACGGAATCTCTAAAATTCACAAACACCTATGTAATACAAACTAGCTGTCTTAGAACAAGTACTTACCTATCTTCTTACTTGTACACCAAGATAAATACATATATTTATAGTATTAGGTATATTAATAAAACAAAAGGTATTATCGACTTGATCTATCCTACTACCTGAATTTTACTCTTAATTACAATGGATTTTGAAAAAGTATTCATAATCTTATATTAAAAATGCGATGTTTGTGAGGATGTTTGGATGTTTGTGCCTCAATCACGCCTAAACGGCTGAACGGATTCGAATAAAACTTGGAATACACATAGTACATGTGCTGGATTAACATATACCTAGGCAATTTTTTATCTAGGTACCACGCGAGCGAAGCTGCGGGCGGCAGCTAGTTATATTATAATGTTGTGTAGGTAAATTCTAATCTAAATCCTAACTAAAGATCCTTTATTTCTCTTGGTAATGTGTAAATATCAATACAACTCCGGAACTCTTGTATATCTCAAACTATCTTCCACCCGCGGCCTCGCTTGCAAGGTACCCGGATCAAAACCTGGAATAGCATATAATATAAATATGCTATTCCGGTTACTATTTATGTTTCATGTTTCACCCAAATCGGTCATGTCGATGCGGAGTGATTGGGCCACAAACACACTAGACTTCAATATTAGTAGGACTTTATCAATTTTCTATAAAAGATTCCTCGTATTCTACTAAAAAATGTGATATTCGTATAACTTAATCTTCTTTCTATATTGTTACATATTTATTAACATATCTAATTCTATGCATTTTGTAATAAATTATCTTCAAAAAAATATTATATCGTTATGAATGAATTTTGTTTATTTTTTTTTTGATATCTAACAATAAAAGTAGGTGTATATAATAATCTTGGTGCACATAACCTATACTTTCTACTATTTGTACTTAGTGTAGGTTATATACCTATTACCTACAATATGTTTTTAGTAAGGTACTTACTAAAAGCAGCCCCGGATCTTCAAGTTTTTTTAGGCGGAGCAAAACTTAAAAATGCCGCCCCCGACCCGCCCACTTATATTTATTTTTACCTTTATCATCTTTATAATTTCAGCTATCAGATACCCACGCATTGATTAAACTAATAAATAAATAAATTGATTGACATTTGGACATAGGCCTTCCGGAAACAATGCATCCATCGCTGTTCTTTCTGTGTTATTTACAGATATAAAGACATGAACGATATATTTTATACACAGCACAGGATAGGATTTAAAATAAAAATATGTTTAACAAAAATAAAAATCAAATAGATTATTGCATTTGTGAATTGAAATTACAATTTTACTCTTCGAGCTCTTTGTTCAATAGGTAAATAAATCGATGGCCTTGTCATAATTTAACTCTCGTGCAATTCGATTTTTATCGCTAAGATTGCAAGACTCGACCCTTTTGCACGCACGGTAATCAGACGCGTGCTACCGCGATCTGCAATTCCTGCGGGCGAGCGGGCGTGTATTTTGAACTACGAGTAAGTATGCCTAGATGCCTACGCGCCTCGCGAATAATAATGTTCGTGCAGGGCGATTCACTCCGCGCTCTCGCGGCGTCCGGTCACGTGGTCCGTGTGCTGCACCCCTGCGCCCTGGTATCGGGATCGGTCGAGTTGATATGGCCACAGTAAAACAAGAGTGAAATTTCTGTATTTGTAGGTACTATTATTTATTCTGTGGTTAATGGTTTTGTATACTAACAATGTTGCTTTTTATAGCAGAAATAAATTCAGTAGCTTTGACTTGACGTAATTTTCGAGAACTGTCATTGCAGTAAATTACTCTCTCCAAGCCGTTATTCCTTTATCATAAATTCGCCCTCACTTCCTTTGTAATGCGCGTTATCAGACCACTTTACTAACGAGTAACGACCCCAGACTTGAAGAGCTGTAAGTGAAATAATCTCACAAAAAAAATTTATAAGAGTGTCGATAACTGAAGCTAGCTATTCGGAGATTTCAGTGTTCTGGCGTTTTATGTGCGAGAAAACAAAAAATAATCGTCAATCACATCAAATTTTCATTGCATGAAAGTAGCCTTTGAGGTGCACCTTAAAACCTTTCACCACACTGGATCAAGAGAATTACTGACGCGACTAGTAGTAGTATCTCACTTTCATTATCATTATCATCATAATCAGAGCACATCCACCCACTGCTATAAGTCTGTTTAGCATGTCATTCTTTGCGCAAATTGAATCCAGCAGATTCCCACTATCTTCTCAATATCATTTCATTAACTAAAACAGTAATTGATTATCTGATTTTCATTATAAAAATCAATAACTTCACAAGTTATTGTTTAATAAAATATGTTGAAATTAATATACCTACTTATACAAGTGTTCCAGACTGTTTAACTGAACATGTAATGCTTTAGTTACGAATAAATTAACTTGAACTTGAATATTAATATCAAAGCTGAAAATAAACTTATCAGAAAATACCTACTTCACATCGAACCTAAAAATAACTCTTTCTACATGACAGGGTGCAAATAGCACTTGTTTTAATAATAATAATAAGGGGCTATAACATACCTACTTTATCTTTTACGGTCTATTTACATAATGAACACATAACTCTGGAGTCGCATATGGCTTCCCCTAGCTATGATTGAGGTGAACCATGCGAGCACAGCACTCACTAAACGTCAAACATAAATTTTGTCATAATAGTCGCGACTCAAGTGCGTGTAATATAGCTAAAAGCTTCTATTCATTATTTTTGCGCTTGTGGTTGATGTGCCTTTCACATTAATGATAATTTTATCTTGTTTTATGACCCAACTTCATTTTTTTACCAATAAAACAATATTTAGAGCGTTTACTAGATATTATCTATTCTGTGACGAACTGAGTCGCACCATAAGGGTTCTGAGTGTCTCCATTTTGGTTCGGAACCCTGAAAACAAGTAAACACATGTTTTTTTATTTATATGGAAGACCTCATGACTGTTCATTTAGAGAGCCTTAGTATAAACAAAATGTTCCTTACATAGCACAGCTTTTATGCGAAAAATATTTAGCCCACCGCAGCCAAGTGCCATATTTATTCATGAATGCCAAAATTACGGTCACTCGAGTCTTGTTTACCGCTAGCATGTTGCTGTAATGAGAATTTAAAATTTCTTTGTCTTTTGTAAGCTGGTCCTCCGGGGGAACTAACTCACATTACAGAGTCGTGAACTTTCTTCCGCTTAGTTTATTATGTAGTTGGCTAAGTTCAAAGCAATGCATTTTATGCTATTTTATCCATTAATATTAGCACTCATAACGGGATATTTACCACATGAGTTTTCCGATATTTTTAAAGTGCTAGGCATCAAATTTTGTTTTTATACGAATGATTTAAATGTTATTTACCTTTTTTTTTCAAAAGGAGGAACTAAGAATATGGGTCCGTCTTCTATGCGTAATTGAATTTTATAAGGCAGAAGTGCACTCTCATAAACATAAAGGAATTACAGGCTAAAATAAGAATCTTCAACGTCTAAGTGCTTTTGAAACATTTACAATAGTATAAGGTTACCTACAAGATACTCGTATTTTCGTAAATACCAAGGGTCGCTGTAAACTAAGGGTTTCACTTGAAGGATAATATATTCGAAATTACAAAGGAATGTTTTGGAGTGGCTGAAATCAGTCTTTTGGTTGAGTAGGTACCTACCCGCCTTGTATTTTAACCCTTCTTTATTATTTACTGATGTCCTAAATTGTTGAGTCAGAGAAATATAGTTTGTTACAAAGTTCGTTTGTACTGGGAAGTCGTAATTCCTCTGAACAGACATTTACTTTATAAAAATAGTTAAGTACTTATTTTTTAAATTTTATTATTATTATCCGTGCAGAACCGCAAATTAAACATATTTTTTAGACACACGCAAAACATGCACAAGCAAAATTCTGAAAAGCAATGTCTTCAGGTAATGTTTTTATTAATTTCCAACAGCCTACGAGGCGGAGGGAAGGAATTTAATGTTCAAACATGGGCGTGCTTCAGATGCCTATAACAGCAATACGAGTAGCTACATACACGTTTTCATAGAAAGCTCTAGTACACGACATTGTTAGAATTTTCAAACGGGTTAATATCAAGGGGAGGAAAGGGGAGGAATGTTTAATCACCGCTGTGACATCCGGAGACGAGGCTGCCACATGCCTACGCTCTCGTCTTGTCATTGTAATTACTAACTTATGTTCAGCTTGTAATTTGTTTGGATAGCTGAATCGTCTCGGAAACTCTTTAGGAATTTCTCGCTAACATTGACATCAAGGTTAATTGTTTGTAGGTTAACTTTACTTCGTCACAAGTGTTGGTCACTAGCTCATACGAACTTACTTCACTTTGTTAAGATTCAAAAAATAAAATGAGTAAGACTGCGATAAAAGTTTTAGCAATTTAATCACTTTTTCTATTTACTGAATAGGTTTATCAGCAATATAGTATTCATATCTAAATTCAAACAGCAACAAGTTACTCAACTCGCGAGTTATTTTTCATAAGTGTGCAAACCACGCAATGCAGCAATCGCATAGATTTCAGTCTACGCTCGAATTAGCGGAAAAGCCACGACAATTACGTTTTCACTGCGAAATTACAGTCCGTGATGGCATTATGGCACAGTGTGATTACAATATCAATAATTTTACTTATAGAGTCGAATAATGATCACGACTGAATCTTTTCTAATCAATTTATTTGCTTAAGTGCTTCTACGACGTAGGGTTATGTTACGAGTGCTACGAGTGCTACGCGGGATTACTGGCTACGAAAGTGGCAATGGTGTCGAACGAAACAAATCAAATCAGTGTGGCTCTCAAGTTTCACTATCATAATGTTTTATGCCGACATCATCAATAAGCGATGAGAAAGGTGTGAGAGGTAAAAATAAAATGGATTTTTTGCATTGCTGGTCTTTTATCAAAGTTGCATTACACTTAAATCTAAAATTTAATGTTAATATACGGGTTATGATTCCGAGCGCTGAGGATTATTTGCAAACGTAAACGTAGGTGCGGCCATAATTCACGCAGCCTCCGGCGTGGCAGTTGTGAAAGTAATCACTACAAACACGCAGGATATTCCGCCCTCATAGACGCGGAGCTAGTGGTGATTTTATTACGAGCGCTGAAATTTATGTGGACTTGCGACAATTCGGATTCCACGTTCCGTTTATTGTTATTTCCGTGAGTTAGTACCTACACGTTATTTAAATAAACAAAAGCAACAGTAATTGAAATAGTGATTTGCATTCACCCACTTACTGTTTTAAGGTATACAGATATTTCAGCTCATGCTTATTTGGGTTGACATCTACAACACTAGAAGTATAGAGCACCGGCAGTCTAGTGGTAGTGAGTCCACCTTTCTTTCCTAAGGTGGCATGGATTCGAATCCGGTCGTGCATCTTACAATTTCTTACATTTCTTTATACTGTTGGTCCCTGCCTATACGAAGAGTGCCTCCGAAGTGCAAATCCACTGATTCTTTCACCAACAGTCGCTAGTTAAGTCTTTTTTAGGACCACCATGCCTCAACCTGATCACTGATCTAAAGAAGGCCACGGAAACAACCAGTAACCCAAATACCTACCTAGTTTGTCTAACTGATGATGTTATATTGGGTCTGGCTTTAGTCCATATTGTTTTTAATCACCTCTTATCTTATAGATACTCGTCACATTAGAAAATAGCCGCCAGGTCCCACTCTAGCAGTTGGCTTAGGGAAGTCGAGTGCTCATTTGTAATGCACTGACAGAATGCATTATGGAATCTGTATTCGGTACAGATCAATGCTCGCTGCCCGATGGGTTTTTGAATTTATAATCGACGGATGAGCCCCGCTTTTGTGATTCCGTTACGGAAATTGCATTTTCAGCTATCTCCATTATTTACCATATAAAGATACTTGCATTATTTATTTGAATACTAGCTGCCGCCCGCGTTTTTGCTCGCGTGGTACCAGGATAAAAAAACAGCTTTTATGTTATTCCAGCACACATACTATGTATGTTCCAAGTTTCATTCAAATCCGTTCAGCCGTTACGGCCGGCGTGTTTGAGGCAAAAACATTGTCACATCCTCACAAACTTTCGCATTTATAATATTAGTAGGATTATTTTAAACTTTTAATAAGGTAGGTTAACTTTAAGCAGATTGAACTGCGACGTCCTCTAGAAACTTAATTTTGTTCTGCCCCTAGCGCGCCTCAATTATATAAAAGTACCTACGTATGAGCTAGTGGCCAACTCTTGTGACGGAGTTTTTAGGCCGCCTAAAGGCCTCCGTCATGGCTTAACAACTTAAAAACCGGGACCGACAATTTAACGTGCCCTCCGAAGCACGGAAGCGCTCAGCTCGTAATGCCAATTGCAGTCACCCATCCCAATTGTGACCGCGCACAACGTTGCATTTTGATCTAAGTGCGGTAAATAAGTAAACCTCTAAATTCGTTATCATCTAGCTTCAAGCAAATCGGACCACCCGTTTCCCATGCTACCTTTAACAACCCCTGCACCCTTTAACATTTTATCATAGACTTTTACCAAATGTAGGCACAAGAAATATCGTAATTTGCACCTATGCTGCAGATAGAGCTAAGATTAATAGAGGTACCTAAGTGTTGTCTACATCATGTAAACAACAAATAAAACCTCAATATTACGAGTAAATCGCGAACATTAAAATCAGATAATGCAACTCACGCATTTACCTATGTTTATTTACCTTGATATTCGCACGTAATCTGTTCGACGCATAAAATACGAATGGCCTGTAAATATGACACGATAATTTCACCCGTGTCATATCGTAAATTATTCAGAGATTTACATTTGTGTCTGCACATGTAAATTGTGCGCCTATTGTGAGAGCTATAGTTTAGATGTCTCTATCAGAAGTCTTTCTAAGTACTTAGCCAATTGCCATTAGCATTTGCAGAGTCAATATAACCATTGTGCCTAATGTCTTGGTTGTGCAAGCTTCTCCGTGGGTATCCGAAAATATTTAAACCATTCTTAAAGCGTCCGATGTCAAGTAACTATCAGCAGTCAGTCTAATTGGTATTTTTGTGTTGTCTCTTCAATACACAATTTATTTCAAATTCTACAGTACCTCCCCTTGCCCTCATAACTATTCAGTTAGGTACCTATTTATTCATAGGTATGTTTTCCAATAAATGAATTAACCATGAAAACACGCAATTACGAATGCTCAACGAAACGTACACAAGCCACTTAACTCCATCACTTTTGCTAATTAGGCAAATTGACTGTAATGGACTTTTACAAATTATTCTCGGAGATATTTGTTTCGTTGCAAAAACAGCAAACGAGTTCAGACAGACGATAGACAAAGGAAAACAGTTTCACTCAGCTCCGCTAGAGACTACTTTTTAAGGTAGTCTGTATCCTGGAAGTTCCTTATTTAAACTCTAACATGTTTGTAATCTGAGGTAGGTACTAAATATAATATAAAAAAACATTTGGGGCGTAGGTACTATATACTAGAGATGATTTTTATTGTTGACTCTTTGTGGACTTTGTTGGTACCTACCTAACTACCCACAGCAAGATACTTTCCATGGTCTCGGCAACAAATTGATTTTTGATGTCGCTGTTCGCCCGTCGTTTTGCGGCGCGTACTCAACGCTGACAAAAAAGCATACCTACTTCTTCAACCGCACTATGTGAAATGATCCGTTACATACTGAAGTCATTAACTCATGATTGATCGTTAGAACCGTTGAACACAGAGTAGACATCTTCCACTTCCTGATATCTTCAATGTGAACTAATAAGCCATGCCATATTATGAAACAGAAAACGGACGGAACTTGTAAAGTGGGTCAGGTCAATAATACTATAGGTAATTATCATAAAGAAAAAATTCTTTGTAAAAAATAAAATGTTTTTTCATTCCCACGTCAATCAATAGACACTAAAAAGCAACATTAAATTTTATTGAGGCGTTAGTATAACAAATGGTTCCTCGATAAAGAAAGGAGCGTTCGTTTTCAGTCACAAATCAAGATATTGAAGCGATAAAAGTCTCTTCCAGTCACAAGTGTCCTATTACAAGGTGCGTGGTGTTATTTACGCGGGACCAATCAGAATGTAAATTATGTGGGGTGCGGTGAATGATCTGGAGTGAGTGGGTGAGCCGGCGCGTCAGCCTTCAGCGCGGTTTGCGCTCGTGCGCACGTTTCTAACGCACCCTTCGCGTGACACTCCTAATTCAACTCAATAGGATCCCGGGAAAACAAATGTCTTTCTCTCTCATCACACTCACTTATTCATCATGCGACTTCCAACTTTAATTTTGTGGATACTCGTTCTGGACGTCATCTGCGCAAACGTGCAATTGCTCAAGAGGCATCTGCGGTCGACGTCCGAATGTAACACCGGCACGTACGACAGAGTTCTATTGAAGCGCGTCACGTTACTCTCAAAATACATATTCACGGGAAAAGTTTTCGGTGCGAGTGTTGGACCAAATGGAACCAGAGTGTACAAAGTGAATATTCGTCGTGTTTTAAAGGGCGATTTAAACGATATTGGTGTAGTGGTAAAGTTTGGCACAGCAAAGTCCCTTCGATTCAGTGACGCAACTGTGCTGGTTGAAAGTTTCCGGGGTTTCGAGTGCCGGCCGATGCGGATGCGCACCTACGGAATATTTCTCACGGAAACCAGACATGCGGAAAGTCATCTGAAGCTATGTTTAGTGGTCGAACCATTGGTGCTAACGTTGCGTAGCCTGGAGATAATTGAAGCAGCCGTTAAAGGTAAGTCTATTAGCAAATAATTGGCCTGTAGAATAACAGTTTAAAAGCGATTAGTGGCCGTTTACTCTTATGCGGCTATTTTAATGTGAGCACGTAAATAAACAAGTAGGCGGCGATTAGTTGATGGGCGGAGCCGGTGGCGGCGTCCGTTGAGTCCGGAGTTATTGCGGCTACCTGTTACCGTCAGAAGAGCTTTGTGGCTTTTCAATATTGTAATTTCTAACTCGTTCTAGACGGAACTCGTTAATTAACTTTTCCTTAATGGCTAACTGAGATAAAATAATGCACATATTTACCCGGTTACGCAAAGCGAAAGGAGTTTATGTGTTTAGCAGTCTATGTATGTATTGTATAACTAGTTGCCGTCCCCGGCATCGCTCGCGTGGTACCCCGATAAAAAGTAGCCCATTCAAATCTGTTAACCCGTTACGGCCTGATTGAGGTACAAACATACAAACATCCTCACAAACTTTCACATTTACAATATAGTAGGATGTACCTAACTCTGAGTATAATTGCTCGTCTGTTCCTTCGATCTTCGATCTGATCTTAACTTCTAAACATGCTTCTAAACTACTGGTCAGATTCTGACAAATGGGGTATCAAATATATGATACGGGCTTCTCGCGGTCCTGGTTAGTCTGAGGTCTGCTGACACATACTATAATGAAGCCAGTCATCATTTAGTAATACAAGACGAGATAATAGCTGCAGTGACGCGGAATAATTGCGGTAACCTGTTACCATTGGGTGAGTTATTGCTTTACATTGTAAAGTTTACAATATTGTAATTTTCTTATTCGTGCAGAAGTGGAACAAATGTTAGGATTTATTTTTGCTCAGAAAAGTAAAGTAGATACATGTTTCAAATTCAAGGGCTTTCAAAGCTTACATCAGTGGCACCGCATTGACGCCGCGAGAGAGCTACTACGAAAATGTAATTCGAGAGCAGTGTCAATGATTCCAAAGGTAATTTAGCCCGTCGCGACGACGACGCTTGCTTCAAAAGCCCACCTTAAAAGATTTTCCACTGAGTTTTCAGGACAATGTTGGGTAGACGCCTCCAAAACAGCGAAACTCAAATTCTGCTTAACATTCAGGAACTTTGTTTCAGACCGGTTCACTCGCTGATGAAAAAACTCGTAAAATTGTTCAGTTTCAAAGAGCAAGTTTGGACGGATCCCGTCCTAATCCAACTACATGCCACGAGAATATTAAATTTTCTAGTCTTATGTCTCCGGAAAGTTTTCTAGGGTAACTTCAGTTTACCTGCTTTCAATACAGCCTCGATATATTTTAATAACTTGACAAATCATACCTTTATTTATTTGATCCAGATTTTTATGTAGCAAAGTAATTTGTAACTTATTACTGACCCTATTGTCACGCATGAAATGATTTCTCATTGATTTCAACCTACAATTTCAACTCGATAACTCGATATAAAATACTTATTGTCAGTAGGTACCTAATAGTACCTATACCTACCTAACGGTATCAGACAAAGAGCTTTTGCATGTATCCAAGTTATTCACAGCAATTAACCGGTAATCAAAATATTAGCAACAAAGTAAAAGTAGAACTTTAATGTCTAAACTTCGCAGATCGTTAAATTTGATGATCGAGTTCGCTTTTCCAACTTTGGTTTCAAGGGAAAATAACACCGCTGTAGGTAAATTGAAATCACACTCTCTCGTGTAGCGAGAAATATTCATTACATTTTGAACTAAACAATAGATTCAAATGGTCGAACAAACAAGAAACGTGAACGTTTCAGGACAATCTAGTTTTTTTCTCAAATAAAAATGTATTTTTATCAATAAATTCCTTTTTCGATACCTATGATTAAAAAAAGGACACAATAAATATTGAGACGACACAACGAATCAGCAACGATTTTTATCTCAAGGAGCCGGCGGCAAGGCTATTCCATTATTAACTTGAAACACCTTCAGGGCATTTTAAATGAAATCGTGAGGCGTCTATATCGTTACATAATTAACTTATCCCCCATTTAAATCACCAGAAAGGATTGGATTAGGGACTGCCATGTTACTTTTCGTTTTCTGCAAGTAAATGGTTTTTGTTATGAAATGAATAGACTATAAAAACAGAATAAGTTTGGAAAAGTAGAACCTCAGTACAGTACCTATTTGCAGAGTTTATATGACTTGGTAGTAGGTACTTTTGGTAAGTATAGAAGCAACAATAAACGGCATTTACGAACGTATGTATATTTAAGTGAAATTCGATAAATAAAAACAATACCTTCTCACCAAAACAATTTTACATGTTCATACCCGGTCTTTTCGATAAATCGTCCGGCTGTTTTCACATGCCTTCATTTGAGATGGGTCGTTGGAACAAAATCGGATATAAATCGGCGTTCCATAATTGTTTATGTGGAATTAATTGTTTTGTGTGGGTTGTTTCGCCCTGGGCGGTGGCGGAGCTGGGCGGGGGTCCCGTAAATCAGTGCTGACACGCTATCGACTGACAAAGGCCAGCAAATAAAAATATGCAAAAAAAAGTATGTGACAGTGATCAGAAGATGTCGAAAAGTTTTTTGTAATATGTTAAAACAAGTACCTGCTTATGCATAGTAATTATCTTTTAATTGTTTATTTATAGTTGTGTCACTTTCCGGAAGCGTCCCATAAGTATTTACTGTTTGACAAAAGTTGACACATTTAAAGTTTTATAAAAAGTAAGTTCAGAAACTCAAACTCGACTACTGAAAAATCACGCCCTAAGAGGTATGAAACAAGAAAATATTCTCATCTAAAATTGTTAGTTAAACGAAATTAAAGATTGTTATGTAATTAGAGGATAGAGGCTATCTTTATCCTAATAATCAGACCACATAGTGTGTAAATAGATCGGTAAATAGGTACAGTTAACACCAAATAACTTGAAATGCAGGTTGTATTTTGAAAAGGTATGAAACAAGAAAATATTCTCATATGAAATTATACTGAAACCGGTACGAGAATATTTTCTTGTTTCATTTCTTATAATAAAACGGAGGTAATTTTAATAAATTATACGGTTTATTTACTATATGATTTGAATTAATGAATTATTTATTTATAACTGCAAAGGTAAGAAATATTTAAGTTAAATTGAAATAAACAGAAAATTTGTAGGTATTTATAAATCACCTCTATTATAATAATAAGTTTTTATAATAATAATAGGTATAATAAGTTTTTCCTTCTTATCAAATTATTATTTTGATTTAAAGTACCTAGGTTAGTTAAGTTAGGCCTAGGTATACAAGAAATTTAAACCTTGCCTACATATTACTTATTTATTTTGGATTTATTTGGTTAATTCAACATAAGAATGTAAATGCAATCAAATATAATATTTATTGATTTAGAGACCTACCTAGTAGGTACCTAGGTGTGCTGGAATGGGACATGGGCACTTTTTATCTGGGTACCGCGTGAGCGAAGCCGCGGGCGGCTGCTAGTTAAGTATATTTTTGTTCCAGTATGGGTATCTATCTAAATGTTGATTTCTTTAGCAGTAGTGCTAGTGGTCCCTAGTTTTATTGGTTTAGTAAAATATCTAGCTCTGGGAACCTTAAATCTGTATCACGAAGATTATCCGCAATCCAGATAGCAGCTTGCTTTGTCATCTCTTCATCGAAGTAGTCACGCCATCCGCCAGTTTTACCTGAAAGTCACAACATATTTTAAGTACGTACCTACTAGTGACGCGACTAGTAGTAGTAATGTTAACAGTTATGTTAGAAAGATTCTACGGCAGTTCAAATAAGTAACGCACCTTTTCTTATAAATGATTGCTCAAAGGGCACAAACACATCGAATTCTTTCAGAAAATCTAAGTTTACTGACTCATTCTTTTGAAAGTTTTCGAATTTCATGTGTTCACATAAACCCTTTATCTGTTCGTCGCTGTAACTCTTATTTAGGAAGGAGCTTATTTTTCGAATTGCTGTTGGTAGATCCTGGAAATTACAATGAAATTATTTTCACTGTGTTTAATTCTACGAAAAAGTAACAAGCCTCTGAAGGCCAAAACACGCATGGGCAAATTTTTAAACCTACTTTTGTATTGTCTTCATAGAACAGGAAAAGCATATTTGGATGGTGCCTTTTCTCCCATGCTTGTTTCACATGTGCAAAATATGGTGTCCACATAGCTGCAAAAAAATACATAACCTTTAAGTCTAAAGTATTTAGTTTTAGCCTAAACTTATTTGAATTCAGTAGTTTTGTTACTCACTTGAGCCTTTGGAAAAGAAATTCCAAAATGTTTTGAAATCGCCTACAAATTCATACATTTTCAGTGATCTGTAAAAATGGAACAGTGACACCGCTACATCCAGCGGGTTTCTAGCAACGTACACGACTTTGGCAGTGTCCAGAGTACCGGGTGGCAACATACAGAATGGAATATGCGACATGATAAAGCGGCTATCGCTGGTGTCGGCCAAATTCTTTGTCGGCCATGTCATCCTTTGCAATTTTTTTATATGTTTACAATTTCTCTGCTGGTATTCTTCCAACTTCGTTGCTTTTACCAGTGCGTTGTCAACATAAGCCCTGTGGGGATAAAAATATGCTAGGTTGAACAATAATACCTTTGTTTTAGTATTTTATTTATAAACATTAAATTGTAATATATGCGCAGCAACAACCTTAGACTGATATATCTCTCACAAATATGTTTGGATAATGCCGTATCGTAGTCCAAATTGTTTCCTATCAACCAAACTAACTCTTGTGTCATTGTAGTACCTGTAACAAATACTTTGCATAGTATGATTTTCTTGAACTTACACAAAATTAATTTAAAAAATAATTTCAAACAAACCTGATCTGGGAAATGATGCGACAAAAGTATCACTTTTCCGAATGTGCATATTGTAGAAAAAATATAATTGTTCCATTATGTTCTCAAATCTAGGGAAAACGTAGCCTTGGGGCCCGATTCGTAAAAAAACAGAAGGAATTCCTGTAAGCAATAAAAATAACAAAGGGTCACTTTTACATTTATAGAAAAAAAACTAATACTTACTCACGATTGTAACCTCAAGCGTGATAGACTCCATAACAGGATGAAAAATACTAACCCTTAAAATATTTTTTTAATTCTTTCGTTTCGTCTGGATTCATTTCGTTTATTTCTAAGGGATAATCCTTTGAATGCATTGCAGGCATATTGCTTTCAAAAATTTTATACGAATCGGGTGCAACTGATCGGAACATCCAAACTTTCTACAATGGCTCTTTAAACTATTGTTCGATTTATAAAGGCAGGTAGATACTTCATAAGAGTAAGTATATAAGCAATATATGTATGTATGTTGGTAACGTACAGTCAACTTCTAAAAAATTATTACAGTACTTACCTACATAGAAAAAACCGAAACGGTTAAAATTCCCAAATTTTTTATAATCAAATAAAATAGTCAGACTAGTAGGATTCGAACACGCGTCTATAACTTAAATCGATAATGCAATGATTTGTTTTAGGAAATCTTATGTGTGATGTATAGTATACTTAAAATCAAAAATAAAGTACCTCTTTGTATTGTAATACGCTTTTATTTGGCGTTGACTGTTCACCTATTCAACCTATTATCTATTTATTTACTCACGATCAAGTAGGTAGGTACTTAGTCTTCATGATCATCTTATGTAAATAAATAATAATCTGTAGGTACACAGTATAATCGCTAAAAAACAAAACCAGACATGGGTAGGTATTTAATCAGGCATTAGCTTTAGTTTTACTAAAAACAAAAGTTTTTTATTTGGTAAAACTAATTAATACTATCCAAAATGAAACGACATTCTGGTTTACTTATCATAATAATTTCCTTGTTACGATCACAGGTCAAAAGTGGTTGGACTCTAAACTCTAAAGTTTGCACCCGGAAAATCCCAGTTCCGAAGATTTCGAGACATACCGGAATTTGCAACCAGGCAAGTCCGGTACGTCCAGATTCTTTCTTCTGTGTGAAATGTCCATAACATATTTATTTAACTATGTGATATCATAGACGAAAACAACCAAAGTTGATTACGGTTTTGAGCGCCGAAATTTATACTCTTCGCTTTGAACCGATCGTCCATTTATCATCTAGTTCACTATGGTGGTGAGCCTATGCGGGGAATAAATCACCTTTGCAGCTGGCCGAGGCAGAAAGGACAGTTCGTTTGTGACCGTTGACAACATGGCTTAGAAAACCAATGCATTTCCATACGGCGCCATCGACATTGTCAGCTCGGCTGGGCTGAAACATGCAAATGATGACATGATCCGAGGGATTATATTACGCTCCGAAGGCGGGACGCAGATGCTAACACTATCACTATCAGGCTGTCTTAACACATTTTCTGCTACGGAGTTCTCGATGGCTATATCTACATGAATTTGCGGTTATTTGTTGCCCCATAACAGCGTAATTTTCGTGTGGAGTCCTTCAGTTCGTTTAATAGAGGCTTTATCACGGTGGTAGAGCACTGATGGTCAAGTTGGTAGTGACCCCGCCTTCCGATCCTAAGGTCGTGGGTTGAAATTCGGTCGTGTACCAATGGATTTTTCTGTGTGAAAAATTTATGTGCGCTATACCGGTACTCTCAAACGGTGAAGGAAAGTGGGAGCATCAAGGATGTACCTACCCAAGGTAAGGCTTAAAGTGTTTCTTGACTTAAAAAAGAAATTACAAACCTTTTTGGAAAGTTTTAGCCCTGGGTTGACTAAGTAGGTTGGTGATACCAATTAAGAAGAAAAATATGGGTACTCTTTATCCTGTTTGTAGGAATTTCAGTCCGATAATCAGTTCTATCCATCGCTTGTATATTACTGTGATATAGTGATAGGGGGTACCATCTATCTCATTGTTTCCTTTGCACGTCAAGTTTGTAAAAACAACTCATTATTACATTGGAGTAAATGATTTGATATCTGGGTGCATGCTAGTGCCCCTGCTAAGACGAGCCAAAAGAAGCGCTGCACTACCTCTCTTTTCTCGAAGCGTTTCGTCGTATTTTCGAATCGTTATAGCTTCGGTATGGTTGATGTTAGAAAACTGAAATTTTCAGAATAAGATGCACTTGGTAGACTAATAAAACACACCTAGTATCAATTATTATTTCATGGAAAACATACAGTCACTTAAACAATCTAGCATTTCAAAGGTGAACTGTGCTATGCTCTGATTTAGTGCTTTACCTACTCCAACAGTATTCCTTTTGTGTTCATAAGCCGTAGAACATAAAAAGCTGGTTACCAGTTTGATTGTCAGTGCCTTACCGACGCTTATTAAAGGTAATGGGGCCTGTGCACAATGGGCCATGCACGACATGCGCCACGATAGGCCACGACTGCCTGCATTGCCTGTACTTCGGCGACGCCGTTCACACAATGGTGCAAGGCTCATTGCTGCCTGGCGAGTCACTCAAGATGGACGTAGAAGTTGCCATCACCGCGGCTATTTATTTGCTAACTTCAGGAATGCCTAGATCACCGACCATATTGTACTTGCTTTTCATCAACATACGACGGGTGGAAACTAGTATTAAAATAGTACTAAGTGCCTACTAAGTACTTAATGCAAACATTAGCTTGTGTTTAGCATTTTTTGGGTCCCAAATTACTTACTCATATTCATATTATAATTCAATGAATTTAAAAGTTTCGGGATTGCTCCACGATACCGCCACTTTATTTGATGACGCTTGACATATCGACAGTTGATAGCCAAATTGGTGCGTGGATGTGGTTGAATAGCTGCAGTTAAATGTTGGTAAGGATAAAGATGAAATCAATACTTTAGAGGAATGGTAAATGGTGTCTCTGAAACAGAGTTCTGAAAGAATGAACAATTAAAAAAACTAATATATTCGAATCTGATTGTCAGGTACTTCCTAGGTAAGTGCAGAAATCTCGTATTCTGTGTAATTTGGTCCTACTGAATAGCAGACATTGTCCTGCCGACATGACAGGTTCAACAAACACTCAGTGAAGGATTTAAGGGATCTCGTATCAAGAGAATAAGGGAAAGGGCCGTTTCTGCCAGAATTATTTAGGTACCTACCTATACACCTTTCCGTTGAGATCTTTTGTTTAAATCCAGTGACAGATGGTTAGAAAAAAAAGTGTTCAAGAATAATTGTTAAGGCTTATCTTAAACTATCATATTTACTCACCTCAACTTAAATTGACGGTAGTCTATAGAACTTGTTGGATAAGTTAATGAATACTAGAATTGGATACCTAGCTCAAATTAACTATGCTATGTGCTACGAATATCATGGGAATAGCAGCAAATCCCTCAAGAGAACGTGCACATAACTCTATTAGAAGTTCTCTTTGTGAATACATACCGCAAATTACCAGACGTTCATTCTCCTTGACACCCCAACGATTGCATCCCTAGGGGTGTCATCGGGAATCGCTACGCCCCATGGCACCCCGCTTTATAGTAATGTACTGTTTCTATGATTTATTCGGCAGTGCGTAACAATTATGACACAAAAAAATAAATAGCAGTACATAGCTACAAATGGTATTATAATTAAATTACGATAAAAATATAATATTATAGCAGTAAATCACTATTGGATGTCATGGGGTACAGCGATTCTCATTGGCACCCCTGGGGGTGCAACCATGGAGGTGCCAAGGGTAATGAAAACAGGCATGACTCTACTGTATACAAAAGTTCGTACTGTGCAAATACTCTAGTAAAGTTAATTAATAGCTTGTTATGGGCCAGCTTTACCGAGCCGTTTGTAATGATTAACTGAACAGGAACTGTTAATAATGGCTGTTTTTGATAAGATTAACTTCTTAAAGATGCTTACTACACAGAAAATACACGAAATCATTGCCCTGCGACCCTGCGATGTAATAGGGCAATACGATGGGTCATGTTAGATTTAGTATTTTGTGTAACATGTTTTTCAGGGCGACTATAAAGTAACTGCCACTAAGTATTTTGACAGGTTTATGATTTTGACTGGTTATTGTATCGTGTCCGTGATGTGATTGCTTCGGTGAGATAAGAACCATTTTTCACTTTTACAGGAATTCACCCAAGAAATTCGGTTTTCATATAAAGCACGAAGTTTGCCGAGGCGCACAATATTTGTGGTACTACTGTACTCAATACTGCTCCGCCATATTGTAACATGAACTAAATATACATATTATCACGCCCGTATTCCTAATAGGGTGGGTAGAGCCACAAAAGTAAACATAAGAAAACTTGCTGCCACTTCTGATTTAAAGTCTTAAGACGGATATTGTGAACCATGGTGAAACTAATAAAAAAATACAACTGAAAAGGGTTCTGCATATATTTAGCTATATTTATACAAGTGTACATAGACCAGGCCTTAGCTATATACATACATTTGTGAAACATCACCATTCTAAATTTTAAAACATTTAAAACACAATTATCACCCATTACCTACTTAAGTACCAACTTGTTCTACCACTAGCTAGTTCCTAATAGATAACTTCTTGTTTTTGTTTTAATTACCTATTTAATATCTATACCCAGATATACTTAATTGACTATAACATACCTATCTTTACCATTGTTAGTTGTAAGTACCTAAGTACCTAAATATTGTTAATTATTTTGCTTGTAAATCGTTAATAAATTAAAAAAAAATGGTAACCCTTCCTATAACAAGTATTTCTCGAAGTATTTGCTATGGCATATCCGGCCGGCGGGCGGCGCCATGCGTCGGTGACAAGAAATGCAGTTCTACAAACAAACTAGCACTAGTCAGAGTTAGTTAGTACCTGTCACTGATTTTAATCTAGGTAGGCAGGCAGTACTATGTTATTTTTCATCTACTACCTAATTGTCACCGAACATCTTGTCAAACTGTAAAATTTAACGGCTTTAACGATTTATATCTTCTGCAAGTCGATCAACCTTGATAGCTCGCCTACCTGCAGTCTTAAAAACTTATAGATTAAGTACTTATGGAAGTTTATTTCAGTTAAAAGAATGGTAAGAAAGTTTTAAGGAAATTCTTACAGGATTTTACGGAATAGCTTTGGTGGTCACGAAGTCTTCATTCACTTCATACATAGGTGGTGAACCCTTTAGCGATTCGAAAACGTTCAATCTCATGCTAACATCTTCTGTTTGCAGTCCCTCTAGCTCCGCTCAATTATCATAATTGAAAACTTACGCTTCCAACGTTAATTTTAGAATCATTCTCATTTACCAGTAATATCCATTAATATCCATCATTCCTGCCTTTATCCTACTTTTATGGACTCGGGACAACATGATGACTGTGTTCCTCTTCCACGTACCTACCTCTATCAGCCTTCTTCTCCTTCTTCACTCCTTTCTTATTCATATCTTTCACGCGGTCTATTGTGTCATTAAAAAAATTCACACCTTAAAAGACAAAGGTCATTAAATTAGAGTGCCCAAGTTCCTAGGTACCTACTTACAGTCGAACGTATGCATAACTTTCGTCGCAGCCGTGCTAAAATGTGTTCAATGTAATTAATCTATGTAATTAAACCAATGCATATAATCGTAGGCTGTATTTATGCAGAAAGCAGGTTACTTTTAGATAATGGATTCAGAATACAAAAAACACCGATTGTGGACTTTTCAGCGTGTTTCGGAAATCTCGCTCAATAATTTCGTCGCGATTCGTTTTACAAACAGCCGACAAAATATTACTTGGTATGTACCTATCATTCGCTGGGTAGCCAAAAATATACTATTACAAGTATTTTATTGCCGGTAATGGTATTGATAGACAGGTCCTAGAGTATGAGATCGGTTTTCAACATACTAGCATTTATGTTGAAAACCGATCCTGTACTCTCGCACTAGAACATGCAATTGAAACGTTATTAGATGCAATAAGGTTTCACTCGATTAAGAGGCAATTGTTATGCAAATATGTGTCGTGATACTTCATTGACTGTTTGTAGACTGGGCTCAGCTGCTAATTAATTACGATTGTGTTTGCTTTGGAGAGAGCGTTGAGACAAGAAAGTGCCTGACTTAGGGTAGATTATATACAACCAATATGTTCATTATTTTGTATTATTGTTACCGCTACTCGTGTATAGTACAGTACCACAAATATGGTGCGCCTCGTCAAACTTCGTGCTTTGTATGAAAACTGAATTTGTCCGAATATACAGCTTATAGTCAACTAATAATAACTGGACCAACCCTTTAAAATAATAAGTATCTATTAATTATTGTCACATCTTTATAATCATCGCGTTAGTTCGTATTTCAAAAGCTAGACGAAAAATTGCCCACGCGCGCAATATTTGTGGTAAGTAGTTATTTCGAATCAGATCAGTAAAAATATTGCAGTGTGTATCATTAATAAAAAAATAAAAGGGAGGCCCATACAAGAACGGTTTATATGTACACGTACGATGGTAGGGAAGCCATCGGTTGCGAATTCTACTCGCACTTGACCGGTTTTATTTTGTGTTTGAGAGCACTGGTAAGTATAATAGATAATCCATTGGTCGACCCTATTTGAACTCATGACTAGGATCGGAAGGCCACTTAGGTCGCCAGGTAGTGCTCTCATTAGGTAGGAAGGTATTAATTTGGGCCGGATAGAAAATGTTTTTTTTAAGTACTAGGTATCAGGGTTTGTTCTCAATGGTCCAAATCAATTAGGTTTCATCGACTTCACTATTTATCCTGCCATGATTTTCTTGTACTCGATTTTATGAGAACGGTATGTGGATAACTGGGTATTTCTACCGTTGGTTTACCCGTACGTTTAGTTTAAAGCATCTCGAATGGGTAAATAAGAGTCTTATCTAGAACCTGCTTCATTCAAGTGCCTACAAATAATCTTTTACGCGACCCATTTCGGTAAGCTACCCGTTCAATCTCGTCAGTGCTTTGCAACGTTGATCGAAGAGTAGCCTAGGGAGCGATTCTGTCTCCGCTGTCGTTTGACTAGACTGGTTTGATTTCATAGCATTTCATGAGAAATTGTGTACGTAGTAAAGCTTTAGTTTCCTAGACTCTAACTAGGTGCTCTTCTTCTTAGTATAGCGTCATAGAATCGGTTTTAGGCCTTAAGTCAGGGTCGTTTGTTAGCGGTCTAGGATACCAAGGCTTTAGTAATAGCTACTGTGATGTAATCGATTTACTGTCGGGGCTTAGTGAAGTAAGGATTTATACTACTAGTCTAGTTTAAGGCCTAAGACAGAGATTTAGTTTATTTAATTCTCATACAGATTAGGTAGGTACTTACTTTTACTAGGTAGTAGGTACTTGTGTCATGTGTGCTTTCGTTTCACTTGATGTGGTGAAAGGAACAAAAAAAAATCGGAAGAAGGTTAATTTGGCAGAGGTTTACTTGACACAAACATGTTTTCAAACTTATTACGTTCTTTATCATGCCGGTTTCTTTACGATGTTTTCCTTCACCATTTGAAAAAACTGGAATAGGGAACATAATTTTTACCAATAGTAAAATCCATTAACGCACGACCGAACCCGAACTAGCAGTCTTAGAATGGAATAACGGAAGGAACACAAGACTGAACTGGAGATTTCAGAGGGTTGATCAAGCAAAAGTATTAAAATCATGAATCTGTTTATTTTTCTATCAGTTCATATTAAGTATATCTCTTAATTTTAGACTCCAATTTGTCACATGATCGCCCACTATCCAACCCCGAAAATCATTCAACTTTTACTAACTAATTATACCGTGTAAAGCTAATGATACGTTTACGAATGAACCAACTAGGTTAATTGAGAATTAGAATTTGCACTTACCCAACAAATGGTTATATTTTTATTCCTCAAAACTTCAATTAAGAGGAATTTGTAAGACTATATACTTCTGTAGTTTCATATCTTTGAATAGCATGGAATCTAGGTGCTCTCCTGTTATCTCGCAAAGGCATCTCAAAGCCAGTTCCAAGTGGTTTACTATTGTTGGACAAATAGTAAAACAACTGGAATTTGCGATCTTGATTCTTGGATACTTTAAGGCTTCCAATAAGACAATATGCTGTATCTGCTCAAAATATTTGTGCTTACTTAACATGTATTTTAGAAAGGTACACCCCACAAGTCGCATAACTGCATAGACTTGTATTTTTTAGATGTTTGTTAGGTAGGTATTTGAAGAAACTTACAAACCTATAAAAGGTAGTCAAAGTAAAAATTTCCTCATGATGTATTAAAGGGCTTTTGTTATGGTAGAACTTGTCATAGAATACAAAAGGTCATGTAACAAAGCGCAAATACTGCATCCGCCTACCTTTATGACTTCACAACACCAGTCTTGGCAATTTAGCAACGATGCAAGTAGATAGTTGATTAAAAGGAAATTATGGGTAATAAATTTAAGCTGACCGATAAACAGCATTGGAAACTCAATTGTTGTAAATTTCTATTCGGAATTGTCACGCTTTAGGCAAGGCTTACACTTCCCTGAGTAGTGCCTCTGCATGTCGAGTTTGCATAGGTATAAATGTTTACACCAAGAAGGAATAGACATGTCTCCTCACCACGTTTTTGGCACTTCTTCACAAATAAACAAGGTGAAAGAACGAGCTTCCACCTTGTTTATTTGAAAAATTATTGAGACTCTATTTTACTTTAGTCCTGAGGCAAAAGTTTACTACCAAACTCATCATTGCTAGAGAGCACTGGTAGTCTAGTGATAGCGGTCCTGCGTTTCAACCCTATGGTCGTGGTTTCAAATCCGGTCGCACATCAATGGATTTTTCTGTACGAACATTTTATATGCGCTATGCCAGTACTCTCAAACGGTGGAATAAACATCATCAGAAAACCGGCATGTCGTAGAATCTAAAAAGTTTAAAAACACGTGTCAAGTGCACGAAACGCTTTTGAGGCGCACTTTAAATCTTTTCACAACACTGGATCGAAAGAACTAGTGAAAAGACTAGTAGTAGGAGTAGGTATTGCTGGATATTTTACATAGCGCCATTTAGCCTTAAACTAAGCAAAGCTTCTACTATGGGTAACAGATGCTGATAGAAATAATATTTTTTTTTTGTTAATACATAGGTAAGTACTTATAATAATAATAGACATAAACTAACATCTATGTTCATCACATAAATGTTTGTTCTAGATAGGAATCGAACTTACAAACTACAGGCACAGCTATAACCAGATGAGCTATGAAGCCAGTTGTAAAGATAATGCAGATAGGGATGTTCCGTAGGTAGGTATAGATAGAGTTATATGGTAAAGCTGGTTCGCTGCAAAAGCGTTCGACTCTGCCAAAACGGTGCGATTAGTTCCCGTATTTGTAGCCCGAACAAATCAATTGATAGCCCAATATGAACCCGGCCTTTTTGGGGTTACCTAGCCAAATGGGAGGAACAAAACTCATTACTGAGGATGGTTTAAACCAAATATGGCAAATCGACTAAGTTCCCATTTGAATACGTCCTGTAATACTTATATCAAAACATTTCCGTCATACTGCCATGATAACTGAGACTAAAATATTCTGTTACCCTTCGCGTACCTAGTTGGGTAAAAATTTAGTGTGAACAATACGATACAATGCTTTGAATTCGCAATTTTATGTTTTATATAAAGAAGATGCAAAACTTTGGTGACACAGTGTGAGAAATTTCTCAAATAGTCATAGAACCCTTTTCGACAAACTGTCCGCGTTGATAGCCGGTTTTCAACAGATGTACGGTCGTCGGATTACAGTAATTGCATCGGATGCGGTTATCATCGACCGACGTTAGGCCACCCCGTCTCGGGGCTATTCATTTAATTAAATGGAACATGCTTTAATTTTGTTATCGAATCGGTTTCGATGGATTTATTTGATAAACTGGAAGTGTGACTTTTCAGAACGCTAATCTAATTACTAAAGAACTTTTACGTTACGTTGCTGACTGACTGACAACAATCAACGCATAGCCTAAGCCTAATAGCATAATTCCTAGAAGCTTGGGAAAGGGTATGTGGTCTAGGTATATTCTTCTTATAGTGTAGGGGTGCACTAAGAAAGCAATTTCTGAATTCAACTAGAAGACGCAGCGGAAAAGTGGTTTGTATAGTAAAAGCCGTTCCTAAAATAAGCCAACAAATAAACGATTATAGTTTATCTACCTCAATATAACATGTTCCTACCTACCTAAACATTTAGGTACTTATATAATACTTAAGCCAAACTGGAGATACGATTTACGTAAACAAACCGCCTATACTTAACCTAAACTTACTCTTTCATTAAACATTAACTTACTATTACTAATAGTTAAATTAAGGTTTATAAACTTATGTTGCGATGTTTAGTTACCTGAAACTAAAGTGATTTCATCTTAATAACGAAAATACGCGACGGTTTGTTTACATACATTGTATTTCCAATTTGGCCGAAGTGTAGATACCAACGTTACAGTTTTACTTGAACACCCAGAACAGAGAATCAAATAACATCCAGCTACTCGTATTGAAACAATCTGAACCATCAATGGAACTACAACATTATCCAAAAGGGTTCGGTAATAGACATAAATATCGGGTATCGAGGATCTTTCGCTCACGGCCACATTGTCTGTACACCTGGTCGCACCGCAAGCTATATTGAACCCAACATAATATAAATGGTTACTGTAGCTTGAGGTTTGACGGTTTTATGACACGAAAGGTGTGTAAACTGTGTGATTCTGATACTTCAAAATAAGCATACAGGACATAGGTAGGTAGGTATATCTAATTTCGAAGCTCTACATGCTATTAGATATTTTCGTATAGCAACGTGTTTCAATTTGTTTAAAAAATCTAAGGTGTCTCGTTTTATCATCATCATCATCATCTTCCTGCCCTTATCCCACTCTATGCGGGGTCGGCATAGCATGATCATTTTATAAGCCTGCGAAACGGAAATGTATACGCATAGCCGTATTGCTATTTCATTTATTGACGTGAAAGTGACAGTGACACTATACTAAGGTTGGGTTAGATTAAGTTAGGTATTCTCATACATTCCGCCTCTTGGACTTAATTAAAGATGTCACATGTCAGAACGTATGGTCGAATGTACCATGATGTTTCAATTTATATTCATGGCGTTTGTAGCTCAGACGAAATGCACATCATTTGATTCGCTTTGTTGGCAAAGTAAATATAATAAACTTGCTATAGGTACCTACATAGGTAAATATTTCTTTAGCTGCACACTTTGGTAAGTAGAAATATGAAGCTTTGAATTTCGGAGTAGATGCCAAATTGTACAATATGGGGTTGGGCGAGTATTTATGCACCCGAGTTGCTAAGCTATACCTATTATTTGCTTGGGTAGGTACTTACCTTTGTGTTCCAGTCCATGTTTATTCTACCTACAACAAAACGAGACTTCGTTCCATATTATGAATAGCTTAAGCTGTAGATAAGTAGGTACAGTGTTACAGCGTCGATATTTTTACGAGGAGAAAAACTGGACGGACTATTTCCAGTGGAAATAAAAGCTAAGTTTCGCAACGCCATTCAAAAGCATTTAGATCGATGGAAGGATTAAATGGAGACTTTAGTACTGGAACACTTTTGTACAGACTTGCTGGGTAATCACTACTTGTTAAGTATTTGCGTCTGTTTTTCACATTAGTTTGTTTTTCATGTCTCTGTTTCTGACATTATCTGTAATTAGTTTTTAAAGCTGGAACTCTGGTACTCGATAAACTCTTTTTGAGAACGAATTATATCTACCCACAAGCCAAGTCTTTTGAGTTAGGACGCTCGCTTTGTAGTACCTACCTGCACTAGGTTTTGTCCACAACTTTGCTCGCATGGAGTCCTGATAAAAAATACTCTGTATGTAATTCAGACACATGAGTATACTTATCCTAATTATATCCTATGCTTTATTGTATGTAGGTAGGTTTACATTAAACTCCCAGGGAAGTAGAGCGATGAGGTAAGTTCAAGTAAGTTCACATCTCGCCTAGAGTTCAACTAAGTTTGGTGAAGCATGTCAAATGTCAAACTAGGTCACACTTATTAGCCCCTTGGCACAAGTTAAATGTTCTTGCATTTCTATTTAGTCGGTTTTAATAATATCTACTTAAAATATAATTTTCGATATTAATTCATCAAAAGTAAAATTAGGGCGTTTAACGGCCTTGAGGTATTTATTGTATTTATCTGAATTTAGTGAATTATACAGTGTAGGTACAAAAATCTATCAGCTTTTCTGATCAAACTGAATATGCTTCGTCAAATCAGTCTTTTCAGCAATTTTGGAATAGGATCGTCAGCGAATCAGATTGACAGACAGTTTGATTTCAAGAATGTGTTTTGTGATTCGTGATCAGTGATCACAATGTTTCATGTTTCTGAGCAGGATACAAGAAGACTGACACTTTTCAAGAGCTTTGTTACTCACACAAATCTTTATACTTAAATCATAAAACGTCAAGAGGATCACAAGTTCAAAATCTTCACAGGTACAAAAGAACATAGTTACTTTCTATATAGGTACCTAAAAGCGAGATTTTTGAAGACATTTCTCTAAATTGAATTCAGTCCACAATTCGCAAATAGAAGACCATCTGTTCAGTTCTTTGCCTCAAACGAACTAGAGGACGTCCGACTTGCTCAACACTTTTGTGCACCTCTTCTAGTTCATTGAACTGGAGTAGTAAAAGGCTAATGATGTCCCGTTGCCAATTTCAGCGGTTAATAAAATATACAGGCTCTGTTCTAGAGAGACATGTTAAGTAATCTATTTGGGTCAAGATTTTATTATTTTTGCTACATAAATGTTTACTCGAGCTTTTCTTGCGGCAATATACTTCTTGTTAAAGGAAAATCTTCATTTTAAGTTGTCCTAAAACTAAAATATCCTTAATAAAATATCCTAGGTACTAATATTATAAACGCATAAGTTTGTATGTATGGATGTTTGTTATTCTTTCATGCCTAAACAGCTGAACGGATTTGAATGAGACTTAGAATATAGGTATATTGTACCTACCTACATGTACTGTAACTGCATTAACATATAGATTATTTTTTATCCGGGTACCACGCTAGCTAGGCCTCGGGCGGCAGCTAGTATTCAAGAAATATTCTATCCCCTTCTATTAAATTGTGACAAATCAGTGACAAGGCACATCAACGCTTAAAACGTTATACAGTTAACCAGTTATAAAAATAACTATGACCGAAAATTCAAATTTTGTTTGTTTAAAAAAAATATTAGATTGCAAACGTCCTCGTCCTCGCTAAATATTGTGTTGTTTAATCTGCGTAAAGAAGTTCGCTTAAACCGTAACTATAACCGGCTCCGGCATTGCAAAAATATTGAACAGCTGTAAAATCTTTTTTATATCGCCGCGGCACAATATTTCCGCTCAAGAAATCCACCACCAAGAAACCGCATTACGAGTGGAAGCGAAGCGAGGTGCAAAAGCTTTGCAAATGCACGATTCAGTCGAGTGCCAGCCGTTCTGCAAGGTACGCATAAATCGAAAGCAGCTTACAAAGGTGACTATTTCAGCTTTTATTTCAACGGAGCGTTCTCTGAATCTAATTACCTGCTTCTATGTATACGCTGACGATAGAAAGTGCAGTTCAGGATTTCGAATTCCGTGGGAGCTTGGAATACTTGCTAGGGTTTTAATGAAGCAATTTGTTCAGTTCTTATAGCTACCGACTTCACAGCGGATAAAATTAGGTAGGTAGGTAAAGTTTTTGAATGAAGCATCATTTGATGTTTTATTCAGAAATAATAAACAGAACCAGTTAGTTTTTACTAGTTAGTTTAGTCCATGGCCCAACTGATCTGTCCCTTATGCTTGAACACCAGCATGAGGGACGATTTAAACCATACTCCTCCCAACGCAGTGGAAGTGGGTAAGTTCCTCTTTAATATAACAGAAATGTGAACCATTGATGCGATAGAATTTAGGACCAGTTGGTAGGCACCAGCAGTCGGTACAACCACCACCACCCGTGGTTTCGCGTGGTACACCACCCGGGTATTAGTAATACCAAAGTATAGAAAACCGGTCAAGTATGAGTCGAATTCGCAGATGATGGGTTCCTTACCATGGTATCGTCGATGGTCGAATTACGAAAGTTAAAAAATGTTTCTTGTGTGGGCCGTTATATTATTTTTATAGCGGCTATAGAAATACAAACTCTGTGAAAATTTAAGCTACCTATTACGGTTTATGAGATATAGTCCTCTGATAGACGGACGGACAGACGGACGGACAGCGGTGGATTAGTAATAATGTCTCGTTGGCACCCCTTGGGTACGGAACCCTAAAAATTATTACTTTACTTACCAGTGTTATTATCATTACAGTAAAACCTACTCAAGTAATATGATAAATCCGTTTCAGATATGAATGAAACTTGTAATATACCCAGTACCCACATACTTAAATAGTTCCGTGTTTCGTTCCTAGAATCTTCTTTTCTAATAAATAATGTAAATCCTTTCGTGACTGCCTGACTGACTAAAATATCAACGCACAGCTTAATTTTCAAGTCCTAGAAACATGAAATTTTGAGGGTAGATTCCTTTATGTTGTAGGGGTGCACAAGAGAAGAAGTTCCGAAACTCCTAGAGGACGCAGCGGAATGATGAAATTTGTGAAAAAAAAAACTCAATGCTGTCAAAGTCACGAGTATACTCTAGTAATACATTAAATAGGTAGTAACTATTTATTCTGGTATTAACGCTGGCGAAGCCACCAGCTTAAGCTAGTGCTTTATAATTTAATGTAAATAACGTAGTTTTATTGGCAGTTATTACAAGCACAATTATGAAGAAAGTGATTCCTTGTAGCGGTGAGTTTCACCGTTGAAAGACCACCAATTACGGGGGCTGCAAGTATCCGACATCGGCGGTATCATTTATCGATAATTTCTTGAGAAAACTCTCGTGAAATGATAATCCGCTTGCAGCGAGCTTGACATCGCTATAAATATTATTATTTTAAAAGTTAGCTAGTCATAATTGAAATTGCTTTTCAATTTGTAGGTGCACAGATGAGGTAAGTATTATTTTTGTGTTTTTGACTAGCGCGTATGATACAAACATGTACTAGGTAGAAAAAAAACAAGCTGTAATAATGTTCCTTTTCTGAGACTTCATTCGTATTAAAAAAAAATTGTGAAGTGTTATACTCTTAGGTATACTTTTCAGCCTGGAATGTAGCATGCGATTGTCGGTACAGGACGTGATAGTCAGAGTACACCATTTCGGTGAGTGGGGTTCCGTACCCGAAGGGTGCCAACGGAACCCTATTACTAAGCCTCCATGAACTGTAATAGGTAGAGAGTTGAATTTTTTAGTCTTTATTCCTATTGACGCTAACAACAAACAATAAAAAGGCCCCATACAAGAAACTTATGTACATGTAAGATGATGCGGAAATCTTAGTGTGCGAATTCAACTCGCACTTGACGGGTTTATTATTATTTCTTGAAACGATTCGGCGTTGGTCTAATTACACCCAGTCTAAAAGTAAGTGTTTACTTAAAGCATTGCTTGAATAAAGTCCTACCTCACCAAGAAATGTAACAGACCGGTTTATTAATACGAATTTTCAGTGTTAATTTTAATTAAATTTGTTTTTTTTTGGGAATCAGGCATCAGGGTATCCAATAATAACGCTTTCATTATTTGAAGCCAAAACTTGTGTTCATTCGTTGATTGGAGGAAATAGTTCGATTTATCGAGGATCCAGTTACGCTTTCAAATGTCTGCGGCAATAATTGGTGTTCATAACAGGTACCCTAGCTTATTATTAAGTTCATCGGGGTCCGTTTAATGAGCGGCTTGTTGCAGTTTGACAGAGTGATTTAATATCGTCCGGTGATCGTTTCAGTAAATCGGGATTAGTTTCGGGCGCGGTCGAAGCGTGAATTATTGGAATATGCTGCGCAACTACACGAAATATTATTCACGATTAGGGCTGCTGGGATTCAGAAGCCTGACGAATTGCAGTATTGTAAAAATGACGGTTTTAAAAGTCACCGGCTATGTACCTGGTGAATGCTGGCTTTTTTATCAGGGGAAGTTTTTGTTCATCGACGGCTTATTTTTCACGAATATGTGGCGTGATGATATTATCACGCTTGTATCTCTAATGGGATGGACAGAGCCACAAGTAATCATAAGAAAACTTGCAGCCACTTCTTATTGAAAGTCCCGAGATGGATATGGTGAACCAAGGTGGCATGTTTATGCGTGTGGTTAAAAATACTCATCATGGTATATGATACTATCAGGTAAGTACTCTTATGATTTCGGTACTTAGGTGGTTAGAATGCATTACACTCTCATTACATGCAAATATGTTTGCATTGTAAACCTATTAGTAGACCTGAACCTGTTTGGAGTCTGGTAACCATATTTTAAAGGCCTCCGTTACACGTCAATATTGCATCAACTGTTTAACGCTTTATTTTCGTGCATATTTCAACGATCGTTGTTTATTTATGAGCTGAATACGGATACCAAATTATTGTTATAACAAAATTCAGACTTAAAACAACAAAGGTGTTGTTTTACTAGGGGCCCTGTTATTCGGCTGTATAAGCCGTGAACTCAGTAAATTAGTTTTGTGCTTTACTACGACTTTAGTTGTTGTAGTATATTGTGCTTATAAACTGCTTACTGGTAAAAGTAAATAATGGTGAAAACAGGTAAATAAAATTTAAACCAGATGCTTATATTATTTAAGCAAACTTGCAATAAACATTTGTTCTGCGCACAGTGAAGATATTTTTGATCACAAATATGCTTTCTCTAATAAAAATCTTTCTAAATAAAAACAATTGAAATACGATTTTATGCAAGACTTTATTCGGATAAAATCATGTCTACGTTTGTTATAAAGTACTATTACGTAGCGGCCGTCGTCAACATCATAGTCCTGCCACTATATGCCCACATCCTCACGTCATAAGTGGTTGAACCACATCAATTATATGGGTGGAACAAAAGCATGCCAACAACTTGTAGAAGTCGCGTACGTGCGCGCGTGTTCAACAAACACCCTCACTTTAAGTTTTCGACTGGTTTTTTTGTTATATTGTCTCTGTGACCCGAATATTTTGGCCCATTGACAACGCAGGCCAAACCTTTTATTATCATTGATATTGTGGCCAATTAGTTTGAAGCAAGAAAAAAATGTACCTATTTAAATGTTTGCTTAGGTGTATTTAGTAAGAAACGTACAAAGTTGGATTTGATAAGATTATAATTGAAATGATGTGAAAAAAAGTGAAAATAAGAAAAAAGTTCAGGTGTTGTTTGGGTGCCAATAAATAACGCAGCAATACCACGCCTCATGTTTAATCAAAATGTGACATTTTGCTAATTAATCAGTGAGACTGGAGTTTATGTGAGATACATTTTCCTTTAAAGAGTGAGAACCATAAGTAGGGGTATTGTTATAGCCCACTGCGACGGAACAAAGAGATGAGTGGGAAGATGAATATTATGAATAAGTACATATTTATTTTATTTTTAAGGCTTGGATTGTCTGCTATTTTATATTATTTTCAGTATTAATAATTGCAGACATAAGCCGACGCGACGTGAAAACATACAAAGGTAAATGAGATAATGCGGGTTGTAATAATTTTAATAATAATGATAGGTATCAAACAAATAATTTATGAATTATTTAAAACGCAAGTCTGAATCGATATAAAATAACGTGGTTATCGTACAATTATCGTAGTTTTTGTACTAATTAATATCAATTTGAAATGTGCAAAAAATGCAATTATGTCAATTTTGGTGTTTTCATTATATAGAGATAGACAATATAAGAAAGAGGGAAGAGTATTTAAACTTTGCTAATTCAGTAATATTTTTTTAGATAAGTTAATTTTCATATTTTACTCTGTCGATGGACGAGACTAGCACAAAACCATGATGGATGGCACAAACAGATGGGCTGTGGATGATGATGTAATTTTAATTAAGAATTATCTGAAGAATCTCAAATTTATCCTATCTGCTAACTAAATGAAAATTTCGATTACATGATAAATAACCTAGGAACTGCATTGGCCTGCCAAGAGTCGTATCATCGGATATTACGTTAATATTTAATGGAAATATCTTTAAAATATAACATTATTATATCGTGCTCGTTTGGTTACAGCGTTTTGCTATTAGTGTAGCAGTTTGTACTCGCAGATAACATTCCCGTTTTGAGCTGTGGTATTCCGACACTGTATAATACAACCAGTAGCTGTTGTTTTTACCATGGTTTCGGGTTCAACATTTCTATACACTTTGTCAATTAATTAGATTCATAAATCTGATTATAGTTAAAAAAGATAAAAAAATGCCATTTTAAGAATAGGAGTGTTGTTTCAGCTCGTATTTTCAAATGCGGTGAATAAAATATTGTTGATCTATTTCAGCTATATGAGGTTTTCATTTCTCTCAGTGAGCTAATATCAAAATCGTGAATGTAATTATAAGTTAGATAAGTTTCTGATGTTTGGTAAATTTTATGATTATAATTTTTTAAGACATAGTAAAGGTTATTTTTGGAATTTAGAAGTTTATTCCGATAAAAGGTTGCCTTCTCTTTTCGTTAGAGTTACAGCGGTATCGATTCTGTTCGGCATTTTCTTTAACTTATTTAATTTGATAGTCCTAAAAATATTGGCGTCCCTTTCTTATACATTGAAATAACAGGGAATGCTATAATAATAAGAGCTATCAAGTTAAGTTTAGGAAAATACACAACAGAATTGCCACCAGTTAAACTGATCTTAAAAATCTTTGTACTTGTGTCAAATATAAATATACTAGCTGCCGCCTGCGGCTTCGTTCGCGTGGTACCTTCATAAAAAGTAGCCTTTAAGTTATTCTAGCACACATACTATGTATATTCCAAGTTTCAGTCAAATCCGTTCAGCCGTTACGGCATGATTGAGGCACAAATATACAAACATCCTCACAAACTTTCACATTTATAATTTAGTAGTATTCTCTTTTGCATTGTCAGATTGTTTTTAAATACCTAACTAAAACACGGCGTATTTTTGTTTTGACTTCACTTTTGTCAACTTTTTCTATGACACGTAGTGTAGTAGTTAAATAATTACCAATTTTTTTTGTCCCTGCACATTATTACAATATTCAGTACAAACTTTGAAATACATTGCTTGGTAAGTAGCAAGCATATGAAATTCTCATAGAGATGTGAGCGACTGCACGAACCTTTTCGCCCACATGTAAGTTTTTATGAGAGTGGATTACTGCGCTACTAGTTTATAGAGTCACAAGTTCGCAGCGTAGGTATACTGCAATTACACCCCAAAGATTTGTTGGCAAATCTGCCAGTGGTCTGTGCGATAGGTGGTCGTGGTCGCTTGGCTTTGAGGTTCCATTGATCTGGTTGATCAGTTGTTGCTTCCAAGATTCCATTGTGTAAGAGCTTTATTGAATGGTGAATGGTGTTATACTATGTTATTTGGTATCAGTCAGTTTCAAACAAGGAATATTATAATACATAGTATATGTTTTGCGAAATCACTTTAATTCTCTTTTTAAGCTCTTTTAGTTTAAATTACGTTCACTGTAGTTAATAACATAACGAATGGTACTAGCAATCGAAAAAATGTTTCTATACTAAATATATTAAATGCAAACCTCTCTCGTAACTTATTTGGCACGATAAAGTGATATCATCATCACTCTATCCTTATTCCACTTTACGATGGGTAGGAACTGCTAGTTTTTGTTCTAAGAATTATTAGGTTGTGGTTTAATCTAGTAAAAACTAATAAATGCAAGCCTCTACTCATGCCTTGAGCCACGGCGAAGCATTCGGCGCCAGTTCCAGTCCGCCCACGCAGCACGCATCGCGATCGCGAGCTTTCACAAGAGACTGTGGAACCACAGCAACGCATGAATGTTTGTGATTATGCCTTTTCGCAATGCGGCTGCTTTTCTTATTAGCGAGCTTGTTTTCAGCTTTTATTTGATAGACTTCTTTGCGTGCTTTTGAGAATATATAATTTTGAAATTAAACTCTTGTGGGAGGAATTCAAACCTCTCTTCATTAACTTTAACCCAAATTACTAAGTTCTCAAGAGCTCCTTGATGGTCCAAATAAATATTTAATAGACACCATCTGCTAGAGTAAATCATAATAAATATAAGTCAAAGCTCCAGAACTTATTGGTTCAACAAGATAAGGTTAATTGGTAACAAACACAGTTTTATTAACAAGAGAACATGCGTCCTCCCCTATTTTCTGGGAGGCAATGTATGACAGGCTTCAGTTAACGCTGGCGAGCTGCGCGCGCGCACGCATCCGCTCCAATCTCCCGGTCGCAGCCGGCCATGTTTGTTTACTAAACACGATCAACCGTAATCACAGCCAATCCAGAACTTATGCTCATAATCGATATGAATGTTTCTAGGATTTTTAATTCCATTTAATGTTATTATGTAGTGAGATGTCAACGCCTCTATCCCTTTAATAAGCTGTCCGGCACTTTACGACTCCCAGTGTGCATAAATAACGTGCATAATGTGACAGATACATTTGCAGCGGTCTCGTTTTAGTTTACACGATCAGCGATATGAGGCTCTCGATTATTGTTTATGTTATCGCGTTCGCGATCGTCGCCGCAGAGATCAGGATCAAGGGAAAGGTGAGAAAAAGATACACACATCGGCGACACCGCGCCATCCTCCCGCCGTGCAACTTCAACGAGACTATTATAGAAGACGAGTGGTCGTTGATGGAGGCGATAGGTAAATCCAAGTATATATTTACGGGCAAAGTCCTTAACGTAAAGAAATCGAAGCCCGAAGGCGCGAGGGGGAAGAGGTCCAACTTGTACAGGGTGTATATGCGGCGAGTGTTGAAGGGGACTGTGAGTGAGTTGAAATCGTTTGTGAAATTTGAGGAAGGTTTGGAGACATTGAGTGGCGCCACGATAGTCGTGGAAAAGCCGAGGGCGCGGGAGTCTTGCGCTCCTGCTCCTCGCCCGAGACTTTCAGCGATCTTCCTTAGTGATGGAGTGTTTACTGATGTGCCCAGACCCATCCCCAGGCTGCGATTGCTGACTGACCCCGTGCCGTTGACCTTATATCATTTGGACAGAGTGAATGCCGCTGTAAAAGGTAGGTAAATTTAGTAAAATTAGTGAAAATCTAAGATTAACAAAACACTATAAAACAATAAAAATCCATATAGGACCAAGGTATCGCAGTCGGTTAAACCCAGTTGAAATTACAATAATGTGTAGGTGTTGTATCCATAATGTTCACCGTGAAGGCATTAAGTGGTGATTTTGATCGACATCTTGACAACTGTTCGTTAAGTTAATGGATTGAGCGTCTTTCTAGAGCGTCTGTACTTTGCCGCTGTAATATAAACATGACCTATACACACACACACACACATAGCAATCAGTACATATTGCCGTATAGGGATTATCTATAACGCAAACAGATTCCAATTAGTAGAACAAATATTACGACATAAGTAAATGCCAGTCGTAAAACGAATATAATAGAGTGTCATCCCTATCCTATACGCGTTAAGCAACGTCCAATAAATTTTAAGTGATATTTTTATTTGGCTCTTAATGGTCCAAGAGCCAGACACATTTATCTGAATAAGTGGTTTTATTCTCTTTTATAGTTGGTGTTAGCTTTACCAATTTCATGCCATTATCATAAACGTTAATACTCTTTTTCGTATTCGGAAAAAAAATGTAAAGTTTCGCGCGAGAAATGTAAATAAAATAACGCGGAGATGGAATTTAATTCAATTCGCAGGGTCAGGAATAGACTTTATTCCGAGTCAAATACTCCGCTATAAATTTTATTGCGAAAGCCATTTTAACCTAAAAATTCCGAGAAGATCCAATTTAAGCCTCGCATAATCCGGCGACGAGATGAGTATCTCTCTCATCTGCAGTCCAGACGGAGTCTGCGTGTTTCTTGGGATGCGACAGGGCTCATATCGGGGACGCCACATCTAGGCTCCCACGTCGTAAAGAAACGTGTGTCCGTGTCAGCTCTTCGTAGGTAACTTCGCTCAGAGGCGATACATATCAGTCTACTGACCGCACGATCCGTGAGAATCCCCACAGATAAACCCTGGACCCACACAAGTAAGCGATTTTATCGGCTTCATTAGACGCGAAGTTGCAAAGCTCTCGTGAGATGAACTCGCTCGTCTATTGATTTTATTGATAAATAAATGATTAAATAGTGTGATGTATCGTATCTACCTACGGATCGATCTTGATAATATACAGGCATTTGTATCTGAAACTATAAATAAATAAACTATCATCACAGGAGGCGTTAGGTGAAAGTATTGACCACGTTCATTGGTCACAATAGCTTCAAGCCACACACGAAACTTATTACTGAATGTAAGTACCTAGGTAATTGTAACCAGTATCTATAAAAATAATATTTTTTATAAATTTCGGATGTTAGGTAACTTTGGTACCTATACTTATATTGACGACCTCGGTGGCGTGGCGGGTGAGTGCTCGGCTGAGACGCAAGAGGCGCGGGTTCGATTCCTGCTAAGGGAGAAATGTTTGTATGTTCTACAAATATTTCTTCCGGGTCAAGGTGTTGTAGTATTAATAAGAATGTATTTACAAAAAAAAGTAAATAAGTATTCTATCAGCCATCTGGTGCCCATAGTACAAGCTTTGCTTAGTTTGGGGCTAGATGGCGCTGTGTGAAATGTCCACAATTTTTTTTTTTATTAATACTTATTTGTGGATACAGACTTTGCCTACCAAACGCATTTTCGTGACAACTTATCCAGATAATTTGTACAGTGAAATTATAAGATCCTTTAAATACTTATTTTAAAATGATCTGGATAATACTGATAGAAGAAAAAAGTTACTGAGGTTTAAATATTCCTGGATGGTTGTTGTTGATAATTCAGTAACGAAATGTCTTGACTATTTTCTTCTATCAAACTATTCCATGCTATAAACTGTAAAGTAAGCACCTAACTGACTGTGAAAAATGTTAAAAATATAAAGTGCGACGTTGAAGATTCGTCAAGAGCGCTGCGAGACTCGCCCGCCTACGCCCGTACCACTTTCCAAATTCCTCTTGTAAGCGCTTGCAATCACCTACAACCGACGTACGTGCGACGACGACTAACGTTTTTAAACTTGTTTTATATAAAATCTTACCAATGCCTTTCAATACAGAAAATAAAGACAACAATGAAGCGCAATTTGGGAAGAGTATGTACCTAAACTCTATTGTCAAATCAGATTTTTATAATTTGGGACTACGTGGGCTGTGATTGTAAACTGAAAGTAATGAGATGATCGAACACGTATTGTTGCTTTAACAATGACAGAATAGAAGTTTATCAATTTTGAGGTAGCTACCAAAGATTGAGTTGGATAGCTTGTAAAATTTCCTTAACTGACTTAATTTTGGTCGTACTGGGTGTGTTATCCCTTAAAGTTAAAACGCTGGGAAAGTACTCGAGCGTTTCATCCCCGACGGTGGCTGCATGAATATTCAGAACGGCCGGCCGGACCGCGCGTCGGCAATAACTGTTAACTTGAACCGCGCTGCATCCGACACCGACACCGTGTCCTATCTGTTATTCTGTGGTAACGCGCTCCATATCCCGCACCCATCCAATAACGACGCAGATTCAATTTTTATTGGCGTTTCCGCAAACAATCAACGAAAGCTCTACAGTACTTTGTACACAGCATACACTAGGTTTTTCGCAACGATAACTTTCACAACGCGGCGCCAATTAGCATACTACTAATTAGGCATGTGGCTACGATAACGTAGAAGCACGTTTGTTTACGTTGATGAAGGTTGCATCGAATTGCGAAGTGTCCCAGTGTACGCGCGAGGCTGCGCTAGCGCACGCGTCTCGGTGGCGCCTAAGCTCGATTGCGCAACATTGTGCTCACTTGTTTACGAGTATCGACGCGACGCGACCGACTGAAATGGCCATAAGACACATTCCCTCAGATGAGACTTAACAGCCAGAGTTCACAGCCACAGTAAAAATGAAGCTTCAGTTTTTAGTGTTATCGCTTTACTACTTCACGATAATTTACGCCCAGTTTCGTCTAAAGGGTGTCGCGAGGAAGCGGGATACGGTTTACCGCAAGAAAGACATAAATGGTCCCAAATGTGTTTTAAACGAGACGATAACTAATGACTACGAGATTCTGTCGTCAGCGGTGTCTGAATCTAAATACGTTTTCACAGCGAGAGTGCTAAGCGTGAGGAAGATAAAGCGCAGCAAGCCAGCCGCGAAAGTGTTCATGGTTTACAAACTATACATTCGGCTAGTTATGAAAGGAAACCTCGAGGAGCTGAAAAGTCACGTCTTTTCAGGGGACGAGCGCACTCTCAACGGTGCGATTGTGTTTGTCGACTGGCTTCGGTCGAACAAGTGCGCTTACAAACTGTACAGGCATTCTTCAGGCATATTTTTGAGCGACGATTTTTACGAAGCCAGTCGAAAGGGGAATAAGCGGCTACGACTGTTGAACGAGCCTCTGCCATTGTCACTTTACGATTTGGATAGAGTTAATGCCGCATTGAAAGGTAAATGTTTACTGTCATATAAGGTGTCGGCGTTGTGTATGCACACCATCTATAAAATTTGTGTTTTATTGTTAGCTCTGTATCTATGCGGGTACTCATAAATTGCTCCCACTGAAGACATTAAGTTAAAACGTCAAATAAGTACACAAGCACTAAAAGAGAAATTATTTCCAAGTTTATGCTGATTCGTATTTGGCTTTTTTTATGAAAGCTCGTAAAAGCTGTTTCATTTTATGCATGCAACTGGCACGTCGAGGATTAACGTTGATGTCAGTTCCCTGATTCGACACCACACGATTCGACTGGCAGCAGACTAATTCGGCACTTAAAAGACATTCCCGACTGTTTCGGGTTTCAAATAGAGAAAGGTACGAATAAAGAAAAGATATATTTGATCCAATCAAGATTTTGTATAATGAGGTTCTAGTCGTACTGGTGCTTTCGTCCTTCGGAGATCACGTTAAATTGTCGGTCCCGGCTTTTGTCGTTAAGCCACGACCGAGGCCTTTAGGCAGCTTAAAAACTCCGTCACTAGAGTGGGCCACTAGCTCATACGAACTTACTTACTTTTACTTTAGTCGTACTGGCTATTTAGTCTTGAGAGAGATTACAAGACCTACTGGTTTAAATCCAGAGAAATACATATACCGAACCGTGTCGTGTCGAATTCTGTGCGTACGATATAACAGATTTGTTTTATAAATAGGTAGGTATAACCTTTTTGACATAAGTTTGAAAGCCATATTATATCGTATTACGATATTTTATTGTCGGATCTTATAATGTTTGAAGTGTGGCGACTTTATTGGACTTGATCGAATGATTTATGTTTTTAAATTTGTGTTGAAATGTTTGGACGCTAGGTTGTGTTACGTAAATAACACGATTATTATAACCACTGATTGGACTGACAAGAGTTTTGGGTTTCTGATCTCTTATCTACCTACATAATATTTCTAATTGTATTATCTGTGACGTATCATCTATCACATAATTATATATGTTCATCAGCCGAAGATAACATGTTAGCAAAGTTAAAACTTCTATTTCCTGGGACTGCTATGTAAAATGCAGTATTTTTTTTAGAAGAATACCACAACCGAAGCTGATATTGCTACTAGCTGACTAGCTGCTATGGAAACCAAGACTTAACAGCTTGCAGATCTTTTTAATGCAGAAACTCTCAGTGTCATCCACGTCTCACGATATTTCAAGCTGTATTTTAAATGGGTCATTTGCAGTACTATTCCTCTCACCTTAGGCGGTACAACTTGTGTGGGCGAAGGTCGAACTTTGCAATTTAACCAGGGAACATTAAAGATGGTAAGTTTAATGCCTTATTGGTCTATTTTACCCACCCACTCGCATTAAAACCTACCAACAATGATTGTACTCTAAATAAGGAGAATGGGCGTGCTCATAATCATATCAATATATCCAATGGTAGAGGAAGTACCATAAAATATGTAATTCCAAATAGAAGCGATAGTACAAATGAACAAACAACATCGAATGACCCTTTAAATGTAACAAGTGCGTAGTATGTTGAAAACATAGATCAAATCAAATATGAAAAGTGCGTTCAAGTTATATACAAAAAGTGAAAGTTCTAAAATAATAACTTGCTTATTATATTTCTGTTAATAAGTAGTACCTAACCCAACATACCAAGCGTAAAGTATAAATGTGGTATTATTTTTGAACTTACATGAATAACAATTAGAAATCAAAAGTGCATTCAAGTTATGTAAGACAAGTAAAAGTTCTAAAATATTGTTAATCGTAGCATAATATTTGCTGTAAATAGTGAAGTAGAATCTAAAGTTACCAAGCGTCAGGTAAAAATGTGTGGTTCAGTTTTTCTCATTTGTCGTCCATAACTTGAATAATACGATTCAACTTTGATTTTATATAAGTAGATACCTACCAAATATAGGGTTTTAAAATACGACCAATAATTTAAATCTATATAAAAATAGATATAGGCTAAACACAACTAAATTAAACAGTAACTTTTATGATTTATGTTGTACAGCATCAATGATTCACATTGATATTTTTTTTGTAGACTTTTTTAACCTCTTTACAATCTTTTGTGACAGTATTAAATAAAAAATAGTAGATATCGGCTTACGATCGTTCCCCAAGAAGCAAAGAATAGATATTTGTAGTGATTATATTTTGCTAACTGGTTTAGCTATCATTGCGCGTAACTTTCGCCGTAATATTTTTCCAGATGCATTTTTGGGTATTTCTTGTACGAATTTAACACCTCCTCGAAGTTGTTTCCACGAAGATACCTGGAAAGTATACATTTTTAAATTTATAATTACCTTTTGTTTTACTAACTTTAACTAAGTCATCGTTGATATCATCATATTGGCCTTTTCATCTGTTACAGATAATTAAGGTCGACGACCTCAGTAAACAAAGATATGAAAATTATAATTCGAAAATTTTATTTATTATAATAGGTATCTTATCTAAAGTAAAAAAAAATAGGCATTTCTGTGATAATAATCCATCGTATAAAAAGTACTCGTACTTATCAACAGTAAAACTGATAACATAGACATTTCTATTCCAAGCAATTCGAATATTATCTAATATTTTATATTGAAATATCCTTCTGAATCAGGAGTGGCTGCAAGATTGCTTGTGGCTCTGCCCTCCCCATTAGGGATACGGGCGTGGTAGATAATTATGTATGCATGAAATCAAATTTAACTCATGCTCCTAAATACTTTATTTCATAAGTGTACCTACATAGTATAATTCGACTTGACGATAAAAACTAGATATGAATTTCTATTTATTGTAATCAAAGAATTATTTAATATCATTTTCACTACCACTATCGTTATCAGCCCCATTGCTTGTTTGTTTGTTGTAGCCAAGTACACGCGACCGCGACTTGGCTAACCTAATGTAAGGCACCCTCTGGTTACGTAGGGTGGCGATTTGCGATAGACTACTAGCAGAGACTGGATGCATCAAGCCGAAGATAGGGCACGATGGCACTCATTCGTGGAGACCTATCTCCAGCTGTGGACTGATGTCAGCTGAAACGTACCTTCTGTTCCTAGACTGTTTCACATATTACAACTTTTGTAGTCTCATCGCTTTACTTGTAATATTTGTACTCAATAAACGTTTTTTTAATTGATTACCTTCGATCCAACAAAATCCACCAGCTCCTTCTCTGTCACTGATGCCCCAATAACCTTCACGACAAATGCTGCAGGCAGTTCGCCAGCCAATGGGTCTGGGATACCTATCACACCTGCATCCCTCACAGCAGGATGCTGGTTTAGAATAGCTTCTAGTTCTGATGGTGCTACCTGGAATATAGAAAGTTTCTTGAAATAATTTATTATACGCTGTTTCCGATTAGTTTTCATGTTCAAGGCAGAGTCTATCAGTAATGTTTAATATAGATTGAATATAAATATCAGATTTATAATAACTTGATAATGTTAGATATTTTTAGAACTGAAATCACCAGCATATTGTAAATATCGGTAATTGTAATTTTAAATTGTATTTAGCAACCTAAGTATCTTTTAAAAATTTAAAGTTTTAGGTATAGTACAGGACAGGTGATATTGAAGTACCTGTCCAGCTTTATATTTAATGAGCTCCTTTATTCTGTCAACGATAAAGAAATATCCATCTTCATCGTAATAGGCGATGTCTCCTGTGCAATAGAAGCCTTCATCGTCTAAATATTCACTCATGTCTTTACCGATGTACCCTTGGAAGACTACTGGACCTCCAATACAGACTTCGCCAGGTTCATTTGGACCTAGGAGCTTTCTAGTTTCTACGTCCACCACCTGGAAAAAGTACAGATATTAACTTCCGTGCCAAGCTTCGCTCGTGTGGTACCCGGATTGTTGTTATTCCAGGTCACAAAGTAAATTCTTTTTTGGTACCTACTTAATATAAATCAATAAATATTTGTGGAAATTTCACACGGCGCCATCTAGCTCTAAACTAACCAAAGCTTGTACAATGGAAACCAAATAGATGATAGAATACGTATATACTTTTTTTTTGTAAGCACATATTTTTAATATAATACTTATAATATTACAACATCCAATTACATTATATGTTTGCGTGGTTTGCACATTACATAGTACTTACTCGTAGTTTCAGCTACGACACCTGGAATCTTAATGTGTAGTCTGTGTACGACCACATAATATATCTAGTGTAACGCCCCGCGACTTCGTCCGGACTGATTTTTTTCACACAAACTTCTCGATGCATTTTCTAGGTGTTGAATTTCGAGAAGTCTTTTCTTAGTGCCAGGAGGGTATATTCTTCTTATGGTGTAGGGGTCTACATCATAAGAAGATATACCCTTCAAGTTTCATGCTTCTAAGTCTTATGGATGTTTGTTGATTGTCAGTCGGTCAGTAACGTTAGTAGAGTTAATATTATTTTGGTTTTCATACATAAAGGCCAGTCCTGAGTAAAATTACCTTGACAATGATTCCGTTGATGACTCTACCAACGCTTCCTTGCCTTGGTGCTATGTCATCTTCCTCCGTGATGGCTCCTGTTGCTTCTGTCATTCCGTATCCTTGCAACACATGCTTCAAATTCGGAAATCTGTTGAAAATAGTGCTTTCTATAATAGAATTTAGGACCTGAGACAAAGAAACATTACTTCGAAAATACTTTTTTAATGAAAAACGTGGGTTTTCACCTTTTTTTAGCGATGTCCATGACCGATGAGTCTAATGGTGCTCCTCCACAGTAAATTATTTCCACTGAAGATACATCATAACTTTGTAACAGCTTTGAGTGATTCAGTAAAAATATCAACGGAGGCACAGCTAAAAGAAGATTAACCTAAAAAAACCGTCTGTCAAATCATGTTAAAATAGATTTAAAAAATCCATTGATCAAAAGTTAAAATACATGCCTTATACTTTTCAATACTGTTCAGATAGTTTTCTTCATTGAATTTGCTCAGATAAACTATTGTCTCATTGTTGATAATTGCGAGCAAAGTCAACATTATCCCGACGGTGTTGGTCCATGGTGCTACTGATAAGCAGACCATTCCCCTTTTATAATTCCTGCAAAATTTTTAGCCAAGAAATTAATAGATGTGCCAAAATAACCGAAAAACTTACAGCTCGACAAGTATTTACCAGGTACACAAAATAGTAAATTGGAAAATTTACTAAAATATTCACATTCCAAATTGAAATCATTTTTTAGACCCCTACTTACGAAGAACATGTATATTGTATATGTTCTTTTTAATGTTTTATCTGTAAGTGTGTAGTAATTTTACAATAACAATACAAAAACGTTTTGTTGATACAACAACAGAGCTTCTTATTTAGACATTAGTGGTCTCCAAACTAGGGTAACCTGTATTTTGGAGATCTCTTTCCTTATTGATACAAAAACAATCACATTATGATTTAGGTGTAGTGTACAATAAAGAATTTCAGAAGAACCAACCAGCTCTTTTTGAATAGATGTGATAAAAAATAATATATATATGCACATTTTACTTGATTGTTAGGTGGGTACTTTCTCAAACACTGACATTGAACATAAAATAGAGTCCCATAACAGTACAAAACTTATACCTATGCTAAACTGGGAATAAGGAAAACACATAGAATGCGTCTAGCTGCTTCTATTCCCGAGCATGTCGTAAAAGTATATACATAATGTAGAGCAGTACGAGTACAACCAGTACCTACGTACTTTACGTTTGCACTTCAACATACAACAATCAATTGGACTGTCGTGGACAAGTTAATCTATAGACTGACTCAACGATTAGTCCTCGGTGAAAGCTCTTAATGGATCTTGAATGAGTTCATTCTGAGCGCCGTGCACACATTCAATAACAGTCGATAGAGTTACAAACACTTGCAATGACGCAGGCGATAGTCATCTGTGGATTAGCTCGAGTGTGCCTTCCGAAATGGTGACAGTTTGTAAAACCTAATTGAATTGAATTATGTTGCTATTTTTGAATGGATAGTGATGGCGTATGATGCGTCTATTTGTGAAAAGTCGTTAGCTTAGTATGTTAGAAATATGGTCAAGTATATTCAATATTACTTCAAAACCAGTCAAAAAATTAAACTTGATACGGCTTTTAATATATAAGTCAAATAGTTGAGGAGAATGCACGATTCTAGGTAGATAGTGGAATAAACGGACGGACGGATCCGAAAAATTGGCAACCTACAATATATTAAAGGATCAAGTAGTACCAAGGCTTAGACACTACTTTATCAGTTCGTGTATAAATAATTGGATAGGCCTGAGCATAAACTTTGGAATGTCAATAAAATCAACTTACAAGGGATGGCATCCATTTACAATTAAATTTCGATGTGACAGTTTGGCACCCTTCGGCAAGCCCGTAGTGCCCGACGAGTAAAGTATGAGAGCCGTTTTCTCCGCTCCTATTAAAACGACATCCTTTGTAAAATATGAATTCAATTATTCAGTTAGCACATCTTAAACTTCATTAGGCTGACGGTTAATCGGAGAATGAGACAGCAACAAAGGGACGAAATTAATTTGAAACAAATTGAAGCAGATTCGAAACAGAAGCGAAACTTGGAGTGGTAACTGCAAATGGATTTACGAAACCAAGAAATATTTTCATCTTAAAGTTTTACACAATTGGATGAAAATTAAAACCGCAATTGATGCAGAGTTAGTTGGCGTTACTGCTTAGCGCTATTATACTAGAACTTTCGTTGAAAATCATGGCATCGGATTGGATTTATGAGTAATAAAATATTTTAATAGGTAATACCAAGTATCATTTAATTTCGTAATAAATTGCAAAAAATGTTGTTGAAAATTGATTTAAAAAGGAAACACAACCTCTACATAATTCTTTTGGTTATTTTATTTCAGAGGTTCCACACAAGGTTCTAAATATAACCAGTCTAGTCAGAGCCTGTCTCACAAAACCTAAATAGAAAAGTGGAAAAGCGTCAGGATTGAATCACTAAAAGGCATTCTCAATAGTTCGCCGCTAAATAATCCTACTGAAGGATAAAATAAGGTTCGTAATTAGAAGTGGCTCTTGTCTGTTCATTAATTCTAAATGTTTGACAGTTGAGGTTGATGAGTCTTGTAATAAAGTTACTGGTTGAGCATTGTATCTTTGTATTTTGGTCGAAAAACAAAACGATATACTACCCATAGGTATATACCAGGTAATTAAAACGTTTGTATACGGCGCGTGATAGCGGAGAACATATTATTTATCGTTTTTTTTGGATTCATATACTTACATACATAAAATCATCTTATACATAACATCACACTCATATACACTCATATACATAAAATCACGCCTGTTTCTCATAGGGGTAAACAGAGACCCTGAATTGCCATTTTCTATGGTCCTGCCTGACATACATACTCATAACATTTTATACATACTCGTCGGTTTAGAGTACTCTTGACCTGGCCCTTTTCCAACACCTTGCCGATTTGTTCCAGGTACGGATGCCCTTCCAACGGCACCATTCTTGTGTCATACACAATTTTTTTTATGTACTTAAAAATCTCACCGTTATAATTGTTATATCGAAATGAGTCAATGTTTACATGCTTTGAAGTTACATGTGCAAAGCTCGTTACATTTTCAACTGATGAAGGCCCAAAAATGAAGAACTTTTTTATAAATTCCAAGCTCGCCATAGTTTTGTAGTACGATTCATAGGTTTTCGGAGACAGAAAAACGTACTTCGGCTTTGATATTTTCAAAGTGTGTTTTAATTCATCTGAAAATAAAATACAAAAGGTTATTTTAGTTAGGTTTAAAATATTATTTGGAAAAAGAAACAGGTCCGAAAAAAGGGAACAAAAGAAAGTCTTGTACGATGAACAATGGAAAATAAACTCATTGTTCATTGAAAAATATAATAAAACGCTTTATTAGTTAATTTTTTTTAACTTTGAATATATTTAATTAGCTGATAAACTGACTGTAGTGACCGTCTGCCTACGCTCGGCAAATCTATGAGTTAGAAGTCAGAAACCGTCAAGAAATTAGTTTCCTTATGTGCGGTGTGAGCAGAGAAAGTATTTGTAATTATTGAGTAATTAGTATTTGAGAAGTTGTTAAGATAAACTAACATCCGTCATAATTTTATTACACCACTTCAATCTGAACTTTCTAACTTCTACCCTTGTAGCTTAAGACATTAGTGATTACTTAGCTTGGTTATGCACCTGTTTTATTTTGATTTTTAAGTTTTAATTTTGTTTTGTAGTGTCTAGCTAATTTTTTATTTTATATTATTTTATTGTATAATTGTTATGTGCAATATTCTCGCCCCCAATGTACCTAATTCTAGATGTAACGCCTTGGTTACGGCTGTAACGTCACTTTTTTGAATAAATGACTAAATGACAGCTCTCTGGTTTTTCCTGCCTCTCCAACTGCATTTGGTGCACTTGGAAACAATGGTCATCGAATTTTTTAAACATGTCGGGTTTTCCACAGATTGTTTTCTTTCACCGTTACGTATATTAATTTTTCGTACAATAAAAATTTTTGGATGTTACCTTTGGATCGGAATACAGGGTCATTAACTCTAGAAAGTCGAGTTATACTCAGTGGCTACATTACGATAGTGTAGCCACAGGGTATAAAGGTTAAGCCCTGTGGATAACAACTCGTCTAAGTCACGTTGACTTTTTTATATAAACTTCACCTTCCGGCTGCTTCATCAATAAATTGAATTTCGGTAATTCCTTTCTTAGTGCATCCCTATACTTAAAGAAAACTGTTAGGGAAGACACTAACTGCCAAAATACAAGTTATAAAACTTAGTTTGGTAGGAAAGGCTAAAATATAAATGAAGTTTCATTTTTTTTTTCTTTTAAGAATATAGCCTCCAAGTTTCATGTTTCTGGGACTTATGGTCTAGGCTGTGCGTTGATTGTCAGTCAGTAAGAGAGACACCTTTGTTGTAAGCATTGTTGAGGAAGGTCACCACCCCTTCAGTGCACATCCCAGCAATGGCGGTGATGAGGAACTCATTTCTGTTCTCGCTGCAAACTCCGATCACATCGCCGGCGTCCACTCCAAGGTCAATGAGGAAAGAGGCGGTATTAATTACTTGCTGCGCTATCTCACCGTATGTGATTTGTTCACCTGATTCTCCATTTATCTATAACAATAATAATAACACTCAACAGTCACGTACTCATAGTCATGTTTAGTGCGGGATCACTAGGATTCCCTGCGCCGTCGTGGGTATCAGAAACTACGAGTACCTACCACGGCACCGTAACACCCAGACCTGGAAAAAATATTGGCAGAACATGCAACATTTCTCGAACCCGCACCTCTCGCATTTCAGACGGGCACTCGATAACCACGCCACCAAGGTTGTGGATTAAAAAAATAAATATGTTTTTTAAAAGCTGAAAACTTAATAGTTTCCGTTGATACCGTACCTTCAATTAAATTCACAGTCGCGGTTGTTAAAGAGATTAACAAGACCAATTTACAAAAATGTTTTGATGCAAAAAAATCACTGTTAATAGGAACCTACTACAAGTAGCAGTCGGGTTTTCTGTTCTTTTAAATACAAAAGAACAAAAAACCCAACTGCGTAGAATTTAGGTAGCATATTAATTTAGCTGACATATTTCATTTTGTGATACATGATGATGATGATGATTGTGAAGAATTTGTACTATTTTAGTCTACGTTTTTAGTTATGTACTATTTTAAGTTAATTGGAAATGGCTCCTTATAGCCGCCCTAATGGATTAAATAAGCTGTACCTACACTCTCATTATCTAGACAAAACCAACAACACCAAATTTATCAAAATCCGTCCAGCTGTTTTGGCTACAGAGGCAGCCAAAATAATAAATTAAAATGGCTTCGTACAGCCGGTCGTCTTGTTGAATTTTTTGACACTTTCGTTGTCAAGACGAATCCAACGACCCCTCATTTGTTAAAATCCGCAGTCGGGTAAAAAGAAAAACTCTTTACTAGGTATATGGTATAGATATAATAATGTTTTTAAATGAAAACTCACCAATGCGATACCATTTTTATTTTCCAAAATTTTATTCATCACATATTCTCCATAATTTACACTTGATAGTAACTTATAATTTAGATCATCACTATTTTTGAAAATTTTGCTAGGTTCAGTATATTTCTTCATTAGTTCGACAATGATATTTCTTTTCACTGGTAGTATCAGTTCGAGTTTTGCGACTGCAAACTGCCAACAGTGATGTGAATTTATAAGGATTAATGACGCCAGTAGATAAAAATTGAAGAGAAGATAAGACAATAAAAATAAACTGAATGATGATAGATATGATGTTATGAAAATATGCCTATTCAAATATCTTGAAAAATATTAAAGATAAACGGCACGAGTAATAAACTTTATATAAAACTTTTTTGATAAATTTATACCTCTAATTTGTACTGGTTGCTGAATTTGTTAAAATTGTCAATATTCAGGGTTCATGATTATTAAATCTTTTAACTCTATTTAATGGCCAAAAACAATAATTTGAATATGCCATTGCATACAATCAAATAAAAGGAATGTTTATGTCACCATGATTGACCATTTATCCATCCTGGGACACCTTGGATCAGGAGTGGCTGCAAGTTTTCTTATGATTACTTGTGGCTCTGCCCACCCCGTTAGTGATAATATATATGATATAAGGGGTGATAATATGTATGTATGTATGCTCTGATTTAATTAAAATTTATACCAACAGTAAAAAAATACCTGCTTGTAATATTAACTCGAGGTTACCTTTGTATAGCATATTCCTTGAACCTTGATTGAATTTTACTTTCAAAACGTTATGTACTTACTTAATCTAAAATTCTGCAGATTATAAAACAATTGGAAAACACAGTATTACCATTGTTTTACTTTATTTTTGTAAAATAATGTGTTTTATGTTGGGAAAGCCGGTTTGAAATGACATATTCAGTGTTTTATTTTCGAACAATACCTATTAGGTAGGTAGTAGACGTTTCTGCATATTCACGAAGTCACGTCATTTTGAACATTGGTGATGACACTAGCCACCTACACTTCTTTGAATAGAAACAAAAGTGAAATTGTTAACAAGATGATCTATGATGGGAGTCGTGATATGCGTGTAGGTATAGGTACTTAGTTTGTGGTCGTGATTCCAAGATATTTACGGAAGTGGGTACGGGATTGGAAGGAAACGACTGGTCTTCTGAGATGAGGTTTATTGAAGACACCACACACTGATGTAGCGTTCACAGGGTGCTCGTCTACGACGTAGTCTTCCTCACTCATAATAGAGTCCAGGTAGTCCTCCTCCACGGACGTAGAGACCACCTCACAGAACTGACGTAGTCCTCTGACGGCACTCACTTCACTAAATTTGACTTTCACTTCACTTTCACTTTACTTTCATTTCACTTTTCTTCTTCTTCCAGTTTCTTCTAGTTCGCTGGACTAGACCAAGCTGCCGGCTGCTCGGCTCATGTCGCTTTTTATTCGCTTAATTTCAATAGTCTTTTGTCTTTTCTGTCCTTTTTTATTTTTAGAACTTCTTCCAAATATTTCAATTCGTATTTGGAACACCCTTAGAACATTCCGAAAATTACAATTTTCTAACAAAACCTTTTTGGAACGCGTTCTTAGTTGATGCGCGTGACGTTGAATGTAGGTTATCGTCAAAAAGCGTGTCTACAAAGAAATAGGTAAAAGAAAAAAAATGCAGTCGAATTGAGTATCTTCTCATTATCTGAAGCCAGTTAATGGGTATTTGTAAACAAACCTGGATTCTTCGAATCGGAAGTCGTATAATTAAAGGCTTTTAGATTTGATTTTGATAACAATATTAATCGTTAAACATGTGTAATATCTGTTTTATTTACTAGTTATAATTTAATAGCTACCGTTAAGCTTTGGTTTCCTAGGAGGCTGTTGGTAAACGGGCAATGGGCTAATCACCCGTCACCAGTTGTTTGAATTAGGAGTGACTGCAAGTTTTTACTTGTGACTTTGCCTACCCCATTAGGAATACGAGTGTAATAATATGTACGTATGGTAGGCGGCCGCAGACGCTCTGTTTTAAGGAAACTAATGCATAACTAATGAGTTATTTGACTCTGCAATTACATTTATAAGTTTGCTTATATTACTTTAGTTTTAATTACTATTACTATTAGCCCATACTGTCCCATTGTTGGACAAAAGCCTCCTCCCATTTTCGTCAGTCACTGCTATCTAGCGCCCTTGTCTGCCAGTTCCAATTAAAACATCTTTGAACAAGCAATATAAGTGTCTAAAAGGAATATTGCATCTTTCTGAAACCAATAAAAAAGTAACAAGGAATGTTACACTATTACGAGTAGGTATAAGTTCTTATTTAACAAATTCAGATCTTAAACTAAAGGTAATAGTTAGTGGCATGCGATCACGATTTTATTTTATAACAACTTGAATAGGTACTGCTAGGACCCCTCTTTTTCATCCCGTGGATGTCGTAAGAGACAACGACCGGGAAATAGGCAGCAGCATTAACCTGTGTAGGTACTCACTCAGCGCTCATGGCGTAGCTTGCTTAGACGTTCTTGATTGATCGTTGCAGTTAAGCATTGTTGTGCGCGGTCACAATTGGGATGGGTGATGGCCACTAGCTCATACGAACTTACATAATACTGCGACACAATTCGACTGCCAAGCGAGGTGACATAGCTACCTCCTTTAAAGTGATAAATATTAGGAAGCCTATTTGTCTAGCAGTGGACTTCTAGAACGGAATGATGATGATGACTGCTGTGAAGGTGTGCAATAAAGTGTTTTCTATTGTTTTCTAAACTCTGATGAAATAATAGTTGAAGCTTGACGGCCATTCTATTGTCGCCGTCTATTCACCGCAGCGTCCGTCTGGGAAGCCAATGCTTTAGCAGTCAAAAGTCGTGGTCGCCGGTCGCTGTGTCTGGACATTACGTTGAGCTCTACGACTATCGTTGAAGCTTACTGGCCGGTTTAATTAGGAGCTCGCACAGTATACGTCGCTATATTTTCCCACTTGCGTTTTATGGAGACTTCGAACCAATACGCCTTTACAACCATAGGACAATTTTCAGAAGATTTGTATATTGACTGTTTGGTGATACTTGTTATCCATACTAAGCATTTTTTTTTATTAAAATTTAAGATTAACTTAGCATTATTTTACTAACTATTGTATGCATTTGGATATTGAGATAGAAGCTATTATTTTTATTTAATTTCAACAATGATCAACTGTCATCATGGTTCACCATATCCATCTTAGGAGTTTAAATCAGAAGTGGCTGCAAGTTTTCTTATGTTTACTTGTGGCTCTGCCCACCCCATTAGGGATACGAGCGTGCTAATATGTATGTATGTAATTTCAACAAATACTACGACTGCTTGACTTTATATTGAGCGCGTGTTAGTCGTAGTTGATTACATTCTAAGTATATAATTTATAAAGAGGTAGGTACTTAGCAACTTGATAGGCAGTAGTGATGTAATTTAGATGAATCAGAGTCCCCAGGGTGAACCCGTGCTTGATGAATATAGAACCAGGGTAATGCGCTCCCTAGTTACTTTGATTGGGTAAATTGTAGTCACCGGGAAATTTTGTTACAAATCTCTGAAGGATTGTTTGTTAGCTGACAAACGAAATTAAGAAGGTACTTTGATGCTTATAAAGAAAAAAAAGCCTGCTAGGTAGGTACATAGTAAATATATAATTTCAGTTCAAAGTTCAAAGCTCTGAAGCTTTATTGGAAAGCTCTACTCTTGAAACTTTTCGTAAAACTAAGCTCTATTCGTTTCTGTATTATCTGCTCGATGACACAGTATCTACACTAATATTATAAAGAGGAAAACTTTGTTTGTATGTTTGTTTGTTTGTACTGAATAGGCTCAAAAACTACTGGACCGATTTTAAAAATTCTTTCACCATTCGAAAGCTACATTATCCACGAGTAACATAGGCTATATTTTATTTTGGAAAAAAATAGGGTTCCGTAAGATATTTGGGTTTTTCGGACACAAGGTGTAAAAAATCAACCAGAAAAGTTACTTATTTTGCGTACGCTGCCTAAACTATAAAAGATAGAACCATAAAATGTTCTAATTAATTGTAGATCTTATAAATATCTACAAAAAAGTCCGCGACACACTATACCCATCTATGTCGAGTGAGGCACAGCAACCATTTTTTTATTTAAAAATCTTGAATTTTTTTTGGACTACATTTAAACGCGTTTATTTTACTCATGCTATTAATCCTTATCAAAATAAATGATTTCATCACTAAGAACAGTTTATGGAGATAATATTTGGTCTTTGAATGATTAAAATTGGACGTTTGGTTTTGAAGTTATGGCGAAATTAAAATATTACGATTTCTGCTGCACGGCCCGTTGCGAAGTGGGCGTCACCAAGGCGGGGGTGCGCGTGCGGGAGGGGAGTTTAGATCTATGAGTAAGGTACCCGCGCGGCTCAGTCGCGAGGTCGGCTCCCTACGCAGCGGTCGTGCGCGAAGTCTATATAGTATAAAAATGAATCGCAAAATGTGTTGGTAAGCGCATAACTCAACAACGCCTGGACCAATTTGGCCAAATCTTTTTTTAAAATGTTCGTTGAAGTTCAAGGATGGTTTTTACGGCGAGAAAAATTAGAATTATTGCTGGAAAAACCCTAAAAATAGCCCTTTTCTTTTTCCCATACAAATGATTTGTAACTAAAACGTAGTCAATTTGAGCTTTATTGCTATGGTATAAAGTTCATATTAAATTACAAGCACTTGAATTATTAATTTTAAGGCGATACGAAGTTCGCGGGGTCAGCTAGTGTTTTATAAACACAAACCCTTTAGCCAATGTACAATGCATTTCGAAATAGCCAGGAATCCTGTTCATTTGATTCCTGTGTCAACTATTTGAATAGTCTTTACGCCTACAACTAGATCTCCCACGCGTAAGCTAACTTTACAACTACCGAGCACTCGCATGCCACAGTGGACTCGGCCGTGGACTCGATACATGAAAATAAAACAAGTAAATCAACAAAAAAATATCGAAGGGAGTTTTATCTACTTAAATAAAAAATCATTTTGAGCTATGAGAAGATGCTTTCAAGAAAAGAACCATTGATACGAGTAGATGGAAAACATGCTTTGCATAATTAATTACTGCGTACCTACTAGACAACAATGTAATTCATAGGATTACACATTACACTCAGTCATTTTGCGGCATGGTTTGTTGAAGTCGATTTTGTATAAGTTAAATTTGTGCAATTCAATTCGTCAAATAAGCTACACTATAATAATAATAAAACCACACAACAGTTACATACATACATCCTACACTAGAATTCCCTATGTCGTGGGTATCAAAATTACGATTACCATGGTACCACAATACCCAGACCCGAAAGAAATATTTGCAGAACATGCAAACATTTCTTGAGCAGCGGGAACCGAACCTCCTGCATTCGCGTCTCAGCCGTGCAATCGCCCTCCATGCCACCGAGGCCGTCATAAAATTGACTCTCATTTATAAGAGAGACTATTAACTATTTGACTTAAATATATGAAAACTAAAATACAATACGTATTAAAAAATCAGGAGTTGACTTTGAATCTGGCTGCAAGTTTTCTTTAGATTACTTGTGGTTCTGCCCACTCTATTAGGGATATGGGCGTGATAATACGGTATGTATGTATGTATATTAAATAATATATCTATATATTTTTTAACTTGTTGTTCAAGTTACTTGTCCCAGCAACTCGTTTGATGTAAATGAGGCTGTAGAACAAGTCGTAGCTCTTCCCAGGAGGTGACTCACTTTAATTGTTTTGAACAAATATTGCGAAGCGGCTATATAATTATTACCTTAGCTTAGAATTATTACCTACTATTTACTTATAAAAATAACAGAGGAACTTATTAAAATAAATATTTCTCTGGGAATGGGAACTTTGTAATAAAAATTATAAATAGGTAGGCAAATATTATTATTTTCCACCGGTAAAATAACCGGTAATAATAACCTATGTATTATATGTATAATGTTAATTATTATGAACATAATTAAACTTAATCATTAAACTTATTATAGAGGCACTGAGGGGCGACTCTTGAAAATCACCGAGTGATTTAATATCACCAAAATGGTCCATCCATTTTGGTGACTTTTATCACTCGGTGATTTTCAAGAATCGCCAAAACAATAATAAAATTCGAATGTTCATCTTCCCGATTGATACGTTTCAGGTGTTTTTTTTGTTTTAGAAAAGCCCGAATCAAAACAATAATAATTAGAACTCTCTACTCGATCTCTAATCTATATCTCGTATGGGTAATTTCGATAAATGGGCGTCTCTTTTTTACATAAAAAAAGTATAATATCTTAAAATATATTTAACCTCCATTCTACATTACTTGCCTACTATCTTTATTGTAGATCTATTTATTTCAATCGCTCCAATAAAACAACATCGTTTTTATCAGTCTTAGTAGTTGTTTACTTTGAGCTCATTGCCATTGATGCTTGTAGTGACTATCAACTAATCTATGGTAACTAGTTGCAATAAAAACACCCCCTGTAGAGATGGGATATCCAAAACCGGTATAGGATAAACATTTTTTACAAGCGTCAGGTAAGTAGATGAAATTGACTACCTATTGGCCGACGTGGGGGGATCAATTCATTTCACTATAGAAGTTTTCATTCATAGAAAATACTATTCTCTATCTTCATAGTCGGAAAAAAAACGATTAACGGTTCTAAGGTAAAAAACTAAGGCCTTTTACCATCTATAGTAGATGATTTATACAGCAGCGTCAGGAGGCATTTTTTTACATTCACAAACGGGTGCCCGGGACGAATTAAGATGAAGTAGGCTTGCCCAGCACTTGTTCCATCCTCTCAGCTTAGTCGGCCTTGTCCACAGGAAAGACATGGTCAATACGTGCGGAGCTGATTAAGCCGCGGGTTTCCTCACGATGTTTTCCTTCTCCGTTTGAGAGAGCTGGTATAGCGCACATAAATTTTTCGCACAGAAAAATCCATTGGTACACGACCGGATTTGAACCCACGACCTTAGATAGAACCTAGGTAGTTTAGTACTTCTTACTAACACCCATAGCCTCAAGCATCTATTGTGGTCTTAGCCGGATACTCGCCCGCCAGAGCACTTAGGGTTGTACTATTCAACACGAGTAGTATTATTATCATTGCTATCCGACTTAAAAAAAGGAGATAAGTGATTCCCATCCCGTGAATACGCGGATGTGTGAAGACCGGTCGTGACTTAATGTCCTTATTCATTAAGCTATCGGAAAGCGCCGGTGGTCGCGACATGTAAAATAATGGTTTTAACATCGCACTCAAGTTAATGGACACTTAGCTGTTAACAGTAAAGCTGTGAAGAGGAAGTCTGAATTTAATGATATGGTTCTTGCAGTGATAAAAGACTAGGCGTAAAAGATCAAAGTACAATGTCACATATGCATTCCGTGCTTCGGAGGGCACGTTAAATTGTCGGTTGCGGCTTTTAAGTCGTTAAGCCACGACGGAGGCCTTTAGGCGGCCTAAAAACTCTGTCACTAGAGTTGGCCACTAGCTCATACGAACTTACATACTTACTGGTTCTTTTGGAACCAGTGTGGTTAAGGGATATGACTGTAGGTACTAACAGACGTGTTTACCGATAAACACACACATCTCTATCTGTAGAGCTCATCTCTAGTTAACTATGGCAGGAACTATTCCTATAAATACAGACTCTGTGATGCTCTATGGTAAAACCAATGGAGCGAATCGTTATTTTTCATAAAATGTGTAATTAATATATTTTCCACCAAGAGCACTGGTGGTATAATTGGTAGTGACCTCGCCTTCCGATCATGTCGTGGGTTCAAACCCGGTCGTGTACTAATGAATTTCTATGTGCGAAAAATTCTCTCTCAAATGGTGAAGGAAAACATCGTGAGGAAACCGGCATGTCGTAGAACGGTAGAAAGTTCGAAAACATGTGTCAAGTGCATTAAAGGGGCCTTTGGGGTGCACTTTAAATTATTTCACTACACTGGTTCGAAAGAACTAGTATCACGACTAGATAGATGGACCAGAAGTTGACATAACAAAACACAGCCAACAGAAACCAATACCAGCTGCTCATGCGAAGGAAATTAATGAAACGTACATCCGTAGTATAGTTAATTACGTCATAATCACCCGTGGGTTCTGATATTAGCTAGATATTGGCACAGAACCAATGGTAATACATTACTTTAGAAGTTCCACTCGCTTTGCTTTTCTAGCCAGCTGTTAGTAAATGGATGTTAGGTACCTACCTTCAATTAGATTTCAGTCAGAATATAGTAGTATTTACATACTTACATAGTATATGTATACATACTATCACGCGCGTATCCCTAATGGGGTGAGTAGAGCCACAAGTAATCATAAGATAACTTGCAGCCACTCCTGATTCAAAGTCCCAAGATGAAAATGGTGAACATAATTGTTACCTGGGCTGATCCTGTCACCATGGAAAGGTGTCATGTATGACAAGATGTTTGAATGCACTTACCTTTTCAGTATAATTTTGACGGTTTTCCTATACAAGTCGGACGTTTTTCTTATTGTAGCAAAGCTTCTATTCGTATTATGCCAAACTATTTTACCTACAGATCAATTTTCGAATCTAACTCAAAGTATTACCTACAGATCATTTCACACTAAAACTTTCAAGAGTGATGCAAGACGTGTTCGTTCTATTAATGCGTCAATATAATAGACGGAGTGGAGTGTATTGATGATCTCAATCAAACCAATGCCATTGTTCCGTTGTGTGACGATTACAATGAGCTTAGCATAATGTAGGTACCTAGGTAGTTAGTTGGCTGATTACATGTTACGCAGTTCTGTAATGAAGGCCTAATTGTATGTAAGTCCTAGCTTCCTTCGCGTTGTACCCTGAAAAAGAAGCCTACTTGCTGTTCCAGCACACATACTATGTTTATTCAAATTTTCATTAAAATCAACCGTAACATGGTAAGACCTATGCTCGGTTCCAATATTCTAATTACGAACGACGGATTGTTCATTACCATAGTATCTGTCTTATCTGTCGAACAGCGCCATACATTTTATGTCAGAAGAACAACGTTGCGATGGTAATCCATCGTCAGTTATTAGAATATTGGTGCCGGGAATAGTGAGTTCAGTTTCAGCTTGCTCATCACGTGATTGAATTTTGTGTTGAGCCAACAGCGTACCGTAGACCCAGACTGCTGCTCTTCTGTCGTGATGTCTAGAGACTCCGTGCTGAAATAAAAACGAATAGAAAAATACGCTTTCTCTGAGTGTAGCAGGATATACTTTATTCTGATAAAAAGCAATTCGATATCTCATTTTTTGAACATCCAGACAGAGGAAAAGGCGCTGCCTGTGAATGTACCTGATGTATTGTATGTTATGTACCGTGATGTGATGTAAAATAAACGTGAAGTATTGAATTAGATCTAGGTATAAATTAAACTAATTAGTTACCTATTACATTCCACTCGAAGAAAAGGTTGTATTATCGTAATCTGTACTTACCGACATTGGAAAGCCTACTTTGACAGAAGTCAAAGAAAATCGCTAAGTACAGAGTAAAGTACTTTCAGTCAAGCTATTTTCTGTAATTTCAGTTCCCATCGCGCAACGCTACCTACTCGGCAGATTTCGCGACACATTAAGATTTGGCAACACCTCGCATTTTGAAGTCACTGAAATTACTTTGTTAGTTGGTTTTGTGAATAGTCTGTTTGGAATTCCACAAACTTCAAAATTTAGCGAGATGTTGCCAGATCGTAAAAGCCCTGATTTGAATGAGAAAACCTTTACAAAATCTACTAGACGTTACCTACTTGATTACTTAGTTATGTAGTTAATTTTCGAATATTGTTCAAGACTTCATAAATCTTACATAGCCCTGGAACTTTCGGCATACGCACTGTAACAAGTTTCTTAAAAAAAGTCGTCGTAATATTGTGTTGGCGACAAATCCTTTCTTCCTAAGATTACAAAGAACACGGCTTTCGCACTCGGCTTCGCTTACTTTTTACTTGCATAAAAAGTAGCTTAAGTGTATGTTATTTGTGATTGAGGCACAAACATTCCAATATGCTCCAACCACACACAGTAGATAGTAGATATTATTAAGTATTTCTTTAAAAATAAAGTTCTTCGATATTACGGTTGTAACTATCCAGTTTGAAGGAAACCGAAGCTCCTATTGGTCCATACGTTAACGTCCAAGTTTACAACGAAAATGACTAATGATGTTACTGTTTCTAATGGAGTTTACACGTACTACGGTGATCGTGTAGGTACTGAGTTGGGAAACTTGGAAATCCTGTTACTTGTAGGTACATTACTTACATCCATATTATGGCAGTTTTCAGGAAATTTACAGGAAGAGCGCCTACGTGACATGACCGGCTTTTAATAACTGTCAAAGATTTTCCGGTAGCAAAATGGTGTCATAAAATATATGGCTCTTTTCGACAAATAACGACGACCCGTCATCCGTTAGTTGAATAAATTATAGGAAATAGATCTTACTAATATCTTGTTGTCATGTCTTTCCTGTGGATAAGGCCGACTAAGCTGAGGGGATGGTATAGGTGCTGGCCAAACCTACTCCATCTATATTCGTCCCGGGCACAGCGTCCTGTTAGTGTTGGCAAAAGTTGCCTCCTGATGCTGTATAAATCATAATGTATACCTAGATGGCAAAAGGCCTTAGTTATAATGTAGTTTACCTATTAGTGTATGGTGGGGTGAGTGTGCGGTCTTTGTTCCCACTTATCTTCTTACCGCAGAACGGATTTGGAATATATATAGGGTACTTTATACCCATGTAGGAATCACGCGAGCGGAGGCGTAGGCGGATACTAGTATTATTATCATAATCATAGATAATATAAAAGAGTTTATCGTGACTGACCTATTGACAGACAACGCAGAGCCTAAACTGCTGGTCCTAGAGACTTGTGAAAGGTGCATTCTTTATAGCACGTAGACGTACACTAAGAAAGGATTTTTGAAAATTTTACCCTTAAGGGTTGGTTTTCATGAAAAATTGTATTCTTTGGACTTTCAAACTTGGAATTTAGCATAAATTCAATACATTTAATAAAAGTTTATGGTAAAATATTTTCAAAACTACCTCCGAAACGGGGTGCTGGGGTTGTCAAAGATTGAGAAGTCAAAAATTTTTATTCCATAAAATCACGGGTATCACTTGGACACGTCTTAAATCTACGTTGCATTTACTCCTGTTCGTAACGCGACCATGCGTGGAAGATACAAGCAAGAAACCACGCTTGGCTATTTTTTTTGTAAAGAAAGTGCAAAGATGTGCAACGGGGTGTCAAGGATGTTCAAACATGAGGTCTATTACACGCTTGTGAAACCGGAGGTGTTCCACTAGTAGGTACACAATAATTATCACGTTGTTTTCCATAGGGGAAGGCAGATACAACTATGGTAGATACCACTATGATGGTCCGGACGTACCTTCACATACTTAGGCTCGTCGAGAAACGAGAGTTGAGGCGAAGTGGAGGCACAAGCGCATATTACAAGAACTGTTTTTTTGACTCTACGGGATTTGTTAGAATTTTTAGCGCCTTCGCCTCGACTCCGCATCGACTCCCGTTCAGTATGAGCGACGCGCTTTAAGACGATACAAGACATTTAATAATGTTTTACCAAATAACGACAACTTTTATACCTTTAACCATCATAAAATGTGGGTTTTATGTGTGATGTGATGACGAAAGTTCAACCATGACACCATACACCCTATTTCTTGGAAGTGTGCGTCGGCGTGCTAATCATTCTATGAGTCACATCTTGGACCACCAAAGAGTTGATGAGTCATCTAATAAGCTTACGTTAAGTGCACGAATAGAACTTTTTAGGCGCACTTTAAATCCTTACACCTCACTGGTTCGAAAGAACTAGTGACACGACTAGATATAGATAGACTGTAATTTCGAAAAATTTACAAATATGTGCTACTAATATGCTTAGTAAAAATCCTATTCCTATTCCTTTAAAACCTTTTTTTTCAAACTGTTTACATGAACACAGGCTTTTTCATGTCCATTTCGCTTTTACATACAAATCCTACGAATAAGTATTCCTCTTTGTAAAGCTATCTTCATTTTTGGAGGCGCAAATGCACTGTGAGTATAAAACAACACGCAAAGAAGCCGATACAAAATCCATATTTAGTATTCAAGTATGGGATGTCCGATTACAACTCACTTAACACCGTTTAAAGTAGATATTAACGGCTCCTATGAATGCGACATTATTAATGTGTTTCTAAGTGGCATTCCACTTATGGTGGTAACTCACGCACATCGTCAATACGAATTCCATGGGCCATTATGAACTTGCACTTGATGTATTGAATTAGGCATTAAAAGTTGCCTTAAAGTACCAACACTTGTTTTTATGATTGAGCAACATACATAGGCACCTACATTTTTTTATGAAAGAAGGGGGCAAACGAGCAAGCGACTCGCCTGATGGTAAGTGATTACCGCCGCCCACGGACACCCGCAACATCAGAGGACCTACAAGTGCGTTGACGGCCTTTGAACATACATAAAATCACGCATGTTTCTCTTAGGGGTAGGCTAAATTGTCCATAAACCTTCATCATCATCATCCACAGCCCGACTTTATTCACTGCTGGGCATAGGCCTCCCTTTGTTTATGCCATCACGGTTCAGTGCTAGTCTTGTCCGTCCACGGCCCACGATTTTCACTATATCGTCTGCCCATAAATCTTACGTATTAAAAATAGGCTTTAGGCGTCAGTTTCGGATATTTTCTTGTATTTTATAGGTTTGCTAAAAAAAAATCATGGTTGGGAATAGCATGTCAGGCATAGCTACTTCTTATCAGGATACTAAGTGAGCGAAGCCGCGGGCGGACGCTAGTTCAATAGTTCAAAGTATATGGCGTCAAATGACTTTTACCTATGCGAAATGTTGTGCCTGTGAATAGTGCCTGGGACAATGTTTTTTATTATATCTACTTTGGCCTAAACAATTGTATCTATTAAGTAAATCAATACCGTCTGATATACCAAGCTCTGGTGGTCTAGTGGCCTTTTGATCCTTAAAATCCTTGGGTTCAAATCTGATAGTGCACCAATGGACTTTTCTGTTTGAAAAAATTACGTGCGCTGTACTCAAAAGGTGAAGAAAAACATCGTGATAGTTTTTGATATCTATACGATGCAGCGAATCTTAGTGTAGGGTCCTGGGTATTCTTGGGTGCTATTTAGTAAGGAAATAATTTAAAAAATCTCCATGCATGAGAACATTTTACTGACTACACTATACCAAGTTCGTCCTAACTAGGCCGTTTTAGTACAGACAGCTCATTTAACCTTTTATGCTCGTTATTTAATGGTGTTTGCTTTTCAATAAACTAAGGCTTAGCCGTACCGTCAGCTAACAAAGTTCTCCCCATAACTACAAAATCAACAGGCATTACAACCAGGCCAACACATTTAGCTGTTCCACTTAGCGCTGGATAGACGTTCACAGAACCCATCTCCGTGGGCGGGTGCAACCGTGGGAAACTAAGGCCCTTTACGATGGGCTCACTGAGCCTTGCAGTCTTTAGGTCAACGTCTAACAACCAGGCCATCGACGCTTCCGAGCTTTTGAGGCGCATTTTAAAACCTTTCACAACACTGGTGCCAAAGAACTAATGACACGAGTAGTACCTAGAAGTAGCAGTATTATTTAAGACCCAGTTGGTAAGTAGAGGACGTCGGAGAACTCTAAAGTGTAGTTGGATAGGTACCTAGACGTGGTGATGGATGTTGGTAAAGCCTTTACTGAGTGGTAATCAGCTCCCACCTTCTAATGATCTAGATCAGGTGAGCTATCCAGACCTATCGAAATATCGTTTCAGATATCAGACATTTAGATAGTATGTTTATTTTACATTTTGTAAATACATACCTATTTAAGGTTACTTTTGTTAATAATGCAACCGGGTTTTTATTTTAAATTACTTCTAAAAATTCTACTCATAAGGACGTACTCAACCCGTAACCACAGCTTTAGTCGTGCTCTAACAAAGTAATCGTGACTAAAAATATGTAATTTAGGAATGGGTTTCATCCCCTTATCTTTTTAGGTACCTACCTAAAATTGTTTTTGAACGTCAGGGTTTTTTCAGCGTATGTAGGCTCACTATACTTTTGTGAAGTACATACCTAAAATGTTTTAAAGGCATCCGCGTTCTCAGTACCTAAACTTTATAGGCTGTTAAAGACATCTTATGAATTTAGATATTCTCCATATAAACGTAATAACGCTTTACGTTCATATGAATTCCCAGAGAAGCTTCATGACGCGGTAGTTGAATGTTACCATAGAGTTAAGAAAATATACACATAGAGTCAACAAACGCTTTCACTTATAAATTCTTTCGAGGAAGCATGCAAAACATGCGTCATCTTACTTTCGTAGTTGTATGTAGTGAACAAAGATCAAATAAAAAGAAAAGACGGCGCGCCGCGAACAACAAAAGTGAAGCCACACAAAACCGTGCTCCTGCAAGTAAACTACACGCTCACGCACACATCTACACTAAAATCGTGCTCATCGCTCTTAGTACGTTCGAGTCGCCGTCTAGTGAACTTAAAATTTAAAAATAGAATTATGCCTTCCTGTGTAGTGAAAACTTGTAAAAACAGCAGCAAATCACATAAAAAGTCTCACGGAATCTCTTTTCACTTGTAAGTACTTCAAATAACATCGTTTCTTAATTATTATACTATGAATTTTAGGTTAATTGGAACACAAAACCTCAAAACTTTACACACTTAAATAAAAAGGTGTTTTGTTGTTCACGGCGCGCCGTCTTTTCTTTTTATTAGGTCTGAGGTAGTGAAAAGTCGTATATTAGAAACTTGTTAATTCTTCAATCTGATATCCTTCTTATAAATGATATTGAAAAAACGAGTTTGTAAGGATGTTTATATGTTTGTAATTTACGCTGTAGCTAACTTTGGTTGATTGGGGTGAAATAAAAATCACCCACTCGAGGTTCATCAGGAAAAAGGAGGATCTCTAATTCTAATTTTAATTAATGGTAGGGGAACAAAGATCTGCACTGCCGTCCCGCTGTGGGGTGTATTTGTGCATTATCCCCCTGCTGACCCTCCCCCAGCCAGTCCAACTGCTTGAAGTAACGGAGAAGGACTTTGGGAAGTTGGCAGCAGTGATCCAGTAATCTCGATGGTGTTGAGGCTGTTGTTGGTGTAGATGAGGTTGAAAATGATACCATGTAATTTTCGAAGACTGCCTGCAGTCCTAAGTTTTGTCTTATTTCATTTGTTGCGGGGCAGTGAAGCGTAACATGTTCCACAGTCTCTTTTACTTGGCCAGAGACAGACAGAGTCTGCTGTTCGTTACTCCTATTATCGTTATCTTATTAATAGAACGAGTTAGAGTATAAGTCAGTCTCAAGCTTTTTTGGCAAAAAGCAGAATCATTCACAATGTATGTACCTACAAAATATTTATGAAAGCTTTTTATATATTAGGTATATTTATTTAAGTGTCTTCGTAGGCTTTTATTCCTATCTCCATGATTGCTACTTTACCATCTTCCATTTCCAATACACTTGACTCAAATTGCTCGTGAAGCGAAGACTCTGTTTAAATAATCACCTACACTTGTGCATACAATCACTGACTTTACTGACATTACCATATTCAAGTAGTGTTTATTCGATACAGTTATAAAATACGCAGCGCGAAATATTATGAGATCCTACATTCCTACGACGGCTTCGGTGGCGTGGCGGGCAATTGCTTGGCAAAGACGCGAGAGGCGGAGGTTCGATTCCCGCTGCGGAAGAAATGTTTGCATGTTCTGTAAATATTTCTTCCGAGTCTGGGTGTTGTGGTACCATGGTACTTGTAGTTTCTGATACGACACAAGGAATCCTAGTGTGGGGTATGTGACTGTTGGGTGTTATTTATTATTTATCTATTTATTTATTCTTAGGTTTAAAGAACATTGTCTACATAATGCAATGTTTCACTTCTATTTTTGTCAAACGACATCTGCAGTGACATGGACAAATAAAAAGAAGAAAAAAAAACACCTAGTCAATATATTGATAAAAGCATAAACTCATGATAATTAAGTTTAAAAACCCGTAAACATACTCGGATGTGAGTCAAGATTTGAAAAAATGTATATCTAAGGTACATCTTGAACCTACAGATTTATGATAAGGCATAAACTAAATTCTGCTTTTACAGTGTGTAATTAGAGCGTACAAGTACTTAAACCGCTTAACCAGATTATAAAGTTGGCAACATTGTCTTGCAAGATCGTATGTCAAAGAACTTTAAGCATAAATTATTTCCAAGACGGACAACCGTAAAAACTTACTACATAAAAGTATCTACTAGCAGATTACAATTTACTACTGTATAGCATAATATTGCGCTTATGAGGAAAAGCACAAAATGAATATCTTGTACCTATCACTTTTCGTATCCCACACTTTCTTGATTAGTCACTAATCCCCGAATACTCAAACACATCTCAGAGTTGAGCACGTCTCAAGTGACGAGTTTTTGACAAATTTTCATCAAAAGAAAGAGATAAAAGAGTGTGATCGCGCAAAATATATCAAATAATCCGCCAAATCAAATAATTGGTAATAAGACGAAAACTACAAAAATTAATCAAAACACTGGTTTCATCAACTAAATAAATAGTTAGGTATTATCTAAAAATATGATGGGGTTCCCGAGATCTAGACTAAAAGATACGCGAAATATTGATTTTCAAGATTTTTTTCTCCTATCGTGGAAAAATGTTAAGATTTCATTTTATTTTTGAATAAACGAATTTTATCAACTAACACCAGAGTTATATGTCGAATTCAGTGAGCAAAATCAGTTATTGCACACTCTTAAGACTCGTCATATTCATAACTTGATCATCAACGGTGTGGTTCGAGCGCGCAAGACTATCTATGTAATGTTACATTGCGTGTTGCATTGCGTTTGTACGCAGTAAATAAAACAGAGAGAAACAAGAACAGTGAAAGAACGAGTGACGCAAGAAAAAGGACGAGCGTCCACCGACGTGCATTTCTGCCGGAGTCTTTAAGTGACTAGTGTTAAAATGTTATCTTCCATACCTTCGTCATTAATTTAATTACGTGGTTCATTGCAGATTGGAAAATAGAACAAGTCAGTGATGCGAAGACTGGCGTTCCTTATATTTTCAACATAGCTTTGTCGCAGCATCACGGACGCTTGCTTGTAAACACCTTAAATAAGCAGCATGTATACCAAAAATGTTGCCGTTCATAGAACTCTTGTGCGGCAGCTGAATGTAAAAAGGCATAACTAGCCAATGATGACGTCCGCGATTGGTCAACAGACAAACAGACAGTAATAAAGCATGGCTGTTGACATGGCATTTGCATGGAATGTGAGCACTGCTTTACGGTTTCGTCTGTGAGTTACAGATGACCATTTGAATGCTGAGTGCTTTTTATCGGCTATTGTTTTAGTAAACAGAGGGAGTTTAGAAATTCTGATGCATGAAAGAAGCCTCTGTCGGATGCGTCGACTACCGCGTGATTCTACCAACTTTGAGAAGTCATTCCCAACCTTATGGAACATCCAGGGTCATCATATCTGCTTGTCATTGATCAAACACAGCACATTTACATGGCATTTTATTTTAAGGATATTTGCTCCCTCTCGAAGATTTTCAACGATGTATGATTATGATTCGATGTATATAGTACGTAATGAAGACATATCGCTACTGGTAGTTCTTATAAGTTTGCTCTGTAGGCGTCTTCAAATAATCGTCAGCCAGGTAAAGCGTGTGGTAATCTGAGAGGCGAATCGTTTCTCTATGACGATCAGCTGCCTGTTGATGGACGAACATGTAGGTACCTTCGCCCACCGACCGTATTCAAAAAATGTTAGAATAGGAAAACAAGGTTTTGAGAGTAACTAAGATAATATCATAATCCCAATATCCAATTATAATACTAACTAATGAGTCCATTAAGGTAGCACCGCGACTAAATTGCTTTCCTTCAAGATAGTCTGGACAAGATTAACGAGCGCAACGTGCAAAACGTTTAAACCCATTTCCGACTGAAATCCGACCAGTCAGTTCCATATATTAGTGCTGGGAGAGCGTTCCTGGCGCAAATTCCCATCACTTACATTAACCAAATTAGTTAGCTTTAAAGCCTTAGTTTTCTCAGAAACGGTGACCTTCACAAAAAGCGGTCAATGCAATTTCTAAGAAAGCGCCACTGTGCTTCTCTGTAAAGTCTGTAACTTTCCAGATGGTGATAACCAGTTAAGTCATTTTTACCTTGGTTTCCTCCAACAACAGTTGGATGTCATTGTGTTGCTTCACAAGGAGGTAGGTATGCCAAACAATTGATTTTATGAAAGAGAGAGAAATGGTTAACACATATTTTAAAACGTCAAGTTAGAAGGCAACAGAACAGAGAAGTTAAAGTAGAAGTTCTTTATCATAAATACATACAATATGAAAAGGGTTTGATTAAATCAAGTAAAACTTATTTGTATAGATACGTTATTTGCCGGCCATTATCTGCTCAGAAATCAAAGCTTAAGACCTCCGGAACTAGCCGAATCCAGGTCATTATGCGAACTGCTGAATAAATTACTAGGGATTAAGGCTCCGTCATAGCAGTGAATAATGTGATCGTAATCGATAGTGAATAGCTCCAATCGGTAACAGGTTAGTCAAAATTGTCCTTGACGCCCCCGTAATCTGCATTTTGTTTTCTACCCCCCGCTCTTTCGCCTCACACCCTGTAAGCTCCTAGGGAGGCATTATGTGTTATATAGGTACTACTATTATTACTTGTGTCACTAGTTTTTTCGAATCAGTGTGGTGAAAGAATCAAAGTGCGCCTCAAGAAGGCTCTCTTCGTGCACATCTAGGCACGATCTGTGTCTGGCCCAACAAAATTTGTGCATATTGAAATCTAGTACAGTGGAAGTTTAGTGGTACCGGCCTCGCCTTCCGATCCTAAGGTCGTTGGTTCAAACTGGTCGTGCACCAATGTTTTTTCCTGTTCCAAAAAATTATGTGCGCTATGCTAGTACTCTCAAACGATGAAGTAAAACATTGTGAGGAAATCAGCATGTCGTAGAACCGCAAAAGTTCGAAAACATGTGTCAAGTGCACGGAAGGAGCTTTTGAGGCGCACTTTGAATCCTTTCACTACACTGGTTCGAAAAATCTACCTAGTGACACGACTGGTAGTAGTGACAAGACAATATGCCGTTAGCTTGTACAGCGTTTAGTGTAGATGAGCATTAACTTCTAGATGACGTAATTCAAACGAGCAATAAAATTGTCTCCAATCTCTGCAAAACAAATCACAAGCGGACCAAGATAGTCGTTGCATCAAATCGCAACCAAGTGTTCTATTTCATGTCGTCTTATTATCGCCTGGATCGCGCCTCGCTCATAAAACTATAACCATTACTGAAGCGGGCTGTTGGAATAGCTAGTGCATTACAATACACATCACATACGTTTTACGTGAGGGGTAGGACAAGAAGTCATTCCTAATTATTTAATGTTTTAGATTACAGTATTAAATAAAGTTTTTAACAAATTTGATTCTTTAGATTTCTTATCACTCACAACTACTGATTCTCTGACAATATCAATCCACCGAATTAGAGTTCTTAGAAGCCTTAAAAGTACTGTAGCATAGTGCATTGAAAGTGAAACAAGATTACAAGGATACCTACATTACTAAGTGATTAGGACGTTTTATTGTTGAGCTTGTAATGGATGATGGCCAGAAAAAAAAGAAAATAGAATGATCAGAAAAAAAATTACATGGAACTTTAAGGAGGCCGCTGCTCTCATTGAGTCGAGGTTACATCTTCCAAGTATCAACAGATTTATCTTATACTAGCTTTCGTCCGCGGCTTCGCTCACGTGGTATCCGAAAAAAGGTAGCCTATATGTTATTCCAGCATACATACTATGTATATTCCAAGTTTCAATCCGATCCGCTCAGCCGTTACGGCGTGATTGAGGCACAAACATCGCCACATCCACACATCTTTTCATGCCCACAAACTTCCACATTTACAATATTAGTAAGATAAGATTTTATTTTCCAAAAAAATTGCCAAGCGTGGTTTCTTACCTGTATCTTCTACGATTGGTCGCGTTACGAACAGGTGAAAGTTCAACTTAGATATAAGACGTGTCCAAAATGATCCTAAAGATTTTACAGTATAAAGACATTTTGAATTTGAATCTGAGTTTAATCCGGTAAAAATAACTTTATATTGTCATAGATTTAATTAAGTACAACAAAAGATTACACCAACTCCAACGCTGAAGGAGGAACGTAGGTAGGAATGTGCTAGCTGTTCCCTCCTAGCTTTGCCTGAGCCTAGGTGGTCGCATTGTGAAGATACAAATATATTTTTATTGAACTGTATAAGGTTTTACTGCGTCATCCAACAAAACTTTATGGCGGTATACAAGAAAACTTCTCAAAACATTACAAGTCATTGTGAAACGCGATTCAAATATGAATCGCATTTGATGGGCGGCGAAAGATTACATAAATATCACTTTTATGTTTCTTATTAGATTACAACGTCTCTGTCGTCGGTGAAATAATTCATTTTCCTTCATTTTTTCCTATCCAGTGTAGTCTTTTTTACTTCTTTATTCAACGTAATAGTGATTTTATACCTTTATCATAAAAAAATAATCTTGCCTTCTTGTGCAACGAAGTATCTAATTTTAATTATCTCTGCCACTTTGTGTTATGTTCTGTAGCGCTAAGCTCGAGAAATGACTTCAAAGAACTGCATCTTAAATCTTCTCCCTATCTTTTGTCTCCTCGGACATTGTTATAATTCGCTGGAACTGACGTTTTAAACTTAATAATTCGTAGGTATAACTAACGCAACGCAACATCTAACGGTAGTACCTATGTAAATTGGAGAACCTAGTTTTGAAACGTATGTTTGTAAACTAAGGCCTTTTACCATCTTTAGTAGATGATTTATACAGCGTCAGGAGACAACTTTTACCTTCACAAACGGGACGCTGTAGTACCCGAGACTAATTAAGATGCAGTAGGCTTGCCCAGCACCTATTCCATCCTCTTAGCTTAGACGGCCTTGTCCACAAGAAAGACAATGGTCAATACGAGCAGAGCTGATTCAGCTGCGGATTTCCTCACGATGTTTTCCTTCACCGTTAGAGAGTACCTACTGGTATAAATAAATTTTTCGCACTGTAAAATCCATTGGTAGGTACTCGACCGGATTTGAACCCACGACCTTAGAATCGGAAGACGGGATCACTACCAACTAGACCACCAGTGCTCTCAATGTTATGTTTGTATGTGAGTCAAATTTAGGTGAGTTTTATGCATGATAGTGTACATAGGTACCTACCTAATTCTTCTTTTTTGAGCTAGGGAATACATCGTCTACAGTTTACCCTAAAACTTCATAAATATATGAATAATTTCAAATACAATAAGCGACAATCATGTCTTTTTTAAACGCTCGCAATAACAACTCATATTTTGGATAATGAAACACCCGTTGTGACAATCATTATTTGTTCTATTTAATGTTGAAAACAGTAGGTATCATCGCACCGACTATACAATATAAACAAAACATGTAAGATATTATATTTGTACTCAACACAATAAAATGAATATAATGTCGTTATTGTTCATACATGAATGGAAGTTACATTGAGTGTACAGACATCAGACAGACGCTATCTAAAGCAAAATAATTGAGTCAATTTATTGAGCGTCGCCCTGTCTAAAGGGGCCTGTGACACAACACTGATTATGATTAGCCTCTGAACGATTATTATGTACTTGCTCGTATTTTCGAAGGAATTTTCTTTTAAGAAAGTGTAACTATTTATTAACATCATCATCATTATTATTCACAGCCCGACTTTACTCATACCAGGGCATAAATCACCTTTAATTTGTGCTTTTTATCATGGTTTTGTGCTGGTCTTGTGTATCAATGGGTCACGTTTTTAACAATATTGTCTACACATTTCACTGCAGGACGACCCTCATTCCTATAACCACACCTCGACCACCATTCATTGTTTACACATATTGCAAAAAAAATCGTAAAAAATATTTTGTAAAGAGTTGAGTTTAGAGGTTAATAAACTCAGGAACGAGTTAACATAACAATCCAATGATGCGCTGACTACTATCCAATGTCACATACAATATCCAATCATTAACATGTTTTACTTGAAATCTTTTCGTTGATCTGACTGGTTCTTGGTTGTCTGAAAATTTTAACAGTTTGCAGTCGCTTGCAGAAATACAATTTATTTTTATTTTTATAAAATTTCGGTTTTATTTTTTCCTTTTTTGTCATAGAAAACTTGAACCAACACATTTGTACCAAAAAACAAAACAAGGAAGAGGAAGAAGTGCGAGTTTTTGCTTTCCCTCGGCGGGTTCTTGTCATAATGTAGGCTATTGTGAATTCAAGTGGCCAGTTTACCCGCCTTCGGGCACGGTTTAAGTGAAACAGACAGGCAGGCCACTTAACCTTCGTCGTGTATTAAGGGAAGGCAAAACACTGAACTTGCGCCACTCAGCGGTAAAAAACCGCCACTTATTTTTCACTCGACGTTTGAAGTGGACGTGAGCGTTCAATGCAAATTAGCTCAAATAAACGGACACCCGAATAAAAACAGAACTTTGAGATTGTTTTACGAAATGGCTTTCAATTGGTACTGAATATTTTTAAAGCAAACTATATGAGTGGATGACTCCCGCGAGGTATCGGAAAGAATGATGTAATAAATGGGTGGCCTATGTATGGGTTTCCTCTTGGCCTCCTCTCACTGGATGCAACCGGTCCGAGAAGTTTCAGAAACTGCATTAGATATCAAAACGATAAGAAATCGTCAAAGACAGAATTGTTTTTCGAATGGTTTTGGGGGCGGCTTTTGCTCAGCGGTTGTAATCAAACGTAGGTATTTACATTAAACACCTTATATTTAGCTAAATAATAGGTATGAAATTACAGATTCACATGCACAGAATTTTAATCGACTTTGTAAATAGTGTTACAAAATGGTTTTTACTAAAGCTTATTTTTCAATATGTCTCTGCCTACCCCAAACGGGTGATATTATGTATGTACCTACTAGTGGAACGCCTCACGACTTAGTTTATTCATCTTTCTCTGAATTTCGGGATTTCCTTTCTTAGTGTACCACTACACCATGAGAGGAATATCTTACCCTCTAGGTAAGTTTTATGCTTCTACAATTTATGGCTGTGTGTTGGTTGAAAGTCAGTCAGTCAGTCACATGAGAGTTTTATATTTAGAATTTTCAGTAAGATTCAATTTTGCGTATATATTTCTAGAAAAAAAAGTTTGGATCCTTCGATCGACGTCGTTCGGATACAATTCTCTCCTTTCTTAATGAAAAGATTTACACACCACAACGACCTTCATTTGCCCGCATTTTCCTTAACGGAAAAATGTTGGCCATTAGCACAACCGAGTTCCTACCTTCTGTTATAAATTAGGTAGCAATAATAGCGAATAGAAACGTAACTCCTTAAACGTTCCATAATAATAGCAAAACTAGTCTGCGTAGGTATATAAATGGTGCAAATTATTATTCGGACTTTCGTGTTTTGCATCCTTAACTATTCTACTAGGTATAAACTAACTAACTAAGGTCTTTTACCATCTATAGTAGATGATTTATACAGCGTCAGGAGGCAACTTTTACCTTCACAGACGGGACGCTGTAGTGCTTGGAACAAATTAAGATGGAGTAGGCTTGCCCAGCACCTATTCCAACCTTTCAGCTTAGTCCGCCTTGTCAACGACGTTGTTAGGTATAAAACATTATAATCTATCCCCTCATCATCTCAAGATTTTTTGTAACCAAATTATATTACTAGTGTAGTTTGCTTGCTACTAATATTTTCCTCAGGATAAGCTAATCAACTTCGTTGTTTTTTCGAACTAGTAAGGTGTTAAGACGAAAGAGGTTGTTTTACCTTCACTTCTACTAGATCACACCCAGTGCACTTTACTAGACCACCAGTGCGTTCTGTTCTTCCCTATGACTGAGTACTCTATGTACTTTATGACGAAGTATAAAATGAAATATCTCTTCTATGCCGCGTATAAGTTCCCGAATATCACTCGCAGCCACTTGACACATATCGGTATTTATCTCGGCGGGTTAATTTTCCGGGTCAGCCGGCGGTCGGCGGATTCAATCAGAGGCAACAACGTAAGCAATCTCGACGAACATTCGAAACGATTGCGTTGTATTGAGTCGAGACGAACTGACGAGTGCTTCGAGCACCCTCGCGATATAACTACTTATTGTAAGGGCACTTGTTCGGTTCGGTTCGGTTTATCTGGATTGTCAGAATTATTTGAAATTGGAATTGATTTTCGAGTTTGAATATTACAAGCTCAAGTTCGTGTTCTATCGTTCTGTTTACGATTACGAATTGCAAATTATAAGGTTTATACCTACATTATGTGTAGAATTTTGTAAGCAAAGCAATGGGATTTTTATAGTCTCTATTACCTATTCAATAAGCGCGCTCCATGGCTCTCTGTGCAACTCTCATCCTTTACACAGCCTCCTGCATGAGTCTATGTCTCAGCGCCGTAAGTCACGGTGGGCAGAACAGATTGATTGAACAAGAGGGTCTTCAGACATTGTGGAATATTGACTGACTTAAGAATGTCCTCGATTTGGCCGAACGCAGCTTTTCAACCTTACAATTAAATTATTAAACATAAGCTTATGGTATCCTACATTCGTGATACAAATATACAATAATACTTTTTCATTTATAAGTAGAATGATAGTGATAGTTAATACACATAAGTATATTTATGCCAGTTTAAGACAGTAGCCTCAACTCAACCAGAAGTTGTAAACATCGCGCGGGAACCGAGACAAACATAAATTAAGTAGAGAATCATAAAAACTAACAAACATTGTAAACGATCTGGCATACGATGATAATACCACACTTGAAGGTTGAAGGTTTTGAAAATGTCTCTGTTTGACAAAAGGGTTTAAAAAGTAGACACAGTCTATATTTTTACTTATATATTGTAAGTTACCTAGTTATAATACTTTTGCAGTTGCATGTACTTACAATATTTCTTTTGCCCGATTTCTATACTATGCTCGATTTCTATTTAAAGTAACAGGTGACGTATTTTTTGTTAAAAAATGTAAGGTGATTTTTGGCACATACAAGAATGTTGCTATATTCATTTAGCATCCGTTGTCATTAGTTAGATTAATTGGCAATGTCAACTGATAGGCGACGGACGGAAGATTACCTTGGCAAAAAAAACGATGTTGCCCTGGCAAAACAACATTTTTTTTAATGTAGTGTTGTGTAGCGCTTTTGTATGGAGATAACAACGTTGCCAAAGTACTTAAACATCTCTCGTCCGATATAGATAGGAAACGGGCATAATGATTTGCCACGACTTGCCGCAACACTTAAGCCGTCGTTTGAAAGGCCATCCGGTAATGTTTTTACAACATCATATTAATCACACTACACACTTTCGGTAGTACCTAATTACTATTATAGTGTGAAATCTGTGGTTTATTGCGTTAAACGAAGCAATTAACACCAATTTACACAGACCAATTTGAAACGACCGCTGTGGTTATTTTCTTCATTGCTTCACAATTTTACTTATGAGCGTATCATGATGAAACCAGCATGTGTGTTAGAACCAAAATGTCCGAAAATATGTGACAATAGGGAATATGCATGTGATTCAAATGAGGGTCAACTATTTTTTTGATAAACTTATATTACATCAGATCTATACCTGCATCAATATTTTTTGATTATAATTTCTTTTTAAACAAGAAATTATTTATTTTAAATAGTGCAACTGTGGGTAATTTAAATATTTGAAACGCGACGCCATGCCATTGGTCAGAGCGCATATTATGCAGACTAATATTTCGTCACGTACCTAATAGTCTATGACAGCAAAATTGACAGCTTTGCCTGTGGGTGATAGACTATGACGTCACACCACACGTGCCAAAATGGCAGGTGTTTAAAGTACCCGTGCCGGTTGGTTATTTTTAGCTTGTTTAGAATTTGAAAAAAATCAAAAGCATGTGTCAAGTGCATGAAAGGAGCCTTTGAATCCTTTCATCCTTTCACCACACTGGTCTGGTTTGGAAGAACTAGTGACACGACTAGTAGTAGTAGCGCAAACATTAAAATAATAACTTACAGACTGGGCACCTGTTACAAGACCAAAATACACTCGGTGTATAGATGTCTCAGTTTGCTAACTGTATTTTACCTGGTTTGCAGTACTTAAGTCACAGTCTCGTTAACTCAGGTCAGACGTTTGTCCTACACGACGCGCACATTCATTTGCCCCAATCCGGCCACTCGACGCGCTCGTACTGAAAGCGGCTTACAGAATCCATTTCTACCATAGAAATAGGGAATTCTACCTCTACCATACAAATAGAGAATTCTTGTTGTCGTCTTCCATAGATGCGTTAAAAATGTAAATAATCTAATAAATAAAATGTACATAAATGTTTCTTGCACATATGCCCCCCCCCTCTTTTATTTTTATTATTAGTAAGCGGCAATAAAATACATACTGCAAAAAATTCAACTTTCTACCTATTAGGGTTCATCAGATAGGTACAGCCCGCTGACATACGGACGAATGGACGGACGGACGGATAGACAGACGGAAGGACAGCGGAGGCTTAGTAATAGGGTCCCGTTGGCACCCTTCGGGTAAGGAACCCTTAAAACTTAGCGTAGACAAAGTCGCGGGGCGTTCCACAAGTCTACTGTAGAGATATTTAATATTTAGTCAATCCATTATTTTGAGGTTCTTAAAATGCCTCAAAGAAAAGCTTTTCAGTACTTACTCTATGACGACTATACTCTGCGAAGGCAGTATGTTTGTATATGAATAGCCTCTTCCCCAGACCCTCTCAAAGCCCCTTAATTATAATACAACTTTATGATGTGTTCCACGATTGTTTGCTTGTTTAATTCGAGCCAGGTTTTATTCAGTCGTGTGCGAAATCGAAATAATTATGAATACTTTGCTCGTTGAAGTTTAAACAGGCTGGTAAACATCATGAAGAGAGATCCTACTGGCTCGCATTCTAATTCAATCGTGAATCCAGAGGATATTATCTTTTTTTAGGGTTCTATATCCAAAGGATGCCAACGGGATCCTATTGCTAAGCCCCGCTGTTCGTCCGTCCGTCATTCGTCCGTCCGTCTGTCAGCGGGCTGTATCTCATGAAACGTAATAGGTAAAGAGTTGAAATTTTCAGAGTGTTATTGTTTAGGCTGTGCGTTGATTGTCAGTCAGTACCGTAAGACTTTTATATATTTAGATAAATCGTTGGGAAATTGGACTATTGATATGACGAATATTGTTATTATTATGTCCATTGAAGCCTTCTAGAAAAGCTTAACGAAATAAACGTTACATCCCAATCTTATTATGTACGAAAGTAAATCAGTAGGTAACCTGTACCGTACCTTTATGATTGCGTAGGTATATGTATCGGTAAGTAGGTACGTATAATAGGATTAATAAGCCTAATATTTCGGGTCTTACCGAGATTTGTGACTTTATTACGAAATAAAGTTATTGCTTCCTTCCGCGGCTTCGCTCACGTAAAAAACTGGCCAAGTGCGAGTTGAATTTGCACACTAAGGGTTACATGTAAATAAATAATAAATGTTTCTTACATGGGGCCCTTTTAATATATTTTTAAAATTTTATTTAATTATTTATTGTTATTGCTGCAATAGAAATACACATTCTGAGAAAATTTCAACTCTCTACCCATTACGGTTCATTAGATACAGCCCGCTGACCGACGGACGGACAGACGGACGGACGGACAGCGGCTTAGTAATAAGGTCCCGTTGGCATCCATGGGGCACGGTACCCTAAAAACTATTACTACTTAGTAATGCTTTATCAGGACAAAAGGTACCTACGTATATTCCAAGTTCTAAATTTATAATCAGTTTTACGGGTGAGATGCAAACCAACATTCAAACTTTCACATTTATAATAGTATTATGTGATAGAGTTGGGCGAAATGTTCACTATTACCATTTTCTAACAAAAGCAATGTTCTGAAAAAGGGAAATGTAAAGAAAGAAAGAAGGGTTTTATTGATTAAAATGAAACATATCTAATCTAATTACAATTTTGTACCTATGCATTAGGATAATTAGTTAGGTATAATCATTATTTTTCAAGCTACTGGTTCCACCGTTAGAATAATTACCAGATTCAATGAATGAAACAATGATGGAATTAACGAATCCATCTATAAATAAATGAATTAGGTCTATAGTACCTACCTAGGTCTGATAATTAACTTTTAGGCCAAGATCTTTTGGAACAGAAACTAGTGTGATGAGATTTTATCCTTATAAGACTCTTTTCGTGAATATTTTTTTAAAACCTTTTCGAATTATCTTTTACCTTATTTATGTGTCTACCCATACATATCTACATCGCAAAATCGAAAATCCCTTATATCGCATAATAATGACATAAATACATTATTGTGTTGCTAACTTATCTAATACATCCAACCACTCGACTGTCCAATGTTCAAAAGGTTTACTTTGATCTTCCACGTAATAGAGAAAATGTTTAGATGAGAGAAAATGATTAGAACACATTCAATCCAAAAATATATGTATTTTATTCAGTCGTAATTAGAATTTCAAAAGAAGCAGCAGAGAAACTACCACTGATGCCCGGTTTCAATATTATACTAACGACGATGCTCATTACCATAAAAAAGTCGAGTCTGTCGAAAAGCGCCATTCATTTTATGATAGAAAAACAACGTTGCTATGGCAATGAATCCGTGGTCCGTTAATAAAATATTGGAACCGCGCAATCATAGTAGAAAGAACTTTTTCCACGATATTGTATACCTGATTTGCCTACGAACCTTATGACTTAGAAACATTAATAAACACACCTACATATCATCACGCCCGTACCCTAATGGTGTGGGCAGAGCCACAAGTAATCATAAGAAAACTTGCAGCCACTCCTAATTGAAAGTCCCAAGACGGATATGAGAGAATCAGCTGGACGCATTTTATGTTTTTTATTTACTCCCAGTCCAGTAGAGAAGTAAACATTAATATAATTTTATTTAAACGAGTTTTCTATCATATGCGTCGATCAGCATATCTGGGACACATACCTATACGTATCATCAGGCATCCTGCATTTTTACCTGTCGACCGACGGTCCAATAACGCGTATGACTCTGCGGGGGTGTTGTTCTGCATAAATCATTGCTAAGTGAGATCGGACCCAATGTGTGAACTCGTAAATCAGCCGTGTAAATGAGGCACGTTTACGAAATAAAGGCTACTATAGGTACTCGTAGTATAGACATTTCGTTCGAACTGTTGGTCTACAGCTGCTTTTTACGGTTTCGTACCCGAAGGGTGCCAACCTCCCTAAATCTAAAATCCCTAAGCCTCCGCTGTCCGTCCGTCCGTCCGTCCGTCAGCGGACCGTTATAGGTAGATAGTTGAAATTTTCACATAGTTATTTCTATTGCCGCTATAACAGCAAATATGACAGAAGAGACATTAGAGTAGAGTAAATGCAGTGGAAATGCGTGCGTTGCAAAGTATGTGTGGGGTGACTTTGAGAGATATTATGTCAGGATCGTAGCAAATGGAGATCCGTGATCTACCTCTATAGGAAACAGGCGTGATTATAATGTATGGATGTTTTATATGTCTCTGTTTTCTATCTGTAGGCGAACTCAGATAAAAAACTGAGCTCATTTTTATTTCTTATTATTATACGGATTACCTTAAAGTTTTTAATGTTATTATAGTATGTCTTTGTAACTATATGTATGGATGTATCTATGTATAAAAAAATAAAAGGAGCCCCATACAAGAAACTTTTATCTACATGTACGATGGTACGGAATACTGCGTGAGCGAATTCGACTCGCACTTGACCGGATATCCAAAATATTTCTTGGAAACACGCGAGCGATGTACCAGGGACTGAAAAGTGTATGTACCTACTGAAGCGGAATTAGCATACTTATATCCAAGCTATATAGAACCTAAAGATTGTGTTAAAGAGCTTTATTTATGTTAAATGTCGATTTCGATGTGTGATTGGCCTAGTTCTACCAACAAAGGTAACCTAACCTCAAAGCATTATATAAATTAATCGAATCGAGGTGGGTTTATCCAAGGAGATTAACTGCCTACCTGTTTAATTATGTCTGTAAACATAGATTCAGAGGATTATCTGATAGTCAGAATTGGTTACTATACGAACAAATATTGAGGTAGATTTTGATGAAGGTTGATGAAGGATGAGTTTCCACTCAAACGATTACACCAAATGTTCAATTATTTAGGTATTTGTTATGTAAAATTTTATTGCGGCAACTCAACATTATAATGCCGACCCCACATAGAGTGGGAAATAAATGAGCTACACAACATGATATTGGGGGTTGGTTTTTGGGAGACCATAGTGTACCTAGTGGTCCTATAAGGTCTTCTAAAAATGATTGTCATGGAACTCATGAAATTTGAAAACTATCAATACTAAAAAGGGTAATAAATACATGAGCATTACTTTATTAAAGAAGTACAGTGCTTGGCAATCTATGACACCAAGCCTAGAAACCCAAGAATATTCTGATACTAACCTGTTCTAACATTTTGGAAAGCCTTACCTTCTGTGCAATTATTTTGATAATCCTCAGTCTATTCGTGCGAGAGGTTCTAACTATACAGAAATGCTAAAGCTTCTCTAAGCTGTCAGTAATAAGTACTAAGTAATTGCATGCCTACATTTATCTAAAGCAGTTGAGAAAACGGCTTATAGGTAGGTACCCTCGTAGTGCGTAGGTATGAAGATTGAACTAGATACATGTATCATGGATATGCCCTAAGCTAGTAGATATCAATGATCTTTGTATTCAACAGACTGAGCTCTTTCAATAGTTTACTAAAACACTTCAAACTGGCTAAAATTAAACCACAATTGTAATTATGTGTTGACCTTTAGGTTACTAACCGCTTTAATAAAGTTTTGTAAAACTTTTCACTCAACAACCTGACTTCTTATTCAAAATCCCTACTCCAAACGTATAAAACAGTGATTTATAAGGGTAAGTTTTAGCTTAAGGTAATGGAGAATCTATAGCGCAGATACAGTCCAATACGCAATGAGATGGAATGAAGACCGCGAATTTTAAGACTTTTGCCGCAGTATATTTTCTGCAATGGACGCTACTGAATTATTTACATAGAGTACGATATTGGGTTCTTACAGACCTTTGCAGATGTTTCAATTTGATTGTGGACTATTCTGCTGCATATTTTTATTGGCATAGTTGTAAAAATATTTTTATTTGAGCCCTTTCCCACCATCGAAATAAAACTAAGGCATGATAGAGCTTTTGTTCGGGAAGTTGGAAGTTGATCCCTTTTGGAAGCATTTTTATCAAGGTAGAGATAGTATGAAGAGAGAAATTTCTACAATTGTAATTATTATTTAATTACAATTGTAGAAATTTCTCTCTTATAATTACTCAATTCGCCCAAAATTGCCAAGAAGATTATAAAATAGAAAACTATTTTTTTAACCAGCAGAAGTATTTTACTTATATCTTTATCTAAAACATTGACTATTTAAAAATGCTATAAAAACCTATTTAAATGAGCTCTGTCCTTGCTATAAAATTGTAATATAGATCGATTCTACCATTCCTTAGCATCTTTAACCCAACACGCGAGCTACTTCATCAAAATACGCTTTCAAACATTCAATTCCTCTACTTTAACTTGCACAGAAAACCGTCCCTTATTGCCTTCTACATTGAGGTCATATTTGCACGCGGTTTTCGAACAGGGGGTTGCTAGTGATTGTACCTACCTTGTTTAATAATTGAGTTACTCTGCTATAATTACGGGTATCAGTATTTAAGCTGGCATCATCAGCTTAATGATCTGTTTTCTGATGTTAACGAGATCGGTTTCGATAAAGATTGATATTATATTTGACGACTTCGGCGGCAAGGTGGGGGTTGTGGGTTTGAATCCCCGGGTAGAGTATTTTACTTTTAACTAAAAGAAAACAAATAATTATTTTCCTACATCTAAGTTTTCCGATAGAATAATATTTTTTTGGTTTACCGTATTTATTTTGCTATTAGTCGCTCGTTACTAAAGTTGATGTCAGACGAGTAATATTCCATTAATTCTATTCCACATCTTTCACTTTCAACTAGAAATAACTGAACACAGAAAGTTCTAAATAATTTGAATGTTCAGAATAATTTCAGAAAAAAATGAAGTTTTCTCTCGTGTCTGATTCACATGTCTGATCCAGTCATAAGTGTCACTACATCAATAACATACATACATAAAATCACGCCTGTTTCCCTTAGGGGTAGGCAGAGATCTCTGATCTCCATTTTCTACGATTCTGACATACTTCTTTCGTTTCATTCATTCCATTATATTCTTCGAATGCATGCTCGTCGGTTGAGGGTATTCCTGACCTTCGAAAACGTCACCGATTTGGTCCAGGTACGTGCGCGGAGGTTGCCCCTTCCAACGGTACTATTCACACTCGCCTCATACACCAGTCTCGTTAATCTTTTTTCGTTCGTCCTGTCTACATAACCGAACCATCTTAACATACTTTTCTCAATCCTCATCACTACATCTTATTTCACTCCACATCGCCCTCTTATCATGCTATTTCTCTTATCTCTCAAAGTCACCCCACACAAAGTGGGCGATCATTATTATAAATACAAAGATATTATAAAACTGCACGTGAAAGACGAAAATTGACGCCTTAATTCCCGAACTAAGTAGAAAAATAGAATTAGGGAAAACTTGCATTTTGAAAATCAGTTTTCCTTCTTAAGTACACTTTACGCACAGTACTTTACATGTTGTTTTTTCACGATTTCGCATAACAAGGCGAAGTCTCAGTGTGTGGTGGCGCGGGCCTTCAAATACATTCTTACAATAAGTTCAAAATACATTTTTATCCAACCGATGCATTACCGCCCGTCTCGCTGACACGGATAATTATTTATGGCGTTACAAGAACTTTAAATCATTTTTATGGTCGGTTAAATGCGAAATAAGATCTTTATGAGCGTGTTCTTGGTTGCTTGTGGCGCCATCTATAAAGAAAGTGCGGACAGGGGAGTGTAAGTGAGACGAGATGTTGTTCCGAGGTAGTAGTAGAACGTAATTTTCTTATATAAGCTCACCGTCAAATTAATCACTAGGCAAACATCATTAAGGAGCATTTCATCGTCATCATCATCAGAATCGACAGCTCAGGTACTTGCCCACTGCTGTGCCCACTGTTGAGTGCCCCTGATTCCCCAAACGCCACTTCAAACGGTGCTGTTTGAATCCAGGTTATCTATGTTGTCTCTATGTCATTCACCTACCTGGCTGGTCTACCTTTGGTTCTATTATTTCCTTAAAGCTACCACTCAGTCTAGGCCATACCATCTGCTATCACCGCAAACGAATAAGGGCATTTAGTCTCCTACAGTCTCATGATGGATGGAACAAACAGAGGAAGACACCGCTCAGCAGCTAAAAGTTGAGACGTGAACCAGGCTCTGATTATTCTAAGCATTTTTACGTTGAACGCTTATATTATCGAAGGTTGAATTGAAAGTAGCTGCTTATTTTTGACTTGTAGTGCTGCAAACCCGATAAGCAGATCTGGTAACAATTTATTCCTCACGATTTCTATGCACCATAAACTAGGAGCTGGGAACATGATCCAGATGCAATGCCAGTCATTCATCTTCAGCTTACTCTGGCTCGCAGTAAACTAGTTGGATACAATCGGAAATGCGAGTGTAAACGGCATCTTAAGTCTTAGTTTCCTAATAAGAGCAGCCAGCCGTCGAGAGTTCAAGTAAAATCATTGAGAAACGCTCATAAAATATATTTTTTTGTAGTTTCTATAGGCATCCTAGATGGCGTTGATTATCCCATAAGCACAGGCTAATATATAGCAACGCTTTGGTATCAAGTTATCTGAGACGGTACAATCAGACCAATGGGATGATACTTTGCTTTCTAACTATGGCTTTTGGGGTTTCCTTTAAAATTACATGTAGGAATATGCTTTTAATAATATTATTCAGTAAAAATATTTCTGATTCAGGTAAGTTAATATTCTGACTCATAATATCTAACATAAGTAGATTATCCAGGGACTTTGGCAGTAAAATTATGATTGTAGGTACTTATCTACACACTTCTTCATGAGATAACTATGTAGGACCTGCATTCCTGATGAAATAAATATTTCCATAGGATTTAAGGCCATATGCGCCGTCTGCTTAGGAAACTAAGACTTAAGTTACTACTGGTACCCTTATTACGAGTTATAGACTTGCGACTTTTATTTGTATGGGACTGACTTCGTGTACGATAACGATATCTCTTTCAACTAGGTGCAGAACAATTTGTAAATCTAGATTAAAGACTGCAATAAAATTATGTTGGTGTACTTTTCTCATACAAGAAAATAGAAAAGGACTAATACTTTGGTGATCTTGTATGATCTAAGAGCTGGTTCTTATTTGGCTCAATGGATCTGTATGAGTACTGATGAGTACTTACCACCTCCTCGCCGTCACTAATCCATGTCAAGCGTGGTCACAATGGCAAACCTCCCTTAAAATATGTGGAGAATATGAACAAAAATACATAAATATAAGAATATATAACCAAAACGTCCATGGAAAGCAACTCCAAATAAGAAAGGGTTCAAAAAGGCCAGGAAAAAAATATATGGAGGCCTATGCCCAGCAATGTATCTCTATAGGCTGATGATGATGATGATAAAGGTTTAATGCCTTATAATTTCAATACCAAATTATCTCAAAAGCATTTTTTCTTAATCCTTCAACAACTAAGTACTTAGCAAAAAGGCAAATCATCGTCCATCGTCAGCTGTCAACATTACAATGGCCAAATTAAAACTGATTTATATTATAACTTATTTGGTAGGCATGTAAACAAGTCCAATTGGAATGATGGATTTCCGACTTCAACCCGCAAGTCATAAAGAACAATCCATTTATTTAAAGAGTATTATGTTCTTGAACAGGGTGTGATGCTGTGTGTAGCTTTGTGTCGATTGTTGGTTTGATGGATCGTTTATTTCAAAGATCCGAAATTTTGACGCTAATGTTATAACATACATACATACATTATTATCGAGAGCACTGGGGGTTTAGTGGTAGTGAGTGACCCCGCCTTCCGATCCTAAGGTCGTGGGTTCAAATCCGATCGTGCACCAATGGATTTTTCTATTCGAAAAATTTACGAGCTATACTAGTTCACTCTAACGGTGAAGAAAAACATCGTGAGGAAACCGACATGTCGAAGAAAAAAATAGTTCGAAAACTTGTGTCAAGTGCACCGAAAGGAGCCTCATTGAGGCGCACTTAAAATCTTTTCACCACACTGGTTCGAAGAACTAGTAACTCGACTATATAGTAGTACGCCCGTATAAATAATGGGGCGGGCAGAGCCACAAGTAAACATGAGAAAACTTACAGCCACTTCTGATTCTAAGTCCTAAGATGGTATAAGAATAATAATACACAACAGTCACATTATGTAAATCTGACCCTACACTTCCCTGTGTCGTGGGTATCAGAAACTACGACCACAACAACATCCAGACCCGGAATAAATATCAATAGGTACTCGTAGAATATGTAAACATTTCTCCCACTACGGGATTCGAACTTGTACCTCTCGTGCCACTGATGCTGTCACGTTGACGACCTTGGTGGCGTGGCGGGTGAGTGCTCGGCTGAGACGCGAGAGGTGCGGGTTCGATTCCCGCAACGGGAGAAATGTTTGTATGTCCTGCAAATATTTCTTCCGATTCTGGGTGTTGTACTCGCAGTATTATAAGTATGTATTATAACAAAAAAAAAGTATATAAGTAGATATTTATTAGCCATCTGATGCCCGTAGTACAAGCTTTGCTTAGTTTGGGGCTATATAAAGCAATTTTGTCTTTTTTTGTTTGTTTAATCTAGTTATTGATCAATTAATTCTTGTGCACCTATAAAGTCATCTATTACTCTCGGCTTCGTTAGCAGCTATGAAAATAAAACCGAGTTTGTGCTTTCTATTTGCAAAGAATGTTTATAGACGGGAATTCGAAACGCTCATTTATTATCCCTTGCCTATTTATATTGCCATAATTATACTTGAGATCGTTATTCTTCAGTTGCATAGGTAAAAAATATTTGGTACAGCGAGCGACAAAAGTTGGTGAATACTGGAAATATTTCGAATCAATTTTCCTTTTTTATAGAAAAATATTTGGAAAAGTCAGTGACAGTAATGCCATCTAGTTGTTTTGTTTGGTACTAGTTCGTTAGGTTAGAGTCTAGACCAGGGGCTACAGTGCGTGATTACGTTAAAAAATCAGTTCTATGAATTTGGAGGCATTTGAACGGTATGTTACATACAGTCTACAGCTACACTATGCTGACAGAGGGATAAGGTACTTTTCCTCCATGTGCCATAGTCATGGGACGCCCTGTACCTATAATATTGCTAGCAAGTCTTAAGCAAACATGTAAACACGCATGTTCCCACAAAAATGTATAGCATGTTTATTTGGCCAACACATTTTGAATTGTGTAAATGTCTGTCTTGTCTGTTGCCGTACGGATGCAGGCAGGATGCCCGGGGCCCTGTCAGTTTTCCACGCTATATAAACATAGCCAGGTAATTTTGATAACGAAAATCCGAAACGAATAGTAAAATAATACGAAATTTATGGGAAATAAACCTTTTAGATAGATCGCTAAATGAACGTTATATTGTAACAAGGAAAATTACAAATTTATAGTGCAATGGACAGCCTTGTCTCTTAAAGGGACCTCTTCCAGATAACCTTCAGATAGTACAATAAAATTAGTACAAACATTCACTCACCCAAACTTCCCATTAATAATATTAGTATGGATGGCTTTGTGGAGATCAGGGTAACTAGCAGGCACTCTAATAAGTAGGTGTGTTGATAATAAAATAAATGTTTTCATGTTCTGCAGATATTTCTTCTGTGTCTGGGTGTAGTATGTGGTGCCATGGTACTCGTAGTTTCTGATTGAGTATCAGAAGGTAAGAGTCAGTAAGGCCTAGCATATGTTATTATTTAAAAACAGTCAAAAGTTCTATGTATAAACCTGATTTTATTAATGTTGTAAATAACAAATCATTGCAAAACCAGAAATCATTATTCACATCTGTTACTGACTAGGAAATATCAGTTAACAATGCATCTTATTCAACACTAATAGCCTACTGAAGATGACCAGACAGGGTGATAACTTGATGAAGATAAATTAAATGGCGAGATTAAGTAGGAACTACTAGTTGGTCCCAGCGTTAATTGAATTAGTGGCTGTGCATACTTGCACACGTAGCGGACGAATCGTAGCGGAAGCCGCTGGCAATGCAACTCAACGTATTTTACTGATATACATTTCTAGAGAAAAGACAATCTGAGACGGTTTAAATTATTTTGTAAGAAATAATTTCTTATTCTACTTCAATCCATATTTTTATTATTTTACTTTTTACCACAATACCCACGAATATTGTCGATGTATAAGTTTCGTACCCAAAGGGTACCAACGGGACCCTGTACCAAGCCTCCGCTGTCCGTTCGTCTGGCTGTATTTCATGAACCGTAATAGGTAGAGAGTTGAAATTTTCAGAGTGTATTTCTGTTGGCGCTATAATAACAATTAATAAATTCATTACATACAATAAATATTTTTTGTGACCAATGTATATTATAATAAAATGGTACGGACCCTTTGTCTGCGTATTCGACTCGCACTTGACAGGTATTTTATAGTTATATATTTTGAAGAAACTCGTTACTCATCTATGTCGGCCAAATAATTATAACGCCTTTTACTTATTTCTTTACACTAACGGTAAGTGAGTTCGTATCAGCATATGAACTTACTTTCATCCATACATACAAACTTTTGCGTTTATAATATTACTAAGGATAAAATAGCATAATATTGGCCACTAGTTCTAGTGGACGATAATATGCTATAGGTACTATAACACCCATCTAAGCTACTATTATCGCTATAAACAACCAGTGCTACCTTAAGCTTATCTTCAAACCCCGTTGCTAGGCTCCAGAGGAACATACTAAACATACCATGAATATTCACCCCTTCATCCGATTGTATATCTAAGCACAAACTAATTAATGTCAATTATCGCATACTTGTAGCTACAATACCAAACTGTTATTAAGTAATTTCTGACAGATATTAAGACTGTTCGAAGCTTCTTGAAATACCTATTAAACTATAATATAAATCGATCAGACGTCGGGCTCTCTTTGTTTCTGGATTTTTTTTTATGAAAGTGAGGGAAATAATAATTATGTATTATATAGAGCAGATGTCAAAAGTAACTCTATATGATCTAGTGGTTAACATATGAGGATGCCGGGGTTAATCGTGTTAGACGCTCGGTTGGTTTTTGAAGTAAGTGATTAGAATATTAGCTACAATTAAGATGGAATAGCTGTGTAGCATAAATAAGACGCTTCAAAATCAATAGATGCGTCCATGTGCAATTTAAATATGATGGAGGATGTCCATCAGTGGATTAGTGTAGGCTGATGATGACGATAAATATTAGTTCTCTTTAATATTATATTTTGTTTAGAAAATAAATCCGATAAGCACATTTGGCTAAGGAGAGCAACGCGAAATTCTATGCAATAAGTACGGCAAGTCCACGGAGTTTTTTAACTAATCTTGCTGGACAAAACTATAACAATAGTGACTTGAATTTTTTTATCGTCTTTATAATGACGCTATTTTATTAGTTACATAATAAAAAATCATAGTCAAAAAAGTTTTTTTTTTATATTTTATACTTGTAACTTAATCTAACGTGGATTGAGTTTACTTGTATAAGATTCTGGTAATCAGTTTATCTACTTACAAAAGAGGATATTTAAAGTTTTCCAACAAGTGCGCTTAATTATGTTTGTGTAGATTTATACAAAATCAATGTTCAAAATCTGTCCAATCACATTGAAGTACCTACCCTCTTGAGATGAGACTCATCATAAAAGAGCTTCTATAAGATGGCAGCAAAATCATTTTTTACGTGGGGTTATGAATGAACAGAGTTCAGATATTGATGGCCAAGGAATAATTTTCCTAAAAAATTGCGTGGTTTCCTGTATGCCTGTATCTTTCACGCTTGATCGTGTCACACACAGGTATAAATTCAACGTAAATTTAGGACGATTTAAAGTAATCTCAAATGATCTTCTGAATAAATAATTTTTGATTTTAGCATAACATAATACCTATACAAAACTCAATAGCTAGCACGTGTGGAAGGTTCATAACTACTTGCAATAATTATTAATACTAAGCCCACCCAACTTGATCCACTTGCGGAAGATTTATTCAAATTGGATCCATCCTTGTATAACCCACTTTGTAAATAGTTTAGTGACATTCAAGCGTAAGATTGTTAATTAAATTAGTCAATGGATATCAATGAGTTTCATTTAAATTTATGTAGTAATTGACATGGTTTAAAATTGGTTTTCATTGTATTCGGTCAGTTGATGGTAAAGATAATTGGTTAATTTTCATATTATTAACTTCCACTAACGTGTCATTGACTGAGGTAAAATGAAAATTCATTTCGGTTTATTTTATGTCCCTTGTATATTATGTGTTTTCTTGATTACGAAATAAAATATATTCCGATTGAAATTTCTTTTGTAAATAGACAGTTGCAACAGACTCGCGTATAGGTAAGATTTGTTAGGAGTTAACTTACGTAACTGCGATAAATCAAGTTTATGTGACGCCTTCTGCCACAGTTCGATTTATGTATCTGTACGTCCTCCAATTCCATAGGTAAATAACTATTTGCAGAACTTCAGAGTTTTACCTTTTAGGTAAGATTTATTTTCATCTGGGGCATGTTGCCAATTCTGTTTTTATCAATAGTGATTTAATAAGATAAACAAATGGATTTATAGAATTAATTGGACCTATTTTATAGAATTAATTGCTATTCACATTTATGAACCGTTAATTACTTGACATATTACGTTTTCTTTTTTGCGTCAATTTGCGAACAAGAATAAAACATAATGATTATAATTGGCATCTTGAAATTTGACAGCCGTTCCAATTAACGACACTTCAGAACCGATAAGATCTCAGATCTGTTACTTATATTATAAATCATTCAAGAATTACTTGACGAGCTAAAATAAACACTACTTTCACTGAAAAGGGGCCGATAATTGCGACCTTCGTAACAACTCAATGTAAGCTCCAACACCATACGTGACTTGACTTGAATTAAAAATAAATCTCCCTCGAATTGGTTTATTCTCAAAGCCCCTAAAACAATTAAAGTTATTTCTCCAGCGGGCTAAAAAAAACTGGGGTAAATTTGAGGCTGAGGCTTAATAAAATTGTTTTTAAACTTTGATTCAAAAAAGTAATTTATTCTTTGAAATGATTGACAATTAAATAGCTTTTTTGTTCGTAAAACTAGTAGTACTCTAGAGATTTTATTTAATTCAAACGTTTTGTAAAGTGTGGCGTAGAATGTTATTTTAGTAAAAATGCTAATAATAAAATAGTAATTTAAATTCTAAACATAAAACGAGTTGTATTCTACAGCTACAATAAGATCATAGTTTGCTGACAGTTTAAATATTGTGGGTGTTCTTGGGAACTCTCCCTGAATTTAAAAACAAGAACAATAATTAGGGCCGATAATAATAAGGCATTTATTCCACGTCGTTCCGCTATGTAAATGATTATTATAATTTGGAAGGAACGTAAATGGAGCAGAACTGTGGAGTCATTGTGGAGTTGGCATTCTAAGGTGGTTTCCCGGCCACGTAACCGGTGTAGTGACGGGCGTGATGCAGCAGATATTTTGTATGGTACAAATTGAAAGCTTTCTAGCTATTAGCCGGATACAATATTGTACTGTGGGTCAGGCTAGCGCAGGACCGTGATAAGTGGTAAGAGCAAAGGGAGGCCTATCTATACTCAGTAGTGGGTGCGATCTGGCTGCGGATGATGATGATGATGAATATTCGGCTTACGAATGATGGACCGTTTTACTTTAGCAACGATGTTTTATATCAAAGAATGTGTGGCGCTTTTCGACAGATAACGTTGTCATGGCAATCAACGATCTGTCGTTCGTTGGTTATTGTCATTAGCCAGTCAGTAAAAATTACAAAATATTAATAAATAGTTAATCGTGAAACTCGTTATTCAGAAAAAGTCTGCTCGTATAATGAAAATTAAATGTCCGCTTATTCTGAAGGATGAATTTTTCAATTTCTGTTAATAATTTTGTATTTGTCTTTTGTTTCAGGTAAGCGATTACAATAAACCGAAAAATGAAACATCATTGAAAATTAATTGATTTAAAACGTAAATAAATCTACTTATGTCCTGTTCCAATATTTTACTAACGGACGACACGGATCGTTCATTACCATAGCAACATTGTTATCTGTCGAAAAGTGCCATAGTATTATTGCCATGCCATTATTTTTTGACAGAGGACTACGTCGCTATAATTAGTACAATTATTGGAAATGGACATTGGTCAGAATTAATTAATGTAGGTGACACTTAAAAATAGGACATAAAAGTGATAGTAAAATAAAAATAAAGTAATAATTATTTGTGGACATTTGACACAGCGCTATCTATCTAGCCAAACAAAGCAAAGCTCGTTATTACTATGGGCACCAGATTCTGATAGAATGCTTATATACTTTTTTTTGTAAATACATACTTATAATACCCAGACCCGGAAAAAATATTTGCAGAACGTACAAAAATTTCTCCCGTAGTGGGAATCAAACCCGCACCTCTTGCGTCTCAGCCGAGCACTCGCCCGCCACGCCACCGAGGTCGGTGACGCCAATTATAGAAAATCATTTTAAATTCTTATCATAAAAAAATGTAAGTGTGTTTTGACTGGTTGACGCGACTCCTATAACTTGGACGTGCTCTTATAAAAGTACTGACTCGATATTTAAGCTCGCGTAGGCGTCAACGTAAAGTAATATTTCAGTCTTTTGTGTCGAATATCTTTATTGCTTTAGCTATTCATTACTGCCTTATTAAATAATGCATGAGAAATCTGTGTAGCTGTATTGGAAGTACTTTAGAGTTACAACAGAATTTGCCTTCGAATAAGTAACAGAAGGTATCCAACAAACGGGACAATGAAGATTTTTATTTTAGCTACGGTAGGTATTAAAAGGCCTCCGAGAGTCCAGGTCTAGTGAAAAGGCCCTTTACCCGAGAGGAGTCCTAACCATAAACTATTTTTTATTTAACCCATTTCGTTCCACTACTAGGCAAAGGACTCCCCCATGGATTTTCAGATATTTCTGACCCAAATCCTCTACTAAAATAGTGTAGGTATAAATAGTACACTAGTACCACAAATATTGTGCGCCTCGGCAAACTTCGTGCTTTGTATGAAAACCAAATTTGTCCGATTATGCAACTAATAGTCAATTAATAACAACTGAATCAACCCTTTAAAAAATAAGTATCTACATAATTATTGTAACATCACTAAAATACTTTATCAACATCGCGTTAGTTCGTATTTCAGAAGCTAGACAAAAATTGCCGACGCGCACAATATTTGTGGTACTACTGCAAACTATGTACTATTGTCTTCTTACTATTCATATGTAATGATTACTATGTAATTACTGTAGTATAAGCAATTCACTATGCCACTGTACGTGATTATAATATAACGAAATGCGTACCACCTGGTATGCAATTTTTACGTAAAAAAGTCGACTAAATTGAGAAGATGGTATAGGTGTTGGGCAAGCCTACTCCATCTAGATTCGTCTCGGCACTACAGTGTCCCGTTAGTGTAGGCAAAATTTGCTTCCCGACGCTGTATAAATCATCTAGTATAGATAGTAAAAAGCTTTATTTTTAACGTACCAGGTACCTGATTTTAATTATCAGGCCGTCAAAACATTTAATACTTACTATTTTTAGATATCAATATAATGTAACACATATTATGACTATTCCCTGAGATTGAAGCCGCAGGCCACATATCAAAGAAAAACGATCTCTACTACGTTTTAAATTCAAGTTTTCAAAGTTTTTTACGTTAATTTAATGCATATTGAAAAGTCTATCAATCATACTTCAAAATAACGCTACAATCTGTAATTAATTATTAATAAATCTATCATTCCACTTGTTTATCTATTAAATCTATAAATGCGTACATTTTTTTGATCAATAAAATAACAATTATTATTTTTATGGCTATTATATTGAAATCTCATCGAATTAGTGACAGGTTGGCGCTGAGCCGAAAAGGGAATTAAATTAATTAGTAGGCGTTTAGATGCGGCAATAGTCGTAAAAGTGGCCTATGAAGTTTTTATTTATGCTCTAATATGTTTTTAATAATATACAAACAATGTACTTAAAAATATGTAGATTGTAAAATGCATAAAAAGGTCATAAATAATTCAAAACATCGAATGCGTTTGACCGAGATTCGAAACTGGCGCAGAAAGGATACCCAATATCTTTTCAAAAGTTTACTTATTAAACTTAAGACTACCAAATTTTTACAACTTACATTACAATATAACCTTTTTTAAAAACATGAGTAGATTTAAATTATTACAAAAATAATAATGTAATTTTATTGTTTTTATACCTAATTAAAATGTTTCCGTTTAAAAACTTACACTAAGCAAACAAAAATAAATAAACTAACTAACTTAAACTTCCTCTACCCTAAAATTTTTAAACAGAATTGTATCAGTTTGTTTTACATTATTACTCAGGTGGAAAAACCTTTGTACGAATCGCAGGTATGTTGGTAAATATTTGTACCTACTTAATCCTCAGTACGTACCAACTAGTGCAACACACTTCATATCTGCATGGTAGCCACAGCGCGCATATCGGCTCAAATTGCCAACTAGCACTAAAGAAAACCAATAGCCCAGTTTCACGCCGCTGGTTTTATTGAAAAGCCACGCCATTCCTACAGCTTTTTCCACAGTCACTACAGTTATTCCGGTTTGTTTTATACTTTTTATGGTGTTTAGCGGGAACACATTTTTAATCTCTCTTATAAACTGGGCTCACTTAAAAAAAAGTGCCTCTATGGTAATATGGTAAGTTAGATAAAAGCTAGAAATATCTTAGCTAAATTGTCTGCACTGCATCTACAGTTTCGATTTTTGGTCTTTTCTTAGGTGTCCTGTGACCTATTTAGAGTTTTTGGCGTTCACTTATAAAAGCTTATTACTTATGTCAAAAGTTAAACATTGTTAAGTAGTGTCATTCCGTTTTGTCTGATAGGGACAAATAATGACGCGAGTTAGTAAAAGCGTTTGTTGAGCATTACATATCTAATTGATTGTAAATGATCGTAGTAATTTCAAACAACAAAATATATTTGAATTTTGAATTATTATCAAAATGTCCGCTACATGCGACGTTTTCAACCTAGCGGATTTTCAATAGATAATTTTGTTGATCGCTAGATGACACTCATTTTTGTAATAAAAGCTATCGCTTGAGAATTTATTACTTCATATTAAAACTGTCTGGCTTATTAAGTTTTATAGAGTCAGTGGGGCGAGCGAAACAAATTGATATTGTTTTGTTTTCCTTTATTATACCGTTAACTGCACATCAAGCTACACTCCCAACCGCCTACGGGACCATTCACCCACAGTATTGTAGCAAATGTATGGATGTAGCTAACAGGTAACCTGCGCTGGTTACCGGTACAAAGCTTGCAGACTGAAGCGTCACTCTATTTATATTTTTGGCAAGTTTGAGCGCGGCAACGAGAATACTGCAAACTCAGTGCTCTAAGAACAAAGTTTGTTAAATGATTTAATAATTTTTTATTGCCATTTTAGAATTTTTGTACATGAAATCTTCCTTTATTTCTGTGGCTCTACCATAAATATTTCAAGACTATAATATCTACTCGTTAGCGACTGTGGTAAAAATTATGTTGAAAACTTCCTATGCACGTTATGCGAAATCATAGGAAGAGTGAAGTAAGATGGATCAGGGATTAGCTGTTCTGTAGCGCTGTACAAGTTTTACTAGAGTTCCTAGTGAGTTTAGCCTTGGAAAATTTACTTGTGGTTGAGTTAACTGTTATCTCTATGTTGGCAGCTTTTGTATGGTATACCCATTATAAATGAGTTTCAATAATAGAAAACCGCAGTAGGATTTCAGGCGTAGTAAACCAGTTTTCTACGTGAATGCCAAGAGGCTTCTAGCCCCAGTTGCGTGGTCACATAGCGATCAAGCTTTATGCACCCAATAAAAATATAATATTAAAATAAGACAACCTTTATGTAGGGTTTCAATTATTTAAATGTTATGGAAGAGTCTAGGGGAGTTGAAATACTGTTTTACGGTTCATACAATGTGATTCAGTTTATACAGTGGTATAGGATTTACGGCTAAGTAAAATCTTATAGTATTGAATACAAATCTAAAGTTAAATTTAACGCAAGTACTATTTTATGAGCATACCGTAAGGCATAGAACCAACTTGTTTCATTTTTGGTGTCATCAGTTTTTGGCAATGGAATTTTTGACCGGGTCCAGTCTATTCCATCTAAAAAGTAATCCTGGGTATATACGGCGTATAACGGCGTCCTGTTAGTGTAGGTAAAAAGTTGCCTCCTGACGCTGTATAAATCATCTAGGAAGTAAAAGGTCTTAGTTTTTAGGGTTCCGTACCCGAAGGATGCCAACGGGACCCTATTACTAAGTCTCCGCTGTCCGTCCGTCCGTCCGCCCGCCTGTCACAGGGCTGTATCTCATAAACCGTAATAGGTACGGAAACAGTCACAGTTCACAGTGTGTATTTCTACTGCCGCTACAACAAAAAAATATCATGAGTAAAAGGCATATTAAAAAGTACATGTACGATGGTACGGAACCCTTCGTGTGCGAATTCGACTCGCACTTGACCGGTTTTATTTAGTATCTACTTTCATTCGTGGTTATTGCACTTTTGTCACGATATATTTTAATGAAAATTGATTAAGGAATGCTTGCGTGGGAGTCTATAAAGTGTCAGAATCACCTTGATCTGGTTATAGAACGCGTTCGGGCTCTAACAATATGTTAGACATATTGTTCAAGGTAATGTCGAGCCTCGTAAAGAGAGAATCCCATCGATAAACAGCACCATTTCCATTTAAATTCCATTTGTACAAATTTTAGAATATTGTAATAAAACGCTATACTAAGTCTTTGTTGCGATATCGCTGATCGTCATTGTCGATCATTACTTTGACTATATTCTCGGGCTTTGCATTAAATCTGTCTTCAACCTTTTTCATAAAGAGCTGTGGAGAGACAGGGAGAGTTGTTTTGTATTATATATGTCACCGTAAAATTATAATTTTGCGAGATTGTAAACTGTCGCACATCTGCTTAGATAGGAATTAGTAGGTGAAAAACTTTAAAGCAGTTAAATTGTAAGCAGTATTCGGTTCACAATCTTTTGACAGTTAACAATCTCGCGAGATATATTATAAATTATAATCTAACGGTATTAATTCGTCCCGGGCACTGCAGCGTCCCGTAAAATTTACCTCCTGACGCTGTATAAATCATCTACTAGAGATGGTAAAAGGCCTTAATTTTTTAACGGTATTTAAAATTTTACGGTGACATACACATCAACTACGTATACATATATTATATGGATCGTTTGTCATCATAGCAACGTTGTTTTTCTCTCAAAAAATGTATGGCGCTTTTCGACAGATATTCGTTACTATGGAATGAACGGTCCGTCGTATTTACCTAAATATAATGATTTTATTTTCAGTCTACTTTTGCTGCTGTCTCGACATCACTAGAGACACGACTCTTTATGTAGATCCAGTTCGGTTCATAAAGTCACCGTTATATTTCATAGGCACCCGTTTAATCCTAAGCTTAGGCCCGTGCCTCCAGCTTCTAGCCCTAAATCAGAGTAATGAAATTTAATATTGGGTATCTGAATTCATTTTACCAGTATTAAATTAATATTTAACTGACTTCAAAAAAGGAGGCGGTTCTATGTTCGGATGTATGTATGTTTTTTTTAATGTATGTTCACCGATATATCCTCCAATACTCAATCGATTTTGGTGATTCTTTCACTGGTGTATAGAGAATGGTCCCGAGGTAGACCCATAAATTTTATGTCGGAGGGATTTATACTTTTCGGATAATATTTAAAGGTCGTGAAATTAAATTTTGAAATAACATCTTTATTATGGTAATCAGGTTCATACTGTTGTATGTTTTTCTAAACTTAACTTAATATTATTATTAATTTAACTTAACACAAGCATGAAAATGAAGATGACATAAGTAAGAAATAAGTGTGTGTTGAGATGACTTCTAACAGATGAAAGAAGAATTCACATAAAGTGGGGAAAGAGCAAGAAAATCATGATGATGGGACTTGAACCCGCTACCCCGGTTTGCCGTACCGTGGGTTATGTTTTTCTCGCAACGTTTTTGTTCTACACAAAGCACGTCCGATGTTCAATCCCGCACTGTCGGGGAGACGTACTGCTTGTCTTGTGGGTTTCTTGTAGATAGTGGTCATGTACTGGAGATTATTCCTTTTTGTAACTTTAATCCTTTACGGACGTGTTTTGTTTCTGTTGGTTTAAAAACATGGCTTAAGTCTTGTAGTGACATTCATTTAACAAAGTAGGTTGTATTTATAAAAACCGGTCAAGTGCGAGTCGGATTCGCACACGAAGGGTTCCGTACCATCGTACATGTACATAAATGTTTCTTGTATGCCGCCTTTTATTTTTAATTTTACATTTATTATTTTTTGTTATAGCGGCAATAGAAATATAAACTGTGAAAATGTGAAAATTTCAATTCTCTACCTTTTACAGTTCATGAGATACAGCCTGTTGACAGACAGACTCACAGTGGTGGCTTAGTAATCGGGTCCCGTTGGCCTCCTTCAGGTATGGAACCCTAAAAAATAATGTAGGTCAGTTTAACAAGATGAGCTATACGATCGCACGTAAGGTATTCGTCCACTTCTCCGTTCCAGTGCCAAACCGTCACCACCCTGATACAAAAAAATAAAGGAAATGGTCAACTGTCAAAAATATTAAAACTCTGTCAAAGCAGGGCATTAGTCGTACAGGTCTTATTACCTGTGGAGAGCTTAGGATAGCTGATACAATTATACGTAGATACATCTATATTATCACGCCCGTATCTCTAATGAGGTAGGCAGAGCCACAAGTAATCATAAGAAAACTTACATCCACTCCTGAAACGAAAGTCCCAAGATGAATTTTACTATTGTGAACCATGGTGACAGGCGATCAGCCCATCGTCCATATTGTAGATGGTCCATCATGTTGGAGAGAATCCCTTGGTCGACTTTTACGACATGCTCGGGGAGAGAAACAGCTGGACGCATTCTAATTTTCTTTAATAAAATAATATGAGTGATATAACAAGCATTATTTGATTTCCTTATTAAAGCAATTTCATTATTTATGTACTTCTACGAAGAAGCATCATGAGAAAATATTGAAGCTCCTCGTACCTACAATAAATTATTCACTGGGAGAGATTGGCGATCTCATCATCTCCCTGCCCTTATCCCACTTATGGTCGGTACAACATGTTTTTATTATTACAAGGTTTTATTTAGTTTGCCCTGTTAATTATTTTTTAGCTTTAATTACATTATTGTCTTTCTTTTCAATAAAACGATTAAACTTAATAAAAAAATTACAAATATTATTCTATTCATCTATCAGTCGTTATTGGCTATGTATTAAAAAATTGTGTGCTTTAAGGATACTACTACTCGTGTTACTAGTTATAGAACCAGTGTGGTGAAAGCATTTAAGAGACAGCGCTACGGATTTTGGGTGTGTAAAAGAAAGAGAGTGAAGAACTATAGAAATCAAATAATTGTGAATTACATGTAAACTACAAAATGAATCAAATCACTGGTTTCAACAAGTAAAAAAATAGTTATTTACCTACCTATCAAAATAAAATTCATCTGAAAATATAGTAGGGTTCCCATAATCTAGATCAAAACATACTCAATACATGGATTTTTCAAGATTTATTTTAATCGTATTTTTTACTTTTATCGTATTTTCACTTTGAGAAACCAAAGAAAAATATTTAAAATATGATTTTCTTTTTGAATCAACACGTTTCATGAACGTATAACAGAGTTCTACATCGAGTTTTGTGAGCAAATCCGGTACTGTACACGCTTGAAGTGCGCCTTAAAGGCAATCTATGTTTAAGCACTACTATCATTAAGGATTAATTCTTACGATTGTTTCTCTGCTGGACTGGAAGTAAAGAACAGGCAAAAAATGCGTCCTTCTCTCCCCGACCATCGTCGACTAAGGGATCGACGGATGACGACTCGTTCACTACCATAGCAACGACAGACAACGTTTCTGTAGTAATGAACGATCTATCTTTCTTTAGTAGAACATTGGAACGGGCAATAATCGATCTGTTACTTTGGTTGTATCGCCGCGCCTAGTGTTGCTATAAACGTCTCTGAAAGCTAACTAGCAATAAGACTTTCACGCCATAACTGACACCTATAAATGGATACTACAATTTATAGCATACCTTAGTAATTGAATAACGGTATACTCAGACGACTACAAAACTATTAAAAAAACCTAGTCAAGTATTGTGACAAATAACTGTTACTTATACCCGGTTCTAATATTCTACCAACGGAAGACGGCTCGTTCATTGCTATAGCAACGATGTTAACTATCGAAAAGCGCCATACATTTGGAAATGAACGATCTGTCATCTGTTAGTACAATATTGGAACCGGGCATTCATGGAGCAGGTATTTACGAACCTACTAGCTTTATTCACGTGGTACCAGGATAAAAAGTACCTATGATTTTAACTACTATTCCAGATCACGAAGAATGCTTTAACCAAGTTTCATTCGATCTCGCTCAGCCGTTTCGACATGAGCTATGACATCCAAAATTACTCACAAAGTTTAGGATTATTAATATTAGGACATCCGACAGTTTTTTTAGAACTAGACTACTACTTTAACCGACTAAAAAAAGAGGAGGTTCTCAATTCGTCTGTATTTTTAGGTTTCTGTACCCGAAGCCTCCGCTGTCCTTCCGTCTGTCTGTCTGCGATCTGTATCTCGTGAACCATAATAGGTAGAGAGTTGAAATTTTCACAGAGTGTGTATTTATATTGCCGCTATAACAACAAACAATAAAAAATAAAAGGGGGCCCCGTACAAGAAACATTTATGTAGGTACATGTACATGTACGGAACCCGTCGTGTGCGAATTCGACTCGCACTTGACTGGTTTTTTGTATTCTCTAATAGGTAACCAATTTTGTATTTCTTTTTTTTTAAATAACATAATCTTGGAGTCAGAGTAAGTACTTATTCATTTATTAGAAAGGAAAGGACAGCTAATGATAGTTTAAGTAGCTAATAACATCTAGAAAGCTAACATAGACTAATGTTACTTGGTCAGACCTCACTACACAGTACCCTTTTTCATTTATGTCCGGTTCCAATATCGTACTAATGGACGAAGGATGATCAATTTTTACATAGCAACGTTGTTGCCTGCCAAAAAGTGCCATACGTTTTTTGTCAGAAAAATAACGCGGCTATACCTACCATCCGCTTCCGATAGTAGAATATAGGAATCAGGCATTAATGTTCATTCTCGTAACCTTGCATCAACCTGGGAAAGTGATGCTCGGGGAATGGAAAGAGTGATTACGGTAGATGTGTATTACTAAAAGTATCGAAATGTGTAGGTATTATTTTGGATGTTTTTTTATTAGTTTTTCCGACTTTACGAGAATGAAGCACCTGAATGATTCACATATTCAATAGACATAATTATCACAATAGATAAAAATATTGTGTCAGATTTTCGGTATTTATTTAATGTGACTTCATATCTATTTCCTGAAAATTTAATCCCAAGTTTAGGTCGGGAAAGGTAAACGTTTAGTGACCTTTAACTAGTAGTAATTTGTAAGAAGAGTTTTAACTACCCTCGCTAATTGGTTGACATTTAAAAACAGTAAATCATAGTGAAACATTCCACTTTAAAACACATTACTTAAAACCTGATCATTGCTATAGGAAATTATAATAAATAATAAGGTAGCAGGTCCGCAGGTATATGCGGACGAAGCCTGGACGCACTTTACTTCTCTAAAAGCTTTTTAAGTATTCTGCGGAGGAACTTTACAGCGTAACAAATGTTATTCCGTCATCTTGCGGACTGGGCGCAGCTGGGCAAGTGGGCGCACTTTTAAATTATTATTGATTTTATGACGCGAAATACATATAGGTACGAATGTATAAATAAGCTGCCGGATTGCGACAACGATTAAAACAAACTCTTGTGACATAATGACGGTGGCCTCATCGCAGCGACGAACGTTTATTTGTATAGGTTGTCGCTGTCGCGTATCCAATGTGGATGAGGCATAATAATATGTCGAATAAGTATGTATCATACCTACTCAATCCTTACTAATATTATAAACGCGAAAGTTTGTATATATGGATGTGCGGATGTTTGTTACTCTTTTGTAATAAAACGGAATTTGGAATATACATAGTACGTGTGCTGGATTAACCTATAGGCTATTTTTTATCCGGGTACCACGCGAGCGAAGCCGCGGGCGACAGTTAGTACTCAATATATTTATTGCTTAATGTTTAATCTGTGGTGGAAGTGATTGCTCGCCACAATGGTTACACCGATTTCCTTAAAAGTATGAGTTTATAAGTTAGACTATTTTTTATTATTATTTCAGCATACAAACAATTTAAAACCTAATATTTTTTATAATAGTAAAAATACATTTCTGTAAAATTATGCTTTCGTAGTCGTATCGTTCTTAAAATTTTGTTGCAATCTGTTTTGTTGCTTTCAAAATACAAAAAAATACACCTGGAAAAATGACTAACGTTTATGAATGAAGAGTAGACTAGACGTAGACAGCAATAACAAGATATTTCTCAGTTCCACGTCTAGAATGAATGGAAGCAATGTAATTATGTTGGCTCGTCTGTATTAATAACGTAGTTACGCTTACGTTCTGAGGAGCTTATTGCAACGTTGGTGGAAGAGGGGTTAGCTTTAGGACTTAGTCATAAACTTGATGGACGGCCGTGTCTGATGATACTGCGATCAAGCATAGATCAAGATTAAGCATTCGGACGAATTTCAATGACCCTGGCGGCTTGGTCCTGGTCTTTAGAAAGAAAAAAGCTTGTTGTTTTTGAAAATGTTTTCCAAACGGGAGACACAATTTATGCTAACAAACCGCCCATACTTAACCTAAAACTTACTTTTTCATTGCATGTTTATAGAACTTTTAAGCAGTACTAATTAGTTATAATTAAGGTGTGAAAACTTATGTTGCGAGGTAAAGTAATTTAAGTAAACTTACTAAAGTAATTTCAGCGTAAAAATGAAAAATGCGCGACAGTTTGTTTACATAAAATTCTTTCTTAATTCTTGTATCTCCAATTTGGCTGTAGTATATTATGGACAAGCTTCCGTACGCAAAGGTTGGCTAGCCATGCCGGTTTAGGCGTAGCTTATTTTGTATGTTTTTCTAGCAGTATTGAGTCCATACGTTGATTTAAACGGCTGTGAAGCTCTTCACATGAACGATGTTTACTTTGACTCACGACAGGCACTCAGGACGGCATTTTCAAGTCAATGCTGTTTGAAGCCGTCACAGATATTATTTTGTGAGATTCAAAATTATCTTAATTCTCGAAAAACTTTACCTTACCAAGTGAAGATCCTATAACCTACTTGAACTACTGTCCTACTAAGATAAAATAATTCAATAGCAGCTAAATTCTCTGTAGGGACGAATTATATTCAGTCCTTTCACCACACGGTTTCACACAAAAGACCAAGACTTATAAAGCTCTAGTGATTTGACCTATATGCACTCATCATCATCATCATCTTCCTGCCCTTATCCCACTCTATGTGGGGTCAGCACAGCATGAACCTTGGATCATGCTGTAAGAGTTTTGGCTAAGGTGTTTTATGACCGGCCGCCTGCCTGACGTCAACCGTCCTTGGGAATACTTGCTTATTGTATCTCATCATGTTGGAGGACACTATCCCTTAGTCGACTTTTACGACATGCTCGGGGAGAGAAGCAGCTGGATGCATTCTATGTCTTTTATTTACTCCCAGTCCAGCAGAGAAGTACAAGTTGACCTATATGTACTCATGGCTAATAAATAAAATTGTAACTGAACTGTAGTGTATAGTGTATACACAATTACCTTGCATAGTTACCTAATGTCAGGGCGGATTTATGAGTTTCCAATAGGTCAGACTTGCTTAGCTCTGATGTCATTCTTCGACCCAAGTGGGTGTTAATTACCTAGCGAGCGTATATTGATAGTGAAAATCACGTTTCTACAAATACATTGACGTGGTTTGAATAATATTGGTACTTTATGATTATTGGAATAGTAAAATAGAGTAATAGGTACTAAGTAGGGTGTGCAAGAGTTTTAACTTAAATAAAGCCTTTAAGTAGGTATGGTCTCAGATGAAGTCATGTCGTCACTGGAAAGGAAAAAAGCTAAAGCGACGAAACGGTATTTTCGATTCAAATTTTAAAATAGTGTTTTCGAAAATACCATTCGGGTGCTTTAGCCTTTCTAGTGACGAAGTGTAAGAATATATTTGTTATGCTTAAATGGTTGGGATACGTTTATGGGACTTGAAATAACGTGTAAAGCAAATTAAACTTCAATGTTGCAAGAGCTGATAGTAATATAGGTATGTAAGTGTATTATAAAAAACACTTTTTTTGCATTTACTTCACCTTACAACCACGATAATATAAAAATGTATGGGAAAGTAAGATTAATTTGTAAAAAGGTTACATATTGTCCTATTTTCAATCCATTGAAACCTGTTGAAAGTATATCCTGTCTCGGAAGATCAATGACGTATTGTCTAATGGATTAGTCCACCATTGTTCACCGACGTAGGTATAATACGTGCTTTAATGGAATTACAGTTACATTGGATGACTTGAGAAAGATTTTTGGGAGATAGATAAGTCATGGGTTTAAATTCTGAGAGGACAAATACAATGCGGGCATGAAGTAGCTTTGTCCACCGCTGTCCTTATGCCTGGTTCCAATATTCTACTAGCGAAATACGCATCGTTCATTACCATAGCAAGGTTCTGTCGAAAAGTGCCATACATTTTTTGACAGAAAAATGCTGCTGATGGCGATGAACGAATCGTCATCCGTTAGCAGAATATTGGAATTTTTCATTAGTCGTTCATTTTCCATTGTACTCCTTACCTCATCAGTAGGGAAGACTATGGCTTAGCTTGCCATTTTTTGATATGGAAATAACAACATTGACATTAAACAAAATAAGAACTACCTTACTAAATCATTTTCCATTCATAGCGCTCGCTCAAAGATCTAAGTAAATATTTTTGCGAAGCGCCGGTTAGTGCCGGCAATAACGTCGACGAATGTAATGAGGAAATCTTTCTGTCACATTTTCATATTTATTACCCGTGATATAAGGTTGTAAATCGTGTGTGGATTGCAAGTGACAGTTGTAAGTTTGCAATTGTGTCTGAACTCCGCGCCGCGGGGACCGGGATAACGAGCGCAATCGGCGCCGGCGATCCTCCTTGAGTCTTAAAAAGTAGCTTTGATATTTTCGCGCTGAGTTGATTTTGGCCATTTAAATTGTCTAGAAGGATAAGGAAACACGTAGAAAGAAAACTAAATAAAATAAATAAAAATATTTTATTTCAGACAAAAAAAATCCATCGGTAATAAAAATTAAGACTAAAACTAGCTAAAACTAAAACTAACTAAACCTAATTATAACAAAAAAATAACTAACTAACAATAAAAAACAGGCAGATATAAAATAAAGGCAGATAGAAATGAAATTAATTAATAGGAATACTTTACAAAGTCCACCTGATTAGTTGAATAGGTAGCATTCGCCCGCAGAAATTGATAAGTAAGTATTAATGAAAACAAACATGAGGAAATCTAATAATTTTGTAAAAACTTTTGAAAGCTATGTACAAAATCCTTCTAATGCGTAGGTAGCTTTACCATCACTTAGCTACAAAGCTCTTGGCATTTCACAAACGTATATCGTATTTTATTACAGCCCTTGACATGTCTCGTTGGAAACTTATAATTAAACTGACGATGTTTTCCCGAGCAACAATTAATTAGTCTATAACTGCAATAACGGGTGCACGATGAGACGGGACTGCACAACTTAGATTAGAAAGTTACGTACATGTAACTAACGAAAAGGGTTTTGAAAATGGCGAGCTCAGTGAAGTGTGCTTCTAATTTCACTTTAAATTTTATGTGCAAAAGAAATGCTTCTAGGTAAAAAAAATTGTTGAAATATTCCAGATCATCGTTTTAACTCATGGTTCATAACTTTGCACAACATATAAAACAGTTTTTGACAATAACGCAACTAAATACATTTTTAGCCAAAATTGTTGAACGCAGAATGCTTTTGAACTTTAAAAACGTTCATTCAACAGAATTCCCGAGCATTGTTTTATTTTAGGGCGGTAAAACTTTACGTCGCAGGATATAAAAAACAAAAATAATGACGCTGCAAAAAGTAATGCGACGTTTATCCCCAACGCCCAAACAATTCATACCTCAAATGTCAGATTAATCTAAGGCTTCGTGTACACCGTTGATTGTGCGAATAATAATCCGAGAAGAGCGTCTAGTAGTCCACGATAGCTTCAAAGCCGAGCGCAAAGGAACAAAGCCTCCAATTACCCGAGCGGGCACGCCGTGGGCTTTTAGTGAATAATGAGGCCGCTTATCCCAGCGGATGACGGCTTCACTAGAATTATTTTTGAGTGGGACTGCGCGGACCACCCGAACGCCACTCTAGGGCCTGGCTACACGTTCACACTCTAAGGACAATCCTGAGCGAGTAAGGTGCGCTTGCACGGAGCCGCGACTTAAACGCAAACGTAGAATAGCAGCAAAAACTAGTTTTGGTATTCAAATGAATTTACGGATAAGAGCTGTTTAGATTATCTTTGTTTTAAAATATTTTGAAGAAGTAATTCTTAGCTTGACTTTATCTTAACTCGAATTTTCACATGTTACTTACCCTGCAAAGGAACATGGCTTTGTAGAAAAAACAAGAACCTTGAAAAAAGTTGGGACTAGTAGTCGCAGTTATCGGTCGCTGGTCCTTCACTTTAGTTTAAGGAACCATCTACATTGCACGAACTACGTCGGTAGAGTCGCGGTCACTGCTTCAACACAATTTGTCTCATGCTCTTTCGCCGAGTCCCTCACTTTGACATTTAACACAAAACAAGCCTTTTCAATGTCGCCTTCATACCTTGGCATAAAGGACACTTTACTCTGCTGGAACAAGAAGGTTTCTAGCTTAAACGTGAAAAGACTAAAATAGACTGAATACATTTTGATATGAAACAAAGGGAAAGGAATACATAACTGTTATGAATAAGTAGGTATTGAAGGTTAATTTGGTAAAAATAAATGTGTTTATTTATTGTTACCTAAAAATTTAAGGTTCAGCATGCTACACACCATGATGTGTAGTTAAAAAGATCAGAAGAGGACTAGTAAGGTGAAAGGATTTTTTTGTATGTACTTTACTTATAATTATTATCTACTATCATTTTGATTAACAATAGTAAGGTAGATACATGTTTTATTTTAACATTAAAACTTAAATCTTTCCTAGCCTAAACCGCTAGTCCTAAAGACTGGAAATCTGAAGGGGGCATTTCTTATAGCACCTATACATACACTAAGAAAGACTTTTTGAAAACTTCATCTCTAAGGGGTGAATAGAGTTAAACGTTTGTATGAAAATCCTATTTTTTGAACTTTCAAACTTGAAACTTAGCATAAATTCTCTCCAATGTATTTAATAAAAATCTAAATCCCCGAAACGGGGTCCAGGGATTGTCAAAGATGGTATGGGAACTTTTTAACGGGTGGTCCGATTTGCTTGAAACTTGATTTGGATTAATTCAATATAAAATGATAACGACTTTAGAGGTTTACCAAAGAAGTGCAACGGGGTGTCAAGGGTGTTCAAACACGAGATGCACCCATAATCTACTCTACGCGAGTGAAACCGCGGGCATTCCATTAGTCCATTCTAGACTATTTATAAAGATATTGAGACATTTCAGAAGCGTTGTTTGCTTTCACTAAACTTATCACTTACTCAAGTTTGAGAGTATCAAAGGAAACCAGAATAACAGGGGAAGTTTTTGGTCCGAAGATAGGATCCTAAGTAAACAAACCAATTTTAAAACGTGTTTGCTGACGGATTTGACGGTATTAGGGTTGTCTGATAATAAAATCTATCGCCCAGAGTTCATTAGGGCAAGCTTAGTTGAATTTTCTTAACGGGCAACGTTTTAATGAGATTGCCGGGAAAATATCGACGTAAACATGTTGTTTACAGAAGAATTTTTAGGTTCCTATAGCCACTTAAATATGGTTTATGGAAGCCTGGATTGTGATCTTTTAAACCATGCATTACTAAATTGTTCGATTAAGATTTCGATTAAGGGTTTATTAGAGAAGTGGTTATTTTAGGTGAAGCCTTTATAAAGTAAAGCACAACTCTATCTTTTACTGACGTCAGATGCTTCAAAGTGAAAAAAATCATTTCAAACTGAAAGTCATTTTATTCAGTGAAGATAAGGACCATTTCAAGGTGTTGAAACTAGGTACCTATCTACCAGGATTGAACTCTAGTGAAGCTATAGTGATAAAATAAATTTGTTTGCGCAGAAAATAAGCAAGGAATAATAAACAAAGATAGCGAAGTGCCATCTAATGTTAGGATCGGTTTTATAGGCCATTATTTTATTTTTTACGTTAGTCTTCCCGTTTCAGGTGTGACGTTAATTTTCTTCCAACACATTAAAATAAACTTTAACGGTACAGAATGATGGCACAGCTCAGAATATGGCTACACCACTTTAAAAAGCTTTATAAATAGAAAACATCCCAACCATTTTCCCAAAATTTTTTATGAATAAAACTTTTTCTAAGAGTCCTAAGTACTCTTTCATGGGTTTTATGTTTTGCTTCAAATTATTTTTTAATTACTAAGGCTGCCTTTACCGTCATAAGCCGGTGATACTTGAAGGTTACAATAATTCGCAAAACCTAAGTAGACAATAAATAGAAATACCTTAACTACTAGAAATATTTTGTGGTAGAGATTTGTTTTATTATTTCAAGAAACATGGTACCAAATGCTAGCCTTTCTATTACTACTGTCGATAGAAGACGCCATGTTTTATTGTGAGTAGCATTTCTTGACACAAAATTGCGAATTAAAAGAAAATTCACGTTTTTATTACGTCGTAATGTCGGTCCGGACGATTCCGCTGTTTAGTGGCCGTATTCGAAATGCTCCGACTTTTGATATTCGATAAGAATCAACATATTTAAGCTTATGTTTGACCGTTTTATGGTTTATTATTTTAATAGAAGACCTCGGTGTCATAGCGTGCGAATGCTTGGCTGAGACACGAGATGTGCGAGGTCGATTGTCACTGTGGAAGAAATATTTCTTCGTTTTTGTTGTGGTACCATGGTACTCGTAGTTTCTGACACCCACAATACAGGGTATCTTAATAAATGTAAAAAGCAGTAATTATATTAATTACCTAGAGATAAGTTGGCCAATGCCACGGAAGCGACTACTGCTGAGGCGCTACAGTAAAAAATAAAATAAATTGATAGTGAAATAAAGGCTTTTTAAGTTGTTTCTAGGATAATCCGGCTAGAAACGCAAGGAAAACATTTTGTTGAAGAAAAAACAAGCAAAATATTAATTGATCCCGTGCGCCACTCTAAACACTTTTCCTTATGATGCATTTAAGTTACGTTAAATTTTTTTGTTCTTTTATTAAAAGTGACAACAAACGATCACAAAATTTTTGTCTGTTTTGAGAATTCACACGCTTGTGATCTTGTTTTGTTTTAACAGTTTAAACATAACAATTTTAAGTTTTTTATAAAACAAGTAAACAATCATAAAGTAATAACAGCAAAACTTCGTGTAAATTGATGTAATAATCATAATCATAAACTTGTTGGAATAAAAACGAGGTAATTTCGCCCTTTGCAAAAAATCGTTCAAAACGCTCGTCTTGAACGAGCATAAAAAGAAAATTTTATTCACTCGCATAGCCCGTCCTTTGTAGACACTACAAAAAAACGTCACTTTGCAAAGGCGTATGCCATACTTTATGCTATTTTAGAAAACGTACTCTATTCCACAACAGACAAATTAGACTTTTTCTCCCACCACGTCAAAACAATTTTTTAAGAGTTTTAGAATCAGTGTTCGTCCTTTTGGTCTATAAAATGCATAACGTCAGAGATCAGGGTTAAATGTAATGGTGTAGTGGTCCATTTGGGTTGGGCGTGTGGGGCGACGCAGTCAGGCGAACGCAATTTGTAGTCCATTTCTCTCGCATGCCTCGCGACACTTCTACGGATTGGCGAGAAAGATTTGTATGGACATACTAATGGTGTTAGCTAAATACATACTTATTTATATATTATTCATATTTTTTGCGGACTTTTCACACAGCACCATACCATATATACCATGCATTAATAAGTCAGCTTATACCTATGTCACGGGATCCACCAGGGAAGTCAGTGTTATGTATAATGTTTACTCTAGGAGATATGTACTAACACAAAAAGACATCACAAAGACATCGAAATAAGGTCGTACATACATAGGTATTTTACTTCAGTTGTTTATAATTCAGTTTTGTCCCTGTAAGGCTTCTAGTTTGAAACTTAAAACAGTTTTTGCAATTTTTTCCTATTTCATGATTCAAAACCATGTAGCAATCAAATAAAGGGCTTCATTTTGAAGATGGTAGGTACAGATAAAGTTGTATTTGATACAAAGGCTCTTTATTTATTTATTTATATATGATCCTTTAATAAATATAATATGTACTTGTTGTATATAATGGTAGTAGGTAGTCTTCATTCGTTCGTGCGTCGCCAAAGCCTTGGGCTGAAAATCAGCGCAGTGAACTTTTTCACTGCACACGCTGAGCCCAAGACTTTTCGCCCAACTGTACACGGCAGCGTTCCACATCATGCATGCACTGTTGTACTTGCTCTTGTCTAAAATTAGTTTAGTTATTATTTTGTTACTCTTTGTGTCTAGTTATTAAGTCTGTTTTTTTTTTGTATTTGTTGTTGTGTACAGTTTCCGCGAATAAACGTTTGTCTATGTCTATGTCTATGTCTATAAAGTAAACTTTTTGTTCACACAAAAATTAGTGTTTCGGTCGGGCCTGTCCACTTGTGCATAAAATAACTATAGTCTATGCTTTGTCCGCTCGCTTCGCAGGATGCAATTTGCCGGACATTTCTCATGTGTGTCCTCGTAACAAAGCCACGATTCCAGCTGACGTAAACTATCGATAACTCTGCGGAATTAGTGTTTTTATAGTTCACAATGAAAAAACCTTAATCGGTTTGCGTTCCATCCATCTTTCTGAAGCAATTTTTAATAGAATTTGAGAGTTGTATCGTATTCTGTGTCTAAGAGATCGGATCTAGGGACTTACACTTAATACGGGAGCATGAAGTTTGTAGCTAAAATTAGCCCAGAGATTTAGTATACTGCATTAACATACACGTACGTGTATGTTAAATGTAGGACTTAATGAGCAAATACATGAGTATTGAATTTACTACAGCTAAAATGGGGTGATGAAGTTTACATCCCTAAATCTCTTGGCAAATTTCAGCGTAGAATTACAAAACCGGCACGGAATTCTCCGGGCAAGGCCCTACTCGCTCTTACCACTCTTTTGTTCTTATTGTCACGCTTTTCAAGCTTTCAACCTTTTTACGAAGAATGGCCATAACTAGCGCACTCGCAGTGACGTCTCGTTAGACTTAACTCGATAAACGACGGAATGGTTGAAATAATTCGAATTCTGTGTTAGAAATTGAAGGAAAGATTGAAAGAGGGTTTTTCGCGAATTATTATTACGTGATGCCGACAAATTGCTTGTGAACTTGTTTATAAAGATCTAAGTGCTGTAGTTAGCCAAATATAATGACACAAAGTCATTTTACTCGTATAAGGAAAAAATACAATCTACTTTTATGAAAAGCTATTAGGGTTTTTGTATCTTTTTGTAACGGAGGGATTAGGAACATTTTTAATGGGCAGCGGTAGATAGCTTTATCGTAATTAAAAAGGTTTTTTTATCTATTTAGATGTGTCTAATTATTTTAGAATAAATATTACGTCTCAAGTCTATCAAACAATGATAACCCAATTATATTAGAAAGGGACTACCGATTCTCTTCGTAAAACAAAAGTGTGTTAGGAAGGTATCTATCTATTAACAGTATAAAATATATTACCAAAAAGTTTGCAAAAAATACCGTAAAACCATTTTGTGAGTTTGTATCTATATAGATACATACGAAAATATTTACGCTTCATCCATTTACTGTAGGCACATAAGCTCTAATGAATTTCGTACAAAAGCAGGCAGCACGCCAATTCCAAACCTTCCGAAGACAGAGCGTCCTACCCGTCGCTCATACATCGAGGGCTCTATGGCTCATAGTTTGGGCTCCATCGCCGGAATGCAATTCAAGCATAGCTGTGGCAGACATCGGTCGATAATTGCATTTTGCGGTCGGCCTGCGTTCCACTTGGTCTGGTCTATATCACTCTGCTACAACCTTTTTTGATTCAGACTTTATACGCAATACAACCCAAATCATAATCTATGGTACAATACTTAAATATCAGCTGAAAACGAATGCGCTGGTGTCTGATTAAAGGAAAATGGATCGTGATTTGCTTAGTGTAAGATTTAAATTTGCTTGCAGCTTTGTCATAGATTAGTCGGTGCATGCTTATTGGAGTGAAACTTCTGGAGTACTCTCTCTTCTTCTGTGCCTGGCGGCGAACACGACCGATTGAACGGAACGCAAACAAACTGAAGTTTTCTTCAAGAAAATTCCGATTGGATAAACAAGATACGAGGCAGTTGTACACTCGGTGGAACAAATAGTTTCCATGGTTGAGTAGAAATGGGTGCTTATTAGCTAACGCTTTGGTAAAGAAGCCAATTTTCACTTTACAATGTTTAAATGGAAACCTGTTGTGTCACTGTAGCTTTTAACTTTACTTTTCTTATTTTAATAATAATCATATTGTGATTCAGGACTTATGGTCCAGCAGATTAAAATAAGGTAAGTAAAACTAAATACAACCTTCCACAATGTTTGTTCTACGGTCATATTGCAACAAAAATGAAATGCCTATTGCACAGTCCAGCAAGATTAAACGCTGGGACGTGATACATGCCACTACTTTGTTTTTTAGGGTTCCGTACTCGAAAGGTGCTAACGGGACCCTATTACTAAGCCTTTTTTATACGTCCGTCTGTCTGTCTGTCCGTCATCCTACCGTCCGTCCGTCCATCTGTCAGCGGGCTGCATCTTATGAACCGTAATAGTTGAATGTTGAAATTTTCACAGAGTGTGTACTTCTATTGCCGCTATAAAACCAATTAATGAAAATAAATTGAAAACTAAAAGGAAACAAGAAACATTTATGTACATGTACGATGGTACGGAACCCTGCGTTTGTGAATTTGACTCGCACCTGACTGGTTTTTTTTTAATTATACTGTAACGACAGTCAAATAGTTGCAAGTTTTCTTATGATTACTTGTGGCTCTGCTCACTCCGTTAGGGATACGGACGTGATAATATGTATGTATGGGAATATTATTTATATTCGCATAATGTAATTGCAAGTAGAGTCTCAACTTAGCTCCAGGCTATTACAAAAACCGTGTATGTATGTAAATTTAATAAAACTGTCATATATCCCGAGAATTACGTCTTTGAAATGTCAGAAAATAGAGGGTAACAGAGTATAGAGGAAATTAGGTATTTCGATAGACTGCCTCGCTTTATTCAATTGTCAACTTTGTTTCAGGAGCCTCATTGTGTAACGATCATCGTAAATAGGTTCGATCGTTAATCAGAAACAGACTTAAATTCATCTAAATCCTAAATAATTTAAATGAACCCTGTGTTTTTGATAAATACATGATTTTTGTTTATAACCATCGATTTAATAATATGGCTCTCTTGATAATATTATTATAATGATCACCAACGTCGAGCTTTTGCAATAATAGTATGTACATATCTGCATAATTAGCTGATTGATTCCATATAACTATTCAAAACCTTTCAAAGAAGTGTTTAAAATATGCAAATATTGATAAAGTTTTATTCACGCATGCATTTCGTAATGTTATAATATAGATGCCTTAGAGCCGTGGCTTACAAACTATTCCTTATTGCTGTGTAGTTACGGTCATGTTTTCTGTTCTAAAGAGCTCTCAGTCTTAAGCTTATTGCATTCACAGCGTCCTTTCGTTGCAACTTTCTCAATGTTATCGGTAAAAGGAGGATAGTTAGATTATATTGAGAGATAAGGCACGTGTTTTACTATGGATATTACCGAATAAACGGTGCATGGCCAATGTCTTAAGCCTCAGCCGCATGCTAGGAAAACGACACAGCGACGTGGAGTAGTGTTTGAAGACTTAAGTACTTAGTTACTCATATTTTTGAGTTACTTCTAAATTATTCAATTAAATTGCTTGTGACGTTAAAAACCATTCGTTACAATAGATTTCATATTGACAGTTTTTGTGATATATATCTAGAGTGACTCTATGTTTATTCCCTGATCATTAGGTTATCGAAATGCCAGAATAGAGCCATTTCAATGAGTCATCTTAGTATTATTATTCCCAAAACCGAACCCTTTAGCTACACTCTATACGACAGCTTCGCCGAAACCCGATAATGTAGCTGCAGGGGATGTGGTTATCAAACTTACTCGTAGATGTAGGTTCGAGATTTGTGTCTTTGTCTTTCGAGTGACAAATTATATGGCTGTACCTGTCACTCTACATGTTCACTGAAGTCTTATAATGTAACCGCGGAGTTATAAATACGTTGCCAAATGATGTGCAGACATAATGCCAGGTTTTTTTCTACTAACGGACGACAGGTCGCTCATTAGCATAGCAACGTTGTCACCCGTCGAAAAGCACATATTAAAATAAAAAGTTGCTATGGCTATGAACAGAATATGATCTTCAGCTTGACGCATCTAGTAATTTTAGTTTTTTCTAGTAGAATATAGCTACCGGGTATTAGTCAAATCGTTTGACATTGGCGAGTTACTCTTAAGTCGATAAGAATAGTAATACGTTCCAACTAGCATAAAGTTGCCTACGTGGTGCAGTAAGTTCGCGTCAGCGTCACGTGTTTGGCTAAGGCTTTATCCCATCCAAAACAGTAACTTGCTCACCTATCTACGGCGTGCTACGAATAATACGTACTTTGTGTGATTCTGGCTCCATTCCAAGGCGCCTGAAAGTTTGCGAAGTGATTTAGATTATGCTGATATTTTACACTCTACTATGGTTTATCGAACCTTTAAATTGCTTGTAGACGTTTAATATTTAAACACGAATCCCCACACTTTATTGATAGGTACAAAATCAGTACCTAAGGCATATCTACTAACGATTTTATTGAAGAACAATGAGTCATAACTACAATATAGAATCTATACGTACTGTAGTCATTTTAATCGAAAACTATAAAAAATATGCTTGAGTGTCGATGTCACAGTCTCATAACAACAATTCATTTTTAAATAATATTTTGTGAATATTTTGTCGCTCATGTTTTGAATATTTACATTCAATTTATTATATAACTTTTCATATTTAAATAGCTGGATTTACGTATGGTGTAAAATTTACGATCAACTCAACGATATTGTGTGAGATATTTGTAATAAATCCAGCTTTGGAGGCATCGTTCACATATTTTACATTATCATCGGGATCATACGTCAGTTTATCGGAAAACATGTCTGATATTTTTGTACCTGACCGCTGTTTTCTGTATTGATCTGGTTTATTAAGGTGATAATTTTAAAATAACTACCAATAGTTATAAATGACGTAAACAAAGATAAGTTATAATTTCCACACAGTACGACCAGAAAACGGATTAAAAAAACTCAAAATGTTCATGAACTTATTTGATTGTGTCAGTACTCTCAAACGGTGAAGGAAACCATCGCGAGGAAACCCGCAGCTTAAACAGCTTCGCAAGTATTGACCATGTTTTTCCTATAGACAAGGCTGACTGAGCTGAGAGGATGGTGTAGGTCCTAGACGTCTACTCCATCTAAATTAGTCCCGGGCATTACAACATCTTAGTGTTTCTCAGTTCTCTTAGTTTTCTTTCTTTGATTATATAATAACCATAAGTCTATTTTGTACAATTATTATTATGCATAAGTTTAGCCGAAACTCACAGCATTATCCAAGAATCATGCTGTGCCGACCCCACATAGAGTGGGATAAGGGCAGGAAGATGATGATGTTTATTATGCACAAATTTGAAAGGAAGTTAAATATTTTGTAATCGCGGTATAGAAATCAAAAATGCGTTTACTTAAAACATACTATCCGTGTACAGAAAGGTGCCAAACGAGGATACGGCGTACGCAAAATGCAGTTTCAATAATAATCCGTTTCGCAGGCACTATCTCCCTTCATCGCAATATCAACCTTACCACCTTGAAATAAGGGTTAACAATAAGTCTTTGGTTTATCTTACATCGGTACTAGTTCACCCACGCATCGCCACGTGCTCAAGATACACTGAACCTTAGTGTCCCTGTACCTTCATGGTCATATTTTAATAACAAGTCTGTCGTAGAGTATTCAGTAGTGGGGTTGAGTAATCTTCAACCGATACTTAAGTTTGAGTTGTCTAAACTTGAGGGAGTTGGTATGAAGTAGGTAGGTATGTCTTTTCGTGCAGTTGGTTCCGGCATAAGACGTTTCATATTAATAGATGTTTGCGTCATTTCTATTTCATACTATTTTTAATAAATAAATGTTATTTGAGTTACCTACGGCGACATGGGACGTCAGTGAACTGAGATAAGTATAAAAAAAAGTAAGTTCGTATGAGCCAGTGGTAAACTCTTGTGACAAAGTTTTAGGCTGTTTAGTTTTTAGTATGCTTCTCATAGACAAGACAAACTTCGTACTGATTTTAAAGTAGCGAAGAACGAATCATGGTTCATGGGATATTAGTTCGGTATTGTTGCCGCAACTCGGGAATCGATGCTTTACTATTCTCCAAACTTGGACAACCAAGGTAGCCTTGGTCCAAGTTTGAGTAGGTATAAATATGTATTTAATTGAAAAGGTGATTTCGCACTACAAATCATTGCTGTAGTGTGACAAATTTAGTGGAATGCAGATGATAATTGGAATTTAATGATGGAATTCTGGTGACATTTAAGTTTCATCAGCTAGTTCTGTTCAAGTTTTTTTCGATTGGTCTGGTGTTCCAAACAAAACGTTTCATATCAGGTTAACACTAAAGGTTTTTGACGTCGTGTATCACGGTCTTCTTTTGTTTTTGATTGTGTTCGCTCTCATCTCGAGATCACTTATTTTAATCCGTTTTGATTCAAAATGAATCTTCCACTAATTAACACTATTGATCCGCACTTTATTATTTCAATATCGGGTTGAAACCAAATCAAATATTTTGTTCATGATAGGTTTGATAACCGTTTGGTACCAAGTTGAAAAGTTTTAATTTGACCACGTTAGCGGAATTTATTAAAATCAATAGGAAATACTATAAAAGCTATAATATTACAGAAAAATACGTGTGTTTTTAATGAATAACTAAAAAATATTTCTTGATTATATAGAATACTAGCTGCCGCCAGCGGCTACGCTCGCGTGGTACCTGGATAAAAAATAGCCTATAATATGTTAATCCAGTACATGTACTAAGTACCTATGTATATGCCAAGATTTATTCAAATCCGTTCAGCCGTTTAGGCGTGAAAGAGTAACAAACATCCATCCATACATCCATACATACAAATTTTCGCGTATATAATATTAGTAGGATGCAGAATTTATTTGAACAAAAATTATTTTATTTGGTAGCATACCTATATAACTGTTGCAAAATAATTTAGTTATGGAAGATTCTTTATAATTGCAAGATTAATAGTGATAGTTACCTACTTACAGCTGATTGAGCGGTAAGTCTCAGGTACTATCAAATGATAAAGCCGTTGGCAATCTACTCGCAAGATAAAAGTTAGTACCTATAACTGTAGCTATTTACAACATTATTAACCAATTCACATATATCTAATGAAATAAATCCTTTGCAACTTATTTTAGCTAAGGAGGTCAGGTTCGTAATTTTTCAAGTGTAAATCGAGACAATTTATCGCAAGCATTTACGAGCATATTTACTGCCCACCACTTAGCAACCTACTGAAGGGCCGATGTTACCTAAACCAGAATTGCATTCGCGAAAGACAGATCTTATGGCAGCTAGCTTAAAAGTTGGTTGGTCGCCAACGCCAGCTTTAACCAACGTAGACATAGCGTAGGTCTATAAAAGATATAGCAAAACGTATTCTTTTACTGGGAACCAGGTATGTCTTAAAAAACAAGATTTATAGGAACACATGCAGATTTATTACTTGCTATACACTTTTTTATTATTTGTTGGATGAGTGCAGTTTAAAAGAAGTCCCGCTTCTTATTTGGAATACGCTGGGGCTCTGATGCAAAATACCAGGTCCGTAGCTGAGGAGAGGCAGGGTAACCTTCTAAGAATTGACTGAGTCGAATTACCCAAAATTAGCAGTTTATAAAGTAAATATGATTGCTGGCTTACTAAAATGCGTAAACGTTAACAAGTAATGTGTGAGTGAGGCTGATTGCGCGATCGGTGCAAGATAACAGATGAGGGTTGTAATAGTATGCGTAAAAGCAGGCAAACATAAGCCAAGTATTACAAACATCCTCTTCATAGGTTAGCGGTGTTTGGCAATCCCTGCCAAACACCCTCAGCATGTGACTTAAGGCATTTAAATTAAAAAGACGCGGTTTTCTACTTACCTACATATATAAAAAATATGACTAACAATGTTAGTAAACACCCCAAACTTATCTAGTAAACGTATCTTTGGTTTTGTTGGCTTTTGTACCAACTAACCACTGAGCAGTTTCAACCTATGTTTTTTTTGTCGTAATGCGTAAAATCATAAAATGTGTTACTGAAAAGTAGTACCAAAATATTTTGTATAGTATTTTTTACCTGAAATAGGTTTGCGTTAGACCACACTACTTGATATTAATTAACAGTGTACTATAATACAATTCTAACCACTTCGAAGCAAATGTCAGCGGTACCGCGTTAGTGACGCCGCAACAGAGCAGACTACGCAAATGTACGGAACGTCATTCAAGCGCAATGACGCGGCAATACCTTGAGGAATGAATTATCTTTATGTTTCATCTAGTAAATGATACCTTAATAGGCTAGAAAACCAACAAACAGTAAAACAGTTTTTTAACCATAAAAGCTTTTTTTGCGTGCAAACATCTAGTACTGTCTTGTACCTCACGCTGTGCCAATTATATAATGAGAATTCCTAAACGCGAAAGATATTCACGACTCAATTAGCATACGATATTCCTGTATACGCCAATTTATTTTACACTTTATGCTTATGACCAACTTGTACCTTGTTTTCACTTATTCGTATCGACAACATTCTCACGATAAAATTGTACACCTTGTTTTGTCAATCTTGTTGCTAATCCTTGGTCTATGCGGATATCCTTCTATACAATAATCTAATAAAACTGAATGTTAAAGTATTACCTAGCAAGTATAATAGAACAACAACTATTCGAAAAAAAACGTTCACTTATGTATAAACCATGCTTTAATTAAGTATCTAAACAGTGTGAAATATAAATTTTATATTGGAATTCAGTCAGTTCTTAACTCTTTAACCATAATCCAAAGCAAATTATTTAAACCTTTTAACTTAAAGACGTTTGTAAATATTGTAGTCGTATTTGTATTGAGTGTTTACAAAAGCTGTAGCACTAAGCTTAAGGATTAACATACAACAGGTTGCAAGTTGCAGCGGATCCGATAGAGCCTCCAGTCTCAGTTGGCACGGCGGGCGGCGCGCGCGCACTTCCCACTTGTCCGTTTCACGATACCTGTGACAACTTTATACTACCCCGATTGTGATCTGCAGAATGTGAGTAACAGTGACGGAACAAAAATGTGCATTAAAAAATACAAAGCAAAAATTCGCAATACAAAATGGTAAAGGCCACTTCAATCATAGTGCTCCTTTTAATTTTCACGACGTCCGCCGACTTTGTCATAAAGGGAAAAGTTAAAAAGCGGAACACTGTAATAAAAATAAATGACATCACATCGCCGAGATGTTACGCTAACAATTCCGTGTTTAGGAACAATGATACGCTCAGGCGGATTGTGTCCGCGTCCAAGTACATTTTCACTGGGAAAATTTCAAGCGAGGTGAGAAAACGTGGGAAAGTGAGAAGGAAAATTTTTAAAGTGTTTGTTAGACGAGTGCTGAAGGGTGATGTTGGCGTTCTGAGTGATGTGCTGTATTTTGAAACTAGAACGTTAAATTCTTCGAATCGTGCTTACGTGTTGGTGGAAGGAAAGTCTTGGGGGCACGGATGTGTTACTCCGCCCCAAGGCTGGGCGGCTTTGATGTTCAGTGGTGGAGAATTTTCTTCACCGTTGAAACTGCTGGTAGAACCCGTGCCTACAAATCTGGAAACCGTACGACGTGTTAAAACAGCTCTCAAAGGTAAAACAGTACGTAATAAACTTTGGAACACGATTTATTTTGAAGAGACTAATAAAACTGTAACATTTGCTAAGCTCGGGGGCATGTTTACCGTGTTCTGTTATTTGAAAAACCATTCTTGTAATGAAAACTAATTCTGAACCACAACGTGGGAAATAAGTAAGAAAAGCTGTATGATTTACTTCTTACACAGATAATTAACATTGAGACATACGTGCCTGACGCCTACCTACCATTCGTAATTTTTCTTATATCCTTACTAGGTATATATTATATAGTACAGATAACCGTTGAACTTTTTCAGATCAGCCAGGTATGAATCTGAAATCAGTTGATACATCGACTCGAAGGAATAATTAAACATTGAAAGGCATTTTAGCATATATAGCTGTAAACTATACAAAGCTACTACTATGGTGGGGAATCATAGATGGCAGGATATTTACTTACATACTTTTTTATACACCCTCGCCGTACACAGGACAAACATATTAAATATTGCTGGACATTTCATACATCTATGTACACGTATATTCATATCACAAAACATACATTATTTATATACAAGTTCTCATTAGACCATTGTCTGTAAACGTAAGAAACTTGCAACTTTTATCACAAAATAAATATTCGTACCTATTGGATGGGAATCGAACTCATAACTTACTGCGCAGAAGGCAAAGCTAATCTCACTATGCGACAAGTCAGAATAAGAAGCCCAGCTTTTGTGTCTGTTACTGGTTAATTTTCTGGTAAACGTGCCTGAAAACCGAAAAACGAATTCTGTTTATTTTCTAGGTTACAATTTGCCGACGGCACTTTTATCTTGGACATGATTATCGGGTGTGAAGAGCCCAAAGGGAGTGTAGTAAATTTAACGTGATAGAAATATGAGTGTGGAGGCGGCATTTCAAAATTACTTCAAAGTTATTGCATATTCTGTTTGGTGAAAAATAGCAGACTTTTAATAAAATCTGACATCAAAGACAAAATATGTTTTGTAATTTCATAAAAAGAAACTCTGTTGTAGGCGGCCCTTAATATTTTGTTTAAAAGTGTATGTGTCTGGTATGCATTAATATAATTTATTTATTCATTAATTGATCCATTTTCGAGCCGATGACGTCTAAAGCACTTTGCATAGGTATGCACTTTGGTGGAACTTTTTCTTGAATTTTATTCTACAAATGTATTTTCATAGCGCATTTTTGAGTACGTGGTTGAAAAGTTTTATATCCTCTAAGCTATAAAACCTATCTTTTATTCTACCAGTTATCTGCTGTTGCTCAAGCCACTTTTGTTGCATTGTCGCGTAGGTATCTACGGAGGTACTTTGGGTGATAAATGATGACACATCAAAAAACTGTGGCCATTCGTTTATCCACGTTATAGCTAAATTATGAACACAAAGTTCCACTCCTTGGTCTGAAATGTATTCGAAGAAGCCAACGTGGGCGTAGTGGAACCGTGAGAAAATACAACCGAAAATTGTACCATTGTGCGTCCCAAGAAATAAACACGTAAAACTTTCATGTGTAGCTTCATGTTATCCAACTAAATTAGTTATATCCTTTGGTTTTGCTTTTAATGGCTGAGTAAATTGTAAGTAATCGAAATCCTGTCGGCTTATTCCGTTTATAACACCCAATCCTGTAATTGAGTTAAGATTTTAGTGTGAAAACAATTTAATTGTCTTGATCAAAGTGACTGCTTGATTGCAGCTTATCCGACAATAAAAAAACACGCAAAGATTTACGATCGCGTTCAACATTTACACAGACACAAATTCCGAGATCACCCATTTGATAGTCCAGATAAAAATCTCCGGAAGATATATTATAATGAGGACAAGGTCGGCGGTAGATAAAAACAGTCGTTCGTCCCGGAACATGGGTCCGATCCTCCGGGATGTCGTGCGCTCCGCGACGGAGTTATCGGGACCACCGACGACGATACGAGACCACTGAACCTCCCTCGACAAATTTATTGACACTCTTTCAATTAAACCTATTGTTGCCGGCAACGGAACAGTCATAACAGAATAAAACACGATAACGCGGCGCGATCCAAATGCGTCCTATCGACCGCCGCGCACCAGTCCTCGTAAAAGGAGATTTATTAAAACTATTTGGAAACTGATTCGATCGAAACCGTACGATTTGACATTTAGATAAAGAGTAAAATTTATTTTTCCCTCGGATACGCCGCATCGCTGGAGTGACAATGGAATAAAAAGGTTATAAAATGCGGCTGTTGCAGCGCAGTGGTTCGCCCACGTCCCTCGGGTGTTGTCGGATGCTCGTACTGCGGCGCGTATCTGCCGGGGACGGGTCGCAGCTGCCACACTAGCAGATAAAATGCGACTGTGTTATTACGGGCCGCTACTCGCAAGCACGTGTAAATTTCTATGTGAGAACAAGGGAGATAAGCTGGTGAGCGTGGGCGCAGAGGAAATTCACGCGGCGGTTGCCCGGCGCCGCGTTTGGCCGGAGGCGCCGTCTGTCCCTCACTCGCAAACTTCACGCTTTTTTGTGTACATAATGCAGGTGCATGCTAAACAGATTTCGTAGATAAGTGGATATTAATTTGTCTGCTTGACAGCCGCAGCTTGCAGACGTTGATTCTCAAGAGGACGTGGAATTTGGTACTTACCTATACATACCTACCTGGTTTGTTGAACTGATTTACATCAAGTGAACTTGAATAGGCTGTTGCTACCTACTCGTGTGTAGTATAAACAATACGTTTCGAGAATGGTTTGCTAAAAAAATAAGTTTCAAAATAATTAATACAATTAAATTTTGTAACTTTTAACAAAATTGAAAATCTACGCTTGTCAATTTTCCACTAAATGGAATAAAAACTAGAAAGATGTGTTCATTATTAAAATGCAAGAATTTACGACACTATAAAACACTAGCCGTTATACTTTTGACAGATAACCAGCAATCCAATCGTTCTCAACACATCTATTAACCCGTGATAGGAAATAGTCGTAGGCTCACACAATAGTCGTAAATATACACCTACATTAGATTAAAGGTTGCCTATTGTCTGAGATTTATAGCAATTACTTAAAAAAACTAATTTCTATCTGTTGTGTTTTCACATGATACCAGATAAAAACACCACCGATCCTTTTGAAACTTTTTCGATGTGCTGCAACCTTTTTAAGTATGTGTTATCTTACAATCAAACTAAATAATGAATAACATAGGAGTGTTCTGACAGTGCTCGCTTTTATATACTTTGTGGTAGATCAATAAGATGAAGATAATCTTCTTAGGACGTGACACGAGAATGAGTTATTTTTTTGCTGACGCATTGTTTTGGGGACCAAATAGACGTGTCATTCCCTTGACTGCGTGACATACCTCTGTATAATATTTTTTTATCAATATTATAAAGGATCAATAGGTGAATGTACTTTCAAGTATCAAAACGTGATCCTTTGATTAAAATTCTAGAATATAATACCTGGCCGCTAGTGGCAGGTTCTTAGAGTTTTGAATTTGTGCTTCTTTAGTGTCAATTTTGTGTGTATTTACAAAAAAAAAGTATAAGTATTATGTATCATATCAGCCATCTGGTTCCCATAATACAAGCTTTGCTTAGTTTGGGGCTAGATGGCGCTGTGTGATATTCCTGAAATATTTATTATATTCCCTCTGAAAAAGTGGATGGACTGTGTGAAGATGGTATGGTTTAGACGGGAGGGAATACAGAAATGACGGCTGACAAAGGGGAATGGAAGAAGAGAATATGCTATGCCGACCCCATATAGTGTAGGATAAGGGCAGGAAGATGATGATGATATTCCCTGTACATCATTTTAGTAGAATTCAGAAAAATCGTAAAGTACAAATATAAACATATAGCAAAAATTACCGCGTCTGTATTTTTATGTGCTTTGCTGTAAAAGATAGAATTCACAGTGTGTAACGCTAAAGCTTTTATATCAAACTAGCTTTAACCAGTGAAACTACCGGCTGAATCTACGATCTTCATAGTTGTAATTAATTCCGGTTTTATATTGCCTTATAATAAACCTTTAAAATTCTAGTTATTTCTTTTGCATTTCCCGGATTTAGTAAGTAGGTAGATATGCTTATAAGTTCAGCATGTTAGTGAAAATCTCGTTAGTGATTCGATAAAATAAAATAAATAAACACTATAGTGGAACCAACCTTTAACAACACAGTGGGTACTAACTTTATAGAATCTCTCTCTCAATGCCTGCATTGTACAAAGAATCTAGTAGATCAGTACAACCGTACGGAAAAGACGTTTTGTAGGCTGATTCCAACATTGCTGTAAAATTTACATTATACCTTTACAAAGAGCACTCCGGAGGACTACACACTCGCTTTTAGCTGAATAGAATATTGCAAATGTTAACACCACGACATGAATTTCAATTTGCCGATGGACTGTGTTCCTCTATCGTCGGGAGTCGGGTTACAATCTTGGAAAATAAAATCCTGAGCGACTATGCTACGCAGATGCCACGCGAGACGATATTGTAAAAAAATAACTAGTCAGTATTTTTTGTTAGTATCCATAATTCCTTTGGTATTTGATGAAAAACAACAAATTGAAAGTGTTTTAGAAGATAAAATATAAAAATGCTGAAGGATCTCGGAAGAGTTTTTATAGCAGTTAAAATCCATTCACAGGACAAACAGTAATAGTCATAAAACTACGCTTACTTTTTACGCATTCAACGAATTGATAACCTTTTTTTTCAAGTTGGTTTGAAGTCCAAAAGCACCTATTGTATAGTAATGTAATTTACATATTATCCATTGTATCCAACTGACTTTCCATAAAATTTAACAACGTTTCAGTTCGTGTCCTGTGAGCACCCAAGATGCTACTTTACGACGGTCCTCAAGACCAAGTTAAGGTTATGACGATAATTTAGTTTTATGAAACCCCCTTTCAGGTGGTAAAGTGTTTCAGTTCAGTAAGTTCTCACACGTGTATATTATACTAGATAGTATTATTAATTGATTTATTGTTATAGAAGTTATTTATATACTTTTCAGTTTTTTTTTTATTTGTATTGTTGAAAAAAAAGCTGTGTTGGTTTTACGGCTTGCCGATTTTCTCATTGTTTTCCTTCACTTAAGAGTATTAGTGCCATTAGTATTTTTTTAATTTAAAATCCATTGGTGAGCTCCAATGGATTTTTACCAGATTCGAACCGGATGACTTTAATAAGTTGAATTCAATTTTGTTTCAAAAGTTTTTTTAATGACACGGTTTGTGATCGTCCTGTTTTAAAGCATATAACTTAATAATTTGTTTACGTTCAGACTAAAGCTATTGCAAAAGCAAGTACCAAGAATAAATAAACCTTTCCTGCTGCCATAATGTTATTAGCTAAGTAATTACTTGGAACAGACACAGAAAGAGTTTACGACGTTTGTATACGACCTCATAAATATGCAAAAACAATTAATTAGTTAAAATCACAAAATTACGGAGCGTTTCGAGGTGCAGGTACTGTAAATTGTTCGTTAAAACAATCCACGGTCCTAAGGTAATACTGTGTTCATTAACTTGTAATAATATTTTCTTTGCGGTTTCCTGAGGTTCGTTCAGTTTTAGGACCGAACTGGGACGATCTTCTCCTTGCGAATTTGGACAAGAAATTTTGTCTTACTATCTACTTGACAAAAAGTAGAAATTTAGTAGGTAGACGACGCATCTAAATATATATATTTTCATAACGTTTGACTATAGTAGATTGTTTGGATACCTACATAATTACATAGGTACCCATTGATTTTTCGAGACAACAGGTAGCCTGTGTCTTTTCCCAAGATTCAATCTACCTCCTTGCCAAATTTTATCAAAATCTGTTCAGCGGTTTAAGACTAAAAAGGTACCAGACAGTTTCTTTTTAATTTATAATGATGACTTTCGCATTGATAACATTATTAGTATGGATCGATAAAGCAAATAGTAGGTACATTTTTATCAGTTTGTACAGCGGCAGAGATATGCGATTCTGCTTTAAATCCCATATAAAGCCTATTACGAGATGTTATGGCAATGAGAAATTCTCGACAAAGGTTTACAACTTCAATAACTTGCTTTACGATTCATATTGCGGTTTTAGCACGTGTCAAAAATATGGATTCAGACTTCTTGTGTTATATTTATCAATTGTAACCTATTGTAACACTTTTATGGCAACACTTGGTAAAATGCATTAGGTACTGTCTCCGCTGTTGGTTTTTGACTGTTGTGATTTTCAATTCTGTACTGCCAGTAGGTACTAATTGGTGTATCGTAACGTTGCATTGAAAAAAAGTTCGATATTTTAATTGTAACTTAAATTCTTGTAGGTAGGTTAGGTACTTACTTTTATTTTTACAAAAATGGGACTTGTGGACCTTTTCATTATTTTTTTAAGCACAGTACTTTCTGTACCATACTTATTATATCAATAAAATTGATTTGTATTGTATGTGTATTGTATCTGTTCATAAGTTTTAACCAGGTATTTAGTTAAAAAAAAAAAATATTCGTCTTCCTAATAACAATAAACGGTCAAAACTTAATTACATCTTCTAAGTAAGTCCTTGATGTTGCCAATTCTTGAATAGATGGGATGGTTCCAAGTTATTTTCAATTACGTCTTCAGCATTTAATAGTTAAAAAAAGCAATTGACGTCGTAAAATTTCTAGAAACGACCTTTAGTTTTTCCTAATAAATTATTCTGGTCGTATTGGCTTTGAGAACCTACCTGGACAAAATCGACGATCTGACAAGCATGCAAAAAGAATGTGATAAGAGTGAATGAAACGAAAGAAGTGAGGACTGTGGCAAGGAGATCCGTTGTATCGTTTACTTACCCTTATGAAAAATACGCTTGATTTTATGTATGTAGACAAGTCTAGTCCTTTTAATCATTCTACTCTAATGTTTCCTCTTAAACGATCCCTGATAACATAGGCCTTATAAAAATAAAGTTCTGTTCACACACATATTCGTAATTCTCATCATAATATACTAAGCGTCCAATACATTGCGTACATTATGGTAAAGGTGAAGTATTCTTTCAGTCGTTTTACTTCCAAACAAGATGGCTTGGACGGGATGTGGTGGTCGTAAAGCCGTGTTATACTGCACAGGGTGTTTCTATCATAAAAGAGAACTCGCTCGAAAGCTTTAAGGACTGGTTACACAGTATGAGTTCCTGACTTGACAGTGGACAGCTACTGTCTCGAGTCTGTATCTGTACTCGCATGATAGTAGCTCAAATCGCCTCGCCCGGGCACGCCCGGTCACAGTGCGTTATGTTGCCATGAAAGTAGACAGATAGTGCACGTGTGAACTCTCATCGTTTCAGTAGCTAATGTCTTACGAGCTACTTATCAGTTCGAAATACCTTGCAAGTTGACGTCAGAGTCACGTTAGCTGCTGCTTGTGGCGTGGTGGGGGAAGCCGAGGGATGATTAAAACCGAAAAATATTGTAGTAACTCGGATGCGAGGTACTGGCCTACTAGCACATGAGAGTAGCTCGTATGATGCGATCGCACGATGCGAGCTGGCCTAGTCAGTAGTCAGTAACTGACTAGGCCAGCTCAGATGCTAGCTCACACTGTGTAACCAGGCCTTTGGTAGAATTGAAACTCAGCAGCTAACCGTTTTAGTGGATAAGTGAATATTGAATTGCATCGTACTTTTATGGTATTGGCTTTTATTATTGTTTACACGGGATTCTTATGTGTAAACGGAAGGAGAGTATGATGTTATAATAATAATGCGACAAAGCTGAATGGTTTCGGTTCTTTCTATTATGGGATTTTAATCCAAACTTATATTATAAATGCGAAAGTTTGCATTATTAATAATAATTCTAAGGCGGTATCAAGTTCGCGGGGTCAGTTAGTTTAAGATAAACTCATAATTAACCTAAACGGAGAGTTATGTGTGAACAGGCTGTACCGACCCTAGAGTAGAATAATAGCAGAAAGATGTTAATAAATTGTTAATTTCACAATCTATAGCTACTAAGAAGTTTAAGGGTACACTCAAAACTCTGTTAAGTTAATAAAGGCAAACAAAATCTTATATATTTTGAATCAAATTATTTGTTAAAAACTCAGCAGGAGTAACCAAACATAAAAAATAAAGTTTTTTTGGTTATATAGCTGGTAATATGTCAATGTGGGAGACCAACCTTTGTCCCGATTATCCTGCGTTGTTTTTGTATTATGTTTTATCTGAATTAATGTTTGACAAGCACATGTAATTTTAGGCGCTAACCCGTTGAGATAAGGTTTATATTTGAATGACAGGGGTACCAAAAACCGATTTGTGTATTGATGCTTCTTGGAATACAGTCCTTAGTACTTTAAGATAGAGTTGTTTTTAAACGGCGAGAGGTCCCAAAAATGACTCGTGCGCAGGTAGGACGAGCGACATTCCGCCGCTTTGTTCAAAGAATCCTCCCACGCACTTCCGGATGCTAAACGTTTATTAAATTAATATTCCACTGTTAAAACAGTATTTTGGTGTCAAATTATGATTTCCCCGATCTTTCAGTATTGATAGGTATTTACCCGCCACGCCACCGAGGCCGTCAGTAGCTTACCTGATTATGATTACGTAGATATAATCAGGCGTGGCGGAGTATTTGCGACATTACTATTTTCATTTGAACTACCTACAGCTATAAAATAGATATCGTGAGAACTCAAATAATAATACTACTCATGGACTTTCCAACTGCTAAGTACCGAAGTACCTAAGTGTTAAATAATCTGTGGTGTTAGTAAGAATAGGCATAGGCATGTCCGTGGGACATGGGTACCCACTGCTTTTTCAAAATTCTTCCAGGCCGTCTTGTCGAAGCCGTGCGCGATCCAAGATCTGATTCTTATTTGACTGCACGAATAAGTATTGCCATTCAGCGTGACAATCTAGCCAGTGTCTTGGGCACGCTTTCACTATCTGATGGTCAGGTGAGTTATCTATAGATCATTTGCAATGGTCTTATAGCCCTGTTTCTTTTGTATTTTGTAAGTAAATTACATTTGTATTAGTTATAAGTAATACTAAGTAATACCTACTTCTCTCCTGGACAGCAGGGATAAAAATATATGTACCTATGTATGCATATAGGTTGTAAGTTTCTTTCTGTTAAGAATAAGTATCCCGCAAATAAATATATTTTTTTATAATTCAAGCTCAAAACTTATTTTGGCTGTCGGTCAATTAGTTTTATAAAATCTTTATTTTTTATGAAGCTGGTTCAATCTCTTTATGAATGGTATACTGTCACTGGTCCAAATTTGTCCATAAAAATGCAATGAAATATTAACTGCATTTTCTTAACAAGATTCGGCGAGATCATAAAGAGTTAATGATATTCCATTACCGGCATACCAAGTGATCTGGAGACAGCGGTAGGTTTCATACATCATAAAATACAATTTAATACTATAAATTCAAAAGTTTGTGTTAGATTGTGTTTAGGGAGTTCATCACCGTAATGTTTGATGCCCAGTTCCAATATTCTACTAACGGACTACTAGTTGTTATCTGCCGAAAAATGTATGGCATAATGTTGCTATGGCAATAAACGATTCGTCGTCCGATAGTAGAACATTGGCATCGGGCACGAATAGATTCAGGTAAAATTTGGAAAAGACATAGCGTACTTGTATCCAGATACATAGCGGGACTAAAAATGCCACTTTGAGCAATTCATCTATAGTAATTAATTTTTCGATTTTATAGCAAATCCTAAGCGATTCCTGTTATTTTTTATAATGGTCCAAATTGTACGTAATTTGATTCAGCAGCTAATTCAAATTTGGCCGTAAAATGGTCGGAATAATGGTAAACCGTAAGCAATTCAATTCAGCAGCAGATCAGATCAAGTGGCCTTTTTAACCCACCTAGAATTATTCTCCTAAAAATTCCGCACTGATCACTTTGTATATACAGATACAATAAAATTCACATTGAAACGCAGATAAAGTCTGATTTTGATAGACACATTTTAATGCATTTATTCAGCTTTCGATATAATCAAAAATAGGTTCCTAGTCTGGTTTATTTAGTCTAAACAAAACCATCGGATCTTTAGTTCAATGGGCTTAAATAAAAAATTAAGACTTTCTCTTGAACTTGAACAGAGAACATTTATTTTTAATAGTGTGATCACCGATGTCTTTTAATATTCACCAAAGACGGGTTTCGAGATCTTTAACATGATTTGTTTTTAATACAAATCATATGATATCCAGTTTTTAGTGGAGATAATTTTCATAAGCTTCTAGATTTATATCGATTACTATTTAATCTATATGGGATGGTGTTTTATCACTCTAACGGTGGGTCTACCGTGAGTTTTCTCACACTATATAAAAAATAGTCAATACTACCTACAACCTACAACCTACAACTCATCATGTACCCACTTATGGTAGAACCACTGCAGTTAAATTATTCATCTCTACTATAATGTAAGAAAAGCCAAACCGGCTCCTGGTCTCAAATAACTGGACCACAGAAGCCCACCGTAGGTCGTAATTAATGTTTTTTTATCTGTCAACATGGGGCTACCATCTGTAATGACGTACACCATCAATCACCTGCATTATAGGTGTGGTTTTGTTTTCGTCTTTATTTAAGAAAGTGAAGGTTTTGGATGATCCTTGCTTTTAACAAGTAGTTTTTGATACGTTGTTATTTTCATGATTATCACCATCAGTCAACTGACTTAAAAAGTCAACTTCTGAACATAGACTAGGTATTCCTCTGCATAGGAAGAGGTGGACAAGTGAACGTAGACTATTTTAGGTCGATCTTTAACATTCTCTATCGATTTACGACCTTACTCTTCGGAAAGTTAGAATAACAGTACAATACACATTTTTTCAAAACTAAACACTGAAGCCTCATACTCTAAAATTTGTAGGTACTAATTTTGTGCAAGCACACCGTTCTTTGACGAAAGTAAACAATAGCTACAATGAAATGAAACAGAATATTATACAACTTATTGAAAATCTATAATAATAAAATATCAGTAATACAAACTGGGCCCACACAATATTTCGGGTCTCTAAACATTTGACGAACTAAATAATGTTTCAATAGACGATGATACCCATAGATTTTATGATAGTTATAATCACTGACGTGCGGGAAACCATAAAACCATGTTCGCCTATAATCAATTCATGTCTTCGCCCAGAGACACCCACTTCGCTACAGTTGCGACAACGTGCGGGGGCCCAGATATATTGTTATAGGATGAGGTAACCGCATTACTAATTGATTTTATTCTATTGTTGCAGGTAAATATTACATAGAATGGACCAAAGAGGTTTTATGATCAAGGTCTGGGAGGTATATATGGTATACTGTATGCAAATAAGATAGGTATTATTTGCCATTATGTCATAGTAGCTGACACAGCTACTTCATATTGATTAAAAATTTATTATTTGCTGTTCGTTCCGAGTTAAAAATATTATGATACTAGCTTCCGCCCGCGGCTTCGCTCGCGTGGTACCAGGATAAAAAGTAGCCTATATGTTATTCCAGCACACATACTATGTACGTTCCAAGTTTCATTAAAATCCATTCTGTAGTTTTTGCGTGAAAGAGTAACAAACATCCATACATACAAACTTTTGCATTTATAATATTAGTAAGGATAATATCATCGTTGTTTGTACCCAAAGTTATTAACTGAAAGAAACAACAATACAAATATAATTTACAAAATACAAAAGAAACAGTCGGGCTATCTAAAGGCCGTTGCAAACGGTCTCTAGTTGCTCACCTGATCCAGATCATCAGACGGTGGAAGTGAACGCATTGAAAACCGCCATTATTTTTTAAGAAAAACAACGTTGCTATGGTACTTAACTATCCGTCATCTATTAGTAGAGTATTGAAATCAGGTACAAGACCGAATTGACGATTTGATCTAGTTATTTGGATGACCGATGTTAATAAAGATCAATCACTCGAAACATTCGAAAGGGATATTCAGCATCATCAGTCAATCATGATCAAACATGTCAAATCTACGCATTAGTGCCTTACGAAGACTAGCTGAACGCCACTGCCAGAAATTAGTTTGTTGAAAGCACTGTGTCTAGTGGTAACGGCATCATTGGATTTTTTTGTTCGAAAAATAGACCAGTAGGTACTCCCAAACGGTGAAGGAAAACTTCTTGAGGAAACCGGCATGTCATACAACCTAAAAAAAGTTCAAAGACATGTGACAACTGCCCGTAAGGTTCGAAAGAACTAGTGACACGACTAGTAGTATAATTTGTTCTAAAATATCTTCACATGGTAAATAATATAAGGCGTGGCTTTTCGCTAAGTTTTATTTACGTATGTCGGCAATGTTGACACTGGCGCTACTATAGCCGCGAGCATACGTCAAGGTAAATACGGAAGGTTTTAGAGAAATCAAAATTTGATCTGAGCGTAAAGATACACAACTTTCTCGTCGGCTCGGTAGGAATGTAGAGTAAATGCCACTTGCCTGCAAGCTGCGTAATTTTCCAGGTTTAAGCATTTTATTAACATAATGGATAATCATAACATTTGGATTCATTTTTACCTGAAATAAATAAGTATTAATATTATTTATGATGAACCTTCTTCAGCATTTGCATACATACATACGTTTTTTGAGAAATAAACGTCTTAAACTATACTGATATTTATCATGTCCATATCTCTGACGTGGGCAGAGCCACAAGTAATTAAAAAATTAAATATGCAGCCACGGTGTTTTCAAAGTCCCAAGATTGACATGGTGAACCTTGGTGACAGGTGGTAAGCCCATTGCCTATATAGATGGTCCATGATGTTGGAGAGGATACTATCCCTTAGTCAACTTTTACGACATGCTCGGGTAGAGAAGCAGCTGGACGTAGTCTACGTTTTCTCCCATTTCAGCAGAGAAGTAATGCATACATACTTTAGTTAGATTTAAAAGTACATAAAAGTTTTCTTGCGGTCAAAGTGTTATTGCATTGTACAACTTTTTAACGTACGAGTAAGTGAAAATTCTTCATGTGAAAACGGAAGGCTCACAGCTCTTTTAGTATTATTTTATTTTTAATTAAATTTGCTGGTTTGCAAGTTACCTATATTTACAGAAAATTTTGCTAAGCAATATTCACCAAGCTAGATTAGTTTGTACTAGGCTTGTAAGCATAATACCACCGCATGCATTGTTCATTTTGAAGGTAACCTCAACTTTATTCATAACAGTTCTGGGTAAAGTACTAGTTATTTCTAGCAAGATCTTGATCTTCTTGACTTAACTCTAGTGGTACCTGTAAGTGAAAAAATTATGAGCTAGAACCAAAGATGATGTCTTCCAATATGCCATTTGTCGGGTCTCATAGACCATTTGACTGCACACACATTGCTCTTCACTAACTCTATTAGCCTTAAGTACCGTACGGTTATTCAAATACTGTCTTCAAATAATTTGGTGAATGTAGGTGATTAGCAAACAGTCGAGGTGATTTGAATTTAGAAGTTGATTTAACAAGTTGAGCGTCTATGCTTATTGAAGTTAAAACTATGAATAAATAGAAGGGATATGCATATTAACTTGTTAAAATAAATTATATCAATAGTGTCACACAAAAATAGCGGGACTTGAAAGTTCTGCAGTTTGTTACGCAACCGAATCGACTTCGATTCATTTATTGCAATTGTATAATTTTGCTCAACTATTTACGGTCACCGACAAGTTTCAAAACTGGTTAACTTTGTATATATGTATAAAACTCTTACGTTACTGACTGACTGATAATAAACACATGTTCAAAACCATAACTTGTAGAAGCATGAAACTTGGATCGCATATTCGTCTTAAACTAAGAAAGAAATGGCAAAATTCAACGCAGCAGGTTCATAAAAAAAAACTTAACGCGGTCAAAATCGCAGGGCGTTCCACTAGTTATTTTATTACACTTACACTATTAATTTGCAGTTTAAATACAGACCAGTGCGAAATACGTTTATTAATATTATTTATCGAAGATGATGTTGGCACACTGCAATGATCAATAAGTCTAACGATTAATTAAGTTTGATAGGCTAAGACTAGTGGTAAAAGGCGTAAGTTGATACGTGTACCAATGCCTTGATGGCATTGGATTGCTGACCTCTTAGACTAGGCTTAAAACTATTCCATCTGTTGTTACTGTTTGAAATAGCGACTGATATTTACAGAGCAAGTGAAAACACGTCTTTACAGATTACTAATTCGAAACGTTAAAGGTCTCCGATCTCATGATGGGTCGACGAAATTGTCAGCCAATGGATAGTGCAAAACCGTGAGAAATGGCAAGAGCTAAGGGATGCCTGTACCCAGCAGTTGGTGACCTGGCTGTGGATGACAATGATAAAGAATTCGAAGGAATTCATGTTCACCCGTCACGTGTTTCATGAAATTGTAGATAAAATAATCCCTGATAGCACGCTTCTTTAGACACTTGTTTTGAATTGCACTTATAATTATTAAAATAATAATAATAATAAATATTTGTGAACATTTCACACAGCGCCATCTAGCCCCAAACTAAGCAAAGCTTGTACTATGGGAACCAGATGGCTGATAGAATTGCAGAACATACAAATATTTCTCCCGTAGCGGGAATCGAACCCGCGCCTCTTGCGTCTCAGCCAAGCACTCGCCCGCCACGCCACCGAGGTAGTCAAATAGTTTGTAATGTAAACTTTTTTATTTGTAATTCTAAGGCTATCCATGGAATTTTATCGCCTATCTACTGCAAGTCTATAAACAAGTTGGTACTTCAGCCAGTTTTAGGCCCACGCGTTTCTAAGGCGCTAAAATATTGGAAAAGACACCGTTACAGATACTGTCACATTTTATTCTTCTTGATTAGAATTTCTAGGTATCTATTTGATTTTACTAGATTTTTGCAACGCCTAAATAAAAATAGATACATACTATCACTACTGATCTAATCTGCTAGAGCTACTACTACTATTACTTCTACTACTACGACTACTATTAGATAGATCGATAGATAGATAGACAGATTATTTATTTGGCACGCAAGACACATCACAGACAGAATAACAGAAACAATAAAAGAAAAAAGAAACTGCACAAAATAGTAAAATAAGAACGTAGGTAAATTAAATATTTGATTACATATCTAGGTACCTTAATTAATAACAGGTAGGATATTATACAATACAATAATAATAATATTGCAACAAAATCAGGTGTAGCGGTACAGATAACTTTAAAATAATTAGAACTAACATAATATTACATATTGAGTTTGTACCTAGGTTAACCTCTGTTCCCCACACTAGGACTAAAAAGCCAGTATAGCAGGATCACAGCGATTCGCCGGATACTCTTTTCGTTACTTTTGTGTCACTAGTTCTCTCGAACAATCGTGATGAAATAATAAAAGTGTGTCCTTTCCAGGGCTCGTGTCAAATAAGAGTATCGGTCTTTTACTATAAATATATGCAAATCAGTAACAGTCAGAAGTCAGTCGTGACTGGGCTTACTTATCCTATTCAGGACAACAGAACAGTGAAACAGTACACAGAAGCTAAGTCCATTAAATGTAGGATCGAAAACTATCTCTATAAATCATACACACTTATAAAATACTTTACCTGTTAATAAACTTCTTTCAAACAAGTGTGGTGATGTAATTAAAGTGCGATGTAAGAATTTTCTTTCGTGCTCTTAACACCATATCTTTTAATAAAGTACCGCTTTCCTGACGAGGTTTTCCTTCACCATTTGAGATAGTACAGCTAATGTATTTCTCTTAAATAGAAGGATAAATCCCTTTACAAATCTTATCGAGTAGGTATCGGATGCTAAATTTCCTTCCACTAGACCACCAGTGCTTATCAATTACCCTATGAAATGTTTCTACTAAAAAGTACACTACAAAACCTCGTATTGGACAAATAACCATTCAATAAACACACCAATCGATCAACTGTAAAGTGAACATGGAAACTAGTAACCAATGGATCACTCCTCGTTCACTCTGAGTAAAGGATCGCTTGGTATCGTAACGTGCCAATAATTACTACTGTCCAGTTCAGTATACTATGCACAGTTCGAAGTTGGGCCATAGAAATGGCGGATGGCAATTGAACACATACGAGTAGGTATCGGTCAGTGAATGAAAGGTAAATATCCCAGTTACTAACAATTTACTGGCAAATTAAATATACCACAATACTCACAGTTTATATAATCGTAAGGTCTAGGAATGAAGCAGGTTATAGTTGTCGGTTGCCATAGACTTCAAAATTGCAAATGTGTAGTGTTCTTTTTTCGTAAAGACTAGATTTCCCAATTATTATAATAGGAAGCCTAATTAGAAAAAAACCACCTAATTCTTGGGATATAAATCAATAAGCCACATAAAATATCGCATCGTGTAGGCACTATTTTTAAGATTTTGTCATTTTATTAATATTATTATTTTAGCTCTCAGACCAAATAAAAAGAGAAGACGCCGCGCCGCGAACAACAAAAAACACCACGTATAACTTACTTAACTCGAAAAATACTGGTGGTCTTCTGGTGGTCTAGTGGTCACTGGTGGTCACTGGTGGTCAATCCTAAGGTAGTCGGTTAGAATCCAGTCCTGTACTATGGATTTTCCTGTTCGAAAAATTTATGTGTGCTTTACTCTCAAACATCGTGAGAAAAAAAAGTTCGAAAATATGTGTCAAGTGCAATAAAGGACGTAGTAAAAACTTAAAGGCGTAGTAAAAATTCTTTCACCACACTGGTTCGAAAAAACCAGTGACACGTCTAGAGTAGGAAGTGAGCAACAGGAAGGAATTGATTTCAGACATATCGCTTACGCTAGTTCAGGAGCCAAGGTCTCAAACAGTATTTCAATGAAAAGAAATACATTTTTTTATACTTGTAGCCGTTGGTTCTCTGGCCACAGTCTAGTCCGACTCGTTCACCCACGCGGCGACTCCACCGGCGCCAAATGTCAGATACGAACCAGCGATATTCCGCTTTCGAACCACCAGCCATTTATATTCAGCTGGTAATTAGATTTTTAAACGTCGTCTAACTGTTGTTTACTTGCTTGATTTGTAGCTTAGATATACTTGTGAGTGGGACTCTGAGTCACTTTTACCTTGAGTTATGATTTACCACGTTTCCACTTAAGAGTTCTCAACGAAGGATCGTATAACGAGACCTTTGTTCACATAAGGTTGAAAATTATTTCATGTAACATGATACCTTTTACTTTTGAAATTGGTAAGAACCTAGTATAAATTTGTAATCCAAAGAAATTATTAATGATCCGAAGATCCATGTAAGCTCTAATTGTTACCGACTTGAAGACTTATTGATTTCAGAATCATAGTGCATTATTAACCTACTTACTTGCACCGCGTTGTGAAACAGCTAAGATTAATTTATAAAGCAGTTGCTTTACTGCAGGATCAATTAATCTTTGGTATAAAGCTGCGTTCTTATGCGTGTTGCACCAAACGCGAGCATGATAATTTCACAATCCAATCTAACAAGGCTAGCTAGATCCCACTGCTGGGCAATAACCTCCCTTCTCCCCAAATTATTGCGGGACATTTCACACAGCGCCCTCTAGTCCCAAAGTACTATATTATGATCCAGATGGCTGATAGAACTCTTATGTGTTTTTTTTAGAAATATATATAACAGCACCCAAACTCAGAATGAACATCTATTTTCATTGCATAAATGTTTGCCCAAGGTAGGAATCAAACCTTCAACCTACATTACAGAAGACCAATCGTGAAGCAGTTGATCTCACCTCATCTTCGCTCGTTTTCCGAAGACGCACCTTAAGTTTGGCTATATTAAGTTGATCGTCATTACTAGCTCTTGATTATGGCTTATGAGCCCTAATTGCGGATAGCTTTCCATTTATATTTCAAAATTGATGATGACTATTTTCTCTGGCCGCCTTGGGTGGTTGATTTGTTTATGTGTGGTTGATTCCAATGACGATAACACAATTTTATTTGTATTTCTTATCACATGCATAACTATTACGCACATATCCATAACGAGGTGGACAAAGCCACAACTAGGAAAACTTGCAGCTACTCCTGATCCAAGAGTCCCAAGATGGATATGATGAACTATGGTGACGGGTAATTAATAATAATAATAATAATAATAATAATAATAATAATAATAATAATAATAATAATAAGTATTTATTTACTCTCACAAAAGGTTAGGTACATGTTGTAGATACTTAGATCTAGAAGTTAAAAACTTATTTTAATTAGCCCATCGCCCATATATTAGATGGTCCATCATGTTGGAGAGGATACTACTCCTTAGTCGACTTTTACGACATGTTCGGGCATAGAAGCAGTTGGACGTTTTCTTTCTCTTTACTTCCAGCCCAGTTGACCAATATTTAATATCAAATGCATAATAATATAAAATAAAATGTTTTTTGCTTCTCTTATAATGGATGGAACGCCCCTCAACTTGGTCCGTATTTTTTTTTTCATACAAAATCTATCTCTCCGCTTCGTCCTCTAGGAGTGTAATTTCAGAAATTTGTTTTTTAGCGCACTCCTACAAGATAAGAAGAATATACCCTCCGGCGTGACCTCTGCCGCGTGATGAACTCGTGCGAGTGAGATAGCTGCGAGTGCGCAGTGCGGGCGGCTAGTGAAGTGGGGGCAAAATTAGGATTTGAGCTTGGGTACTGTAAGCTCTTAATGCTTTTAGAATTTATAGTTGGTGTATTTTAATTATTCTCTGTGTATTTTAATTATTCTTTGTACTTCATTAATTTTGTTGATATTGTAGACATTTTGTCAAAAATCTTACTTATATTATAAATGGGAAAGTTTGTGAGTTTGGATGTTTCGATGTTTGTGCCTCAATCACGCCTAAACGGCTGAACGGATTTGAATGAAACTTGGAATATACATAGTATATGTACTGGATTAACATATAGGCTATTTTTTATCCGAATACCACGCGAGTGAAGCCGCGGGCGGCAGCTAGTCTATTATACAACATTCACCACATTCGTCTAAGCATTATTTGAATGCATCAAAAGGATCAAGACACCTTTGAACGACAAAATATAAAAAAATAAAATATCAAAATACCGAAATTCAATTCAAACACATACTAATAAATAAACAGCAACGTAATGTAAACATTGTAAACAAACATCTCAATATAAAGGCCACCCACACATACAAAGACGGTGCACACAAAGCCATATTGTTTGTATTCATACAATCTGGATGAGAGCCGTTATAAATTGCAAAAAGGCGAAGCTCGCTTTTGAGAAAGCGATTTCTCGAAATGCTTTACAATACAATACGTTAGCCCGCATTGTGTCGAGATCTGGGCGTTACCCTGCATCCTTCACTGGATTTATATACTTTTGTACTTTACTCTTCTACTGTGCGCTGGAAGGATAAATAGATAGTAGTTTTTGAGGTAGCTTATACAAATGGAAACGGCATACACAAAAATAGAACAAAATTAAATAAAATTACCATAAACAAAATAAATAAATTGTAATTTCGCTAACAGGAAGAAAATGATCTAATAGAAGTTTATTTTGAAATGTCTTGTTTATATCTTTAATTTGTTGTTAGTAATAACCAACGTAATATCATGCTGTGCCGATCCCACATAGAGTGGGATAAGGGCAGGAAGATGATGATGATGATATGTTTAATTTGTGCTTCAATCTTCTTTATGTTTATCAATAGATACTGAAATATTGTCTACTACTCGTCTCATTGGCCGTGGAACATACAACTTTTGGATTCGTTGATCTCAGGAACATTAAAATCTTGTAAACTTATAATCTTGTAAATAGACCTTAATTTGAACAGCTACAAGAGGATAATAGTGAGCCCTCATAGCTTTGAACCCTCTCGCTAACTATGTAGTAAGTAATTTTCCATAGCTAAAGCTAAGCATTTTGTGTAAAACGGAGAATTTGCCTTCGCTAATAAGAGTGTTTAACCGCAGTAAAGTAAGATATTACTGCGAGAGTCACTTGCAATCTTCTTTCGAATATATAAAAGTCTCACGTTATGTACTGACTGTCATTTAACACACAGCCAGGTACCTACCCTTTAACTTTTTTTTAGGTACACTACTTTCAGAGAATACAAGAATACAACTTATGGTGAAGAAATAGTAAAAAAAAGCGAGTAGAATTTGCATACGAAGGGTTCCGTACCATCGTACATGTTATTTTTAATATGATTTTAAATTGAACTTTTTAAATAGTTAGCTTCGATTGCGAAAGTAAAAAAAAAACTTGAATGGAGCTGCCTTTTATTTTAGTTTTATTATTTGTTGTTATAGCGGTAATAAAATACACACTGTGAAAATTTCAACTCTCTATCTATTACGGTTCACGAAACCCTAAAAAGGATTCCCTAAATTAAACTCCTAGCGGATGCAGCGGAAAGATAAAGTTTGTATGGAAAAATGCAACACAGATAAAGTCGCGGGGCGTTCCACTAGTTTAATACAAAACGCAATAAGGCATTCGGTCTTCGATGAAGTCCTTTTTTGGTGGCACTTCACTGATTGTATCGTGGGCAGTAATGACACAGCTCGTGAATTATAAGAGCTAGTACACTTCGTTGGTTATTACTAAAAACAAATGATTTTGATTGGAATCAAAATTTGAATTGACTTAAATTAAATAATTTTTATTCAAATCAAAATGATTTATTTATTTATTTCATGGCTTTAAACAAATACCGCTTTATTTAAGGCTTTCTTCTGGAGCGGACGATCACGTTTTTAGGAACTTGTTTAAACAAGTTCCAATAAATCATGATGTAGGTATCCATGTAATGTAGTATCCTTGACCTCTCATAATTGAGTTCGAGGACATGTGTGAACGAAATGCATCTTTTATAAAAGAGAACTTCATCACACTGATTTGGGAGAACATATCATGCTGGTCTTCAGGTTCTTATTGAGAGCACGATGCTGTAGGCATTTGTGGATGGCATTTTCGACACCAAGGTTAGAGCTGGTGTGTCTGGAACATCCAAAGGACCTCAAGGAAGCGGTGTTCCATGCCTCGGGAGTGGAAGCTGTTCGGCGAGACTTCAGGGCGGGACGCGAGAGATTGATGGAACCATCAGAAACATAGAAGAACGCAGCTTATGTCAGTGACTCCCAAATCAATCTGATAAGAGGATTAACTTCTTAAGTAGTAATAGTAAACTCAACATTTAGTTAGATTAAATAAAATGATCTTTATCATTATTTTTATCTATGTAATCTTATCTTTATTCGTATTATGTATCGTTTATGTCAACCATACCTCAGATAGCCAGACCCCATGATAAATGAAATTAGACGCTACGAAATCAAAATATACAAAAATATGTTCAAGTGTTGCAAGAGCTTTATCTTAAGTGAGCTAGCTATAATATTAACTGTTGTAATGGCTTAATATACTGCTTTCACGGAAATTGTATGCTATTACAGGTCACGATGTCCAACCTAGTCGTTATGGACTCATCAAATAATATTAATCTATGGTATGCGCTGGTCTTTCAACATGAACATGGTAATTGTTTGCGTTTCATGGAACGCTTTAGGAACTGTGGTGTAAAAGTAAACTGTAAGAATTTACTGAATGATTTGACTTTATTATCGAATTAACATCATTATCATTGGTCTTTGCATATTCATTGCAAATAATTAAGATGTTTTCGATAAGGCCTGGCAGATAGGCGGGCTAAACTCATGGAATATGCATCTTACTTCTTACTTATATTATAAATGCGAAAGTTTGTGAGTTTGGATGTTTGGATGTTTGGATGTTTGGATGTTTGTGCCTCAATCACGCCTAAACGGCTAAATGGATTCTAACGAAATTTGCTACAGAGGTAGATCATACACCAGAATAACATATAGGCTACTTTTTATCCTGAAAAAGGATCCCAAAATGGAAAAAGGATTCAAAGAAATAGTCAGGATAACACATAAAACCTTCATTGATTTGAAGTTTATGACATGACATTTAATCCGACGTATGAAAAATTTTGACAATTCACATCAATCAAAATTTTGCAAAGAAGAAAGAAAATCATCGTATTTCTGTATAAATTACTTATTACTTTCTCAAAATAACATGTAAATGGTTTGTTGCTGAAAGGCCGATCCCACAAATCGAATACCAGTACTATTTGCCCAGAATCATAACAGTTTTTTTTTCAGATCTATAGTATCAGAGTATGTTGTAACTACTTTCTTTGGAAGTCTTGAAAGACTGGAAGCCTGTGAACCCTGGAAGCATTCAGTACAGTGCTAAAAATCTGCTAAGACTATGGAATAATGCGTCGTCCCCTGGCTAGATAAATCGTCGGGCCAATGATCCTGAAGGCGTATTGTCTTATGAAGGGATATCAGTCAACCTGCGTTTTAAAATCGGGCTTCTATTTATTACGTACAAATTGTTGATAAGTTTAATAAAGGTCTTTTAATTATTCCAAATATTTTTTATTGTATTTACATGTAGGTAATCTATTGTATCTAGGTCGCCTAGCCAACAAAGAGGACCCTCTGAGGACCCTTATAACGGGTAAAGCAAGCTATGCTGGATCTTCATATAGTATGCCTTACTATTTACTACGAAATAAATAGGAAAATGAAACTAACTTTTAAAGGTAGCAATAAATTTTGATATAGGTACTTGAATAACTTGTATGCTGAACTGGAAGTAAAGAAAAAGCGTAGAATGCGTCCAGCTGCTTTTCTCCCCGTATGTCGTAAAAGTAGCTTTAAGGATAGTATCCTCTCCAACATAATGAACCACCTATATAGGCGATGGGCTGATCATCTGTTACCATGGTTCACCATATTCATTTTAGGACTTTTAATCAGAAGAGGCTCCAAGTTTTCATTTGTTTACTTGTAGCTCTACCCAACCCCTCTAGACATACGGGCGTGATAATATGTAAGTAATTACTTACTTGAATTGAATTAAACTGACGAGTTTACAGTTCGAAGCAATAAAAATAGTAAGTAAAACAAGAATAGGTATAACAATACCTCGAAAAAGCGAGCGAAGCGAGCTATGTCTCTTATTTTAAGCTATTGCCGTTTTTTACCTCAATGTAGCTTTAAAACCACCTGTAAAAGTCTCTGGAAATTAGCGAGCGAAGCGAGCTTTAAGCCAATGCGAGCGAAGCGAGCCGAATTTTAAACTCAACCTAGCTTAGTGACTACCACTATGCATGTAGGCAAACTAAGAAAGGTTGAGTTAAAAAATTCGGCTCGCTTCGCTCGCATTGGCTTGAAGCTCGCTTCGCTCGCTAACTTCTAGAGACTTCTAGAGATAGTTTAAAGCTACATTGAGTAAAAAAATTCGGCTCGCTTCGCTCGCATTGGTTTGAAGCTCGCTTCGCTCGCTAACTTCTAGAGACTTCTAGAGATGGTTTGAAGCTACATTGAGTTAAAAAATTCGGCTCGCTTCGCTCGCATAGGTTTGAAGCTCGCTTCGCTCGCTAACTTCTAGAGACTTCTAGAGATGGTTTGAAGCTACATTGAGTTAAAAAATTCGGCTCGCTTCGCTCGCATGGGTTTGAAGCTCGCTTCGCTCGCTAACTTCTAGAGATGGTTGGAAGCTACATTGAGTTAAAGAATTCGGCTCGCTTCCCTCGCATAGGTTTGAAGCTCGCTTCGTTCGCTAACTTCTAGAGACTTCTAGAGAGGGTTTGAAGCTACATTGAGTTGAAAAATTCGGCTCGCTTCGCTCGCATTGGTTTGAAGCTCGCTTCGCTCGCATTAGCTTGAAGCTCGCTACGCTCGCATAGGTTTGAAGCTCGCTTCGCTAGCTAACTTTGAGTGACTTCTAGAGATTGTTTTAAAACTACATTGTGTAAAAAAACCTCGCTAAGTAATCACTTCAAAACATTGTTTAACAATACCTTCAAATGATAAGCAAGTGCGCAGTGTCTGTGACATTTTTTGTCACTTACATTGAGCTACAAACAACAAGACAACAATTTGCCACTAATCATCTGCGTAATATAAACGTGACCTAAACTTCATTGTTTGCTGTAGGTAAGGGGTGTTATAACTAGGTACCGTGACTTGAGAGTAAAGTCGTGAAGGTGTATAAGTTTTTTCTGTTTTAAACTAATAGATGGCGTTAGGTGTATTGAAAATCCTGAAAAACTGGATTTAATTTCGTACTGACTATTAAATGTGTTGTGTATTAACTACGTCCAACGTCTGAACTGATTAGTAGGTTTTTATTTCGAACTATACGCGGGTTACAGCTAGTATTAAATAAAGGATATCTAATACGGATATGAAAATATTTTTATCATTATAAAACTACTGCGCTTTACTGCGGAATTCTCTTCTAAGAAGCTTTTCACACAAAAATGTGAATTGGCAACGCACAATGTGGCATTAAATAATTTGCACAACCATCAAACTTTCTAGATACATTTATTCTTCTAGTCACTTAATAGCGCCATCAGCCATGTACCTACATAACTGTGAATATTCAGAGAGACATTAAAATGCCTAATCTGTTCTTAAACAAGAGCCGTATAAAGTTATACATTCAAACGTAAGATAACGGGATACCACAAAACTGTAACAGACACTGTCAAGTTGTGAACTTAAATCCACCATTAATATGAGCCTTAGCTATATTTGAACATCTCTAAGTTAATTAAGACAGTCGGTTTACCTTATCCAAGTATTGCAGCATCTAAATGTTCCAAGTTTGCGGGGAGTTATCTCAGAAGTTCCGCTATCTACCGTCGTAGGTCGGACCGGATCGTTCTACAAATGACACTGTGAGTAGCCTAAAACTGTGTCCCACTATTTGCAAAACGGTCATATCAAAATTCCTTATCAGGAGGATTAAGGATCCTTTGAATCAGAATTGACAGCTGAAGTAAAAAAGTAAGTATTTCTCGCTCATTCTGATTCTGCACGCTCACGTAACATTACAAGCAAATGCTGCTCGAACAGAAACTTTAAAATGCAATCTTTGCGAAAGTGAAAGATTAATAGGGGGAACGTTTAAACGTCCGTCGGTGACTGTGCCAAAAATCCTCTCCGTGTGTTGGCTAACAAAAACGCTTCTGCGGAGAATCCCCTTCATTAACAGTGTGGAAATTAGTGAGCGTTAGTTTGAGGTACGCTCGCAAGAGGGCGGCCGCATGCAAGTCATTATGCGGACGATCATTGAATTAATTACGCGGACGGTGGGAGCGGAAGTGTTGTAGAGTCGGAACCCGCACCACTCCACGCCTCCACCACAATGCACGCTCCGTCTGATGAATACACTTTTTCAGACTAGTTTTCGCTTAAATGTTTTCCACCATTCACATTTTTTTTCATCTGAAAACTTTAAATTTCTTGTCTAAAAACAGTTTATACAGTCAGCTACAAAGAGCAGTTAGTTTATTTTATTCAAGTAATCGTAAACGTCCCAAAAGGGTTTTAATGTCTGCAACGCTCAAACTTCTTTCTATGATCGTATTCTAAAGTTTTAATCTAAAATTGTCGACAAAGAAACTACTTGAACTGTTAGGTACAGATACCAAGAAAGTGTTAGAACGAAATTGCGAATTGATTGTCGTGATCCACCGCCGAGTTTGCATGTTACTGTAGATAAGGGCTGTTACCGCAGAACATACGATAATACCAACGTACACAAGTGTTTCACTGCATCAAATCAATTTCAATACCTTCAAAATATATACAATATCTCCAGTAAGTAGTAGCTGCGTACTAATTTAGCGCTAATGCCTTGCGAAGGAAAAGTTGCGCATACCCAGCTATCCGGATCACAACCGTGGCCGAACCAACCGGTGTCAGTTTCTTGTCTTACTCAAAGGTGTCTTAGTAAATTTGAGTCAGGGCGAACGTTGCTTGATCGCATTATAAATAAGGAACTTCAGTCTCGCGGTAAGTCAGTAAGTCTATTGACTAAATGCACGGTTGTCAAAAACTCTGAGCTTTCTATTCCAAACGCACCTATGGTTAAATAACTAGTGTAAATCTTATACTAACAATGAGATTACAATAATAATCTTGTGTTCATGCGCTACCAGCGCAGCATCTCAATGCAAAGTTAGACCGAAATCAACTTTAACCAGGCGTAATAAGGCTTAATTTATTTTCAAGTCGACTTGAAGTGAAACATGCTGCTAATACATTCCCCGGAACACGATTTCGCCTATTCGGTGTTAACTGGAACATTATGTAAACTAGCGATGAGTTGCTAAGCTATCTATGGCAATAAGTTTTCTGATTTCAGCGCGATAGCCATCACGTCTTAATATGTTATCCATACATTTTGTGCTATCTGGTACAGCCTACCTTTACCTACCACAGTATTGGTAGATCCCGAGTTCTTATTAATATTAGTTAGAGTTTTTGAATTCTATCCGATTCAAATACAGTGAGCTGCGTGATTCATTATAAGTACGATTTTATTGATTGACTTTAACTATCCTATGCAGCATATAATTTTGCGTCACATAATTCGTTCCTAAGCCCAATCTGACCATAAAAAAGTAAGTTCGTATGAGCTAGTGGCCAACTCTAGTGATGGAGTTTTTAGGCCGCCTAAAGGCCTCCGCCATGGCTTAACGACTTAAAAGCCAGGACCGACAATTTAACGTGCCCTCCGAAGCACGTAAACGCTTAAATCTGACCATATCTTTTTTAATATAAAAATCAAACCTCAACACAAATTGATGCCAAGTTTCAATACATCCCAAATACGATGCAGTTTTCCGCAGCCCCGAAATGAAATATTCGCTGCTTCCTGCAGGAAACATTTCAGCTAACACTGAGGCCTCCTATGTCACCATGTTTCGGTAGCAGATTCTCTTACATAATACTCCACCGGAGTTGGCTTTAACGTGACTTGGAGTATGTAACTTCTGGATGCATTATAAATTCACATAGGCATAGAACCAAGCTAAATCAACTTTTGCAAAAAGAGTGATATTTAACTACTAGTCATTACGTTGCTAGCTGCTAGCTTTTAAGCACCAAAAGTACCTAACTGTGACTATATTTCGGGGCTCAATCGCTTTGACGATAGCACATTTGAGTTGAGGCTTTTTTTGTTGTTGCGGACTATTGAGCATTTATAGTTCCCAACTAAGCTGTTATTGCTAATGCAAGCTGAAAAAAAAATCCCGGCCGAAAACCAGCGTCAAAAGAATCATACTTAGGTTTGGTGGGGCATTGTATGGAGACGGGACCTCTTTGACCCCACACAATATAACAAAACTGTTATTTTTTTGTTTACATGTACGTATTGTGTTCTTGGATACAAATGTTTTTTCTTACTTTCTTTTATTTAATAAAACAACATTTTCAGTTGAAGACTTGTCTATGTAGTGAAAACCTCAAGGGTGCGCGGACTTGGCTGGCTCGGCGAATCGAATTAGGTCGGGTGCGCGATGGTATCGCCTGCGACGCCGTCCGCCCTCCGATAACAACGTCTGAACTGATACTGAATCAGAGCCGTTGCTAGACCCAGGTCAACGGTTCACACTCTTGGCTTAGGTACAGCATTATTGAAAATATTTTCACGATTTTTTAAGAAGTTTTTGGAGTTGCTTTCATGTTTTTTTTACACCGATTCTCAGCACATAAACATAAACATACTCGTACAAAAACAATGTAAAAACAGAAGAAGGAATTGTAGTTAACGAATTGACCCAGTGAAAATACTGTAAAAATGATACGTAGTCAAATAGTGATTTCGGTAGCCCCTTTTAACCAACCCTGTTTGCAATACTCGGTTCATTTGCTTATTGCTCTCTACTTGATGACGACTCCTGTTATAGCCCACGGAAAGGTTTCCGTGACCGTGCCTTATCTACGCTCTTCTAATTTAAATAAAATCGAGGCGGCCACCCGATGACGTGTTTTGCTTCGAATTTGCATATTTGTACGGAGGACTTATCAGCGGTGTAGGAATTTGCAATGAAAAAATTTAATAAGCGGGAAATAGAATTGAAGTCGTTGCTATTTTAAAAATATATAACTTTAGAAGTTTTACTTCGAAGGAAACATAAATACTCACTGCTACGGCTTTACTCGATGTTTTATTTATTTTTGCTTCAACTAAAAACGCATTGAAAGGTTCTGATGCGATTTAAATTACGATAGTGTCATGTACACAGCGAGGCATCGGAAGAAATAATGTTTTATTTTAGTGTTTTCCGAGCTCCACGGCACTTTTAAGACGACGGGGTTGGAGTTGGGCCACCCGGCTTTTTACTCTCGATTTTCAATAGCTACTTTTTAAGCCCCGAAAAAAAAGAGGGGTAAATAAATAAATAAATAAATAAATAATGCCGGACAAATCACACAGCATTATCTAGCCCCAAGCTAAGCAGAGCTTGTGTTATGGGTACTAGATAACTGATATACATAATACAATACAAGTACATAGATAGATATTTTTTATTATACATAGTAAACGACCAGAACACCCTGAACAAATATCTGCAGATCGTACAAATATTTGTCCCGAGGCGGGAATCGAACCCGCAACCTCCTGCGCCGCAGGCGGACCTTCGCCCACCGCGCCCCGGAGGTCGTCATTTAGGGGTGTTATAAGTTTGTAGTTTTTATATCAGTGTGTCTGTCTGTGGCATCATAGCTCCTGAACGTGTGAACCGATTTTGATGCGGTTTTTTTCTATTTGAAAACTAATGTGATCGAGATAGTTCTTAGCTATAACTTATGAAGGCGTCTGAAGATCATCAGCCCATTTCCTAATTGACAATAGTATAAATTTTCATAAGTTCGATTGATTTGAAACTTGATGTACTGTTCGGGGGTTATTAACTTTTAACTTAATATTATATTAGTCTACCTACATGTGACAGTGTGAGACAGAGTCAGCAGTGTGAGTCATTGGTACCTACTAAAATTACTACTAGGTACTAGTCGTGTCACTAGTTCTTTCAAATCAGTGTGGTGAAAGGATTTGTCAACGTTAAACTGAATAATTGGCTCTAAGCTGCGTTTAAGAGCTGTCGAATTGTACATTATGAAAACTGTTATAACCGACAGCTTTTTAACTGAGTTTAAAAACTAAACGCCGCCGTTCAGTCTGGATATCATAATAACAAAGCGATTATGACTATCCCCCTTTAGATCGATTGATTAAACCGAATCTTCGACTTTTTCCGGCTTTCCACCTCTTATCCAGCCCTTCTCAGTGGACAAGTGCTATATAAATATCTAAAGGGATTAGGGGATTTAGAAAAGGAAATTGTCTTCGAGCATCAAGAATATAGTTTTATGTTGGTGAAGGAATAAATATATCGTATCCAACTCATAAGCATTGGAAGCTTGTTTGTGAATTGTTAGGGAATTACTTTTGTATGAATGTTTATGGGTTCGTGTTTTTTATTTACAAAACATAATATTGAGCTATGTATAGTTTTATTTATTTTATTATTGCAATAAAATGATGTAGATAAATGGAAAAATAATGCAGCATAATAGCAAACTATTTTGACATAAAATAGGTATATTTTTGTAACTTTATCTGAACTCGGTGATAAAATCTCATTCGTAGATTATACAATTTATCGTTTATTTCATTATCCAAATTCTCCAAAGAAACTAGTGCGAATAGCCGTAACCAACATAACACAGCAGGTATCTGCGAATGATCTGCATATTCATTCATATTAATTTCATGGACCATACTAATTATAATATATTAATACTAGTTTAACCGCGTGGCTTCACTAGCGTTTGTAAATTTTGACACCCATTTAGATTTTTTTAGGGAGTTCTAAAGTTTAAAGGAAAGAACAAAATAATTGGACACGTGTTTCAGGGTTTTTCAATATAACCCTCAAAAAGGGGTGTCAAAATTTGTATGGGAACTTTTTAAGGGGCAGTGCGATTGACTTGAATCTTGGTTAGGGTACCTAAAATAGTAATAAAATGGACAGGTATTCCAAGTTTCTTCAAAGCTACCCTTAAAAAGGGGTAGAATGGAGTATCAAAATGTACATCACGCGAGTGAAGCAGGGGGGTAAAAGAACAATAATAATTATGTGAACAGACTAGTTCTATCATAAACGTATGAAGCATCAACGAACCATTTTTGCTTAGCCAGCCAAACGAGGACAACTTTTAGTTACCTAATTAAGCTTGTAAGTATACTGAAAGAGACTGACTTTGTTATTAGACCTAAAAGCTAAATGCGCATAAATGCATCAGAGGAGAAACATATTACAGAGTCGTTGTCCACCTTATGACATAACATCATTTCCTGAATGAAGAAATACTTCAAAGGTGTTCCCGATGGATAAAGACTACTTGCAAAGAGTATTTACATACCATAATAAGGTGACTTATTTCTGCTCTTAGGTTCAATACAATAAAAAATTACACTACATAGAGAGGAGTAAAAAGAGGGAAGGGAGGCCTTTGCCCTGCAGTGGGACGCAACGGGCTCTAATAATAATGATGGCATGCGGGCAATGCAAAGCAGAAAACCACAACGTAATGAGCAACTAATCGGTATATTTCGTAGACTGCCTGCCTACGATCGTAGCATTGCACTTTTTCGTTCGTACATTTGCGTTATCTGCAGTATTTCCCCTCTCAGGTACAAATGACACAACAAGGTCATAAACCCCACTTCATAGCTATGAGGCAAGTTTCCATCGGACTTTGCCCGGAGTTTCATAAATAGGCACTTCCGTGCTCCTATGAATTAGTGGTGACCTCATTAACCTATATTAGGCAGGGTCTACTTATAACATGAACCACCTTCGTTGCTAAGGGAACAAACCTAATTGCTAAGTCTACTTTGGCCAAAATCTTGACTTACTGAATTTTATTTGACAATACTTAATTATGTTTGTGACCAATATAACTACAAATTACCTTTCAACATATATAATTTTTATTTTATCTACATTGGTCGTACGTAGGTTTGGTTTAAAATAAGTCTTTCAACAAAGTTAACTTAAACGTGCTTAATTTGTCAAAAACTCTAGTTCCGCTTGGGTGTAGATTGAAGTTTGATCATTGTTCTTGACTACGAGTTCATATTCCCGGTTCTGTTCAATTTACCAAAGCAAAGTTGTTTTTTTATTCAATAAATTTATTGCACTTTTCGTAGTAATGAACGATTCGTCATCATATCAAAGTTTTGTGAAGTTAAAAATAAGTCTTTATCATTACAGATCAGACACAATTTTGGAGTCTATATCCTTGATTTGGTATCAGACCGACCCCACATAAAGTCAAGGCAAAGTAAAGTAAGGGCAAGAATATGATTATTCTGATTCTTGTTTAAACATGCTTTTCTCTGAAATATGGTTCTCAAAACTAGTACTAAAAGTTTATTTTCACTAAATAATTTCTTAAGCAAAGACGTCTGCCCAAAGTGTACTCGTCAATTAGATAACATTATTACCCATTGCCTCATTCTTTCACACCTCCTGCTATTAAAATAAAGAAAGGGCTGCTAATAGGTCGACACCACATGGCCCCGTAATAAAATCTTGGCTGCCACGTGACGATATTTCGTGCGACAATAACATACGTGCCGTAATGTACTATCAAATAGTGTTACTTTGTGGTTAATTCACTGTTTCTATATTCAACTAGTGGAACTCTCCGCAACTTTGTCCGCGTTTTTAGGGTTCCGTACCTCTAAAGGAAAAAAGAACTTCTTTCCGCTGCCTTCTCCTCTAGAAGTTGAATTTTAGGAATTCCTTTCCCCTACCAAACGGACGACAGATTGCAATAGAAATAGCAATTGTTGTCTGCCAAAAAACATCATACATTACACATTAGGTATTACTCACATACATCTTTACAAATAACAACGATGCTTTGTTAATTTTCCATTTGGCGCCCGTTTCATATAGGAACTGGGCATAAATGAGTATAGTACCTTATTATAAAATTCCCATGTCACAGATTTACAATATTGGATGGATGTACGTACTGTACAGTGAAAAGAAATTAAAGGATATGTTCAGTCTTAGTTTCAAATAAGATTAAAATAAATAAGACTAGATGGCACCGCTCATCGCTATTGTGGTTTTTTATAAACTTTATCATACATACATATTATCGCGCCCGTATTCTTAATGGGGTGGGCAGAGCCACAAGTAAGCATAAGAAAACTTGCAGCGACTTCTGATTTAAAGTCCTAAGATGAATATGGTGAACCATGGTGACAGGTGATCAGCCCATCGCCCGTATAACTAGTCTCTAAAATGATGAACTTTATCATACCTATATGCATAGAATACACAAATTCACACAAACGTTTGGATTAATTATAATATTGTCATTGCCATTTTCGGATGGTACTAGCCACTGTAACCTTTGGTAGGTTTAAGTCTGGTGACCTTCAAAAAGACCTAGTGACCGTCCTCAGTGAAATTTCCAGACTAATTTGTTACATGTTTAATGAGTTTCTTTATTATTATCACTGAAAATGGGATATTTACCATGATTTGATCCCAGTTAAGTGCTAATAATGTGGCGTGGCGGGCGATGCTCGGTTGAGACGCATGAGGTGCAGGTTCGGTTCCCGCTGCGGAAGAAATGTTTGCATGTTATGCAACTATTTCTTCCGGGTCTGGGTGTTGTGGTACCATGGTATTCGTAGTTTTTGATACCTGCGATATTGAGTATCCTAGTGTGGGGTCTATGTATGACGTGGCTGTGGGTATTATTTATAACCATAGTTCGCATAAAGTTTGAAAGTTACTGCATTTTTTTGAAGGACGTATTCAAAAGAATATCCTAGCTAAAGACACCACGAATACAGGATGGTCGCCAGGCTCTATCTAACGTGTCGCGGGCGATTCTGTCGCGGCTGTAAACTGCACATGTTACGAGTAGTTACGAGTGTGGCCAGCTTTGTTCCCAAGGGAAAAAGAGAACAGCTCGTCTTCTAATCCAAAAGCTAATAGTAGGGTTACGACACACGCAAAGTTTGATCTAAAGCCTGGAATTGTTTGAAAATTTTCAACTAACAAAGCAAGTATTTCTAATTGTTTGCATGTTGTTTTATATACTTGTTTCAGAAAAATTCAATGACTGTAATATTGTGAAAATTATGCTTTATTCATAGTTTCACGTTTTACTGTCTGATCATTACCGATCAACAGACATAAAGTCATCGACTACTGGTAAATACGCCCGTGGGAGGTTTTCAGTGCACGTTTCGGTAACTCAGTGAACCGAATGTTTTAATACCACTGTGCCAGAATGTGACTCGATCCCTCATGGACTGGTATTCGCAGTAAACCCTCGATAAATACGCCGCAAAATTATTCGATTACACGACCGGGACTTGGGGATACGTGCAATTCGATTTTCGGAAGTCTTTGTTCGCACCAGATCATTATTGCCAGTTGGTCTTTTTGCAGCTCTTTTATTGCGAAATGAAAAATTCCGATCGGATTCAATTCGGTTTAAAACTTCGTTTATACTAGTTTTACGCGCAATTCAGTAATGCGCACTGAAGCGTGGTATGACATTTCGTCCATATTATGCAGGATTGTCTGTCTGGTAACAGAATAATAGAAAGTAGAAAAAATATAGACGGTACCTAATAAAGTACAAGGAATTATCAAGGAGTTGCGTCTGATAAATAGCATACTCCTACTGCTGATAAGTAAATTCGCATGAGCCAGTGGCCAAAAAAATATTATAAAGAAAACTCCCCAATTATAGATTTTTCTGTGACGGTATTTAGTACGCTCATAAGTTGATTATAAATTCAGAGGAACGACATTTCTGAACACTTTTCATTTGCGCAAAGAGATACAACGCGTGCCTACATCATTTATTCAGTTCCACTTATATTGAAGCTGAGGTAATAAGCAAGGCGAGTGCTGGGAGAAGTCAGAGGCTTGTCGTAAATTGGTAACGATTTTGCATAAACTTTCCTATAAATAAAGAGTACGGCATTTATAAACCAGTTGCTAATGTCGAGCCACTATTACAAGTTCATAAGTGTTCAGTCCGTTGAACTAGATTTTTGTTACCTACAACAAAACAATTTAAGCACCTACCCAGTTTTCTTAAGAAAATTAGTTTTTATTAACTGCTTTTATGAAACGGAACCAATTTTCGTACAATTATTAATATCTCAATGTTATATTATGATGAGATAATTATATTATCAAAGTATTCCCAAGGAGGGTTGACGTCAGGCAGGCGGCTGGTCATAAAACACCTTAGCCAAAACTCTTACAGCATAATTCAAGGATCATGCTGTGCCTAAGTAAGTGGGCTAAGGGTGGTAAGATGGTGATGATGATGATTAATATCTCAATGTGGTGTAATTAATAAATATCCCTGTAAGCTCCCTACTTCCCCTGGGGCTCCATACAAAAACAATTTTCCTTCCTGTGCCGTAAAGAAAGAATTCGACTCGCACTTGACCGGTTTTACTAATTGTGCGACATTTAAAAAATAATAATACTTTGTTCTCCCCCACTTTTTCATAATTATGTAGTTCCATTCTACTTTTCACGTCGACTGCTCCAATAAATGTGTAGTTGTAGTTTAATTAGTTCTGTTGAAGAGTGCCAACTGAAGCCACATCCACGCCAATTGCAGTTGAGCTAACCGCGATTAGTAGATAGCGGAGGGTGCCATCGGGCGGGTTGAACCGACGATTTCCGGAATGCAAATTAGGACATACGTACGTAACGTACCGTACAACCAGGAAGTTTACATACTGGGTTTTTCAGAGCACTTTTTTCACACTTTATAAGAACTAGGAGTTACCTAAACAACTAAGGTTTTACCATCTTATACTAAGTGATTTATACAGCGTCAGGAAGTAACTTTTGCCTACACTAAAGTAACGCTTTAGTACACTTTTAGATGCAATAGATTTTCTCAGACATTGACAATAAGTGCGGAGCTGATTAAGCTAAAGGTTTCACGATGTTTTCCTTCACCGTTTGAGTCCTACTGCTATAGCGCACACAATTTTTTTAAACAGAAAAATCCATTGGTGCCCGACCGGATTCGTGCCCACGACCCTAGAAGGCAAGATTACTAGCACTAGACCACCAGTAGGTACTCTCAGATACAAGCCCATTGAAAGTTCAGCTTTAAAACTCTTTATAAAATATCTTGTAAAATACGCACTCAGTCAAAAACTACCAATAATTCAGAGCTCGCTTTCAAGTCTAAAATATGGCGTAAATGCCTCAAAGGTGTAATTTAAAAGGTATCGAGTATCACAATTAAAATGAATAATGATGTCAATATAAATTATGTTTGTAAAACAATGCGTGGGGGTCACTAATAAGCAATGGCTTTCGTTCATAATGAAAACAGGTTTCCGGCGCCTATGTTTGTCTGTAAATAATGCAAGCGTTATTGTTATTTATGGAAAAACTCGTGGAACTACTTAGATTCATAGATTTATTTTAGATAAAATTAACACTTGATATTTGCCACTAATGCCAGTGTATCCGTCGTCTATTGTATAATATTGGAACAGTTTCCAATATTATACTAACAGACGACGGATCGTTCACCATAGCAACTTTGTTATGTGTCGAAAAGCGTTATGCATTTTTTAACAACAAAACAACGTTGCTATGATAATGAACGATCCGTTATCCATTAGTAGAATATTGGAAACGTCCAACTCTGCTTTCTTTATAAATGTTTATGGTCGGTTATATTACGCAACTCATTGTCTGGGGTTTTCAAATTACCAAACTAATGTTATGTTTATTTCTAAAAAGAAATCGTGTAATATAACATTATTATTTTTTTCAATAACATCAATCAGCAATAAAGCTGTTGGTAGAAAATGATATCAACAAATTATTTTGACTTGCTTAGTAACTGAACTGGTAATCGTTATAAACATTATCTGTCAAATTTCATGATTTCGTGGAGGGATTATCGTTTCACTATGAAATACTGGATTAGTTTTTTAATACTTGGAAGTAGGCTGGTTTAGTCGAACTTTGAATAAGTAGTATTTTTTGCTGTTTTTTTTTGTTTTCTGTCCATATTATATTGACTTGGATATTCTATCACACATTTTATCAATCCAGTCTCGCCGTCTATTGAACCAGTTGGAACGAATTGGTTTTTACATTATAGTCTTGCCCTGGCCTGTATAAATCTTTACAGTTTGCCCTGCATAAATATTATGTCCTTACTATAAACTAGCAATACAACGTCTAACAAAAATCCCAGCATTTCAACTTCCTACCAACTTACAACGTTAATACAAAGTTTGCATAGCTGTTTACCAAATACGTAGAAAGGTCAAACATTGCGGCCACTTTACAGCTGTTGAGGTCCGTGCGTGCCGTTTACAGCGAGGGCCATTGCATGTAGGTAATTAGAGTGTGTGCGTGCCTTGAAACAGGCCCGTTGGATTTATTGAATGTCTGTGAAGTTATGAAAATTATGGAGCAGAGTTCATGGGAGTTCGAACAATAGCTCAACTTTATTCATACCACTAGAGTTGTGATGGATGCTGGTGGATATAGTACTATTTTTACAACATAGATTATGTGCCAAACTATGTTTGCGATGTTTTTTAAGTCATATTGATGTTCTTAAACGATGTTGCCCAAGTTGGCTAATATATTTTTTTGGATATTTTATCGATAATGATAAATATAAAGTTCTGATAAAAAGATATTACGAAAATGTTCAAGCAGTATTACAAAGTTCTTTCTTCTCCATATAATTTGATATCAATACCAAAAGAGCAATAAATACAAACTGTTTTAATAAGTGTATCCAAGCAGCTCCGGCATACTGCACTGCAATAAAAGTAAAGTATGAAGGTATAAATTCACTTGCAATATAAGCCTGAACTGAGATGATAAAAACTAAAATCGCGCAAGTTATTCAAACTGCTGAAATAATTCTTCCGATTTTTGACAGTGCAATCGAAGTTTTTCGCTAGGCCCAACTACTCTGGCTTTAATTAAAAGCTAGGGCCCTATCACCGTTTGCGAATGAGACTTTTTTAATTTGTTGGGCTGTATTTTAACGAACTCTCTGTACTCGTATTATACTTACAAACTAATTTGTTTCTTTGTAAATCAGTGTAGTTTCTTTGGAATTCGGAATCCTGGACTTGATTTTCTTTGGTCTTGCACATTTTTGGTTTTAGGATATTTCTGGTTCTGTAGGTAAATGTGACAAATAGAGCCCATTTTTTTTCGTTCAGAAAATTCCATTGATGCATGACTGGATTTGAACCACTAGGCCAAGCTCTCCTTTGTGAACATAATTGTATATTTTAACTTATATAATGTCCTCATCACAAACTATATTAGATCATGATTTTCAAGGTTAATTGTGGCTTGTATTCATTAAAAAAAAATAAGTATCAAATTTACTTTACTACATGAAATAGAGTCACTAGAAATAGTAGCACAAATTGTGCTAATTAAAATAGTACCAAATCCAAGCTCAGCTTTCCTACAGTCTGCTACTTTACGCGATTACATGTAAACTTCATTGATATTTTAATTAGTTCATTTTCAATGAGTGCATCTCAGTTGCAGGTAAAGTTTAGCAATTAACCTGGATCTGTTTATTAATAAAGTTGAAAGGTTCATATGGAGTTCTGAGGAAATCTTTACTGTTCCAAGAAAGGCGCCAAACGAAGCTATTGATGCAATATATTATGTATTTTTGAAGTAGCTCTTCTGATTGGAATTTTTAGGAGACTACATATTTTTTCATAGAAAGCTATCTCTATGCTACCAACTCGTTTAGAAGACGTTTTGTAAAACTTCGGCAATAATACTTCAAGTACGGATGAAGAGATCTCTCATTAAGAAATCGCTTACGAAAAGACAGCGATTAAGGTAATGCCGCTGAATTCGCCGTGCTCAATCAACCCAAAAAGGTACGAACTTTTTTATTGGTTGTCCGAGGCCCGTGTGCGGAGTCTAACGAGCTCATTGGAAATTCAAATCGGACTGGCCTGCCGCACCCTGTAATCAATAATATTACATGTACGTGCTTCCTGAAGTCCCCGTTACGGAACCCCAAATCGTACGTGGTAATATTCAGCTGACCGCAGCTTAATCTGCGATATCATGCCAAAACTAAAGTTGGAAATCCAAGGACCTGCTATTTGCAGCATGAGCAAGGTGCAGACGATAAGACACAGCAATGTAGATTACATTACGCATACTCGTAAAAGTAACAGCCTTGTTTATGTATCGAGAGAACAACTTTAAATGATGAGAAGCGACGCCAATACCTGACTTCGGTTATCTTAAGTGCCGAATGAAGTGACAACTCCTCAGCCAACGCTCCTTAAGTAAAAAAGGCACTTACTCAATCGCGTTTAAATGAATAGAACTTGATAACGATTCCGTGTTACAAAAAATTATGCGAATGCAACTTTGAGACGGCTTGAACATTATGCAAATGCTCGGTTAACGTTAATATTGAGTTATATAGTTCGACTCTATAATGAGGCCACATCACTGAGGATAGCCATACAAATTATCAAAGTCCAGTCTCGGAACTCGATTTACAAGTCAGATTCCGAAGCAATTACAAAGTATTATTCATTCTGAGCATAGCGTAGCGCACTCGGCGATCGTACTCGTGTAGTGGATGCAAAGAAAATTGCACTAACTAATGATCGTATTGCTTCTTGAATACAAATTCAGGTCTTTCAGTGGCGGCCAGCGCCAGCGGCCTATTACTGAAATGTTATCGAGGTAAATTGAAATGGCGTTATGATTTATTTTGGGACTTCGCGAAAGGAAATTTCGGCTAGCTCCCTGCACGAACGTGACGTGAAAACTCAGCAAAAATTAAAAAAAAATCACGTTGCGGCGGCTTGTAAATATTAATATTTATCTAAAGCATGGAAAATCCAATCAAAAATGTTGTTTGAATTAAAAAATAATTCTTCGTGTGTCGGGTACCTTAGTACTTTAGGAGCAGGTGCGTCTTTTTTGCTGGAAAGCGCTGGTTTTAAATTCACAGCATATTTTATTCGTCGCGTAGCTCAAATTCAAATCACATTAATCTCACATGATAACATTTTGACGAGTTGGTGTAAACTTCAGTGCCAAATTAAATAGCAAGGGTGGGAATGGGTTCATATGAAAATGTGCTCGTTTAGCGAAAAGGTTCACACCGGTGGAATATGGAGAGGCTTCTGGCGGCGAGCTCTTAGTTTAAAAGTCATATTTAGCTAATTACGCCGCGGGCCGCGGTCGTTCGAATGGCGGTCTGGCTCTGCTACATCTACCCAGTGAAAACTCTCCGAACTGTATCTGAATATATTAAACTCCACAATGAAGGGCCTGCGTGAAGCATATCTTTTAATATGGTTGCAATTCGGTGCTCAGTTGGTTCATAAACAAGTGGTTACTGCACAATGAATATTGTATTTTCTGTGCATTTTTTGCATGCTATTTAGTTTCCAAAGTTAATTTGCACATTCCAAAATTACCTAGTCAAACTAAATATTTATTGACCCTAATATATATTTTTATATGTGTTTAGTGTTTTTGTAAAACAACTAGTAATAATTCATATTATTTACGCTTTGGTGATCTAGTATTGAATTGAGAGTGTGAACGAAGTTGGTTTGCTATTCTGAGGTGACACGTTGACATGTTGTCACGCCTTTGGATTTTGTTAGGCCTCTGGATTTTTTTCAATCCTATGCCATGGGCCCGTTGGAAAAAGTCGGCGGCATATTCTGATTGTATAAAAAATCACCACTGGCTTTTATTAACGGCTTTGGTCTGTAGTCACCTTCACCTGAAAGTCTATCTGTCGATCCCAATCATTATTTGACGTTAGGTGGCATATCTTTGGGATTAAATACGAAGGCGCCAAATTGATTTTATTTTTAATTCCTCAAATTAATCTAAAATTACATCTACAAAGTGCTACCAAACCAATGGTCTACAAATTTTATTTGCAAGCATGTTTCTACCGACTGTTAAATACAACATGTGTACAAGTAACATATCGACGTGGGTGACCCGGTTAGTTAGAATCCTTAGCTTATTGCGGTGCTCTTACAAGTGTCTAGGGAGGGCGGCTGTTATTACTCGCAAATTTATGAGGTGAATTGCTCTAAGTTCCAAGTTTGCCGTAAACAACAATATAGAAGTTATCCAATGTTTGGGCGGGGGTGAGAAGACGCAAGAGAGGCTACATTTAGAAAGGTGATATCAGACGGTTAATTTTTCATTAGCTTCTGGATTCTATTTTTCTCTTTCACTGTAAATGAATCGTTAACAAGAAACACAACAAATGTGCCGAAAAAAAACATACAATGTATGAACAGACACAATGTCGGATCGGAACGGAACACGCAATAAAGTTTGCAGATACTATGTTTGCAAAAATATGATGATGAAAATATGAAAGACCCGACCGATAATAACTTATGCGATTCAGCGATATGATTTTACACATACTACCATATTATAAATGTAAAAGCTTGTGAGGATGTGACGATGTATATTTTTGCCTCAATCACGCCGTAACGGCTGAACGGATACATATGAAACTTTGAATATGTGCTAGAAGAATATAAAGGCTACTTTACTTTTTATCCTGGTACCATGCGAGGGAAACCGCGGGCAAAAGCTTGTTTGAATCGTCTTACACACTGCTGTGACAAGCCCGATACGATTTTGCAATGGATTTCTCGCAAATTTGCACTGTGTCATTACCAGCCGGCATTTTCGGCATTGAGTATTGAAGCAATGCACCGTAGCTATCTTGTTTTGCTCTGATACTCTCAGTTTAATGTGACGGTAAAAAAGGCAAGAAAGCTACTCTGAAAAATTGGCGTAAACCGGGTTATGAGACTTTATTACCAACCTGTTGTCCTAGGTCCTAGTGGACCTGGAAAGCTAGAAGATAAAATGCAATTTGTCTGTCTACCTTTTTGTTGCTTCGATAAAAGGTAAACCAAAAAAGGTTTTGGGAGCCCACAAAATAAATGAAGGAAATATTAGTGATTTGTATGTATTTGGTATGTATTTTTCTAATCTGATCCTAATTTGATCCTGTGTTTTGTTGAGAGCTATCAATACCCCAATACACAGTGAAATAGACATCAAAGCGTGTTAAGCTCAACTCAGACTTCTTTTATTTTTAAAGTCTCCTGTTTCCAAAACGCCGTAATCCCCTAAAAATCAGAAGTCGCTGTTGAGCCTATCATTATTTTTCAATCTCATTCACCCTGAATAGGCACATTAAGATGTTATCGCGCCCCTACCGTAGGTAAGCAGGTATTCAGTGGTCTTCTATCGATTGAATCTGGGCACAAATTGTAAGAATTATTGATACCGTACCGGTGGCTCATACAAAAAGTTTATAAAAGGAAGTGGAGCGAACAAACTGGCCGGGAACAAACTTCATGCCGCGGCCACAGAAGATTAAATAGTATAAACGGACTGAAATCTCACTTTCCTGACATGAAAGCGTCACTATGTATGAATTAGGTGTTAGCACGAGCTCGGATATTTTCACATTTCCATTAGATAATGTATTTTAATGACCTGTCAAAATAAAAAAGGTTTCACCTTCTTGTCATTTCAATATTTTCTTTACTCATTGGCAGTACCAGGTACTGGCGATATTGAATCTTAAGTAAAGTAAGTTAGTCCGTATGAGCTAGTGGCCAACTCTTGTGACAGAGTTAAAGACTCTGTCACAAGAGCCGCCTAAAGGCCTCCGTCGTGGCCTAACGACTTCAAAACCAGGACCGATAATTTAACGTGCCCTCCGAAGCACAGAAGCGCTCAGCTCGTAATGCCACTTGCGGTCACCCATCCAAATTGTGACCGCGCACAACGTTGCTTAACTTTAACGATCAATCAAGAACGTCTAAGCAAGCTACGCCACGAGCGCTTCATATTGATTCTTAAAGTAAGCGTATTACAATTCGTTTTGATATGTTTGACGAATATACTAATTTATACTAGATCCAAGCCCACCGCAATAAGGCTCATTTTGCATTGTCAGCTGGTCTGTAGTGGCACATAGTAGGAACGCGTAGCGAGCGAACGTTACTTATCTGCCGCCGCGTAGCTGACAGCTGCAGATGAAAAATTGAAATTGTGTGAGAGATAAAACTACCTAACTGCCACTGCAACGCCGACCAAACAATGTGGCGACAACAAGGACGCTTACGTTTTATTACAACTCCATTTGATAATGGAATGAAAATATTACTTTATCCTCTGCTAGCACCAGTTTCTAGACGTGTTATGTCAAAAATGACGGGCGTTGATTTATTATATTTTATTTTGATTCCTACGTAAGTGACTAACGGCGTCTAGGCCTTGTAATAAATATAACTTTTTATTAACAAAGTTTCGACATTCGATTCACTGAGAAAGTTGCTGTCAAATAGTAGAGAGGTAATACGTCAAAAATATCAGCAGTTGATTGATCATCTTATTTTTATTTATAGTGCTTGGTCCTCATTAAATTGAATAGAAATCATTTTCAGCTCAGTATGTCACTGAAAAACTGTGTGTGTAATTGAGAAAACATACAAACTGACTAGCCTGTAGTCACAGCCAACTAGCGTCATTCAAACTGCTATACAAATACCGAATATCGCTTCAAAAGTAGAGTTAAAATGTCGATATGCAAATATGAATATTTCCAGTTCCGGTATCAATTCGAGCGTCGGATGTTGAATAGTGACAGCGACGTGCGGAAAGCATGCAATAATAACGAGCCGTCTGGAACGTCAAACGACCCTTCTCTATTTATGGGCTCTCTGAAGGCGCCACGTGAAAATTCTAACGTAAATCAAAGTCATAAATTCTCCTATCGTGAATGAACATTTCTCAGTGCGGACGTCTAAACCGGGTGAATGGATAACGTCGGCCCTCCCTCGCAGGATCACCTCTACAGTCATTTGCTTTTGTTCGTGCGGCAATTAATAACGTGCAGAAGGCGTTTTCGAACCGCAGTTGGGCGCCATTCGCGTATCAGTAATGATCTAGCGCCGCCACGGCCAAGCACTCTACAGCTATCGATCATGTTCACTTAATGAACGGCACGTATGAAGGCTTCAGACACAGAACACATCGATAAGTAAGATATCACAGAGACAAACAATAAAAAAAATGGTATATTGACTTCTATTACAACTAAATATTTTTAACAAAAAAAGGACCTTGGAAACCTAAGAATTTAATTTTCTAAAATGAATGGTTTTGTGTCTAGACCACGTAGACCTATTTTGTAATTTTTTTATTAGTTTGATAAAACTAAAAACTAAGGCCTGTAACATCTACATGAAATATACAGCGTCGGAGGCAACTTTTGCCTAGATTAACGATTTTAGATACATAGATATACACATTAGTTTGACAAATTAGTAGGTAAATCGTCTTCTAAAAGGGGTACAATATTACACATCTTGATTTCATATACAAAGTAACTAATTTTATAATGGCGTGCTTGAAGACTATTAAATTACCTTTCCGTAAAGGACGAACCTCGAAAATTAATTTATTGAAGCCCAATAACCTAATAGTAGTTTAACTATTTCGGGACATCATAACGTTTAGATAACCATCATCATCGAGTTTTTACGTTTTAATTAGTTAATGTAAAATTGATGAAACGAAATTGTCAGTAATAATAGAATAAAATAATAGCAGCAATAAAAAAATTATATCTAAGTAGGTACATAATGAATGAAGTTCATCAACATGAGAATAAAGGTTCAAAACTTACGGTATTGAAAGTCAATCAGTGACGGCACCCCATTCATAAAGTTGCGCTGATAACTGAAGGCTGTCGGTTATTCGTTTGTTTGGTTATTTCACGGACAGTTAATTAAAGCTTCTTAGTTTGACTTGCCCGAACTTTTACATAGATAACAACATTAATGAAAACTCTGGATTTGGGGGAAGAGTGTGGCAGAGAGGCGAGGGCGGGCGGGGTAATGTTCACCGTTCGTTGTCAGTGCGCGCTCTGTCGTGGTGTGGCTACGTCGCCTCTCCCCGACACAAATACATCGCGAGCGGACGTTTCCATCGGATTTTTGAACACTCTATGAACGTTTATACGAAGTATAATGGGAATTGGAACATTACAGAGAACTGCCGAAGTGCTATGTGTGTGTGCTTGTGTTTTTTCGTGAAGGCTTCAGTTTTATGGGTGCATTGGTTCGACGGCCCTGCTCGGTTTGTCACTCGTCACCCACTCTCGATGATTAGAGCGACAGCTTATGTCACATGGATTATGAAGTTGCTATGATGCTATTTTTTACAATGGTGCTATAAGTAGGTTAAAGTAAAAACAAACAATATTAGGAGTTATATACATTATCAATTTATTTTGAGAATCATGCTGAGAACTTCAAAAACATCTTGAACATAAACCTAATTATTATTGCAAAAGGTTCACTTTTACTTTTACCGCTTCAAACGTACAGTTCTGCATAAATTACGCTAAACCGTATTCTCAAAGGATGAAATAAAGACAAACAGGATAATCTTTTATCAACGTACAACAGCTACGTAGTACGTACAGATAAGTAGACATTTTTCGTTCTTACACAACCCGCATTGTCCGACGTTTTACTTTGCGTCGGCACTGATGCGTTAAATCTCGTTGGGGGATGGTTCTTTCAGAAATTAGCTGTATATATTTATAAAAGAATCTTATTCCGTATTTACTTACTTTGGGATTGCGAACCTTTGTCAGGTTGTTGGTCGACGTGAATATTTATTCCTTATTTAAGCCGGTTGCTTGTAAACCCCCCCTAATATCTGTCAAATGTTAAACAATGCACAAGTATCATCATGCCTTTTTGATACATAGTGACAAACAGTAATAGGGCAAATTTTAAATAAAACAGTGTTTAAGTTAAGAATCGTTGTTATGAATCTAAATCTTATTGTTTACAACTGTCGCCGTAATTTTAAAATTTAATATTTTGTGTATATATATGTATATTATCACGTCCGTATCCTTAATGGGGTGGGCAGAGCCACAAGTAGTCATAAGAAAACTATTCTATCTATCTATCTATTCAAAGCCCTAAGATGGATATGGTGAGCCATATAAAAAAATAATTATTTTCATCCGTTCATTACAGAACCACAGTTTGATATTTTACTTACTTAAAGTATTAGGGTATGCAAACATTACTTATTTTAGTAAACTTTATTTATAGCTTTTATTATTTGCTAATAGCAGGTATCTAAAGTGCTGCCATAAATAGTAAGGTCGTAAAAACAACTATTGCTATGAATATTCGTAGCAATGCTACGTCTTTATAAAACAACTACGAAATTTATTAAGACCTACTTCCTCTCGCGTGTTAGTCCTGAACAGAAAGTAGTCTATAGTTATTCCAGGTTTAATTTGTTCAGCTATTGCGGAGATGAGTGGGAACAAACATACCCTCTCATTCTCAAACTTCATATAATATTATTGTCACTGTCAAAATCTTATAACTTATTCTACTGATTGTACATTTCTGTTAGCTAAAGTTCATATTGTTAAAACCAAGATGGTTGGATTTAGTGTAGGTGGTATCTTGTTAAAACAAGTTTCAAAGACCCTTCTCTATAATATAACTTACGTACAACGTACGAACATTGGATACCACGAACAAGGCCTGATTGGTACTTACTGCAATTTTCGTTACATACCCAGGTAACTATAGACAAAATCTCAAGATTAATCTACAGTTCTCGTACCTACATGTTAGCTAAATAACTCAGACGGTTCCCTACGTGTTTAAGTGACACGAGGCAAGAGAGCAGATGGAGTGTACAGGGCGGCAGGATGGACGTAACTTGAGAACTTAAATTCTTATGTTAAAAAGTATTTACTATTTTGAGGTAGCCTTAAAGGTAAGCCCTTTGAGGCACACTTTAGTGTAAGTACTTTCCACGAGTAGTAACTAGTAGTAGAAAGATATGGTACTAGCTCGGTACTACCTAACCTAGTAGCAAGAAACAAGCCGTCAAAATCAAACCGTACAAGTGCCGAGCATCGATGATAGATAAAACTTCTTCCTACTTAAATTAAATAAGTTTATATTAAGTGTAGCGATCGGAAAACTTCAACTAACGTGATCAGTTTTCGTTGTTCTAGACTTGTTAACATTGCTTACTTTAACCCATATCAGAAGTTAGCCTTGTTTTCTGAAAAGCCTGTAATTACTGTTTATGCTGTTTTGTTTTAATAGGTAGCTGGATATAGTTTTTGGTAAAACATTAAATTTAACCCTTTTTGGGTTCATGTTACAAAAATATTAGCCAGTTCTTAGATTTTTGATGAAAATTGTAATAATCTGTTTACAAAAAAGTATAAGTAAGTACTTGAAATATTTTTTTGGTAATACTTGATTTTTGGGATATCATAAAGTCAGAACAGTTTTTTATTTCAATTATTAGGTAGTTTGTGATTTAAGTCTTGCTCCATTGTTTAAGTAGGTATATGCCTTGGATTTCTATGAATGTTTCGTCGACGACCATTTATGGAGATCGCACTACTGATGAAAACTAAACTGCCACTCAACCGAGCACTCGGCCCAAATGACGGCCACTCGCTGATGGCCGAAGCCTGGTCTTTTTCAGATATTTTTATCGGGCACGTCGAAAGGTTCCCATGAAAAATAGCAGCGAGAACTTAATAAAACGTTTCGTTGAATTCTTTCGTTCAGGAGCAGTGTTTTCGTGAGATTTTATTTGAGACTATTGTTTCGAACATGGATCTTACCCGGAACTTTGGAATGCGATCTCACTCCTTCAGTTAACGTTTTTATTATTCACTTTGGTTCTGTAAAAGTCGTAAAACAGTCTCAGTAGGTCGCCCAAGTTTACGTAAGACCTTTATTTAGTCTGAAGTTTTCAGCACTCATGGATTTGTATACCTTCCCACTCCGCCCTCACTTTACTTGATGGTTTTATAAAGTTTCTTCTGATTGATTTGATTTCGTTCAAATGTATTATTGATTTTTGAAAGTAAGTTATTGGCCCCAAAGCCCTTTTTATTTATGTCAGACGGAAGGCAAATTTTACAAAAAAAAATTATGACAAAGTGTTTGAAGTGAATTGTTATATATTAAGCTTGTGGCATTCCTAAAAGCAACTTTTGGTGACCAAAACGACATGCGCATAAAAAGAAACATAATTTGCAGTATGTTATTTTAATTTACTATACTTTCGCTTCTGATAGGCGACCTCTGTGGCGTGGCCGGCGAGTGCTCAGCTGAGACGCGAGAGGCGCGGGTTCGATTCCCGCTGCGGGAGAAATGTTTGCATGCTCTGCAAAAATTTCTTCCGGGTCTGGGTGTTGCAGTATTTATCATAAGTATGTATTTACAAAAAAAAAGTATAAAAGTATTCTATCAACCATCTGGTTCCATAGTACAAGCCTTGCTTAATTTGGGGCTAGATGGTGCTGTGTGATATGTCCTCAAATATTTATTTTATTTATTTATTTGATAGGTATACTAGATATTTTTCGTTTATGAAAAATCATTTTACTAGCACAAACTTTTATACATACTTCGATTATTATCATTTTAAAACAAATAGTGTTCAAAATATTGAACTTAAATTATGCCATCGTACGTACAATAATATTGCTGAGCTAGCAAAACCGCAAATTATGTATTCGGTAATACAGAACCGTTTAGGTAAAAGTGGTTAGGTGAACGTTTCAGCTATTTGCATACATCCACAAGTTCTACCTAGGATAGTATCTGCAATGTTACAGTTTAGAAGAGATAGCTAGCTCCGTTTGTGCAGAGATATTCGTTGATCTTGTACTTATTACCATACTACAAAAAGAAGCAAAAGGGTAATTATCTATCTCAAGACTTCAACTGAAAATCATCAGCGTACTTTGCGCACAAAAAAAGAACAAAATACCTTTTATTTATTTATTTTCATAATAAAGTTACATTTAGAAATATATTAAAAAACACATCTTACAAGCCATATTTGGCTTATCTAAGATGAGGTAAAGTTATTCCTCTGTAGGTTAGTAAAAAACTTAACTAAGTCATGATAGGTCTCTAAAGTTTAGTTCACAATTAAATTTAGGTACTAAGACTTCATACTTAAAATAAAAATGAACACTCGAAATGAGTATACTGTTATACTAAAAGCTGTATCTACACAGTGAAAATAATTTAATAAAATGTTAATTTAATAAAAATAATTTATTTTTCTTATTCTCGTTTTTCACTGCAACAATTTTTTACATTTTGATGTAAAAATTTGTGGAAATCTTTGAAAGAGCAACTTACTCAGCTAACACTATTCTACACTATGCTAATGCTGGCATGTCAGGCCACACGTAATAGATTTGACCCATTCTCAGCAACCGTACAATGAAATGTCTTACCGTTTTTCTTATCAAGCCGGTAAAATAAAACTTGTTTTTAATTCAGCTTTGTTATGCTAAGAAGGCCTAGAATAAAGTGGAATAAGTTGATGACACTGATTACATTTTACAAGTAGACATTTTTTCAGATCTAGTGTATTTGTAACGATAAACTGAAGAATTGAATTCATTGCTATTTTTACATCTTATCCTACTAATATTATAAACGGGAAAGTTTGTATGTATGGATGTTTGTTACTCTTCACGCCTAAATGGCTGAACGGATTTGAATGAAACTTGGAATATACATAGTACATGGATTAACATTTAGGCTATTTTTTATCCAGGTACCACGCTAGCGAAGCAGCTAGTACATACATATTATCACGCCCGTATACCTAACGGGGTGGGCAGAGCCACAAGTCATCATAAGAAAACTTGTAGTCACTCGTGATCAAAGACTCCCAAGATGGATATGGTGAACTATGGTGACAGGTGATCAGCCCATCGCCCATTATAGGTCCATCATGTCGGAGAGGATACTAGGTGCTCCTCTGTAGACTTTTACGATATGCTCGAAGAGAGAAGCAGCTGGACGCATTCTGTTTTTTCTTTTCTCCCAGTCCAGCAGATCAAGTACTTAGCTATTTTTGCATAGTCAGTTAAATATTATACGTACAATAATTGACCTTAATAGAGAGTTTACACTTAGTATAATAATAAAGGGATAAAAAAACAGTTAGGTATAGATAAAAAACTGTTTGACCGATTGCTCGAAAACAATTCTAAAAATATTTTTGATGTATGAATTACCACGATAAATGGACAGTGCATATTTTTATGTATCAAATTCAATTATATTAAAGCAGGTAGGAACAAGCTGTAAAATAAATTACTACCTATATAGTTAGTCTTATTGAACAACTTCCTATTATTTTCTTTCTCCGTTCATTTCCGTTCGGTATGTGTCTACTATCCGGGAGAAACTTGGTTAAGAAGGTTTCATAAAATAAGTCCTAATCTATGTCCCAATAAAATACTTTATGAAAGTTTTCAAAATGTGATAACCATAATTTGTGCACGACTGGATTCGAATCCACGACCTTAGGGACCAGAAGGTGGAGGTCGCAACCATTAAAACATTATATTGTTACTAAATTATTTCATATTATCCCAAGACGACAGCAAAAAAAGCTTAGGTACCCGATTTTGGGTAGAGCTATTTCAAAAGATGAGATTTTTGTAAAACCAAAAGTAAAGCATTGCAACAGATACCTCAACTATTACTCGAGTCATTAATGCTCAAATTCGTTTTATGAACAGGATTGTAAAGGAATAATTTTCGAAAAAAATACCCAGTTTGGTTTCGTGCCAGTATCTTCCACGCTTGGTCGTGTTACGCCAGGTGTAAATTCAACGTATATTTAAGGCGTGTCCAAATGATTCTAGCGATTTTAAGAAATAAAATGATTTTGTTTAGTTTTTTTTTTAATTCATTTTTGAACCTGTTTGTTGAAAAGATTGAAGTGTGCCTCAAAGAGGTTCATTTCGTGCACTTGACACGTGTTGTAGAACTTTCTTAGGTTCTAAGGTTGCCTCCTATGATGTCTTCGCCGTTGAGTGGTATAACGCACATACATTTTGTGATCAGAAACATTGTTGTACGTCACATCCAAATGAATGTGAGGTGCACCTGACCATAAGTGCTCTCTACCTCAACTAAAAACAAAACGTGAACACGTTACTGGCCCGTGAATCAAAAATAAAAGAAGGCATTTTTCGCTTACCTAGTTTATGTTCCTATTACACTTCGGATATATTTTACTGCTTCCCCCACTCTAACCTTCAATATTTATGGAAGTAGGCAGTGTTTGTGTCCCAACTTTTATAATTTATCAGTCTCTATTGTTTTTGATCTTATCTCTTTTTCACTTTTCGTAACAAACGTTGGTGCTTTGAAAGTTACGTTTACTTTTACGTGTTACGAATAGTTGCTTAGTAAGGGAAGGAAAGATCGAACTAAACCTTTCTTCTAAGTAGCTATTTTGTTACTTGTACTTGCAATAAAGTTAAATATTTGAGATTTCCTTTGTACCTACGCTTTTAGTTTACCTTCGGATTACGCTCTACGATTTGGTAGGGGAAGGTTTGTTTGAGTTATGTTCAACCTTTGTGCACCGTGGCGTGGTGGATGAATGCTCGGCAGAAACGCATGAGGCACGGGTTCGATTCTCGCTACGGGAGAAATGTTTGTATGTTATGCAAATATTTATTTCGCTTATATCGCATCAAGCGATAGGGACACCATTTGCCAGCAATTGTCAGTTTTTGTTTGCTTGCAATAAAGTTTTATCATTTCATTTCATTTCTTTCGGGTCTGGGTGTAGTCTAGTCATATTATGTACCTATTATAAGTATGTATTTACAAAACAAAAATGTACATATAAGTATTATATCGGCCATCTGGTTTCCATAGCACAAGCTTTGCTTAGGTTGGTGCTAGATGGCGCTGTGTGAAATGACCAAAATATTTATGTTGATTAATATTAGTGTTTGAAGGCATGAAAGCCTAGAGTTTTTACAGTGTGTCCCAGTTTAGCCTGGACAAAAAAATACAAAAATGCAATAAAGTTTTTATTTTTTATAATGTAACAAGATTGGTTTTATCATAGATAAAAGACGGAGTTCACTGCTTTGTGGGTTTCATTTTCCGGCAGTAACAAAATTACCTACGTTCTAATCTACGTTCTTGCATGGACTTCCAACATAATTATTTATTTTGAAAAACATGAAGTTCCTCACATTGAAGGAAAAAAAAACACAGTATTCAAGGAATGCTCATACGATTACGTAGGCCTGTCTGAAGTTTACAGTGCTCGTTTTCAGAGGTCAGAGAACTGGAATTGTTACCGACGCTATCAAAACTTTAACTGGAACTACTGTTCTCTGTTCGGGAATAGTGGAGTGGTAGAAACTTTTGTTTCGTATTATTAAATCTTTTGTTTTAATGTTGTTCTGTATCAGAAAAGTTTGTGTTACGAATTATTTTAAAAAACATTTAACAATTTATTATAAAACTGGGAAAACTAAACTAAGTTTACGAGATATACGTCTAGTAATTGTGGATAAAAGGTGCCTCCTAACACTTGTATTAATTTGTTATGGATGGAATCATCTTAGCTTAGGCGGACAAAAATATCAGCCTTTAAGTGACGATCGAAAATAGGATTGCAAGGTCAAAACAACAAAAATAATGAACCATCACAGAAATAGAAAATTGTGTCTGGTTAAAGCGAATAGCCATCGTAAAGAACCCATGTCTTATAGCGGTTTAATGACTGGGGTTGCATTAATAGTCTATTAAGTTCCTACTTTCTCACAGATGTGACTCAGACCTTTTGGACAGAGAGGGCTGTCAAAGTAATCTACGATACAGACTGGTATATTTACATACATATTATCACGCCCGTATCCTTAATGGGGTGGGCAGAATCATCGCGTTAGTTCATAAGTATTTCAGAAGCTAGACGAAAATTGCCAAGGCGCACAATATTTGTGGTACTACTTTACTGGTATACCTAACAATATAATTTTAATGGTGTTTCTATTTTCAAACAGTACTAATCACACTGTAACTCGTTGAAAATTTTTTCAAAACCAGTTTTAGTGTGTTCAACGTAGGTGACGGTATGTATTTTTAGACGAGAATAAATGTGTTTTACAAAATACAATTTGTTTGTGTGTGTTTATCTGTTTAGGTAATTCTTTCTACCTCAAAGCTTTGATTTCAACAAAGCCCACTTAACTAAAACAGGGTGACCCAGAAAATATTATGAGTTGTGTGGGAGGAAAACTGGATATTATTCAACATGAAATAAACAACAGAAACTTAGATTACTCACAAACTAGAATTACCGTCAAGTTATTAAACAAAAGTATTTACATGACACAGTTTCTCACTGAAATAATTTGTTTCAAACAAATAAACATAAATTTGGTTCTAACAGTCATAATGGCTTATACTCGTACCTATCATTAATTGAAAATCCTTTGTGACTGTCCCTTTTATGTACTGTGTCGGCTTCGGCAATCAGAAGCTTAACTTTCGCCCCAACTTTTATGTAGGTAATGACTTTGTTTATTTTTAATTTAATTAATTGAAACGGATTATCCTAGTTATCGCAGGGATTCACGCCTGAACTCTGTTATTTAGTTGAAATGGAAAGGTTGGAAACTTTCGTTTTACCGTAACAAGAAACAACACAAATAATTAAATCAAAAGTTACCGAGATACCTACTTACTCCAATTCCTCACTCATCCTTGTTTCTTTTGTAATCTAGTTACATACATAACTCTCACGTGTCAAACAAAATCAGGGAAATAAATACGGTTAATTTAAGTTAGGGAGTGTTGTTTACTCGCGTCGCTACTTCTTTGTCTACCTTCCTAAGTAGCAGCGGCTGGCGCTTGTTGTAATACAAAAGATAAATACCACAACCGAACAACAGAAGTAATTGAGATAAACAGATGTGTATTCTGCTCCATAAACTCTGCCTTCAAGTGTGACAAAATCAACAATGTTTACTTACAACCTTATCTTCCATAACTCAAATGCTCGTTTGTCTTTCCGTACATTATGTTTATGTTAGCACCATGTAATAATAGCATCATAGGAATCCCTTTACAATTACATTCAATCAATACAACATTCACAGGTAAACTAGCTATGTGTACCGCAGTGAAACACACGCTCAAATGAAGCGATTGAGCATTGAAGATGAACAGGCCGGGCTACGATTACACCGTGCCTGTATCCACAACGTACTACGCGAGTAATAACCGACCTCCGCAGTACGAGCGCGGCTACGGCCCACTCACAGCTGGCTCCGTGTACAGTCCATCATCACACCCACACTCCAACTATGCAGACATTTACGAAGGCAACAACGACACAACCCTCAGAGCGGAAGAGAGACACTGGTACATAGAAAACCATAAAAACCTACAATCAAACTATGACGTCAATCACGAAACTATACCTCAAGATGCCAAAATTAAGAAGGAAGAGGAGAAGAAAAGCGAAGTTCCCATTAGGCGGGCCGATGGCACACAGCCCAGACAGAGGCGGAAAGAAGACCGGTGTTCCTGTGAATGTTGGCCTAGTTCTGAAAATAATGTCGTGCAAGACAGCGGAGCGAACGAGGCGACTAGGTCGCTCTCTGGGGTCGACATGGTCGCCTCGTATGGAGTGTACGGAAATCCTCACGATGACGAGACTTCGGGATTCGCTCGGCTTTCGGAAAAAAGTGTGATGTACGGACAAGGGAGCGATGCTCCAGTGCAAGGTGTGATAGTGAATCAGCAGGGGAACAGTGCGGTAGTGCGTGCGACAACCCCCCCGGAACCCGCGTGTGGGAAGTGCTGTAGGTGCTGGTCCTCGGATCCTCCTGCCGCGAATTCAGAAGACTATTGCTGGATACACTACTGTCGGCCTGCGTTGATAGTGCTACTCCTATTATTTTTTCTTGTACTACTGGGCGTTTCAACAGGGTTCTTATTGACAAACAATTGTAAGTATACGAGTACTTAGCATAATCTATCTAAAATATAACTACAAAATCTTTTATATGTATAGGCACATTAGTAAAAAATTACATATAAAACTGAATAGTGTAAAAAAGTCTGTCAGTCGCCTCTCATGTAGCTATTATAACGCTAATGTTTCTGACGCCAGTTCTAAACTTTAATTATGTTGCTCAAAACCCGCTACATTAGATTAAAGCACATCGATATCCAGAATACAACATTGGCGTGGCGATTACGTCCAGTGCCGGCTGCAGTCACATCTCCCTAAACCGATTATTCGATCAACTTGATCATTGGGTCCATTGATACGACCATCCAGTGGTGAACGTGGAGCTTTTCACTTCGAGCCTAGCCGTTTTCCGTTTGAATTTGAAATTTATGAAACTGCATGATAAATCAAAACACGGTTTATTCGCAGTTCCATTGGCCTACCGTGATGGAACTAGCGCGATTTTTTCGCTCAAATTCATGTTAAGTTCTGGGAAATACGAAAAATGTTGTAAAGGTTTTTAGGCATAGAAAAATACTTTTCTAAGTGAGAAAATGTTAAGAATCATCAGTTGCTATTTCTATAACTGCCATCATATATTTAACGTTTCCAAAACCACGGCATGAACACGTTGACTCCTTAAATTTTAAAGTTTACTTTATTTCAGTTAATGGAAAGGTGTGTAGATGTGGATGTATGGCGGGTGCCGCTCGTTTTTCTCTCTGGCAGAACATTAATTTTAGTGGCACTGTGGGCGCCACGCTGAGCCGGATTTTGAAATTGCGGTGAAACCACTGGAATTAGGGAAGTTTAAAATAAGAGAATAGATGATGATGATAATATAATGCTTTAAATATATTTACATAATTAATAATAATATCCAAATGTCTTTTAAGGGTCAAATCAATGCTCTGTATAGATTTTTGTTACTCAAACCATAACTGAAACAATACTCGAAGTCGTATATACCTACATAACACTTTTGTTCGTAGGCACTGGAACAATCGAAGAGTTATTCGAAAACTGCATGCGATAGATTGTCGAAAACTCGGGATGGATCGTTCGTTTTTTAACTGGCGAATTAATTTCCACGGCGCCCCCGCCCGGTGCGGCAAGGGACCGGTTCACGAGTCACGTTTGACTTTAGCTTTGAAGCAGAGCGCGAATGGCTAATCGATCGATTAATTTTCACGCCGTTTGAACACAAAATTCCGACAGTATGCAAGAATCCGAATCTGCAATCAATGTACTCGCTCTACTATGGAGTTACAGGCTATGGCGCTCATGCACTCCGAAAACGATAAATAGTCGTTTCACGGGACATTTACATCGCCATTAAGCACTAACCACGGACAGTAACTCCGTACCAGCAACTGTTTATCGAATTCCGAAATAATTTCCGACTATATCATAAATCTGTTTTATTGAATTTCAGTGAACGCGAAATTAAATAGATATCGGCGATATAAACAGCGCTTTCCCAGCGAGCGTTTCAATCGAGCGATTCGAGATTAAGTCCATGCGGACGCAACAGGAAACTGGAGCGAAATCGATTCATACAACGAATCGAGTGGAGGCGGCTGTTATGGCGCCGCAACAAATTGAAATTGATACCATCGGTGGGCAGTAGCCAGCGGCCGGATATTACGGGTGTCAAGCGCAATCACGCACTGCGAGCAGGCTTACTAGACTGGTCGTGTCGACCACTTCAATTCCTATCGGTTTCGTGGTATCTGAGATCGCTTTGCGTGATTTAGTACGTGTTCTTATCAATAGTACTGTACGATTAAACTGCCCTAGCCTACAATTCTACGATAACGTTCATTGAATCTACGTCTGATTTCTGACTATTATTATCACACGAAATCCTAGAAAAATTGCTCATTTTGTAAGGTTTCGTAGAAAGGTACCTAATCCAACTCCACATTATATTATGATTCATTACAGGCAGAAGTTAGGGTATGAGAGGTTTTCCTCGAGTAATAAATACCTTTGTGCGCATTTTTTGTGACTCGGTGCTACTTATTAGGGTAAAAACCTGCGTGCTAAGTCACCGTTAGTCACATTCATTATCGTTCCATGAGTTATAGTTTTTATACAATTATTGTTTAGTTGGGAACACCGACGCGGGGTTGTGTTGTGGTGTGTGTTACGTTTTGGTAATAGAATATGATACCGCATTGATTTTTGGCCGACTATTTTAGTAGGTCATAGTCGCCTAGTTTACAATGAAGTCAAAAGTTGTTTGTATGTACAGTACCATAAATACTGTGCCTCGGCAATTTTCGTCCAGCTTCTGAAATACGAACTAACGTGATGATGATGTGTAATATAGAGATGTTACAATATTTATGTATATACATAATTTTTTGTGTTGGTTCAGTTATTATTATTTTAATTATATATTCGGAAAAAAACGGTTTTCATAGTAAAGCACGAATTTGCCGAGGAGCACAATATCTGTCGTACTACTGTAACTATTTTCCTTTACTATAATTTATAATAGCTTTGGGTGCATTACTGTTTCTCATGCCTTTCAATAGTAGATTATACTCCAAAGGGATAAAGCAATGTCTTACGTCACTGTAGCCGTATTGAAACCTGAGCGCAACGAAGGATTCCAAAGATCCCGAGCGGCAGTGACTGAGTTTAGATTTTACTAGAATCCTGAGTGTAGCGAGGGATTCAAACTCGCCCAAGACTAAGACAGCTTTATCTCCGAGGAGAATATTCTACTATTCACATCTTCTGCGAGACAATAAAAAGAGCCATGGTAGTGTAATAGCAGAACGACTTTGGCCCAGCGGTCGTCTATTCAAATCCATTGAGTCATGAGTCATTGGCTCATTGAGTTTTGTAACGGGGAAGGAAAACATCAATGGTAGGTTCTTATGTAATAAGGTATTTCTATGTGCCAAAAATTCAATTTTTGAAACGTTGGACGTGCTTCTATTTATTCTCAGTCCTAAAAATTATTACAAGAGTTTAGGATGTTCTGCTGACCCATGAAGTTGGGTTAGTCGTGAAACAGTTTTTTTAATCCATTCTGTTATGTAATCGTATTCGCGGTTACGCTATTTTTCTATTTCTTTGTATTCAATTGTGACCCCTCAGCTCAGTATAATTACCTGGTATATAATAGAGATCAGATTCAAATCACATTACCTATAAATGCCCGGCGGGTTATAATGAAATCCAGTATAAAATTACTACCCTGCTAGATCGTAGTACACGAGGGTTGTCACATTGTCGAGCAGGTAGTGTGAAACAGCAGATTGTTTGCCTAGGGAGCGAACAACTATTAAAAATGGCGAGTGTTTCTAGGTGTTTATTTTTTTTAATTTATTTACGGGAAGGTTTAAATCAAGAGCGGAGTGAAGGATTCTAAAGTACGTCACTCGAGTTTGAAATAGTGTCTCTCCCGGGGTGGACATTCTACTTTTAATCACCCTCTATGAGAATTGTTCACCGAGGGGAGAAAGTGACCGATTATTATCGAGGGTGTAGTTTTTCAATACACACGAGTTTATAATCGCATTTTCTTTCTGAGTGATACATAGTGCTATACTCTACACATACGAGGAAAATAGAAAAAATATTTATTAAAATTATTGAAGAATGTAAACTCAATGTAATTTTTAAATTAGGTACTTACTTGGTATCGATTCTGTTAGGCATTTCTTAAATTTAATTTAATTTGATAGTCCAGGATAGTCCTAAAAATATTGGCGTCCCTTTCTTATACATTGAGATACCAGGGATCGATAAAAATAGTAGCCAGTGTCATTTTACAAAAGAGACTTTTTGTCTTTTAGCATAGGTTAAAATAGGTTACCGACCAAGAAAGTTTTTACTAACTACCAAGGAGATTTTACAACTTTTTTTCCCGCTTAGCACGTTAGACTATTTTCATACATTTATCCCTCCTGAATATTTCTACGACAGTAATAATGAAATATTGATAATAGAAGTTATTGAAGAAATATGGATTGACTTTCCGAGCAGGTGTAGTATAAGTAATAGCAACTTATGAATAGGAATAGTACGTATATTTTTTTTACTTTCTTACGCTTTTTTTTATTTCATCATACAGCCGGTTCTTATTTCATCATAGTTAAACTACTTTGGTCCCTGTTTACGAAGAACCAACTAGCTCTTTAGATAAAAATGTACTTTTATCATTCATGATAGTTCGACGTAATATGTATATGGCTATTTTTTATTCTCTAATCTTCAACGTTTGACGAATACATCTTGTAGACTTTGACTGGCAAAATTGTGTGTACAGATATCCAAAATTAAAAGTACATAAAAGAAGACGACATAAGTATAGTAGGTAATTGTAACCTCAAGTTTTTGAAAATACCTACTAAAATAATGAATTCTTACTTGAAAACCATGGCTTTTAAAGAAAAAACATTGTGGTATCGCGGTAATATAGCTGTTTTTAATGTCCACTGCTATCTTTTGAGTTTCCATTTCGTTGGTAAATATCGTTTTAGAACGAAACAGCCTATTTATGTTTATATCACACAATAAACAAGTTAGCTTTGTCGGCAATAAATGAATCTGGCTCGACATTCGTAACGAGCTACGAATTTTTTGACACGCAACGGTTTGGAAAATATACATCTGTCCAATTTCATTTTGAAAAGGCTTTAGCACTTGTCGCTTGAATATTATACTTTTTGCGCGTTTGTCGTAAATTTCGAACTGATCAGCTTTTGTAAAGACGCAATGCCGAATGCCGGCAGAAGGGTTGTGTTGTGTGAAAGACCGAGCCAAAAACTTTTGCTAGAGAGGCTATGGAGCAGTAAGAAAATTTATAGTACCTACACACATATTCGTGTTCCTATAAAAAGCCATAGATACCATGTATAATAGATATAGGAATTATAGGAATGTGAAAAATGTACGTTTTCATGACCAATGCAAGCGTGGGATATTATCTGCAGTAATCTTTAAGCTCTTTCTAAAAAGCAGTAAAAAATACTGGAACATAATCGCAGTTCTGGCAGGCACCGCACGGTTTATACAGCGGTTCAGTAAAACCTAAGTTACATGACACGAGCAGCGTCCACCGTCTCACATTGTATGCAGCGATCGAATTCGTTTAACACGTGACTGGACACAGGCCGTGGTTTAATAGCCTCGTATATGTAAAGGACAGGCGCGGTCTACGTCCAACCAATTTGCAATAAAACAATATGGCGCGGCACCCGGCTCACCCGGCTTGCGGCAACCATTCAGCCTCTTGTACGAGTATTTTTACTAGACGACTTGCGCGGTTTCACTCGTGTGGAGAAGATACCTCGTAAAGAAAATCCAAAGTGTGTATATTTATTTTGTTGAGTCAAACTCAAGTTTATAGTCAACCATGTATTTTAATATTTCACACAAACTTTGACATGACATTACACCTCGATCAAGTAAGAGATTTGAAAATACGTGTTTCTCAAAAAGGTCGAAGTATATCGTGCGTGCCTTGAGAATCTTACAAACTTTAAAAAATATTGTCAGTTTTAAATTTCATCCCTTTGAAAGGTTGTTGTGATAAAATTTAATCGTGTCCATCATTATGTATTCAAGTATGTTAAAACTGTTTACATACAAACATTAACATCCCATTGCACAATTATCTCTTCAACATAGACAATCTTCAACATCCCTGTTGAAGAGATAATTTTGTAGTTATTAAATGTCAATTAATTACAGTCAATAATAACGTCATGTACACCCTTCTTAGTACTTTATGTGAGGTCGGCACAATACGTATTCTTCTTCCACTTCCCTCCGTCAGAACTCATCTCAACTCTTACTCATTTCTTACTCATGTCATCTTTCACATTATAGTCCATCAATATTTTCTGGGAAGCAAGGTAATGGGAACAGATAATTCTAAGCGTTGTCTATATATCTCTCCGGATTAAGGCTGCATATTATTATAAGATTTATCTGAATGTGAAACCCATTAGTCGCGAGCTCTTTATGTCACATTGCGAAACATATTCCTTACCCAGAACGGGTATTAATCTGCGATGTTCCTTTGAATCCCTTTTTGCTCTTTCTTTTGCTGCGCCTCTATACCCTATTATTATGCAAGAAAAGGAAATCGGATTGTGATAACTTTTAATTAAGGTTCATTTTAATAATACCTACGTTTTTTCGTTCTATAATTATTCATGAAAGTCAAGGATAAAACTTGATTCATTTGTGCAATCTTCTTCAGCATAGGAGTTTCGTATTTAGAAAAGTAGATCTAGAGTTAGTTCGATCATAGTTCTACCTCGTCCATTTCAAACCTTTTAGAAAATATAAGTCGCGCAACGTAATATAAACCAGCGGGAAAAACTTTGAACGTACTGTGGCCTACAAAAGATTTTCCTATTGTTAATTTCATGTATAATGTTTATTTTATGAAAAATAATGATCAATAAATTACTAAAACACTTTTGTGACTTTCTCCCGTGAGTAGGTACATACGAATGAACCCATTGTATTTCAACATTTTCTGTGAAACTCATTTGAAAAGTTTACGGAAGTTACATTTTATTGACAGGACAAAAAACAATTAATGTGTAATTTTGGAAAGTAAATTACTGTAAGTAAGGGAAAATAAATGGACTAAAGTCATCTGGAATTTATACTTGATCACCTGAACTTCTCCATCATACATGAGATTATGAAGACAGAGAGAAATTTAATTACAATTTAACAAGAGAAGAGAATGTTGCGAAAGCTGCCTATTGTATGATTATAATTTTATAACGGTATAAACTTTTTTTTAATTGTACGTCAATAGAACGTTTTTTGACAAATGAGGTTGGTATAATAAAATGGTAATGATCACTGGCAAATAATAAAATATATATTTATATGTTATCTCAAACCGTATTTTTTTACTGATTTCTTAATTTATTTCAGTTTGCAAACACTTTGAATAACCTGAAAGCAAGACGTTCCTAAAATCTTCTTGCCGCCATTTTTTCATACCACAGATTATGTCTTCTTTTTTTTTTAAATTAAATTCCATCCAAACACACTAGCTGGTAAGATATTTTGATTAACGTCAGTAATTGTCAGTGACAGTTACTTGCTCTGTTCATAGTTTACTGTGAAAGCAATAGTGGCAAACTAATGTTTTCTAATTTTACCGATGAGTCATAACCTCTTTACACAAACTTGACATATATAAATGAAAAAAATAAAAGTCACATTAGTTGAAATTAATTCAATAAAAACTTATTTATAAAAAACTAACGTTATTAAAAAATTAACAATAAAATTGTGGTGGAGCAAAACTTAGATGGTATACAAATAAAAAAACATTGCTGGCTCATACAAAATTAAAAGTATTTCTCTGAGAGCTAGTACACCTATTATATAATATTTTCTGTATTTAAACGAATACATACTTAATTTGTTTTCTGCTTGTTACAGATTTACATTATCAACCTAGACCGCCTGCTCCAGAAGGTAAGTTAAAAGAAAGAAAAAAAAAGAAAGAAGATAGGTTGAAAATAAATTATACGCTATGGGAAAATTTCAATACCTGAATTCATATCCACAAATGTGGTATCATATCACATTCGTTCAGTAATAATGTAAGTCATGTCGGTATGTAATTACCTACTTAGAATTGACTTATTAATGTGGTAGGTAAGTAGTAGGTACCTACTGGAGTTGTTGGTAAAAAAATAAATTAAATACCTGATAGTCTATAAGCATTGTCTTTAGTTTTTCTAGGCTAGTCTAGTCGTGTCACTAGTTCTTTCGAAATCAGTGTGGTAAAAGGATTTGATGTGCGCCTCAAAGGCTCCTTTTGTGCACTTGACTTAAGTTTTCGAACTTTTAGATTCTACTACATGTCGGTTTTCTCACGATGTTCTCCTTCATGTTTGAGAGTATTGGTATTTAGCGCACATAAATTTTTCGAACAGAAAAATCCATTATTGCTCGACCGGATTTGAACCTTCGACCTTAGGATCGGAAGGCGGGGCCGCTACCACTAGACCACCAGTGCTCTCATTTAAAATATTCAAATTACATAGACCCTTGCAATGAAATAAACGTACTAACATATTATGTGTGTACTCGTAGAACACCGACTCCAAGTATATACGCTGCTTCAAGTAAAATAGCCTTACCGCATCTTCAAAGCCGAGAGCTTATCGTTGGCCGACAATCCATATGTGTGTAGGACTGTGTAGTGATGTGCGCAATCTCGGAAATGCATATACGGAACGGATATTATCTGAGTTACTCGAGTACGGACGATTTGAACATTATCTTGATTTCATCTTTTGTTTAATTTACTAAGTGTTTAAGTAGGTGACTACGTTTTAGAAGTTAGTTTTCAATCTAGGTATTCCTAGAAATAGTTTGTTATTGGCCCGAGTTTTTCGTAAAATGTTTTCTCTAAAAATGTTAATGCAAGAGTAAACTATGTTTTTCATTTTAAGAAATCTTTATTACTACAGTAAAAATAAAAAGTTTTATGCAGTCGGATAATCGACCAAAAATAAATGCTCTCGTGTTAGCTATGTACACATTTTACGGTTGCTGGGGACAAACGACGAATGAAAACTACAAGTAGTAAATGAGTAATATATATTTTATGCATTAGTACCATTATTTTTACAGTACCAAAGCAAATATTTAGTTAAACGTATTATAAAAGTAATAAATGCATATCACATTTCATTATATTAGATGCTATTATATTAGAGGTGTTATGTTTTAGGGTCGTATGCTATTCGGATACGGAAGTACCTTCAATATGAACGGGATGATCCATCACTAGATGGTACCTACACGGTGCGGGTGACATGCGAACTAAGTCGGTGTCTCGAGCCAACAAAATTGCTTTGTCTCAGAGACTTTGGGAGCGCCCCGCATTATGTGGACGAGACTGACACCCGTATATTCTGTTCTGTTATTATTTTCGTGCAATTTTCTCTTAAAATCATACCCAATAGAGAAGGCTTATGGATGCTTTTGGAATGAAAAGTTTGTTTGTTAATGTTTGTGGTTTATAAATAAAAAAGGGAAAATGTGATTTGGTGTTTACTTTTAGTCGTTCGTATAATATCTTTAAAGGCATAAAATTACGGGTAATTTTACCCACTTTTAAGCAAAATCACGAATCAATTTTTACGGATTCTATGAGGGTTCAGAGATATTATATTTTGCATATTATTTATTTTATTGCATAATTCAATCAATTTTTAACTAGGCAAAAATTTTATTAACAAAAATTTTCTAATTTTGGTATGTGAAAGTAATTTAAGGTGCTTTTATATTTTATACCGTCCCACATATTCAACCCTCCGCGAATTTATGTTCAGATAATACGGATAATTTAAACAGATTTCGGGCCTGAAAAAGCGGCGCGGTGAATTTCCTAATTTTCTTCCATTCACGAAGCATCCGCCATCATTTTTATCTCCCGCCCCCCCTGTCTCCATTTATCTCGGGTTTCTACAGCAATTCGCGATCTAACATTTTGTTTGTTTCTTACGAAATTGTTATTTCCGACTGCTTTTTCATCGCCACGGCAGCCTTTATGTGAAACTCAAGGAAATCACGACTCAAATCTGATGGTTGACCTCTTTTAAAAACAAATGTAATAATAAAAACCATTTGTCGCGCCCTTTTGTTTCCAGATTGATATGAAATAGAAATTGATGGGTGATTTGATTTCCATTTTGGGTATCGCTACAGCTCTTATTGATGTTTGAACGCTGGTATTTTAGTAACGACCGTTTAGTCATATTATAGATTTCTTTTATTTTAAACCGAATGAAGGCCAGTATTTCACTCTCTTCTACTTAATAATCTATTTGATTAAATAGGTAAGTTACCTAAAAGATTTTCTTAAATAATTTTCATCAATAAGTTATGTAACAAGCAGAATCTTTAAGTTTTAAATCAACATCAAATTCCAAATTAACTTCTACAGTGGCGCACTCCGTGTGACTTCGCGCCCGGCAATCTGCTTGGAATTTTAACTAGGCGATAGAAATCGGTAATCCCTAAAGCCAGCTAACACAATGCTGTGGCAAAACGGAAGCTCGCATCTTATTTTGGACCTACTTATTAATTTAGTCACGCTCTCGACTCCCCAGGTAGAAAATTGGAAATTGTGTTAAATCTTTAGCGGAGCTCCACCAAAAATTATGGTCCTTTCAGAAGAATTTGCATTGCACTCCTATCAGTATAAAATTCATAAAAATGATAATTTTTATATCTCGGAATCGAACGAAAACAAATTGATATATTTTCAGAGCCGTGCAAATATTTCATTCGCAGTGTCAAAATTAGGTTCGTGATCCAATCGAAACGTCCGAAATTGATCAAATCAATCGAGTTATGACTCAGCCGTACCCTATCAACCGTTTCATCGAGGTTTGCACAAAATGTCCGCGTTTTTAGATAAACAACTCAATTCCGTTTACATTTTGGCGAATCGGTATCATGGGAGGTATAAACAAGATTAGCGGGACTCTTGCTTTTGATTTGTGAGGTCACAGCATTAACAGTGCTGTAGTGTTGAATTTTTCATGTCTTTAGGGTTCCGCACCAAAATAAAATTGTGAAACAGAACCTTTATGGTGGACCTCGTCTGTCCGTCTGACATTATTTAAGCAACCACTACAAACCTTTAAAAAAAAACAAAATAGTTAATAGAAATACATCTAACTAAAGTTAAACAATCTGTAATTAATGTTTTTTTAAATTCTCTGTAAAGTGGAGAGGGGATGGTAAAATTATAAAGGGGATTAGTAGTCAAATAAGATTCCATTTTCATAATAAATGCGCACAACTTTTTTACTTGTGATTAAAAAAATTCAATATTGTGTACTAAACCTGAACATTGAACTTAGCAAAGCGATTAATCGGAACCCCTAAGGTGCTAGATAAGTCGCACTTAACCGGTCTTTTCTTTTACAGAAGCATGTGAAAAGACTTTTTGTCGGTGGGGGGCGGAATGTGTCTCTCTGGGGGACGGACGTGCGCACTGCGCCTGTCCTGCAAGCTGCCCCAACACGGCGGCGGCTGTGTGCTCCACTGCGGGCCGCACTTACAGAAACCATTGTTTTCTACGGAAGGAAGCTTGTGAAAGGCGACTCAATTTACGTGTCAGACACGAAGGCGAATGTGGTGAGTTACGTCCAGGTTGTATCATACGACTATTAAAACGCCTCGCGAATTTGACTATCTCGGTAGAGCGGGTGAGTGCTCGGCTGATATGCAAGAAGCGCGTGTTCGATTCCCGCTACGGGAGAAATGTTTGTATGTTCTGCAAATATTTCTTCCGGAGTGTTGTAATTATGTATTTTATGTATGTATTTACAAAAAAAAGTATATAAGTATTCTATCAGTTCCTATATTACAAGCTTTGCTTAGTTTGGGGCTAGATGGTGCTGTGTGAAATGTCCACAAATATTTATTTATTAATACAGTTTTTTCATAAAACTTCTTCCCGCTGCGTTCTCTAGGAATATTGAAATTCGTATTTTGAAAATTCCATTCTTAGTGCACACCCTTACACTATAAGAGCAATATAGCCTCCAAGTTTCATGCTTCTAGGACTTATGATTTAGGCTGTGTTGATTGTCAGTTAGTCAGTAAGTAAAGTAAGTTTTATATATTTAGATTTTGACTTTCAGCTCAACTCGTAAACAAGACTTATATATTAAATTTCACACATTAATTAATTACGCAGTAAGCGAGCGGTGTCAAAATCGATAGTGTCAACACTATGTTAATTAATATCGTTTTCATAAGTTCGATTATTTGTTAATCACGCTAATGGCTAGATAACAAATGGTGGTCGAGGGATCACTACGCGGCTGAAAAAAAGTTTTACTCAACACACTACACTAGATTTTGAGATCCTCTCAGATAGTATACCTATATATCATCATCATCATCATCATCAGCATATAGCTATTTATAAAATAAAAGTGTCTATAATCTACTACTTTATTTATTTACTAGCGGTCGCCCGCGGCTCCGCCCGCGTGGATGTCGGTTACCGCTGCAAAAAGCCTACCCAGGAAAGACACGGTCAGTCGCGAGGTCGGCTCCCTACGCAGCGGTCGTGCAGCAGAAATCGTAATATTTTAATTTCGCCATAACTTCAAAACCAAACGTCCAATTTTAATCATTCAAATACCAAATATTATCTCCATAAACTGTTCTTAGTGATGAAATCATTTATTTTGATAAGGATTAATAGCATGAGTAAAATAAACGCGTTTAAATGTAGTCCAAAAAAAATTCAAGATTTTTAAATAAAAAAATGGTTGCTGTGCCTCACTCGACATAGATGGGTATAGTGTGTCGCGGACTTTTTTGTAGATATTTATAAGATCTACAATTAATTAGAACATTTTATGGTTCTATCTTTTATAGTTTAGGCAGCGTACGCAAAATAAGTAACTTTTCTGGTTGATTTTTTACACCTTGTGTCCGAAAAACCCAAATATCTTACGGAACCCTATTTTTTTCCAAAATAAAATATAGCCTATGTTACTCGTGGATAATGTAGCTTTCGAATGGTGAAAGAATTTTTAAAATCGGTCCAGTAGTTTTTGAGCCTATTCAGTACAAACAAACAAACAAACAAACAAAGTTTTCCTCTTTATAATATTAGTGTAGATTTATTGACCATCTATATGGGCGATGGGCTGATCACCTGTCACCATGGTTCACCATAATAATATCCATCTTCAATTTTAAATCAGGAGTGGCTGCAATTTTTCTTATGATTACTTGTGTCTCTGCCCACCCCGTTACGATTTAGAATTATACGAGCGTGATAATTTATAATAGGTATGTATCCTTACAATGTTGCTGACACAGAGTGTCAACTAGGTATTGTTTAGGAAGCCATATTCTCACGCATGGTGTGTTTCAAACTATCAAGTTTCTTTGTTGATTTTGGATATTTATAGAGCAAGCAACGAAGACCTGGATGTATACAATGATCGACCTTTTCATGTTTTAATCCCATTCTATTAGACCATTAGGATTTCAAAGACTATTCTTGATATAGATTTTTTATATTGGTAAGTCTTCTTCTAAATAAATTGGTTTTGATCTAAAATGCTTGCCCGATATAGGAGGTAAATTCGTTGTTGATGTCACGTGTTTTGAGAATATAAAGTGAATTATTCAATAACTCATGATTTAATAATCCCAAAAGGTAACAAAAATGTCTCAACGGAAATATATTTTTTGACTTTGGTCCGATCCGTTTTGCTCCGGTTTACATAGGTACATTTTATCAAGCCTTTTTCTGATTGGAGTAGGCAGAGGCAACGGATATCCATTTGCTACAGTCTTGACATACCTACTTCTCTCACTTCATTCACTCTCATATTCTTCATGCATGTCCGTCGGTTTAGGATACTCTTGACCGACTCACGCTCCGTTTTGCTAGTTTTAAAACGCATCGTAATCAATTCTCTTATTCACAGAGTCTGGTGACCCTTGCTCCGGGATTCCATGTCCAGTAGGAGCCCGTTGCGTGCCTTCCTTCAACCAACCAGAATGTAGATGTCCACGAAGCTGTCAGAAGCGAAAAGCGGTCTGTGGAACGGACGGTCGGGATTACGCATCACAGTGTCATCTAGATAAGCATGCGTGTGATAACCAGCTGAATATCACCGTCAAGTATCATGGAAAATGCGGTGAGTGTTATTTACTGCTTTCTCAATATTTAAGGCGTGAGGACGGTAGGTGGACAAAGGCAGTGACCAAGTGGTGGACACGCGATGGTCATTGATTACCAGACAGACCACCAATCAGGTGGTCTGATAAGAATGAAGATAAGAAAAACACAATATTTTTTTTAATCCATGTTTCGCGAATGTTTTGATCTTTCTTCTTCTTAGTCGCTACACTCTTGGCAGAGTGGTCGTGGTCGTCAGCTCAGGATTAGTGGCTCGCTTCACAATATTGCGCCATTCGTCTCTAACGGTGGCCTTTCTAGAGCATTCGTATAGTGGACCATTTAACGCTGCCTTTACTTGGTCCGTCCATCTCGTTTTGATCTAGATCTCGGAAATAATCCATATTATTTTACTTTGATAGGTCATTTCTTTAGTTGTTGAAACCAGTTTTATTTTTTGTATTTTTCATATTTTCCACCAATTATTTCATATGACGGATTATTTTATTTCAAAATTTTTCACGGTTTCAGGCTGTCTTTTTCTATACACCCGAAATCCGTAGCACTATCTCTTTCAATTCGATTCGAAGTCGGTCTAGGCGCGATCGTATGGTGGCCTCTTTTAATTAAGAGGCAAATGGCTTTTGTTGGTCTTTTGCCTCATAAAAGCAACTCATTAAGAGGGCTTTTTCTTATAAAGGGGTAAAAGTGGGTTAACACAAAAGAAGGTCATCATTTCAGTTTACCATTAGACTTAACTCACTGGCGATTAGTAACAGATATGTATTCGTATAAAAATTCTTACGATCATCCTACGAAATCGTGGGCGGGGTGAGCTAAGATGGTGGAAAGGGGTGAGTGACTAGTCTGAATTTGGTACTAATTGTATTGTCATAGTTTCAATAAATAATTTCAACTACAGTCTAAGCACAGTCTGGTAAAACATATGATAGTCCTACAGAATTGAGATGACACGTATCTGTTTATCATCAATGTAATCGGTCCGGAAACCCTGAGATAAAAGTTTATGAAGTCATCCCCGTACTTAAATAACATCGATCATACCACGTTTTTGCATTACCCGGCCTATCGTATAATATCGTAAAAAAGCTATCCTGTAAGTAATATTTTATAAGCAGAGCATATTTCTCTTATAACTTGTACAAAATAATGTAGGCACGGGTAGGTAAATAACCCGAACTTCGTAAAAGTTACACAAACTCAACCCGTTACAATATTTTCATACACAAAATCGAAATTGGGTCTCCTGCTTTCTTTTTCATAGAAGTAATCTAATTTCGTCTACTTTGTGTGGGTACTTACATTCGCTAACCCTTTTCACAGAACTTGTCCCAGCATTCGATCTAAACTAAATTTGAACAAGACCAAATGCCCGCACATTCCGACATCCTTTTGTGAGATTCTCTATTTACATTACATGCTCCGCTTTGGTAACTATTATTGAATTGTTTCATCTTTTCTGTCTGTGCACTACGTTTGTACTAGAGTTGGCCACTACCTCATACGAACATACATACATACTACGTTTGTTTATACGAGTTTTTGCTCTAGTTATTTTAGCACAGCCGAGTCAACTTTGTCGTTGGAAATAATGTAGAAATCTGTCTGACAACATAGTATGCACTAACAACAGATTTCAAAGTCACTTAGCCCCGAAAGAAAAATAGGTTTTATCTGACTGAAAATATAGTATTTTTTAGTAGTTTTCAATAGTTGATCGAACGACAACCTGTACACTACAAAGAACTAACAAAAGTTAAAACTTTTGTTAGTTGAAGTGAGAGAGTAATTTCGAATACCGTGGTTAATCACGGAATTCGCAATTACTTTCTCACTTCGTATTTCTCTATCAGTTAAATAGTCAATGATAGTTTTTAAATTTATTTCTCTATTTATCAGTCACGATTGGCCTCACTAACAGTATTGTGATACATAGAATTGCAAAACATTCAGAAGATTTTTTCTATGTATTTACATTTCATTATCTTTTTATTCAAATTAAATATATTCGTTCGTATATGTTCTGAAAATCACATTTCAACTATTTAATGTAGTACGTAAAACACCTCTTATTTACCTTTGACATTCGCAAGTGGTTCACCGCAGATTCAATATCGCCAGGAACCTCTGGTAACCATCGTTTTATACAATTCCTTTTCTCTAGATCCATGCTCGGAGCACGAATGCCCCGACGGCGGGGTCTGTCAGCTGAACGAGCTACGCGCCCCGGTGTGCAAATGCGGCCCTCCGTGCGATTTGATTGCGCGCCCCGGCTCAGCTGTTTGCGGGTCCGACTACAAAGACTATCCGAGTGAATGCGCGCTGCGGAGGGAATCGTGTAGGACGAGACAACAGCTCACTATTGCTTATAGAGGGGAATGTGCTTCAGGTGAGCATGTGCTTATTGAAGTATTGTTATTGAAAGTTTGATTTAGCGCTGGCGTAGCCTTAGCTTGTCTCACGTTCTTTGTATTATAATAATATTATGTGTAGATAATACTGTCGAATAATCCCTTAATTATTCTGGTTTGTGAAGGATGTCTAACCTGCTTATGATTCGGTACAGCATAACTGTGTTTTGTCAAAAAGAAAACTACAACGATTTTTTTTATATTTTGGCAGCAACAAAGATTTCCGCGAAAAACTCCTAATACAATAACATCTCGTATAAATAACTCGGCAAATTTACGATATGATATCCTTTGAAATAACTTTACGTAGGTACTTTAGCAACTCGAGTAACGGATTGTTTATCTTTTATGTTGCTGTGTTATGTGTACCTACTTTAGTACTTGGAATCATATTATAATGCTTTAAACTTTTATATCACAAACATATTTTTAAGTACCTGTACGTTTTATTAAAAATTTGAAGACCAAAACCAACCTTGCCATTGTTTCATCTGTAAGAAATATTAAAAGAAAAAGTATGTACCAACGAAATATGGATTTTCCATTATGATACCGATCCATAATTTTATAAAGTCTTTCAACAACCTTTTTAATCTAAAATTAAATCTTTGCTCGAAAATGCAAGCAGCTAGCGTTACTGGCTGATGTCGGGCGACATTTTGTTCTAAAGAAAGTAATTGGATACGAGCGTCGGAGCGTCAAACAGAGCCTGAAAAAATTGAGATTGAGCGAAATAATTGTATTACATAAGTAGATAATAGGTAGGTGTGGTCTCAGCATAAAGGGTTTACCAACGTGGTAATGTTTAATGGAGTTCGGTTCACTTTGTAATCATTTTCAGAAAAAAATGAAAGTTTTAAGTTTTCAGAGCAATAACATTCTTTGGCAAAAATTCACTAACTTTGTTAGACCTAAAAAAACAACCATGCTCCGATAGAGTTAAAATTTGAAGTTCTTTGAAAGTACTTTCAACTTTCAATAAATCGTATCATTTCACAAGTTTTAGGTATACAGAGCCGGTCTAAATTGGTTCTTAATTTTTTTTGCCAAATCCTAAAGAAACATCTTCACTTCTTTCGCTTTCATTTCGTTAACAGTTTCATTCATTGAATACGCTTGTTAACAAAATTACTTCTGTATTTTGAAGTCCCGTTTTTATTACACAGCTCAGCATCCCTGCGATTCCTTAAAGTGCGGGCTGCACGAACATTGCACATTAGACTCGCACGGCGTTGCGACGTGCGGCTGCGGTGCGGAGTGCGAGGCGGCCGTGCGGCCCGTATGCGGTACGGACGGCAAGACTTATGACAGTCCCTGCTTCTTGGAGCGGGCTGCCTGCCTTGAGAACAGAGACATCAGAGTAGCATACATGGGAGTTTGTGGTAAGATTTAAGACGTGTTAAAATATACTAATGAACTTAATTAATACACAATTAGTTCGTCCTGAACTGAAATTTGCGCGCGATGTCTACAATCCGCTAAATTTGCATTCGCCACCTGAGGTTTCTCGTACTTATTACACTTTGTTCTTGTACAAGTACGTACTTTTGCTGTCCTGATATTTTTTCCGATGCAATGAAATTATCCTTAGGAGTAACTGAGTCTAAATAACCCTCAAAAAGGGTCAAAAGGGGGTATCAAAGTTTGTATGGGAACTTTTTACTTTTTACCAAGTTTTTTTATTTAAAATAGAAAACCAATAAACGCGTGATTCATAGTTTTTCAAGATAACCCTCAAAAAGGGTAAAATGGGAGCCGATAATCCCACGCGAGCAAAGCCGCGTGGGTACGTTAGTACCTTAATAATATTATGTAAGTTCAATTTACAAGTCGCAAATCGTTTGATTTTCCACCCATTATGTCAAAACGTTTTTTCCACGTATATGAAGCCACAGTCAATTTTATGCGATAGTTGAATGTAAGTTTCGGAACCTGTTATCGCAGTAAAGTTAATAAAAATAAATAATAAATAATAATAATAATTGCCTTGTCTTTATTTATTGTTAAAAAGTCCGTTCACTTAAGGTACCATTTTTCTAACACATCCCTCTTATCACAGGTGTTGAGAACCCCTGTGCGCGAACCTCTTGTCCTTGGGGAGGCGCGTGCATAGCGCGGAATGGCGCCGCACAATGCGCGTGCCCAGTGTGTGACGCCACACTCGCACCTGTATGTGCATCAGACCAGAACACGTATGGCAGCGAGTGCAAGATGAGAATGCACGCGTGCCAAGAAGGACTGAAGGATGCTGAGCTGAAAGTGCTGTATAATGGAACTTGTCGTAAGTAAATCTTCATCGAAATAGGTTCAATGATACCAGTGTGTGACGCAACACTCGCGTTCCTGTGTGCATCCGACCAGAACACGTATGGCAGCAAGTACAAGATGAAAATGCACGCATGCCAAAAGGAACTGAAGGATGGTGAACTGAAGGGCTGTATAATGAAACTTGTCGTGGGTCTACTAAGGTTAGTTTTATTAAAATTCAAGAAAATTAAGTTTCATTAAAAAAATATGATATTTAAAAGTTTTAAAACTTTTAAATATCAAATTGATAAATAACTGAACACTAACTTGAATTTTGTTCAAGAGGAACGACAATAATGGCTACTAAAAAAAAAGTAAAATCTGTTATAAAAATGTTTCTCCAAGTCATAATTCCAAGAGAGACTTTTTAAGAGTTTTGCGTGAAAAGAAGCAATCCCTTAAGAATATTTTTTTGCAGTCCAATAAAATAAACAACAACTTTTAATCAGCATATTACACCGCAGTTTGCCAATCAATCAAATTGGCTATCTCTCGGGAACAGACATGGTGTTTGTCTAACCAAACAAACCTAAAAGTCCGATGTTTATCTTTACCTTTCCCGATCTCATTGCTACTCCGAAATTGCGAGACAACAGACCGGTAATCTGTTTTTCCTCGTCAACGGCGCCAACATTTTATTTATCTCTTCTTAAAAAATCACGTCATCAAAACAACGCGAATAATTTATATTTCAAAGGAATCTTGTGCGCCATTTATTGACAATTTCATAAGAGAGAAAGATTTTCATCACAGGAAATTGATAGCGATTTTTCTTTAGATGGAATTTCTTCAATTTATTTCATCTTGAATTCACCGCTTCTGTGGCAGAGACAGAAATTTCGGAACGCCGTTTTCCTCTCAGAAACGAAATTGATAACTTTTTTGTGTTTTACTAATACGTAAATGTTAGAATTTCTGGATATTATTTTCATTTTAATGAAAATGTGAAAATTCTGTTCTAAGATATTGTATTCTCACCTACATAGTTAGGTACCTACACTCTTAGCTATTTAGTTATGCCTTCTTGACACGCATCCGTGCGCAGCTTACGTGCCGTGCTAAGGTGGCGCTACGACGCAAGTATTGTAATGCAGATAACAAATACTATAAACTTTCTTCACACCGTTTTCAAGTGTTTAAAGACTTTGCATTATACTAAGTATTGCATTCCGCTGTTTACTACAAAACCGTACTCAATTCTGTATATTATTAAATTCTACTACCTCTTGACTATTTACCTTTGCAAATATTTACTTGATTTGGTGAAATTACAATAATTATTATCTTACCCTTAGAATATTGCTTAGTAATTATTCTGACGTCGCTGTTGATGATTTCCTTTACTCAAACTACGTTTTATGGAAATTAATGAAAAGTATTCTACTTAGCATCGTTATGTTTCATTCGGAATGGCTTTACTTTTTGTAATTAAAAGTTAAAAATTCTGAAAGTACTGCGAACAAGGTTTCGTACTAAAGTAAACATAAAATATGGTATATTATTGCTTGTATTCTTTTTGCTACATGTAGTTATTGTTGGGTTCTATTGTAAGTAAAAGCTTCGTTGGTTGCTGTATCAGAAATACGCAATGAAAGAATAATATAATAGACACTATTGCCATGTTCAACTATACTGAATCGTCTGGTGTATCTACTAATACAAATATTTAAATTATCGTTCTATATTTTCTGTTTGTACAGAGTCGTGTGTGGACATCGTCTGCAAAGGTGGAGGTGACTGTGTCGTATCTTCAGAAACAGGCCATCCGGTCTGTCAATGCAATCATAACTGCACTGAAGCACAGGTATGTTCTACAATCAATTTCACTAATGTTACAAATGCTGTAAGTGTGTGAGTATGTTTGCTTTGCTCCCAACTCCGTAATTTAAAACGGATATAAATGAAACTTAGAACATACTGGTATGCTGGAATAATATGGCAACTTCGTTTACCACGTGAGTAAAGCAGCGGGCGGAAGGCTTGTAAGTCATAATTAGATTCATGATTCTCCTATGCTAAAATAAAAATAAAAAGGACTATCCTATTGAGTTGCAGTGGTGTTGATTAATTTGTGCATTTTTCTAAACAAAATCTTATATGATAATCTTAACAATGTTGCTTTTCTTTTTTTTATACATAACGACTAGGAATGCTATTTTATGATTAGATATGCAAAACAGAATCAACAGCTATATTTTTCTGTACCAATTGGTGAATATTTCTTAATGAACTTACTTTGAAGTACCTATTATTATACTTTAACAACAGTTAACTTGGCTTTAAAGTCTAAAGTGTGTAAATACTTTGTTCGTCATGTTCCAATTATCCGCTAACTGGTATTTTCCTTCCATAACTTTTGAAAAGTTAACATGTTGACCGTTCATGTAAATTAATTTTGTGGTTGTTTTCAATAGGTCTTGAACAACTTTATTGATGGTTCAAACATAAAATATGTATTAAGCGTTACTAATTTTAGTAGGTTATATTATTATTTTGTAACTCAAATATATAAAACGCATTAAGAAGCTGATTGTCAATCAACGCACAGCCTAAGCCGATAAGTATATTTTTTATAGTGTAGGGATGCACAATTTTTTTTTCAATCTACATAAATAAAAAAGTTTTTCCCTTACCTCCATTAAATGTTTTTTTTTCTAATTTATCACTACTACTAGGATTTACTGGGGACATTGATTTTCTCAAAACAGTGCAGTGAAAGGATTAAAAAAGTATCTTTGCGATCAATGAGGCTTCGTTGACAAATGTTTCTGAACTTTTTGATATACCTATCTATACATTGTCCGTCACAGTTCGAAAGCACAAAAATATTTTGTATTTTTTTTTCTACATTATACATAAGTTTCACTGCCTTTTTCGAATCTATGATCTGAGGATCGGTTCAGAGTCACTACTATTAGATCACTAGAGCTCTTTCCTAAAACGGTTCTACTTCAGACAATTTAAGTATCGAAGTTTAAAAATAATATATCCCCTTTTTGATCTTGAAGTTGGTAGAAGCGACCTAATAAATACGTTTCACCCTTTCATCTCACGACCTACTGAATATCGATTTCATGAAAACTGGTAATCAAAAGCTACCTATGAAATTGAATTCCTCAAATTGTAAAATCAATAAGCGATAAGGCGATTTCTAGGTAAAACCTCAAACAATGTTTAAAGGGTTTCCTTAACCGGATTTTGGGGTATTAGCTTTAATATCTCTTTGAACTAAATCGGTGTTTAATTGAGAGTTCACCTTGTAAATATAATGAATTCGCTTTTCGTTTATTTCGAACTTTGGTTTTTATCAGTTTGGAAAAAAATTAGCCTCTAATAAATCCTTACAAATATCTAAATGAGATCAAATTAGCACATTCTTTTTTTGTTTGCCTTTAAGGCATACTATTGTCATTTTGGATCCTTTGAGTGCAATAACGGAGCCTTTGAGGAGCACTTGAAATCCTTTCACCACACTGGATCGAAATAACTAGTAACACAACAAGATGGATAGACTTTAGAGCCAATGGGAAGTTTCTTGATGGCAATACAAGATATTTTTGAAAACTAGAAATGTTTTTTTATGTTTTGTGATTGCAGTGACGTAAAAAACTACATAATAAATTCCTAGTCTTAGCCGAGTGAATTCCATTTGTGACGGTGCTAATTTTATTTTGAAGGATAATACGTACTAAGTTTTGCAAACTTAAAAAATTAAAAAAATCTATGTTTTTATTCATTATAAGAAAATGTTAAACTTGTGTTTTGTTTATTCAAAATATGACAAAAGCTGTGAATTTTGCATGTCAGGAAGCGGACGTGGTCTGCGGATACGACGGTCAGACGTACCCGTCGCAATGCGAGCTGGACGCGACAACGTGTCGAGAACAGAGCGACCTGCTGCTCGCCTACAAAGGAGATTGCGGTAAGTCGCCAAACCAGAATAAATTACACAAATTGCACACAATTTACAATAAGGCACAATTTGCTACCTAATTGAACATTTTGCATTGATTGAATTGAAACTAACAACCAAATTGTCATGATTTTTATTATTGACTTTTAGATCATCATCATTTTCCTGCTCTTATCCCACCATGTTTCCCTCCTCCATTTTCTCCTATCACTCGTCATCTCAGCACTCACTCCTTTCACACGCATATCCTCTTTCACACAATCCATCCATCTTTTCTTTGGCCTTCCTCTAGCCTCTAGCAGTATATCCATCCACATTCATATTCATCACTCACCTTGTAACATGACTTTCTTCTCTCCGCATAACATGCCCATACCACGCTAACCTATTAAGTACACCTCATCTTCTCTGTCACTGGCGTTACTTTCAAACTTCCTCTGATGTACTCATTCTGTATCCTATCCATTCACGTAACTCCACACATCCATCTCAGCATTCGCATCTCAGTAGCATGCACTTTTCTTTCATCCGCCGCTATGGTTGCCCTTATTAACTTTTAATTAATTAGATTTATTTTTACAAAATAAACTAGGTAGAGGTACTAAAGCATTTATCATGTATATGTACTAGATGATTTATACAGTGTCAGGAGGAAACTTTTGCCAGGTCAGGAGGAACACAAACGGGACGAATTAAGATGGAGTAGGCTTGCCCAGCACCTGTACCATCATCTTAGCTTAGTCGGTCTTATACACAGGAAATACAATGAAAAATAATCATTCAATTGTTGAATTCGTTGACGTTGACATCAAACGTAGCAAAAGCCAACGGCCAGCATTTTTCAGTAGAATTGCCGTCTAACGGGTAGGTCGTTACTGGCGCTAACGAATCTAACGAGCCAGGCACTCGATACTGAAAAAACATTTTGTTTAGTGTCTGACTGTAGTTTTTAACTACATACGTACATATGCACCCATACACATACACTGACGTAAATGCGATACTCTATGTAGGTATTCCATAAGCGGATTATCATAAACTAAACACACACTCACACACTTGTTAAGAATACGCACACAAACGAAGAAGCTCTGGTTTGTAGTTTCCCTAAACACAACGTGGCCATAAAAGGAATGGGTAACCGTTGAGTGGCATTGTCGCGCTTCCCGAGTTATAGGTTTTTTTTTCTGTTGTACTTAAACACTTTTAACCTACAAAATAATGTGGAACGTAAAAAAATATCAGCGACTGAAAAAAGACAATTAGTTTCATGCCGTTTCTGTGAAAGACATTTTTACATAATTTTGTTTAATAAACATTATATTCGTGAGTAGTCAGCCGCCCCGTAATCAAATCCTCCCTTTTCCTGTTCTTACCCTTGCTTTATTTGCCTAATCTTTAATCTGCAGACGTTTGGTAATAAAAGGCGAAAATTGTGTTTTTATTTATAATTTTCAATGTACATGACAGCGGTAAGACACCCTTCGGCTAGGTGAAGTACCGATTTAGGAAAAACTGTTGTCAGAGACTGGATGCGTCAAGCCGAAAATAGGGCGCTATGGCGCTCATTAGAGGAGTAGTTTCCAACCACTGCTGGACACTATCATCTTCATATTATAGCATATGATTGCTATAGGCTAATTGAATAATGATGATGATTGAGTTGAATAATGATGATGATGAAGATGATGATGTCTGCGGTACTCATTGAATTGACGTATTGAGTGATAATAGGTTGTTTTGTCTGATAAATGTGTCTTTGTGATAAATTTATTCTCCGTGAGAATACGTTGAATGTGTACTTTTTACCAGAGTAAAATGCGAGCAAAACCGTTGGAACAAACCAGTACATACGACAATTTGAAAGTTTATGCCAAAATGTTAGCAATGACTTGCCTAATATTTTAGTTGCCAAGCTTCGAATGGCTGTTATAAATGAATGGAACATAAGTCGACGTTTTATTTGAAGGACTCAACCATGAAAGTAAGGTTTATCGTGCGACCTTGGTCAATAATGATGGAATTAATAGGTAGGTAAGTACCTACTTTCTTATTTGAAAACCTTTCGAGTAATTTGAAGAGTTCGATAGTTCGTTAATTACACCAATTAAGGTGGCACAAATAACATGTATTATTCAGTTACCTATAAATCAATATGATATTACCTAGTCAGTAATAATACTGTCAAGTATTCTGTGACGGTATAGAGAAAGGTAGAAATGAAACGAAATAAATTAAAATATAATTGAATAACGATTTGTAGCTAAGCTATAAATTGGCCATGTAAATGAGGTCCTATGGGCACTTTTTGCTTTTGGGTCGAATCTTGTAGGTCCAGTGGATACCAGATCAATTTATATGCTACCGAATGGTCTAGAAGTAATATGGTTTTTGTTTTACGGGTACCATACCATTAATGAATGTCGCTCCACCGCAGGCTTCACTCATTACCTGTGCTATAGCTGCATCGTTACACTGACGCGTCAGTTTCTAGCATAAAAAAGCAAAACAAGTGTCAAAAGTTCGTCAAAACATGGCAAGCGACGCGCCAATTCCAATACTGTTTTAGAATGTGATAGTAGGTAGAGATCCATCCAAATATGTTACATCTTTATTAGCATATTATGATCTTATCAGCATATTATGTTTCAAGACTTATCTTGAAACATATTATGTTTCAAGACTTATCTTGAAACATAATATGCTGATACTTACAATGTTTGTGTTTATTATTTTGTTTTCTATCCCCTTACAAATAAAGTTTGTTTTGAAGACTCGCGGTCCTTCGCTCCTTCCGATGTAATATGAATAGCCCCTAAATCCTGAAAGCTTTGTATCATGAAATTACACGAAAGTTTGAGTCACCGACAAGGAAAATGCTCGCAATTGTTGTGTAAACTTTGTTCTAAGACGGAATTTTAATCAAAAATGGATAGAGATGGTGATATTTTACAGGTGTTGAACACTTTATATTGACGCCTTGTAATATTTTTGTGGGAAATTTATAATGTCTTGTAAGTTTGTAGATTATAATTGTAGCTAAATAAGACGAGTGGTCTTCTGTCTAAATATATAAAACCCTTAAGTTGCTGACTGACTGACTTACAATAAACGTACTACCTAAATAATAAGTCATAGAATTAATTACTTAAAGGTATTGTACCACTCGTATATAAATTTTATAAAACGATACCTAGTCTACGCTACGTCTTTACGACATAGAGTCATTTTCCACTATTATATTATGCATGGATTGACTTACCTACTTTCGTGTAATCCTCATAGCATAGATTTCACAGATACTTGTTCGGAATAAGGGTCGATATGGGATTAAAGTCTAATACAGCTAGAGTTGTCCATTTATAGAACACCACTTCGATGAAAAAAATAGACAATAGATACATTGCTGTATGCAGGAACGCAAAATTAATTTTTTTTAGGTCGGTTAAGGGTAAGGAATCAGTTTTAATAAACCAACAGATAAAAAAATATAATTCTCATAAAAAAACTTTACCAGGGGCCTTATTCACTATAACCAAACAAAACGTAACGCAGGTTTGTGTGTTTGTGAAATCACCGTGTTATCGTATTCTATTATGACAATATTGTATTGCAAAAACGCGACGGCGGTTCAAAAAAGTTACGAGCTGTCAAGTTACATTTAGTCATAGAGAATAAGGGGCTAGACAAACTTTAGAGACAACTGTCGCCTTCTAGTACCCCTCAACGTATATATACACCCGAAACACAGTCCGATTAAGTAAATCGCCTTTGTGCCGTTCAGCATCGGGTTACTTTGTCTCTTCTGCTGTTAAATTTAATTTAATTCTATCCTTTTAAAGCGATATCATCGGCTTTATGGAGGGTTCATTCACACTTCCTATTACTTGTACTTTGAAAGGCGATTAAAGTGTAACTTAGAAGAAATGTTTGCACTTTGAATATTAATAATAGAAAAATAATTTGCGATTTAGATAAATAAATCCGAGCTTTATTTTTTCATAAATTAAAATCAAATAGAATTTAAGAAATAAACTTTACAATTTAAATCTACAATACAAACATCTTTTTCCGTCCGGCATTAATCGACCGCTTGCACAAGGCTTTCATTTCGGGGGGAAGTGGTAAACAATCGTTATTAAATTTGCACGGGTGTCTTCACTCGTTCCTCATTGTGGGAAGGAGAAACCCTAAATTTTCTTAATGCTGGAACAGGATGGAAAGATCGGCAAGCTCGCAATTGTCCAACGTAATGACATTATCCTGTTCAGCCATTCGTTTCTCGGAAAACTTCAGCCGAGGCGCTTACAGAGTCGTAACCTTGCTGGCGCAAGAAATAAAACTCCAGCCTGTATTATTATTTATGGCTCACACCAATACTTATCTAGAGGTTTTTTGACTTCCGTAATGTAATTTTGGAGAGCAACATTGCGTCGTAAATTCGAAAGATGTTTTTCTTTTTAGCTCTTTGTGACGGAGTCCAGTGTTCGTTTGGCGCTCATTGCGCTGCAGGGGAATGTGTTTGTCCGACTGACTGTACCGGAGCTGCCAGAGAGCCTGTTTGTGGAAGTTCTATGCAAACCTATCCGAACGAATGCGAACTTCAGAAAGCCGCTTGCAAGCTCCCTCCCCCTGCCACGTTACACGTCATCTTTTACGGCGACTGCAAGGACAGACTCGCTGTCGTTCCTCCAATCGCCATGAGTAAGTTACTTTTCAACATCTATAAAACCAAGTACACCTTTACTAACTCTCCGGTAGAGGTTGCGTTAATAGCACAAACTCTATTTCTATCTCCTAAAATCAAACTTTACCAATTTAAGCGAAAGTGATGATCACTTTCACTTAACGACGTTCCCTACCAGATGTGATTGCTGACAAAATATTTACCATCGGACCGTCATCAGCCGAGTTGTTAGCAGTAATTCCAATAAAGCGACCCGTCCTCGATCAATTAACTAACTTTCCGCTTTATCGCTCTACTAACACGCAAATATTTGGGAATGGGTAGCAACGACCGCGATGACCACGACCGAGCTCGAGGAAGGGTCCACGGATATGTCGGCGATCGACGAGGTCGGGACCGCTAGCCCTTCGGCCTGCCGCGACATCCGGTGTGACTTCGGCGCCAGCTGTGAGATCGGGGAGGATGGGTATCCCCGATGCTCCTGCCTCTTCGAATGTCCACCTGATGATGAATACTTCCCTGTCTGCGCCTCCGACTTTCGAATTTACCCAAGCATGTGCGCTATGCGCAAAGAGGGCTGTCAAAAACAGCTCGAGCTGAGACTTCGTCCTTTGGATCTTTGTAAAGGTTTGTTGCTTACTAACTTTTCCATTCTAATCTTTTCTTTCATTCGAATCCTTCACAAGTGAATTCATTTTAATTAAAAAATAAATTGTCTCCCTAATTCAATTTCTGAAACAAAATGACTTCAACCACAGGTATGGAAGTGAGACCTTGCGGTAACAACAAAGCGATGGTCGATCCGACAACGGGTCTCGAAATTGACTGTGGTAATGGGCCACACCGGCAAGATTGCCCCGTCGGCAGCTATTGCCACATTACCTTGAATGCCGCAAGATGTTGCCCTAAAAGTGAGTATTACCTGCCCTGAACACTGAACAATATTTGTTTCAATTTGTATTCTTTTACATACGAACTTCCCCTTACGTAAGAGTAGTAAAGCGATTGTTTATTGGAATGGTTTTTCCGATAGTTGCTCGCGAAGCTCTTTATGCTAAAGCCATCGCAAGGGTAGTATTACTGTAATATTTTTACGGCTACACAGTCGTAGGAATCCTACTCATAACATTTTATTGTAGCCGTATTTTTAAATGTGTTAGATAAGGGTATTTATACGGTAAAGGGAAATATTTATGTTCCTTTTATGACACAAACTGTGAAATTTGGAACTGAATAAAGGGATTATGTAAAGTTTAGCGCCGGTTTTCATAGTGTCACTCTCTTACAATATTTAGTGGTGAATTTTGCTATTCCATGCATACAATACGGTAGCAACTCTGGTGATTTGTCAGGGTGAAGATACTAACGGTACACGGCACCACTAGTAAATTGGACAGAATCACGCTACCCACTGCTTTGAACAGTTGAACCCTTTGTCTCCGTCTCATATTGTGCGGGGTTTTATTCACTGTCATCGTGGTGAATGGCTCTTTAATGACATCAAAATTTACCATAGAAAGTAGTTCGGGCGGGAAAAGGGTTGTGTCGTTTCATTTGAATTTGGACTCGAGTAATGTTCCCTTATAAAATAAAAATATTTTCACACACGCTTAGGAAATTATTTGGGATAAACTGTATTCACTATGAAGGTGAAAACAAAAAAGTGTATTTCATTTTGTTTGTCAACGTTACTGAAGAGTGAACTTATAGGGTACATTTTTTAACCATAGTGTAAACAGTAATGCCATTTCCATCAGACGATTCGAAACTCGAAGATCGGAAACCTACACACTGTTCCGACACCACCTATGGCTGTTGCTCAGACGGGATAACTTCAGCCACCGGCCCCAACGAAGAGGGTTGCCCGATCTCAAGTTCCACCTGCGGTTGCAACCGACTCGGATCGGTGTCGGATCGATGTGATGACGGCGGCCAGTGCCAGTGCCGGCCGGGTGTGGGTGGCCTCAAGTGTGACAGATGTGAGCCAGGGTACTGGGGACTCCCGAGGATTGGGACTGGACATACTGGATGCATACGTAAGTACAAAATATTGCTAGATGTGACAGGTTTCAGAATTTAGTTTTTTTAGCGGCTACCTTGAATTATTCTCGAGGTTGTTGCCTTTGAAATTAAGTTTATTAGCTATCAGCAGGTACAATTTTATATTGAGAAATCGTCGTATAAAGTACGATAGTTGTTTATGCAAGATAAATTAGAGTAGCTCTGTTTTACTAGAGGTTCTCCTTCACTAATTTCATCTAATAAGAACACAGTACTGGCAAAGCCATAATTTTGCAGTTTATGAACTAGCTCTCGTATGCATAATGTAAGTTAGCCCTATGATCTAACTGGGATTGATCTAGAAACTGCAAGCGCTGGTTTCTAACTGGTTGAATCAAATCATTGGGTAAGGTTTTAGCAGTTCAAAATTCACATTTCTAGAGGTCAATGAAAAGATCCAATGCTTTGGTTTACCAAGAACTAAATCCTTTGACAGCTTAAAAAGCTCTACACAGGACTTTTTATTTAAGTACCTACAATTGAAAGCATACTAGTAGGTACTTCTTCTTTGTGCCATGTGTTTTGGCCCGACATCGATATAAGTAAACATTTGTTGTAGCTTGTGGATGCTCAGCGTTCGGTTCTGTGAGAGAAGACTGCGAGCAAATGACGGGACGGTGTGTCTGTAGAACTGGCGTTCAAGGACAGAAGTGTACAGTTTGTGCCGATCATAGAAGAAGACTGGGGCCCAACGGATGTTCTGATCGTAAGTTTTTTATTGCCTTATGATGACTATAGATAGGGTATTTTTAATTTCTGACTACATCCTTCAAGCGTGGTTTCTTGCCTGTATCTTCCACGCTTGGTCGCGTTACGAACAGGTGTAAATACAACGTAGATTTAAGACGTGTCCATGTGATCCCCGTGATTTTATGGAATATTTTTTTTTGACTTTGACTTTCAAAGAGTTCATAATATTGGCAACCTTTTGAAATATCGTTTCAAATAGCAATTTAAATTCTTCATTCAATTCATTTATGTACAAAGCAGTCACCTAGTTTTATCTTCCAACTACAGCTACTTATTTCACACAGAATATCGAACATTCCTAACCCACAGAAATAGTTTGGTGTCTTACATAACATAGTTTTCGTTTAGCATAAATCCTTTTTAACCATTTCCCATATCACCGGTAGTATTTTAGAAAAGGTTCCTCATTATGTAACGGCCTGACCTGGCGGACCCATGTCAACTGATTTTTCTTCTCGGACACATTTATACGAATGAGTTTACCTGTTTTTATTCGTTTCGGAATACACAAATTCCCTGAGAATGTTTGTATTGCGTCCCAAAACAAAAACTAAAATAACTAGCTTTGGGAGCTGAATAACTTATTTAGTTAAAGGAACGTAGCGAAAAGTAAGTAAAAAGTAGCGAAAACTTAGTTTTCTCGTGTTAAAAGTTCGGTGATTGTTTTGAGTTTATTAGGTGGTAGAAAACTTTGCAGATTCGCTGCAGTTTTTAAGTTGAACTTACACTCTACCTATTTAGGCAACACTATCCGATTTTAACTGAAACTGTGTTTAACAGAAGTTTTTTTAACTTTGGATTTACTTTCGTTTAAGTTTGGAGTTTAAATTAGTATTTAACGTTTGCAGATTCTGCTAATATTTCTGTCTGGATGTATGTACTATGACAATGAAACCCACGACACAGGGAATCTTAATGAAACCCACTACACTACACAGGGAACCTTAGTGCGGAGTGACTGTTGGATGTTATTTTTATAAACCTAGACCAGTTGAGAGAAATATACAGTATAATATAATTATTGAAAAATACAGATGCAAATTTAGGAGTCTAGAAGATTTTAAGACTTGAAGAGATTATGGTTCACCATAGCCATCTTAGGACTTTGAATCAGGAGTGGCTGCAAGTTTTCTTATAATTACTTGTGGCAATGCCCACCCCATTAGGGATACGAGAGTGATAATATGTTTTTTTTTTTAACCGAAATAGGTTTGCGTTTGACCACACTCTAGACATCCATATTATACTTTTCAGGAAATACAGACCAATATGTATGTACTAGTTGCCGCCCGCGGCTTCGCTTGCGTGGTACCTGGATATAAAATAGCTTATATGTTAATCCAGTACATGCACTATGAATATTCCAAGTTTCATTCAAATCCGTTCAGCCGTTTCGGCGTGATTGAGGCACAAACATCCAAACATCCTCGCAAACTTTCGCATTTATAATATACTAGCTGTTGCCCGCGACTTCGTACGCGTGTACATTATTTTGTTCTATAATCAATAGTTTTCACAGCGCACGCCAAAAACTAGTTTGGGTTTTCTACCTTGGGTTACAATATTGCAATTTTCTTACGGATCCCAAATTTTATTGAAAATATATTATAGCCTATACTGGTAGGGACCAGTAAATAGGCTATAATATATTTTCAATAAAATTATTGAAAAATACTCCTGAATTTGCATCTGAAAATCATTTGAAATCGGTCGTGTAGTTTCGGAGCCTATTCGTTACAAAAAAACAAAAATATCTTTCCTCTTTATAATATTAGTATGAAGTAAGATGTATGTATGTAAGAGATTTTAAAATGCGTTGATTAGGTTGCCTAGGTATTTCCTAGCTTAAGGTTTCCTTTACTTCATAGCTGAAACGGGCGGTGTAGCTGGGTCATGCGCCGAGCTGTCTTGTTACTTCGGTGCAGTTTGCACGGAGCGCACTGGAGGAGCTTTGTGTGAGTGCGCTGCTGCAGCCTGCTCCGATAGTGATACCAACATGCTGGTAAGTCTATGACCCTTATCTTTAAGGGTTTCTTCAGAGGATGATAGTCTAGGGATCTTTGAGGATCTTTTTATACAGCCTTGTTGGCATGGTGGAAGACACCCCATTTTTTTCATCCCCACTTTTTATCTGAAGGTCGTAAAGTCGAATTCCAGCATCGATTTCATTGAGTTTGTATGAATTCGATTTCTAAACCACCATGGTGAGAGATAAACAATTTCGGCAAGAGATAAAAAAGCTACCAGGTGTATTAAAATGCCATTTGTCTGATCTGCTGCTGAATTGAATTGTGTGCGATTTATCAAAATTCTGTCAATTTTACGGCAAAATATGAGTCCGCTGCTGAATCGAATTGTGTAAAATTCACCTACGTTTTTGATCATTTTATATAACAGGAATCGCATAGGATTTACTAGAATGAATTGCTCAAAGTGGCCTTTTTAGCCCCACATTAAGTACCATGGATGATGATGAAACAAAACACTTACAAATATGACGCATGTTTTAACCTATTGTATTTTTACATGATATCCCGATATGTATGATAAAATCAGAATATAGAACACTTGCACAATACATTACGTTGTCCCAAAATGACTGTTTAAGTAACTGTTGAAATGTTTTGACTAACATCAGTTGTGTGTGTAATTGTAAGTAGGTATTTAATAGCTATTCGATAGAGAGACATAATGGAAGCAGTCAATTATTTAGAGATTTAGGTGATTCTATAGTACAGTAGTACCACAAATATTGTGCGCCTCGGCAAACTTCGTGCTTTGTATGAAAACGGATTTGTCTGAATATATAATAAGACTAGCAGCCGCCCGCGGCTTCGCTCACGCGGTACCCAGATAAAAAGTACCCTATGTCCCATTCCAGCACACGTAGGTACCTACTATCCTCATTATTCATTATAATATAGTGTACGCTAAACGATGACTAAAGTATTGCCATCTCTTACCATTTCATAATGACAAACAGTGACAGGGCTAACTTTAAGCAATGGCTAACTTTAGCGAACGAATACGAATAATGGTATGTAAGTATATTCCGTAGTTTTTGCGTGAAAGAGTAACAAACATACCTAAATCTAAAAATTAAGAAATTTCGGTGAATTTAGTAAAAATTTTGAGAGTTAAGGTCATGGGCGCCGGCAGAAATAATTTCCAGGTGGTGCAGATTTTAGTTTTCTTACAATCTTTACAATGATTGTTAATAAAAAGATGAAATTTTAGTCTGAATGTTCGAGACATTTACAAATTTCTGACTATTCATTATGAATTTATTATATAGGTACCCAGGCTCACACCTATTTGTTCACGACGATCGAAATTTAAAAATTCTAAATTGGTGGGCCAGGAGTACCGGGATCGATATTAATCGATTTCCATTACTTCTCTGAACGCACCCTTTAAAGAACCGCTACTCTACACCAGATGGCACCAGCATAAATGGGATGAACTTAACAGAGAAAGCGCAATACAGTTTCAATAATTCCTGTTGATCCCGAGATTCCCAAGGGGTGCAAGTGCACCCTCTGGCACCCCCTTGCCGGCGCCCATGGTTAAGGTAAACTTTTCAAAACGCAACGATAGTGCGTCAAAATTTGATCAGAATTAGCAGCGACATCTAGTTTTCAGACGTAGAATTACGTCAGAACTCCATGAATAATCAAGATTAGAAACTTATTAGACCAGTAATAATTTATGCTTCCTTTCACAGGTAATTTGACATTGACAGTTCCTTTTCCATATGTTTTATATCATCTATTACTAATCTTTGGTATCATCGCTGTCATATGTCAAAATAAAAGTATTCTATTTTTCATGAAAAACATGCCAAAAATAAAGAATTTGCAGATAATTATGACATCAACTAAATGAGAAAAATCGGCTCTTTAATTTGATATAGGTTATGTGCAGTTTTAGACCAAAAATTGATTCCAGGTTTTCATCCCTTTTCACCCCTTTAGAGGTTGAATTTTGAAAAATCCCTTCTTAGTACACCCCTACGTACCAAGGTTTACCTACACTGAAAATTTCAAGTCTCTACGTCCAGCGGTTTAGGCTGTGCGTTGTCTGTCAGTCAGTCAGTCAGTCAGTCAGTCAGTCAGTCAGTCAGTCAGTCAGTCAGTCAGTCAGTCAGTCAGTCAGTCAGGACAAAGATTCTTATAATATAAGAAAGATAATAACTGAACCCCCTTAAAAAATAAGATGACATAATTATTACAACATCTCTATAATTACATAGTTTTATCATCGCGTTAGTTCGTATTTGAGAAGATAGACGAAAATTACCGAGGCGCATAATATTTGTGGTACTGCTGTATTCTGCTATTAATACGCATTGAACCGGCCAGGTTAATGCACCATTTGGTTAATGTAATCGAACTGTAATCCTTTCATAGCTCCAGTAAAATCGTTGCTGACCAAAAGTAATTTTATTTTATGACATGCCAATTTTACTCGCCTCTGCCTAGAACTCCAGAAACTGATTCTACAGTAACATAATTGTATATAAAGATCTATATCGTTTCTATTACTACTAAGAAACTTTTCTGTCTAGATAATGACCTCCTTTTCCCAAAGTTATTTCCCTATAAACCGCACAAAGTGTGCTATCAGTGACATATCAGCACACTTTCCTCAATAAATCGCTCCTGTTCCAACAGGTATGCGGCAGCGACGGAAAGACTTACGAGTCTGAATGCCACCTGAAGTTGCAAGCGTGTCGCACGCAGGAAGACATTGTTGTCCAGGCCTTTGGGCCCTGCAAGCTTGGGGAGATAGCAGGCACTGCGGGGCCTTTAAGACCTTCCTCACCCATCCAATTCACTCAGCAAGATGACGGAGCCGCTTCAAAGTCCACAAGGCATCTTCTAAACCCGGACAAGTATTACAATAAATACGATTGGGCATCGAGGAAGGAGACGCCAAGCGATTTCGATAATCTACTATCGGGACAAAAATTCAAAGGTGAGTTTTAAATACTCATGTGGTTATGAAACTCTCAAAGTGCACATTTATTTCATAGCAGGATTTTTGTTTACATTTTAAAACAATTTTACTTAACTACATTTCCTGTTTTACACAATAATACTATTACAAAAAACAGCAAAGTTAAAGAATATTCTCGAGTTATAACAAGTTTGATTCGGAAAAGAAAAATCTTTGTTAACAATTTTTACGAAGTATTTCAATAAAAGTGTTTGTTCACAAACAATTTCACTGCCAGCATCCGCTTTTTCATCATCCGAAAGATTATTACGTCAATATCGCCCGCCAATATTTAATTTAGCTCTTATTTTATTATTTTTACAACGTTCGACGCTCGACTGCGTCCGTCAGGGAACAGTGTCGACGTAATCTTTAAAAGTGAACCTCGACTTGAAGTTCACGACCGTTGGCCGACGGTCGCATGGAAAACCAAGCTGTTAATACTGTAAGTACTTGATGTGGATACTTAAGCGTAGGTAGCTACAAACCTACGCTACTGAAACTGGTGGAACTTTACCATGCCGTTTCGTGACTTCTAATAAGTTGTGTTGTAAAGGCAGTTTTGATAGCTTGGCTAGACTTTATGACCGCACAATTTAGGCGTCAATCAAAGGTTATATTCCTTCGCGTGCCAGTTTCGGCGGTTTTCCAATGTAGATTTACGCGTTTCAAGCCCAATTTAGAAACTAATCTTGATAATTTTTTGATATTTTCTTCGTATTACATAAAACATTTTTCCATTCGCACCACTTTGCAAGTCTAAATTTTTTTATAATATTTTATATCATATTCGCGCTATTAACATAATTTTATTTCTCTTGAATTCTGAAACTGAAAGGTTTCCTTCCGCCGGTGCTTGATTACATTTTTGTTTGCGTAATTAGGTAGCGACTGGGAAATAAGTGTGACTGTGATTGTGAAAATTTCGTTTTAACAAGGTATATTTAACTCGGTTTGGTTAACAATAGGTGTAAGGGCTCTCATTATAATCCACTGAGGGCCACTTTCCCGGAAGCGACCCCTCAGCTTGTAACTAATTGGGGAAAAGCAGCACAATGAAAGGGGAATAGTAGATAATAATGTTCACAAATTCTACACAAGAAAGAAAAACATACTTTTTGAAGAATTATAACTTTCATAGAATATAATAGATACCTAGTATTTATTTTGTTACCAGTTCTGTTACCTAAATACAACTAAAGTAATGTACCTAGATAACAAAAAAGGCCTGTACCCAACTTATGGTATTATCATACTTCTGTATTAGAATGTTATCTTTCGGTACCTATTCCTGATACGCCACGTTTCAAATTAGAAATTAAATGTTTAAATTTTTACAAGTAAGTTTTTAAATGCTTTTTTTTATTATAAAAACATTGCTTTTTATCATCTATAGTAGATGATTTATACAGCGTCAGGAGGCAACTTATACCTTCGAAAACGGGACGCTGTAGTGCTCGGGAGAATTAAGATGGAGTAGGCTTACCCAGCACCTTATACCTACCTCTCAGCTTAGTCGGCCTTGTCCACAGGAAAGACATGATCATTACGTGCGGAGTTGACTAAGCTGCGGGTTTCCTCACGATGTTGTCCTTCACCATTTGAGAGTACTGGTATAACGTACATAAAGTTATTATTAAAAGTTATTTATTAACTGGCAATGTTTATTTTGTTTGTTCGGGTCAAATATTGCAACTGAATTTATAGTGGTTTGCCCCAACCGATTGAGCTGAAATTTTTCATTTACGTTTAGTTTGGATGACAGACAATGCATAGAGTTTCACTCACCTAAGTGACGTCATTATAAAACTAATATGGCGGACTCACAAAGATGGCGACTGTGGTCTTTTTTATGCACCTACATGATTTCAAATTAAAGAGTTTGCTAAGAAGAATTATGAATAATAAAAAATAATAATGGAATAAATTGATGTATCTTTTTAGAGCATTTAAATAAAATATTTTTTTTTGTCAACCTCTCTGTTGGACTGTGAAAAAAGAAAAAACATAGAATGTGTCCAGCTGCTTCTCTCCCCGAGCATGACGTAAAAGTAGACTAACGATAGAATCCTCTCCAACATGATGGACCATCTATATGGGTGATGAGATGTTCACTTGTCATTATGGTTCACCATATCCATCGTGGGACTTTGAACTAGGGATTAGGGATTACTATTAGGGATACGAGCGTGATAATATGTATCTATGTATTGTATATTCGTTATTCTAGCTGATGCTACATTAACGTGATTCAGTAAATATTTAAATGTTGCGTCTATGTCTATCCTATGACCGTCACACACACACAACACAAGTTGTTCACCATAGCCCAATAATGACCTCAGCATACTGAGCATAACGTCGAGGTCGAGTTACTGAAAAAGTTATGTAACGCGACTAAAAGCTACTAAAATATTAATAAATTTTAATGGAATGAATACTAAAAGTGACCATTAAAATCCTTTCATAATTCTGTGGCAAACTACATTAATAACTAAACCTTTTAACTTCCATTGTTAATGTGAATGATTAAACTCGGTATACATTTTTCACCTTTTTCAAAATACAGCCAAATTTTATATTATTTTTACTGAAAAATACAGTTCAAACAATTCAAGTAAACTAAGTATTATGTAAATATTATTGTAGTTACGAACGGATATCCCTTGATAAAAGATTTGAGCAAAGGTCACTGTAAAAGATTCCAATGGAATCCTTTGGTCGGTCTAAATGTCAGTTCTCAAAGATAAATGAAAAGATTTGTTAACGGATTTTTCCAGACTTGTACCTATAAATATGAATATAAATTATACATTATATAAGGATAGGTACTTACGTACTACCTACTCACTAATTGAAGTGTTACATTATGACCTTTTACCATCTATACTAGATGATTTATACAGCGTCAGGAGGCAACTTTTGCCTACACTAACCGAACGCTGTAGTGCCTGGGACAAATTTAAATGGCAAAGTAGGCTTGCCTAGCACCCTATACCATTCTCTCAGCTTAGTCGGCGTTATCCACACGAAATACATAGTCTATACATGCGGAGCTGACTAAGCCGTAGGTTTTCTCACGATGTTTTCCTTCACCGTTTGAGAGTACTGGCATAGCGCACATACCCGTACATTTAAAGTTTTACGTAGTAACTTTACATTATTATAGTTTCTGAATTCTGACTCAGGTATCGTCAGAAGCTTTAACCATCACAGTTTATCGTTTTCTTAACCTCTTAATAATTTATTCATAGTTGCGCTCATCAACACTGTGAACGAGTGCAACTTTTTATTTCCCAATCGTCGACAATGTTGTTGACAGAGTGTTACCGACCGGGAATGACTCATCACGGGATTTGAAACCGTGACCGTGCTCTAACCAACTGAGCTAGTCACACAGTGGATATGGAGCTACGAGTATTTCTGGTACTAATACAATATCTATCGTTCAGTTGTGTATGAATTTTCTCTTTTCTTTAAAAATAGCAACAACAGCAACGGTAGGTGCAGTTGGTGCACTATTGGGTGATCTGTGTGCTGAGGACAGCGATTGCCAAGCGCTGCCCGGAGCGCAATGCGCTCGAGGCGGCTGCGAATGTAGACCTGGGTTCACTCCTACTGTGCATCGAAAGGCTTGCATTGGTAAGTTAATCTAAATCATAAATCATTTATTTGTCTGTGAACCTAGGTACATTACATTGTACTTTAGGTGTTAGGTTTAAGAAATTAGACCTCTAGATTCTGGCGGTAGGCCGTACAAACATTTAATTGATAATAAACTTTAATTTGTTATTAATTCAAATTAATTTATTGTCAAATCTTTTCATACCCTATAATGCCCGGTTCCAATATTCCACAAACTGACAACGAATGGTAGGTTACCGTAGCAACATCGTTTCTCTAACAAAAAATTGATGGCGCTTTTCGTAACAAAACGTTGCTATGGTAAAGAAAGATCCATCGTCCGTTCTTTGAACCCGGCTTAAGACAATTTGAATGATTGACCTATTATTTTTTTGGCATATTATTATCATGATGGTTCGGACATGTAGAGAGGATGAATGAAAGAAGATTAACAAGAAAGGTGTATGAGGCGAGTGTGAATGGTATCGTTGGAAGAGGAAGACCTCGGCGCACGTACCTAGACCAAATCGGCGATGTTTTGGAAAAGGGCCAGGTTAAGTATCCTAAACCGACGAGCGTGCATGAAGAATATAATGAGAGTGAATGAAGCGAAAAATATATGTCTGGATCGTAGCAAATGGAGATCCGTAGCCTGTGATTTTATGTATGTATATATTATTATCATTTATATTAAATTTATTTCATACTAAATATATACGAGTACATTTTGATATGTTTCTAATAAAACTGTTTATGAGAAAATTAAACAACCTGCAAAACAAACAGCTACGATAACCGTAGACAATGTGTTACGAAGCTACATAGAATTGAATTGATTCTTAAAATATTTATACTGCGTATGGCTTTTAGAATAACATAGCGTTAGACGCAATACTATTCAATATGATAAAAACCATCTGCGTTCAAGAAAAAAGCTAGTAAATTGTATTTCTGTTATTAATATTGTAATATGTCTTATTTTGTGTAATTCTTTCAATCTACTGTTTAATTTATACACATCATGTTTTTAGATGTCTTAAAATAAATAATGAAATAACGTCAATTTGCTTTATTATTCCGTTTGATATTAAAGCTTCATGCTCCATAAATATCAATGTTACAATATTAATTATTTTCTACAGAAAGCGCTCCTCAGGAAACGACAGAAGAATACAGCGCGTGTTTGTCGGAGCCTTGCTTCAACCTCGGTACCTGTATCGATCTCCCTGGATCGACTTACACCTGTTTGTGTACGCCGCCTTACTCCGGAGTGAACTGTGAATCTTTAGCAAAGGAAGGATTACTTGGATCAACGTACATCGACACACCAGCTTTTGGCGGCTCATCTTATATACGCCTGAAGCCTCTGAAAGCATACCACAAGCTTAATATCGATATAGAATTTAAAGCTTTCGCCGACAACGGCATTATACTGTACAATCAGCAGAAACCCGACGGCACTGGAGACTTTGTCTCCCTCGCTCTGGTCAATGGATACGTAGAATTTAGGTAAGCAATATTTCATACCTCTCTGCAAAGTTACAAGCCCGTATCGAATTGAAAATATCGCGTTTCGATTCTTTCGCATCAATAAATTCGACCTCGTTTCTAATTCAGGTATAATCTCGGCAACGGAGTACTTATCCTCACGTCCCTTGAGAAAATTACACTGAACGAATATCATAAAGTTTCGGCCAAGCGGTACCATCGTGACGGCATACTTTCCGTTGATGAAATGGAAGATGTCGTAGGTCAATCTAGCGGTCATTTAAAGGCATTAGACCTCACCGAAGACGCCTACGTTGGTAGCATACCTACTAATTACTCCAGGTAATACGCTGTAGTCCAAGTATAACACAAAGGTTATTAATGTCTAATAAGTAATCTAACAAATAAATAAACGCTTTCACGCAGGGTCTTTGATAATATCGGCACTCGGAGCGGCTTTATCGGGTGTGTGAAGCACTTGAGGATAATACGTCATCAAGTGACAAAGAAATTGGGCCGTCCAGACTCATTAGTCGTCGCTATAGAAAACGTTCAAGAGTGCCAATCCAGTCCGTGTATGAGTATTCCGTGCAAGAATGGAGCCACGTGTAACGCTATAGAGGGTTCGGCGACCGAGTATACTTGTAGCTGCCCTATCGGATTTCAAGGAGCCAATTGTGACGAGAGATTAGATCCGTGCGAGTCCAATCCCTGCGGATATGATGAGGGGCTATTGTGCGACATCGGGTCTGAAGGCGGACACGTCTGCCGCTGTTTGTTTGGCGGTGAAATTGGATCCAATGGAAATACCTGCAGCAACGGTAACGGTACTAAAGCTTTTCGGTCCACCTGTTTCATTATCTCTGCGGCATTGACTAAAAATTTAAATTTTACAGATGTAACCGTCGTACAAGAGACGTGGTCGCCTCAATTCAATGGCACGAGCTATATCGAATTACCGCCCTTCGAAGGGCTGGGTAAAGCGTTCCGCATTGAAATTTGGTTTTTAACGAACCGATTTTCCGGAATGCTCCTTTACACCGGCCAGTCTAATAAAGCCAAGGGGGATTTCGTTGCGATTAACTTGGTTAATGGTTATCTACAGTTTAGGTTCAATTTGGGGAGCGGGATCGCTAATATAACGTAAGTGGTGCTTTCTATTTAGAAGTAATAGCTCTTTTTATTGCTCTAGGATTAACTTTTAAGTAAAAGTCGAGGATAATGTTAGTACTTGGATACTTTGTTTGTTCTTGAAATCTCAAGACCAGCTTTGTCTCAACTTATTCGTTATCTGAATCCCCAAACGACGTCCAATGGTGCTCATTAAAAATTGTCTAAGAGACAAAGTTTTTAACTACTGTACCTACATGTACCTACGTAAAGCCATTGTACCTAATAACATCAATTATAAACTAATTATTATATGGAGCATTGATTGACTTTTCAATTTTGATCGACCAATATAATTTATTATTCCATTTCTTCAAAATCTCTAATAATATTCTAATGATATTCTTAAATCCGATGTATTAATTCTTCTAAAATTTCCATTGAAAGGTCTCCAGTCCCAGTAACAAAAGGGCGATGGCACAGAGCGCGGGTGTCTAGAGCCGGTCGGCATGGAAGCCTCCAATTCGACAATCATCCGGCACAAAAGGGGCATTCCTCGCCTCCATTGACGCATTTAGAACTCACTTTACCTCTGTTTATTGGGTCTCTCCCGTAAGTTATCACTGAGATTTCTTGAATTTCTAATTTTAGGTGAAACAATAGAGTGCAACGTTTAATAGAGTAATTAAAAACAAAAGACGTATTCATTATAAATGATAGTGCGATGTGTTTTTGTTTAATTTTGTTTTATGGCATTAAATATACCTACTTTTATTACGAAACTTGGTTTTGGGTAAGAAAGATGAATGAAGTGTTAAGAAAATCGAAGAATTCATACACAATACATTAAAATCACAGTACTATTGAAAAAACTGGTTAAGTGCTAGTCGAATTCGCACAAGAAGGGTTCTGTACCATCGTATATAATGTACGTACATAAATGTTTTTTGTATGGCCCGGAGATATAGCACGGAAGGACGGACGGACAGCGGAAGCTTAGTAATAGAGTCCCGTTAGCACCCTTTGGATACGGAACCCTAAAACCACAAGGTTTAGATTTGATACCAAATTCTTTTCGTACTTACCAATACTGGGTGTCAATCACAATAATCTTTCTAGATCATACATCCGCCCGCACAAGATGTCAGGCGTGACAAGCAGTTTCATAGGAGCAGTTCAACAGGTATTTGTGAACGGGAGCCCACTGTTGCTGTACGGTGCTGACACAGCCAAATGTTCTATAGTGCAAGAGGAGGAGAAACTACCATGTGCCACCATGGGCGTGACGAAGTACTCTGGACCACCTTGTGGAAATGGTACGTACCCATGTTCTGGACGATTCTTAGCTAGATTCGACTTTCTAATTTAATACTTTAAAAAAAATTGAAGTCAAAAAGGTGTGTTTATAACATTATTTTGACGGCCTCGGTGGCGTGGCGGGCGATTGCTCGGCGGAGACGCAAGAGGCGCGGGTTCGATTCCCGCTGCGGAAGAAATGTTTGCATGTTCTGCAAATATTTCTTCCGGGTCTGGGTGTTGTGGTACCATGGTACTCGTAGTTTCTGATACCCACGACACAGGGAATCCTAGTGTGGGGTCAGGACTATGTATGTGACTGTTGGGTGTTATTTATTTATTTATTTTATTTATTATGGGATACTAGTTTACCATTGCGGCTTCGGTTGCGTGGTGTAAATTTTGACATCCCATTTTGCCCCTTTTTAAGAGTTATATTGAAAAACCCTAAAACACGTGTCCAATTATTTTGTATTAATTATTTCCAGACAAAGTTTAAAGTAAATCGCACCGCCCGTTTAAAAGTTCCCATACTTTAGAACTCCCTTAAACTACTAGGGACAGTTTTATAAAAACAAAAAATACATGTTTCGATTATATTTTAGAATTAATTGGTACCGATTTTTGAGCGAATCGAACCAAACAATAAGTTTTTTCATAGAAACATTACCACCCTGTTTTACCCCCTTACGGATTGATCTTAGGATTTGATTAGCCAATATATTATACTAAATCCTAGATTATTTACTTTCTAAATTTCAACAAAATCGGTTTGGTAGTTATGGGGTAACAAATATTTACACACAAACTTTCGCATTTATAATATTAGTAGGATTATCGATAAAATATATCCTAAAACGAAAGCAATCTGTAGACGCTTTAATGACTAGTGCGCGATTATGTTACCATAGTTTTCTTTTCTCTTGCTAAAAAGAACGCAATTAGAACATCAACTTAGGTGCATAATAAAACTATCGTAAGTCCGTATTCAACTGACAGCACTGGTGGTCGAGTGGTCTAAGGTCGTGGGTTCAGATCCGATCGTGCACTAATGGATTTATCGGTTCAAAAACTCCATATGAGCGCTCTGTACTCTCAAACGGCGAAAGAAAACATCGTGAAGAAACCGGCATGTCGTGGAACCTAAAAAGTTCGAAAACATAATTATGTCAAGTGCACGAAAGGAGCCTTTAAAGTGCACCTTAAAATCCTTTCAAAATCTTTTTAAATGCAGAAGTACGAGTACTCTCTCCAAACCACTCTCTCAAACCTTGGGTTTTAGTCATGACGGCGTTATAGAACACCAACATTTTTATTGCCCTGTGTTTGATTGTGCCTTGGTTCCGTCTCTTATTTCGGATGATGAGGTTGTTGAAACTCTTGAAAAAGATTTTCATCTTTTATCACGCAATTACGTTTTATAATTGAAAAGTTTAACAGACTTTCGTTACCGGAAGCCTAACAAAATAACTGTTACGGCCTCCACGGCAAACCTCTTTCGGGTGGACTCGAGAGAGACATTAAAGAAAAAGAATGGAAGTTGTCAAAAAAAAGTCAAAGGAAAATTATGTGAAAAAACTTAAAAAGAGTGAAAATATTATATTTCCCTACTGTGTTTCGTGATCCCTGGTACCAGTGGAAGAACTCGGAGTCCCCTGAGTCAAGGTAAGCTGTGAGACGTGTATATTTACCTTCTTTGAGGACTTCTCGATTTCACGCAGTGGAAATTTATTTAACCCTAACACAAACCAGAGAGCCCCAGTCCGGTGTCCGACCATTGTTTGGTCCGTGCGAGCCGGATGGTTCCCGCGCCTGGTGATCGGTCTACTGTCGAGGGTAATAGGGTTGCACCGTCGACTGGGTTCTCTCTTTTCGTGTTCTAGGGAACTTTGTACTCGGAAACATATTTTGTGATTTTAATAAGCAGTTTTATTTTATTTTGATACATTTATTGTTAATAGTATTCTGTTAGGCGTTGGGTGTCGGAAGTAGATTCAAAGATGGCGAAGAAGGAGGTAGAATGCAAAGTTCTCCTAGGCAAACGTGAGCATATATTCGCCTCAGTGAATCTAATTTACAATATGGCACAAGGGGTTCGATCAGGCAAAACTAGTGTCACCTCTTTTCTTGTGCGTGCGAAACATTTAGATACGTTGAAAGCAGAATTTTATGAGCAAACGGAGAAAATTAGTCTGCTAGCATTGTCATTGCATCCTGAGGAGAATAGTGATTTCAAAGCTTTGACAGCTTTTGATGAGCTGTACTATGGCATTCTAGAAGTAGTAGAGAAGGTACAGTCAGAATCAAAAATATCTGACGCTGCTTCTAGTGCTGTTAGTGGGGATCAAAGGGTTAACGTGCGTCTACCAAAGATAGATTTACCGAAATTCGATGGTAATTTAGAAAACTGGCCGATATTTATAGATACGTTTCTTCCGTTGATTCACAAAAACAAATCGCTATCGGATATCGAAAGGTTTCACTATCTGGTGTCATGCTTGTCAGGTCCAGCGTTGAGCATAGCGAAAAACGTACCGCTGTCATCAGCGAATTACATGGTGGTCTTTGACGCGTTGCGCGAGCGTTACGATAACCAGAGGGTTCTAGCTACGAGCTATTTAGATAGGATAATGCGACTCAAACCGATGTCATCTGCGTCATACGATGAACTGTCACGTATTACCAGTACTTTAAGGGAATGTGTCAATGCGTTGACAGCGATGAAGATTGACAATTTGAGCGATTTTCTTCTATTCTATTTCGCGTCGCGATCTATAGACTCTGCAACAATGCAAAAGTTTGAAGAGCTAAGCGAAATAGGAAGTCTCGAGCTACCTAGTTTTGATAAATTGCTATATTTCTTAAGGGATCAACTCAGGATCTCTGAAATAAATAAAATGTCCTATTTCCCAACCCCGCCTAAACAAGTTACTAAAAGGTCCTTCGTAGTGTCGAGTGATGCGAAACCCGCAACTTGCAATCTTTGCCCATGCTGCAAATTGCAACATAGCATTTATAAATGCACAAAACTAAATTCGATGGATGTACAATCGCGTAGAAAATTGGTAGCAGAGTTGAAACTTTGTTTTAATTGTTTGCGTTCAGGGCATTCAGCAGGTTCTTGTTATTCTAAAACAAACTGTTTGACTTGCGGAAAAAGACATAACACGTTCTTGCATTATAGTGAAACACCGAGTTCAACAGTGGAGAGGGCAACATCTAGCGGTTCATCATCGAGTAAATCTGATGATCCCACATCAAGTCTCGCTTGCGTGAATCCCGCTGTCTCTTTATGCGCCAGCTCAAAGCGAGATGTGAAGTTGCTCGGATCAGCTGTAGTGCGACTACAAAATAAGCAGGGTAGTACATTTAAGGTTCGCGCTCTGATCGACAGTTGTTCTCATGAGTGTATTATGACTACCGCCTGCGCTAAACGTGTTGGGCTTCGTCCTACGCCAACTTGCGAAACTTTGTCCGGTATAGGAGCTGCTGAGGTAAGTGAGATCTCAGGAGTGACGGCATGCAGAGTTCTTCCTAGGGATAACAACGATCCTAAATTTGATCTTGAATTTGTAGTCATGCCTGCTATCACGACGGACATACCTGCAGAGGAGGTTCCAACGAACGTGAGTGAATGCTACCAAGATATTTACCTAGCCGACCCTGACTTCGAGAAACCGGGACCGATTGACATTTTGTTAGGAGTCGATGTCTTTGACAAAGTGTACGATGGTCGACGTTATGAGCCTGGACCAGGTCTTCCTACGGCTCTACATAGTATCTACGGTTGGGTTATAACAGGTAAGGCATCCATCCATTTAGAAAAACGCGAGCGTTCGACTTTGCTAGTCACCTCGAGTTTAGATCAAATTATTCAGCGGTCTCGGGAAGTCGAGGAGCCACCTAGTGTGCATACTTCTCATCCCGACGATGGCGTTTGCGAAGCACTATACACCAGGCATGTATATCGCGAAGCGGATGACCGCTATGTAGTGCCTATTCTGGCAAAAGAAAATGAGGAGTTGGGCGATTCATACCATCGCAGTTTAAATCGTTTTCACAACATGGAGAAGCGCCTTGCTCGCGATCCAGATTTGAAGACAGGTTATGCAGATTTCATGAAAGAGTATGAAGACTTAGGACACATGCAGCCTATAGCTACTTCAGACTCCAAGGCATACATAATACCTCATCATTGCGTCGTGCGCCCAAGCAGTGTCACGACTAAACTGAGAGTCGTATTTGATGCCAGCTGCAAAACCACGAACAACAAGTCATTGAATGATGTTGTTGACATTGGATACAACAATATACCGATGAAAGACTTACCTGAAGATAAGCCTGAAATTGAAACGGGGTCAAGTTTGCTAATTACAACTTCTCAGGATTTCATTTCAAGTTTTATACAAAGGTTTTCTTCGTTCTCGAAGATGCAGCGTACTTTAGCTTGGATTCGCCGGTTCAGTAGCAATGCCAAGAAGATTGCATCAGAAAGAAACTTTTTGGCTCTTTCATTGAAAGAATTGAAAGATTCTCATTCCTTTCTCATCAAGGAGGTTCAAAGGTTTCACTGTCCTGAAATATTCTTGAACATCCAGAAAGGTTTGAATTGTGTAAAATCTATTCAAAAGTTACAACCTTTTATAGATTCATCTGGTTTATTGCGAGTGGGGGGTCGCCTTCGCAATTCAAACCTACCGCAGGAAGCAAAACATCCGCTTCTACTTCCTAAATGTCATCTCTCGAATGTGATTATAGAATCTCTCCACAAGTCGTATCTTCACATTGGTCCTCGCGCTCTACAGTCTTTGTTAGCACGTCAATATTGGATTTTAGGGATTCGTTCCGCAATTCGATCGCGACTATCCAAGTGTGTCACTTGTTTTAAAGCTCGTCCTATCTGCTCTTCAACTGTAATGGGAGATCTGCCCTCAGTTAGAATACAACCGGCAAAGTGCTTCGAAGCTGTAGGCATCGATTTCGGTGGTCCTTTCCTTCTGAAAGAAAGTAAACGGCGTAACGCTCGAACATACAAGGCGTACATTTGTTTGTTTGTTTGCTTGGCCACGAAGGCAATCCACTTAGAGGTAGTGACGGAACTGTCAACTGAAGCGTTCATTGCGGCACTAGACAGATTCGTAGCAAGACGTGGGCTATGTAAACGTATTCTCTCTGAAAATGCAACGAACTTTGTGGGAGCAAAACGATATTTAAACGAGATGTTCCATTTAGTAAGTAGTAACCAAACTCAAATTGCGGATTATCTTACAACTCGATCAATCTCTTGGGATTTTAATCCTCCAGGAGCTCCACATTTTGGTGGGATTTTCGAAAATGGGATTCGTTCTACTAAATATTATTTAAAACGCGTTGTAGGCGCTCAAACTTTAACATTGGAAGAAATGAGTACAGTGTTAACGAAAGTAGAGGCTATGCTCAACTCTCGACCGCTGTGCGTTCTGTCAACATCGCCTGCGGAGTGCGATGTTCATTGGAAACTCGGAAGAATAACCGAAACTTATCCAGGGAAAGATAACGTCGTAAGAGCGGCACTAGTTAAAACCAGTTCCGGTCTTCTTAAAAGACCAACTGTAAAGTCATGTTTTGTACCATCTGAATAGATTTTCCTGTAAGTTCTTATTATTAGAATTAATTTAGTTAGTTATTTATTCCGAGTACAAATTCCCCTAATAGGTATTCTTTTTCGGCCTTATTTTAAGCGTGAAATCGGGTCGATTTCAAGTGGGGGGAAATGTTACGGCCTCCACGGCAAACCTCTTTCGGGTGGACTCGAGAGAGACATTAAAGAAAAAGAATGGAAGTTGTCAAAAAAAAGTCAAAGGAAAATTATGTGAAAAAACTTAAAAAGAGTGAAAATATTATATTTCCCTACTGTGTTTCGTGATCCCTGGTACCAGTGGAAGAACTCGGAGTCCCCTGAGTCAAGGTAAGCTGTGAGACGTGTATATTTACCTTCTTTGAGGACTTCTCGATTTCACGCAGTGGAAATTTATTTAACCCTAACACAAACCAGAGAGCCCCAGTCCGGTGTCCGACCAATAACAATTCCAATATTAATTCAAGTTTTATTTCTATAATGGCGTCTAAAAATATTTATTTTAACATCAGTAGAAAGCCTTATTACCTACACTAGAAGTTCGCCCCGAACTGGGATTTCGCGATGTCCACAATCCGCAAGATTTATATTCGTGCCCTGAGGTTTCTTGTACTTACACACTTTGTTTATGTACAAGTACCAACTTCTGCCCCGACTTTTTCCAATGCAATGAACTAATTCTTAAAAGTAACTGAGTAGATTAACTTAAAGAAAATAATTATGACAACATCACCCATTTTCATGGCCAACTCACGCTTGGCCAAAAGCCAAAAAAGCAAATGGTTCGTAAGCCACTTTTCCTGTAAACTTCTCTTCTGGTTTGGAATTCCCCATACTAATATATTGTCCAGTCTAACCTGAACTACAAAGACATCGAAACTCTAACAAGGGGGAGCTCAGGGTACAACGGTTATCAACGTTTTTTGCTGTATTTTAAAAATTATAATGTTCTAGAATAAAAACCATTTTGGAATGTACAAATAAAGACCTTTCATATGGCACCCCACTAGAAACATTTGTAAAACTTTTTTTGACCTTCTTGGGAACCCAATATCTTTACAACTTCATCGATTAAGCTACCTATAGCACAATCTATTGACCTATCAAGTTTATACAGATTGCATTAACGGCTCGAGAGATAATATGGTCCAACAAACATATCCACAAAGATACACACACAACGAAAAATCACCCAATTTGCCTTCACCCAATTTCGCTCGCTTCACTCGCTCGATCAAAAATCTTTATCTTTTTTGTTCCTACAGCTAGCCTACTATTTATATACTTTACCAAAATATGCAATGTATGCATAAAAAGCCCTTTGCTCCGACCTCGAGGCAAGTACGTTAGAATCAGGGTTAAGTTGGAACTGGGGCAGATCAACAAGTCTTTCTGAAAGGACACTTTATGTCAATGCAGCTTGGTCCAGCTAAGTGCACTTAGTCTTGGTTTCTAGAAAGCATGGAATAATAGACACGATTGTAAAGTTTGAAAATGAAGATGAAAAAAAATATTAAGTTGTAGATATGAATTTGAAGACGTTTTTTTCTAGGGACTATGACGTTCGTTTTATCACGGCTGAGACTGTACAGGTAACCAAGTTTCACCACACAATGCTTACGTCTACATTATACGTTGGTGTACAGAGTAAAGCGTTTTTCAGGAAACTCTTTTAAATTTTAAGTATTTCTATGTATTTCTGATATTCATTTCAGTATTTATTATTTTATTATTAGAAAGGGCTATGAGCTATTAATAAAGTAACTTTACCTTGTTATTGGAAATTTAATATTTCAAACTTGTAAATTTCGATTAACGATCGAATCAGATTAAATTTGCCTAAATCACATAAATTTGGCTCCCTATTCTCATGCTGTCAATGTAAAATTTGTAATTTTCAAATATTTTCCCCGAGAAAAGAACGTGTAGAAGTTAGACTATAGATATATCACGGTCGTAAATGGTGTCTGTATAATAAATCTCTTGATATTGGACAGAAATCTCATTGCAAAGTGGTACTTGGCAGTGAGTAACCGCTATGCGATAAGTACCTACAACTCAGGGTAACTTGTGAGCGTACACGCGTGATCTTTATCTACCTGTAAATTTTACAACGTTGCCGATTTATGAGTGCGCTTCTTGACGAACTGTAGGCCAGTTTCACTCCTACGCTGATTCAGAAGCGCACTATAAAATATGTAGCTTCTCTTATGTGTGAAGCTGAAATACATTTCGTTTCTTTTTTCTTGCTTGTTCGGGGTAGATTTTTGATTTCAAACTTTGAAAAAATACCATTGAAACAACTACATACCCATATATTTACTAGTTGATCTCAGATATTGCTTGCATCGACTCTATAATGGTAATTCCCGATCCCTACAGTGTTATACTACGCCTGCCTTATTAATTTGTCAGTTTTTCCACATTTTTTATTATCCTTTGTACACAGGTCTAACGCCTTGTAAAAACAACGGTTCCTGCATACCGCTCCTCAACGAATACAAGTGCGTATGCCGAGACGGCTTTCAAGGCAGGAACTGTGAGAGTCAGCTGAACGTGGAAATGCTGAATGACAGATCTCCTGTTCACTTTGATGGAAACAACTACTTCTCGTATAGAAATAGAGGAGGCCGAAGGTAAGCTCAACATAGCTAATGAAAGAAACTAAAATTCAGGATGCAGTTTGACCCGACAAGTGCGCCGCAGTACTTACCACTGCACTCATCATTTTACTATCGATCTATCGTTTGGCACCACCACAATATGTTTGCATATAAAAGTCAGGAATCTTAGTGTGGGGTTAGAACTACGTGCCTGTTGGGTGTTATTTATACCTTCGTTTATGAAACTCACGATCATATCATTATTCATTTCTGTATTCCACTAACAAAATGTAAATCTTTTTCTAGCTTTCGTACTAACAAAGGCGGCGGTCTGGGATATAATGGTGTGAGATAACATTCAAGGGATACATCTAAAATATAAAGTATTTTTATTGTATCGTCATCGCAGAGAATTAGACTTAGGTAAATTACTTTCGTTTTATTACGAGATCTCGCTTTTTCAGATGAATGCTATTCATTCGTACGACTTTATTATTTTTTATTTTGGCTTTCTTTTTATATTTTCATCACCTGCAAAATGTAAATAAGCTTTAAAGATTGACGCTTCTAAATAAAAGGTAAGTCAACTCTAAAGTATTTTTAAGATAAAATATACATAGATCGAAAACTTACTGTCTGTGTTTCGTAGTGGTGTACGTAGCTCTGTCGACTACACTTGGGAGAATAAAATCAAATGAAACAGACTATCGTTTATAACATACATAGACGGGATCTGGAGAAATTATTATATTTTTGTTATTTATTGCACATAACGAATGCTACAGTTTCATTATATTCAGTAATATTTGTCCATAAAGTTCCAAAGTATTAACAAGCCAACTCACCGGTTTGTTATTCTGTACAAAATGTAGAGCGCGGAAAGCGAGTCATAAATAGGGATGCAAAATTACACGACATGATGTTGCAAAGCTCATTTCGGAATAACTCCGAAGCGACAGTTGTTATTTACCTTACAAGCTAATAGTAAACTTTACTCGCTACTTGACTTAAATGCTCTTCTTACACGGGCAACTTTTTGAGCTGTTGTCGCCTGAGGAAACAAATCATAATAAAAGGACTACCAAAATCATAACCCAATGTTGCCGTAGTCTGGAAAAAACGCAGCATTGTTATCCAACTTTATTAAATGATTATATAAGAAATTATATTTTGTTGCTGATCCATCAGACTAGTGCATCAATTACCATTTAGATTGGAGTAACCTGTAACGTGAGAGATTTCATAGTGTTGCCATGAATAGAGCAATTCAATCGCCCGTATAAGAGCACCTTAGAGCGCTGAATGAATAAATTCAGGTCGACTCGAATAACTCGTGGAAGTTTACGAATTTACATAAACGCGTTAACATAACTACGTGAATGGAAATTCAGCATAGATATTCCTGTGTACCTTGTTCTTTATTTACTTCCAAACGTTTACTGTTTGCTGAATACAAAGGGGATAAGCACTAGTTTGGAACTATTCGAAATGCTAGTGAGTTACTTCAATGGTTCTGCATGATATAACGTGTTTGAAAAATAATCATTCTGTAGAGGAACAACAAAAATTATATTTTTTGTCTGTACAGGGTAATTTTGGAAACTACTGAAACGATTAAGAAAATTCTTACTCTGGTACAAAGCAACAATCTTCCTGAGGGCTATACTTTATTCTTATAAGTGAAACTAAGAACATACAGAATCAGATATTCTTTGACGTAGAGAAACTTCGTTTAAATTTACTCGCAAAGAAAATTTATCAGACTTTGGGACTTGGACTGCTATTTAAATTTGTTTTGCAGGTAGTTAATGATTACGTTGAAGCATGCTTTCTTTGTTAACTCTAAAAATATTTTTTCCTGAACTAGTCAGAGTTTCTAACGTTATCGCTTTGGTGGTTTGGTTTTTACGCTAGCAGTAATTCTATACCTGGTGGAACTAGTGCCTAGGCTACTGAAGTTAGCTCCCGTGTTGAAATATTGTGAAATGTTTATTATACTGCTCTGTCTGGTGAAAATGTTATTTAAATGCTTTCTATTTTATTTTTAACAGTTTTTATTCGCACAAGTTTTTAAAAATGTGTCTTTCACAAAACAAAAAAATGACATTTTAACACATAACTTTGGTAAATCATAACATAAAAGGTGTTTCCCAACCGACGATAAAAAGATTCATTGCAATCTCTATGAAATATTTACGTAACACCCCCTAGATATTTTCGGCTTCAAAGTATCGTAAAGTTAGCTAAAAATTCATTTTATAAAAGTCCCATGTTTAAAAGAAAAGAAGCAATTCCATTTTAAATTATGATTACATTTGTATATACATATACGATAAAAAAGAATACTTTCTACATACTTACTTTTTCCATATTTAATTACTTTTGAATAGAATGGGTTTATCATAAAGTATAAGCCGTCCATTAATATATTGTTCCCATTTAAGGAATAGCGGCTCTCGAGGTATTCGGTACGAAATAAAGTTCAGAACTCAGAATGACTCGGGCCTGCTCATGTGGCGACGCAAGATCGGCATCCGACCCCGAGATTTCATCGGCTTAGGACTTAGCGAGGGAAAGTTACAGCTTATTTACACTGATACTGATATAAAGGAGACAAACTCAGTTCACGAAGATTGGTTCCAAAGTATTGAGTCTAAAGTGAGGGTGGATGATGGGAGGTGGCATACGGTTACGGTCAGGCGGAGGAAAAGGCTGGCGATGCTGCAAGTGGACGATACTCCGCCTGTAAGAGGGTACTCGCAGTCGCTGCTCATACCCTCGAAAGCGAACCCGAAGCTTTGGATCGGTAAGTTGACTCCATAATACGTGCCCATTTTTTTTTTCAAAAAATAATTCGAAAAAAAAAATTAAAACTTTTTGTTTTTAACGATTTAAGTTCATAATAATACTGTTGTACTTTCGTTATAATAATAGTACAATATCCCAGAAATAGTTTTCAGTAAGCTAAAAGTGCTACGAACTTTAAGGAAAAGCCCTTATAATACTTAGATCAACAATATTATCGAGGTCGGCACAGTCCGGAGCTTTTCAATAAACCTCTACAATTTCTATCTTCAAGTATACCTATTTCACAACTTTTATCATAACACGCATAGTCTTGTTATAAGAATTGAATTTGTTAATCGTATTTCCTTTTGGTTTAGGAGGATCACCATCTTTACCAATGGGGTTACCTTCAGCTCTTTACAATGGATTGCGTGGGTGCGTGGCCAGTATCAAAGGCAATGGACGTCACATTGACTTGACCTCGCCGATACGACCGACGACTAGCGTACGATCTTGTGACTAAACTAAACCACGATACTGCGATTGCTGAAAGCATACAAATGAGTGGGATAGATGATATCAAGCGCTTGAGTTAGAGAGAGCAAAACAACTTTCAGAACAGTTTAGTAAAAACTAGAATTGTAACACAAAAAGTATTATATAGCTGTTGTTGTGAATAGATTTGATAGTACCTGTTAAAAGATATCCTACCGATACATATCTATTTGTGGACGATCCAGCACGCTCAAATCGAACGCGGCAGAAGCGCCTTCCAAATGCGCTGTCGATGTGGACGTACCGCGCGCGATCCGAACGCACGAATCGTTCACATCAACTCATATTGGGTAGTGTTGAAGCTTCATAGTATTTTAACCAAAATATATGTTGCCATAATAAAGTTACGTTTATAGCTCTAGGAGTAGGATTTTATATCGTTTTAACATCGGTGCTCGAGACACATCAGTTTTGTAATAAAATGAAATATTTATACTGAAAACTTTATTGAAGACTTCATATTTTGTTGTATTTCCTAGCAAAAATATTGTGCTTAGAATAATGCAATTAATTATAGTTATATTGTATCTATTAAGCCTGAAATTTATACTAACTTTGAAACGATGTGATTAATGTAGAATTATTTAAATGACATTCCTTTTTCCGAAGTGTTTTTGAGTAATATTTTAAAACAGTTCCATTACACAGTAGAATAAAACATTCCATTATAACCTGAAAGTACATTAGTTTGATTTTTTAATTGGCCGTTTAGTAAATCCACCAAAAAATAGCAAAAACAAAGTTTTGTATTTAATTTTGGTGGCTTTACAAGTGGTGACACAGTGCCATAGTTATTGTATAGGTTTATTCACTAAATATAGATATTTTTAGTTTACGTTTAACATTTATCATTCCAACGACAGTATTTGATAAGTAGCTTACTTTATAATAGCATTCATTTTTCAACTTTCTGATATTTCTGTTTTAATTTGAGGGGTTTACCTATTTATTTAAGTTCCAGTGTTATTTTTTAATATATCAATGCAGAGAAGTTTAATTTTGTGATGCCATACTAATTTAAGTTTCATTATGGTAAGTAGGTACTTTAAATACTGCTTGAATTTTTTATAAATAATCGATTTTAAATATGAGATTAAAATAATTGTTACGAGGCTCTTCTACCATCTAAAAGTGGCTGGCAGACCGGCAATACTGATCGGAGATCGATTTGTCATGACAGATGTTGCCAAAGTCAGTCATTACAAATCCCGAGTTCCCGGTCATAATGCGAAAGATACTCGAATCTAATTTTACAATGTGTATATGTAAATACAGGAATAGAGTTATTTTTTTTTACAAACTGCTTAATTAAGTTGATGACGACGAAGTCCATAACGTTTTTTTGTAGTTTGGGTTAATTGGAGCCTTGAGTAGTGGGATAACGTAAAAGTGCTCTTACACGGGCAATTAAAATTGCCCAATTATGCGCAATAAGTTTTACATCACGTACAGTACAATTCATGGCAACGCATATCACAGTTCTGTTAAAATGGGACATTTGAAACTCAGAATATACTTTCTAAATCGCGATCATATCAAAGAATACCTCGAAAATTTTAGAGAAATAAGTAAAACAATTATTGCCGAAGCTGTTGCAGTAAATGTTGATATAAACTTCGCTCTGGACAATAAAATTATATTGCTCCATATACAGCTAGGAAATAATTGCTTAAAAATTGCCCATGTATGAGTTCCTTTACACAAGGTACCTACTTAAACCATCACTGGTACCTATCTGGTACTCGATGTATTAAAATTTGATATTACGCTATATTAAACTGTAAGAAGATAGTTAGAAGTCAATGTTCTCTTTAAAATAATAACTGTAGCTAAATTATATACGTACTTACTAATTAAATTATAACGAATTTCAATTTTATTTGTAAGCGATGTACATTTCGATACCTACGTTTAATGTAGATGAACTAAGGTGATATTGGTTTGACTATCTAGCTATGCGAGCATCAAGCTAAAATTGTTTTAACTATTTTCGGCTAGCGAACTATTTGTAAAGGATACTAATAAATTAAAACAATGACAATATTAAAAATATTATATCAGGCGTTTAGAATTACTTTATACGTGTTAGACAAGCTTCGTGGACTACGAAACTGTTTTCTTAGAATATTACGTCAACCTCTTTCGCCGTTTACTTGGGAAAATTTCATTTGCTGTACAATATCTGTTATTTATTGATATGGAATATGCAGTAAATGCTAAGCATTTATACTGAGGGGTTCGCTGTATTCCCGATAAACGGCACAAGAGCTGAAGCAATAAATCCATAAATACAATAATGTACAATACCAGTTCTTACATATCTTCCAGTCCAATTTGTTATGCATTGTGTGTTTTGATGTAACTATCTTAGTTAATTAAAAAAGATTAAAATAAAATGAGACTGCGAACATTTTGTGTTTTACTTTCATCAAAATTGATGAGGTCTTTGTTGAAATTCTTGAGGTTGTTAATTAAGTAAACTAAGTAAAAGTAGTTCGTTTCGTAGTTGAAGTTTTAGTAGGATAGTCATATAAATTGCTACGAAGTGCTATGTTGGTGCTACGATTTTTTCAGACATACAGGGACAGTATAGTGTAATGCTTGTAACAAAGCGATACAAAGTTATCTAAAGGTGTTATTTAATCATCATCGTCTTAAAAGAATAAACGTACATACATTCATATTATCACGCCCGTTTCCCTAATGGGGTGGGCAGAGCCACAAGTAATCATAGGAAAACTTATAGACACTCTTGGTTTAAAGTCCCAAGATGGATACCTATTATGAACCATGGTGATCAGGTGATCAGCCCATCGCCTTTATAGATGGTCCATCATGTAAATAAATAAATGTAAATCATCATTTATTAAGAATAAACGTAGTAATTTTTATTACGTTTATCTTATCTAAAATTAAACCAAACTAATGCAAAAAACTGCATTGAAATCGGTTCAGTAGTTTATTAAGTTTCAGAATATGCTAAATTATTATATGCGCCGTTTGGAAGACTTGCAGACTTAGCACACAAACATTTCAACTTTAATAATAATTTGTGTTCTATCAAAAGCCGGGATTAATGTCTAAAGAATGTTTATAGACACCTAAATCCAACCTGTCTCAAATCTTTAGACCTGATTAAGCGTAAGCCAAACTCGTAAAACCCTCAGGAGACGTGTCTTATCAACTTCATGATCAAAAATTTATGGCCTAAAAATATAATAAAATGTTTTACTATTATATATTTAAATATGTATTCATTTTTCAAAATTTCGTGCGGAAAGCAGATAATAAAAAAAAAAATATCGATAGTAATCTACTTATCTATATTGGACGACCTTGGTGATGTGGCAAATGTTCGGCTGAGACGCGAGAGTTCCTTCCATTCCCGCTGCGGAAGAAATGTTTGCATGTTTGTAGGTACCTCAGAAAAATTAAAAAGAGAAGACGCCGCGCTCCGAACAACAAAAGTGAAGCCACACATAACCGTGCTTCTGCAAGTAAATATACACGCTCACGCACACACCTACACTAAAACCATGCTCATCGCTCTTAGTACGTCACGAGTCTTAAAAATAGAATTATGCCTTCCTGTGTAGTGAAAACTTGTAAAAACAGCAGCAAATCACATAAAAAGTCTCACGGAATCACTTTTCACTTGTAAGTACTTCAAATAGCATCGTTTCTTAATTATTATACTATGAATTTAGGTTACTTGGAACACACAACCTTAAAACCTTACACACACACACACACACACATAGATAAAAAGGTGGCTTCACTTTTGTTGTTCGCGGCGCGGGGTCTTTTTTTTATTTGGTCTGAGGTAGGTACTCTCAGTTTCACTACTTACTTATACAAAGAATTCTAGAGGGCTATGCTTGTTATTTATGTACACACATATTATCACGCCCGTATCCTAAATAGGGTAGGCAAAGCCACAAGTAATCATAAGAAAACTTGCAGCCACTCTTAATCCAAGAGTCCCAAGATGAATTTGATAAACCATGGTGACAGCCCATAATATGTATGTAAGCACATTCAACTGTACTTCGGACCTGTGTTCATGCGTCCCGTGATCAAGTCATGCGTTTAGTAAAAGCAAATATGATAAAACGAGTTTGAACATCGTATACGTGTTGTTGAGTTGTTCCAGATTATGGGTTCCTTATTAGCCTACTATTTAAAGCGTTATGTTACTAATTATCTCTTAATACATCCTAGTGTTTTCTAGGTAATTCTTTCACCTAGCTAGAACAACGTGGATTTAACTTGGAAATTTACCAGTACCCGGAAATCTGCTTTCCACGTAAATACACCCCCTCTAATCCCATTAGTATGATTAGATTATTAACAAAATGGAGTCGGTCAATGTTGGCTTATCATTCATAACGAAAAGTCAATTTAGGCTTCAAATCAGTTCAAATTTTCATAATTAGGACACTAGATTGAACCAGCACTGGTGTAAATGAATTCTATATACAAAACAGTTTATCAATAACTTAAGCCTGAAAAGCTTTGAAATTGAAAAGCTAATTGATGTGTACCTACGTAACCTACTCTCTTGGTGTTTTTAAACTACCTTAGTACCTTACCGTTCAAGTTTAGACTGCGAGTTACCTATTTGTACAGTAAAATCAAGCAATTCGCATATCAAAAGAAATATAGACAGATAATTTGATACGCCAACGTAAATTGAACCTTATCATCATTCATTATGGCATCAATTGGAATGAGAAGTACAGATTGATACATTTTAATCCGCACACACGTTTGATCTCAACTAGCCTGAATTATAGCTTGGAAAATATCTACTCATTTTTTGCATAACCCATAAATCAAGTGAGTACCTTCCCTCAAGGCAATATGAAAGGGAAAAATAAGCCATAGGTAAATAGCAATAGATAATAACCAGTGAGATGAGTCTAGGGAGTTTAAAAAGGAGAGTTCTGTCGGATAATTTTTCACTCTTAGTCAATTCTGAGCGTTAGTTTTTATCTTATATTATAAGAATCTTTGTCCTGACTGACTGACTGACTGACTGACTGACTGACTGACTGACAGACAACGCACAGCCTAAACCGCTGGACGTAGAGACTTGAAATTTTCAGTGTAGGTAAACCTTGGTACGTAGGGGTGTACTAAGAAGGGATTTTTCAAAATTCAACCTCTAAAGGGGTGAAAAGGGATGAAAACCTGGAATCAATTTTTGGTCTAAAACTGCACATAACCTATATCAAATTAAAGAGCCGATTTTTCTCATTTAGTTGATGTCATAATTACCTGCAAATTCTTTATTTTTGGCATGTTTTTCATGAAAAATAGAATACTTTTATTTTGACATTATGACAGCGATGATACCAAAGATTAGTAATAGATGATACAAAACATATGGAAAAGGAACTGTCAATGTCAAATTACCTGTGAAAGGAAGCATAAATTATTACTGGTCTAATAAGTTTCTAATCTTGATTATTCATGGAGTTCTGACGTAGTTCTGAAAACTACATAGATGTCGCTGCTAATTCTGATCAAATTTTGACGCGCTATCGTTGCGTTTTGTAAAGTTTACCTTAACCATGGGCGCCGGCAAGGGGGTGCCAGAGGGTGCACTTGCACCCCTTGGGAATCTCGGGATCAACAGGAATTATTGAAACTGTTTTGCGCTTTCTCTGTTAAGTTCATCCATCCCATTTATGCTGGTGCCATCTGGTGTAGAGTAGCGGTACTTTAAAGGGTGCGTTCAGAGAAGTAATGGAAATCGATTAATATCGATCCCGGTACTCCTGGCCCACCAATTTAGAATTTTTAAATTTCGATCGTCGTGAACAAATAGGTGTGAGCCGTGACAACTGGGTACCTACCTATATAATAAATTCATAATGAATAGTCAGAAATTTGTAAATGTCTCAAACATTCAGACTAAAATTTCATCTTTTTATTAACAATCATATACGGCAAAACGAAATTATTTCTGCCGGCGCCCATGACCTTAACTCTCAAAATTTTAACTAAATTCACCGAAATTTCTTAATTTTTAGATTTAGGTATGTTTGTTACTCTTTCACGCAAAAACTACGGAATATACTTACATACCATTATTCATATTCGTTCGCTAAAGTTAGCCATTGCTTAAAGTTAGCCCTGTCACTGTTTGTCATTATGAAATGGTAAGAGATGGCAATACTTTAGTCATCATTTAGCGTACACTATATTATAATGAATAATGAGGATAGTAGGTAGGTACCTACGTGTGCTGGAATGGGACATAGGGTACTTTTTATCTGGGTACCGCGTGAGCGAAGCCGCGGGCGGCTGCTAGTTATTTCATATAAGTATCATAACAATCTGTCTTGTAAATTTTTATGCTTGTACAAAATGTACATACTTATATATTATCACGCCCGTATCCCTAACGGGGTGGGCAGAGCCACAAGTAATCATAAGAAAAATTGCCAAGTGTACATAAACATAAATAAAAAACATTTTTTTCTGATATACACAATAAAAAAATTGTATCCATATAAGTTTAAATTGTATGGACCTATTTCTAAATGATATAATAACAATACGAGTGAAATCTTCTAACTTTTAGTTAGGTCTAGCTAGCTATCTGTGGTATCTACATATATCACAGATAGCTTGGCAGACAAGTTTAGTGCAAACAAAACTTACTCGGAAACTAACTTCCTCCTTATAATCACATACTCCTTTCAATCTAGTTTCAATCGCGGTATATCCCTTGGTAAAACTGCCTCAAGACTTGTATTCCCGAACTTCAAAAGACATTGAGTCATTCAAAAGGTAGTGAGAACTCTGTTGGTCTTGTGATAACGGCCTCGCCTTCAGATCTGGGTTTGAAATCCGGTCGTGAACAAATGGATTTTTCTATTAAAAAAAAATAAGAGCCCTATAACATACCTACTCTCAAATGGTGGAGGAAAACGTCGTGAGGAAACCGGCTTGTCGTTGAACGTGAAATTTTGATAACATGGTGTTAAGTGCACGAAAGGAGCCTTTGAGGCGCACTTTCTATTCTTTCACCACACGAGTAGTAGTAGTAGTAGTAATAAAAGTTATTAAGGTTAAAAGTAAGGTCGTATTTTACGAAATAGTATCGTAAAAACGTCGCGTGTTTCCACAAGCGTTTTATCACTTTATTAAATACTCAAGTCGTATTTGCACCATTTCTGAGACACTGGCCTATGTGTGAGAAGCTATAAACGAGATACGACTATATATTATAGAACATCTTGTAGAGAATCAAGTGACGTTTCGGGGTAAAAATATTTTTATGAGAACGAGGCGTGGTTTTACTCAAAAGGGAAAATCTTTACATTAAATGTAATAATAACAAATCCGTTTATTTTACTACGTACTATCTAACCCAAATAACTTAATAATATTTATCTATTACCTACTCTTTTTCCTAAACACTTGTGTTGTGTATTTGTGTTATTTATGTAAGTATTTAAACTTAAGTATATTATGTACTTATTAATGGTCTGTGTGCCCTTTGGCATAGGCCTCCTCCAATTTTCTCCGCTTCTGCTTATCGCTTGTTATTCTTGTCCTTAGCCTTTCTTGTTATCTCGATGTCATTTTTAAAATTATTTTAACGAGGTTTAAATATTTTACGGAGTCCATTGCTGTGTGTCCGAAATATTTTTCTACGATATGTTTTATTACATCGCATCGCATTTTTGCTCTTCACATCGCATCGCATGTAAGGGTCGGTGGTAAGTTCAATAGTCGGTACAATCGTGTTGCATGGTTAGGGGTAATAATTACACTTTTACAACACTTACTCTTTGCTTTAACATCCTCAGGACGATAAAAAAGGTTTTTTCAACAACTTCATTTCATGCATTGTGAGTTTATAAGTGCATTGAACTTTAGTACAGTCAATATCTACTACTAGTCGTGTCACTAGTTCTTTGGAACTAGTGTGGTGAAAGGATTTAAAGTGCGCCTCAAGGGCTCCTTGACACGTTTTCAAACTTTTATGTTCTACGACATGTCCGGTTTCCTCACGATGTTTTCCTACGCCGTTTGAGAGTACCTACTGGAATAGCGCAAATACTTTTATCGAATAGAAAAATCCATCGGTGCACGACTGGACTTGAACCCACACCTAGGTTCGGAAGGCGAGGCCGCTATGACCAGATGACCAGTGCTCTGACAGTCAACATTAAACGTAGGTGATTATTGAATCGGTTTCATTGTAAATACTGGCGGTATTTATAAAAAAACTGATTTGATTTTTAACGAATCTATTTGAAATTCCAAAAGATATCGGATTAAGTATACAAAACCAGTTCAGTGAGAGTTATTAGTTTACTGAAAGGACTCGGGACCGTGTATTTGGTTAGTTGCTTAAAGGGGATTACCTACTTATCCATTGAAGTTTAATCTACTGCGGGTGGAACTCGCTATTCTGTGAATGAGAGAATTTATTGAAAATCGTAACTGTTCATCGACCGTATACGTTCAACGATTATATTTTCATCTACTATAGGTAAGTAGGTACCTACGGTCACTATACCCTTCAGATGATCTAAAACTAGATAACTAACTACAGACTAGGTAGGTCTCTTTACAAAAATATGTAAATTGCCAAGAATATCTATGTCAGAAAAACTAGAAAAATGAAACACAATATTTATATACGACGTAGCAAAATTCTAAAATAGTGTTGACAATCATATTCCACACCTGAGAACAAAACGCAACCTTTGTACGGCACACGATCATGTGCAAATTTTTCTTTCAATCGTGTATAAATAAAGCTAAGGTGAACATTGGAAATAAGGCCTCAGTCATGTGAAAAACAGGTGATTTTCGACCGATTGCTTATCAAAAATCCAATAATTCACTTGCGTATAATATGAATTATTGGACTTTTATTTATATCTTTCCTAATTATCCACTCTAGTGACTTGGACAGCATATGACGGCTTGATGAATGACTTTTAATTTAATTAATCCAGCTCAAAGCTCAGTAGGTACGCACAAACCTAGCAAAAGCTCGTCAAGATTATCGAGCAAACGCGAACGAATCAATGAGCGAGCGAGAGCCAACGAATCCTTCTGCTGTTTGGACACGTCATCAAAAGTGAGCGGACAATATCGGTGCCCAACACTGATTCGTTCTCGATCTCAGACAGAACATTTTGTAATTTTATTATATTCTGATACAGTCTAATAAACCAATATTTTATTTTAGTAAGTTTTTCAATTTCAACTATTAAAACTAGATACCTATTAATAGCCAATCACGGATATTCACCATACCTACTTGGATAATTAAAGAACAGTTGTATATCAGGTTTCATAATGTCTAAGACTTTGAACGGGTTCATAATCTAGCTCCTTATTTGAAATTGCTTTCCTACAATATCCATTGTGGTCCCGACAGTCTCGCTTTTAAACCTGTCTTCTATATAAATATGGTCAAAGGTGAACATTGGAATATGTATACAGATTCGTACCGTCTCCCGGGATTTGTATCTCGTCTCCCCCACAACAGGGGACGTGTAGTGAATACGGAGTTCGTGATACGCGACACTGGCAAGCTTGGAGCATCAATCCCAGCGCTTGTTCTGTACGAGAAATAATGTGTCTGACGGTTGCACTCCACACCTGAAAGCATCTTTTGATTTAATCAAAACTTTCACACACAAACATTATGGAGAATCTAAGGAGATGTCTAACAAGACATGAATATTATAGCAGTCGAGCAGTTGTTCAATACAAAATTTTCTATAATATGACATTTGCAGGTGTTTAGGTAAGTACGTAGGTAGGTACGTACATACAAATATGTAGGTACCTAGATAAAATATATTTCATTTCTATTTCTAATCCACTGATACCAAACTAAAATAACAATTTTCTGAAGTTATCTAACTAAGTATCTTCTTGTGAAAATAATAATAAATGTTTTTATTGCGCTTCCAAAAGTTACATAACAAATAATACATTGATGAAATCTTCTTTTAAGTAAAAAATACTTGTCATAGGAGATTTCGCTCTAGCATAGGTCTTAGACAATTTTCTGAAGTTGAAGAAAAATTAAACATTTACAATACAGTAAGTAGGTACCTATGTACCTACATAGGTACCTAAGTAGGTAAGTAAGGTAAGTAAGTACTTAGTACCTACTAATACTAGGTAAGTATACAAAATTACTGTGCAGGTAGGTGCGTGTATGTAAAATAAATCCTTATTTCCACTATCCTAAGTGTAGTTCAAGATTCAGCCAAATCCATTCAGCCGTTACGATATAATTTGTGCACTAGACACACTCACTTAGAAAATTTGGTATTTATTACTTTGATTAGGTACACCGGATTGGGATAACTGGGTCACTGACCATCAGTGTCTGTCGAAACTAAACATTTGACTAGTGCCAATAGTTTGTGGGCCGTCACAGTGATCCGTGCGCTGTGACTACAATAAATCGTTTAATTCCACCCCGGTAACTCTGCCGATTGCGAGAGGCCGAAACGCCAATTTACTACGGGAACAGCCTAAACAGGAATAGCTTTGTCAAATATAATAATTTTACTGACCAAGCTGTAGATGTTTAAGGAAATGTGCAGATGATGATGTCAATGTCTCTTAAAGGCTCTTTTCGTGCACTAGACACAAGTTTTCAAACTTTTTTTGGTTTACGACACGCCTAGTCGTAAAAGTCGACTAAGGGATAGTATCCTCCAACATGATGGACTACCTTATGGGCGATGGACTGATCACCTGTCACCATGGTTCACCATTATCCATCTCGGGACTAAATCAGATGTGGCTGAAAATTTACTTATATTTAATTGTGGCTCTGCCCACCCCATTAGGGATACGGGCGTGATAATATGTGTGTATGTGTGTACGATGAGCTGGTTTCCTCACGAGGTTTTCCTTCACCGTTATTAGCGCAAGTAACTTTTTCAGTCGTATTAGTTTCTAATGTCAATAAATGCTCGATGTGTCAATAACATAAAGTTTAGTCCTCGTTTCAGTAGTCACCATTGAAATAAGATGGGCATGCTCGTAGTTGGTACAAAAAAATGTATTCGTGCATAAGTTGGGTTTTAGCCTAATTTCCACTGACACTGATTTCTATAGCAGTCGTTTCTAGTTTCAAACTTCAAGCCTAGCTATTCTAGTCTCAGCAGCTGAAACGGTAAAAGATTTATTGCATTGGTATTTTCTATGGTATGAATCAATATTGCACAAGCTGTGAGTCCATACTTCCGTTGGCTTACTATTTGAATAGTCACCATTTTATACTCATAAGTACAATCAGAGACCATTGTGGGATACGATTGCTCTGTTTTGCTGAATACTTTCATCATATGATTAGATATACATGTCCCAATAAACCTCCCCAACTTGATGGACCATCTATATGGGCAATGGGCTGATCACCTGTCACCATGGTTCACCATATCCATCGTGGGACTTTGAATCAGGAGTGGCTGCAAGTTTTCTTATGAATACTTGTGGCTTTGCCCATTAGGGATACGGGCGGAAAATATACATTCATACATACAATAAACCTACGCCATTCACATTGCTAGATAAATTATCCCCGCCTCCAATCATTATCATCATCATCATCTTCCTGCCTTTAGCCCACTCTATGTGGGGTCGGCACAGCATGATCCTTGGATCATGCAGTAAGAGTTTTGGCTAAGGTGTTTATTGACCGGCCGCGTGCCTGACGTCAACCCTCCTTGGGAATACTTGCTTTTTGTATCACATCATGTTGGAGAGGATACTAACCCTTAATCGACTTTAACGACATACTCGAGGAGAGAAGCAGTATGTTTTATATTATACATTAAATTAACGTTGCTATGATAATGAATGATCCGTTGTCCGTTTGTATAACATTGTAACCGGGCATTAGTTGAATAAAAATATGTATCTATCCTATTAACGTACAGACACAAATGCGGTTAATAGCATTGTTTTGAATAATAATTTGCACAGAACAAAAATGTTAAAAATCCCCTAGCAAAATTCAGAACGGACTAAACAATATCCCAAAAAGGATGAATGCGACTAAGCTAATAAGTAGAACTTTTCAAAATTCAACACTAATGAATATCGAATAGCAAGTCACAGCCGCTAGCCGTCGCGCCGTATAAATGTAAATAGACGGACAGAACAAACACACCGCACAAAGTGGCCTCAGTCTGATCAAATTGAATGAAAACTATCCAACTTCGTGTATACTGTAAGGTAGGTACTGTGTCTACACAAGTAATGAGAAAGTCAGAAGTAATTCTAAAAAAAATGAAAATTCCGATGCAATTAAAAGATCCTCAAAAGTAACTGAGTCGATTGGCATTAACAAAATATTTTCCAACATCGCCCATTATCATGGTCAAATCACGCTACGACAAAAAAAAAATACTGTACCAAAATTACGGACTGTCCCATCCAGTATAACTGGATGCAGACGTTATTAGGCTTCTTGTAAAGGCTTCTAGTTAGGTATTAGGCTAGGTTTTTAATTTTATGTTTATTTTGTTTATTTAATTTTATTTTTATTGTGTCTAATTTAAGTTTGAATATTTTTGTAATTTTTTAATGATATGGATCTATCTGAAATAAATGAGTTAATAATAATAATAATAATAATAATAATAATAATAATAATAATAATAATAATAATAATAATAATAATAATAATAATAATAATAATAATAATAATAATAATAATAATAATAATAATAATAATAATAATAATAATAATAATAATAATAATAATAATAATAAAAATAATAATAATAATAATAAGCCCCTCCAAGCCCAACCCTACGTCCGTGCTTGACCACCTAAGCCACGTGAGGGGCGGACACCCGCAACGAAATAACTAAGCGGGTGACCAAAAAGGGCAATGGCAAACCCAACATGATGGAGCCAAGTAAGAATGTACGTATATGGTCGCTTCCCGGGGGCTATCGCCGGGGCACGTCTGGAGCCGATGCTGGACGTCTCAGCATGCAAGCCATCGGTGGCGAGGGTAATGGGCGGCCCTCTGCCGGGGAACCCGAACAATGCGAGTCCAACAGAAGGTACAACCTACGACCACGGAGAAGAACAAGTCGGAGTACATCTCGAGCCGACACAGAAGTCAGCAGCGCGAGCGCAGCTGACGATGAAGTAACACGGCTGGCTTCCATTGAGGAACGGGGCCTGAGCCGAACCGACCGGGCTGAAGAGGAACATGAAGCCCAGTCCACTACATCCTCACCAAAATCTCTATTTTCTTCCATTCCTTCCTCTCCACCTTCTTACCTTGATCCTTCTCTTAAATCATCCACTTCTCTCTCTTCCCCATCCCGAAATTCTTCATCTTCATTGACTGAGGATGTTGTACAGGCGACAACAGTCGAGAATCCTGTACCCGCCAAAGTCAAAACACGTGCGCGTAAAAAATGGACTGAGGAGATGAACGCCTTTATCCTGCGCACATATTTCATAATCACGAATCTTGAAATGGAAACACGAACGTATCTCACAGAATTACACTGTAAATTCACAGAACGATTCCCTGACATGGACGTTAGTAGACAGAGAATAGGCGACCAACGCAGAGCCATTATTCGCAATAAGCTTCTTCCAACTGCAAGAGTAACTGAGATAAGAAATGAAGCCGAATCGTACCTACTTGCCCACCAACACGAAAAACCATTGTCGACACAATCACAACGTACACAAAGAATGCATTGGACCACTGAACACAATGAAACAATTATCAGAGAATATTATAGAATCACACAATTAGACACAAATAAAACGGCATATAGGAAGCCATTGCATCAACATTTTATCAGTGTTTTTCCACATCTTGCCCACATCAGTGAGCAAAGGATAGCCGATCAGAGAAGGGTAATCATAGCGAATAAGCTAGTTAATGATGATAGGCTCAATGTCATCAGACAGGAAATTACGAACATTATAGACACACCAACAACCACACAACCTAATGCACTACAGAATGAACAGACACAAGATGATTTGAATACAACAGTTTGGTACGATGCGATCGATGATTCGCACATCTTAGTCGACATTAGTGACGTACCAACACCCCAACCACAGAACCATTTCGATGCCGCCCTACGTCAAGACCGAGATCAGGAACTAGATGAAACATTTGACCAAGCTTTACAGTATTTTAAACATACAAACCCAGAAGAAAGACCTTTTATTCCAAAACAAAAAGCCACCAAAAAACTTGCTAAACTTGTCAGTTATTTGAATGAAGTTATTATACCTGAAAATGTCAATATAGACTCCAGCTTTGAAACTCTTCAAACGGTAATTTATTGTGTGGCATGGACGGCTGCCAAATGCAATGGATCGAGACTCAAAATACCACCAGAGTTAGGAAACCAATCTAAAAGGAGCTCTATGCCCAACTGGCAGAAAAGACTTGAAAGGAAGGTAGATGATCTCCGAAAAAAGATAGGAAGACTGACACAATACATTAATGGCAATAGAAGTAGAACTCTCACGAAACAAGTAGATCAAATACTAGAGCAATACAAAATACATACAACTCACGAAGAACCCAATGTAGACCTATCTCACTACCTAGATACACTGAAACAGAAACTGACCGTTGTTAGTAGTCGTCTTAGGCGATACAAAGCGTGCACCTTCCGTAAGACGCAGAACTCTCAGTTCTGCAATAACGAAAGAAAATTTTATCAAACTCTTTCGCAAAATTCAACTAACCGCTTAGCGACCAACACGACTGCTAACAATAATCAACCAAATACGTTAGACCCTGCCGAACTTCGTGCATTCTGGGCTCAAATATGGGAAAACCCAGCTGAGCTTAAAGAAAGAGCTGAATGGATCCAGAATGAGAGCGCAAAATATTGTGATTTGACACCTATGGAGTTTGAATATATTCCCATAGAAGTATATCAAAACGTATTAAAAGCAACACATAACTGGAAAACGCCTGGGTCTGACCATTTACATAGTTACTGGTACAAAAAACTTACAAACATTCATCCTTTTCTTTACAATCACATCAACGACTTCATTAAAAACCCTGACACAATTCCCGACTACATTACAGCTGGAACAACTTATATGATACCAAAAGACATAACTGATACAGCAAATCCTGCAAAATATAGACCAATCACTTGCCTACAAACTATATATAAAATCATAACATCATGCCTATCTCAACTCATTTATGCGCATGTAAACAACAATAAAATACTAGCTGAACAGCAAAAAGGTTGTAGAAAATTTAGTCAGGGTTGTAAAGAACAACTTCTAATCGACTCGGTCGTTTTACAGCAAACACAGAAGACGAAAGTAGATCTCTATAGCATTTACATCGATTATAAGAAAGCTTTTGACTCGGTTCCACACTCATGGCTTATTAAAATCCTAGAGATCTATAAAATCCACCCGCAACTTGTTTCATTCCTAAGTAGCTCTATGAACAATTGGAAAACCCAACTCCATGCACAAACTTTCAACAGGGTAATAGAAACAACACCAATAAAAATCAGGCGTGGTATATTCCAAGGAGACGCGCTCAGTCCGCTATGGTTTTGCTTAGCACTAAATCCCCTATCAAATAGCCTTAATACGATGAACTTAGGATACTGCCTTGGAAATATAACTGATGGACTGACTGACTACCCAGAATATAAGTTAAACCACCTCTTATATATGGATGACATAAAAATGTATGCCTCTACCAAGACTGACCTAGAACTATTAATCCACACTACGGAACAATTTTCAAACGACATCTCAATGGAGTTCGGTATAGATAAATGTAAAATAAATTCAATTAGAGCAGGAGAAAGTTACAGTCATACGTATGAAATGCGATCCGGTGAAACTATTGACCCGTTAAATGAAAATGAAGCGTACAAATATTTAGGTTACAACCAATCCAAATTTATTCATTATAAAGAAATTAAAACTAAACTAACACAAAACTTTAAGCATAGACTAAATTCAATTTTAAAATCTCAACTCTACTCAAAATACACAACAAAAGCTATAAATTCTTACGCTATTCCTGTTCTCACATACTCTTTCGGCATAATAAACTGGACCAAAACGGAATTAAAAAACCTGCAACGTCTTATAAACGTCACCATGACGAAACACCGCAAACACCACCCGCGAGCTTGTGTCCAGAGACAAATTTTATCTCGCATGGAGGGGGGCAGGGGTGTTATAGACATTATTAATCTGCACAACCGACAAATAGCATCTCTACGGGCATATTTTCACACTAAAGCCGAAACATCTACACTTCATAAGTCAGTAGTCCAGTTGGACCGAAAGCTTACACCACTCAATTTACATGAACGCAATAAACAGAAAAACGAGGAACTAACCGACAGACAGACTCTAGTTACTGAATGGGCCCGAAAGTCTCTTCACGGAAGACATCGCCACGATTTGAGCCAACCAACCGTCGACATGCAAGCATCGAACGAATGGCTTCATCGAGGAGAACTCTTCCCTGAGACAGAGGGGTTTATGATAGCCATCCAGGACCAAGTGGTTGAAACTCGAAACTATCAGAAGTACATCATGAAGATGCAAAATTTAGCTACAGATCTGTGTAGGCGCTGCAACAGTTCATCTGAAACCATCCAGCACATAACGGGGGCTTGTAAATCGATCGCTCAAACGGATTATAAGTTCAGGCACGACCAGGTAGCCAATATTATTCACCAACGATTAGCTATCAAATACAACTTGATAGAAACATCCCCAAGACCAACTCCGTATTATAAATACACACCAGAAGTAGTGTTAGAGAACCGCACACATAAACTTTACTTTGATAGAGCCATCCTCACAGACAGAACTACACATTACAATAGACCGGACATAACACTTATTGATAAATCTAGTAAAACAGCACTCCTCATAGATATAGCCATCCCTAACACACACAATTTGCAAAACACAATCGCGGAAAAGCTTTCAAAATATGTAGATTTAAAAAACGAAATAACCCGGATGTGGAAACTAGACAAAGTTTCCATTATTCCCATAGTGTTGTCTTCCACCGGTGTTATTCCTAAACAACTGTTACAGTCACTCGCACTACTTGATCTACCCAAACACATATTTGCCTTATTACAAAAAGCAGTAATTCTGAATACTTGTAGAATTGTCCGCAAATTTCTGCAAACGGATCTCTCAACTGATGTACAGATACCAAGTTCTGGGGCTCAAAATCAAACAGCCATCCTTAACGATGCGCACTTGGCTTAGGCCCGTGCACATTGTTTATAATGCCGGCTCTCATAGAAGCCGAGATTGAAAAATATACCTAAAAATAATAATAATAATAATAAAAATTGATTTCATAAAAAAGAACGATGGTTCCTAGCCACTTTCCTGTACTTTCCTGCCACTTCTCTTCTAGTTCGGATTTCCCCATACTAATAATATCCAGTCTAATCTGAACTACGAAGACATTGAAACTCTAACAAGAGGGAGCTTAGGTTACAACGGTTTTTAAACTTTACTTTTTTCGCTGCATTTCAAAAACTATACATCCTAGAGTAAAAATAAAAACCATTTTGGAATGCACAAATAAAGCCTTTTCACGGCACTCCACTCGACACTTTTGTCAAATTATTTTAGTTACCTCCTTGGGAACCCAATATCTTTACAACTCCTTTATCGATTAAGGTAATTATGCTTCCTAGTAAATCTTTATAGCACAATTTATTGACCTACCAAATTTTATACAGATTGGATTAACTGTTCGATCAGAGTTATGGTATAACAAACATACTTACGCTAAATCACCCAAGTCGCCAATGAAATCTTCCTCCTTCGCTCGTTCAATCAATAAAATCACACCTGTTTCACAACAGGCTGAAACTGCCCTAGGAAGACACCGCGTATTTCCAGTTGCTACGCTCCTGTGACATACGTCTTTCACTTTATAACTAAAAAATGAGAGATAAAACCCGCTCGCTCCTGTCACACAAAATGACCTGAATAATTTATCGACGCTTGACATATCCGACCAAACACGGCTTTGTTTACTCCTATTTATACCGAAATTCATATTTTTTATTATAACCTGCGGTTTGTTGATCCCGTACATGAATGGGTTTATCTGACTGATATTGAATGGATTACTAATCCTTTCAACATGAGAAGAACCCATTAAAATAGGAAAACATATTTTTGTGTTTTTATTTCTCTGCTGGATTGGAAGTAAAGAAAAAGCATTGAATGTGTTCAGCTGCTTCTCTCCCCGAGCATGTCGTAAAAGCCGACTAAGGGATAGCATCCTCTCCAAAAATGATGGACCACCTATATGGACGATAGACTCCTCTCCTGTCACCATGGTTTACCATATCCATCTTAGGACTTTAAACCAAAAGTCGCTGCAAGTTATCTTATGTTTACTTGTGGCTCTGTCCACCCCACACAAAACAGGCACCAATGATTAGGAATTATGAACTTCATTTTGATTACTGAGCATTAGTAATGAAACCGTTTTCAAAAAACATACGATGCTTAGCTGCTCTCGGCCACAGTTTTTTTAAGTTAAGGTTGTGTATAAATACCTATTTTTATATTTTGTTTATTAAAAAATATTATATTTAAAATGTACTATGGAAATCAGGTGCCTGATAAATATGCATACCTTACTAATAATTATACTTTTTTAGTAATTATTATTTATACCTTTCAAAATTATAGGTATATATAGGTGTACAGGATAAAAAGATATAACTGCAGGCAGGTGGTTACAAAGTCAAGTTGCATACTCTAAGTCGGCGTCTTAGTATTAGTTTGGAATGCCGCTAAACTTAATAAGGGTTATGATACACATCATGACATGCTCCAGAATACAGCTCAGGCTATAACGTCGTATCCTATAATATTGTACCTAGATAATCTTGGACTTACAAAATTTCGTTCTAATAAAATCTTTTTAGCTAACAAACTGAGGAATTTTTACATGATTTATAAAGGTTTGCTTACACTTACCTTTGCTTACACTAATGAGACGCTGTAGTACCTAGGTCGATTTTAGATGGAGTAGGTTTGCCCAGTCTATATCCTCTCAGATTAGTCGGCCTCACCCGCAGGAAAAAGATTCTGATTTTTCACAAAAAATCGTCTCGGGCACTACAGCGTCCCGTTAGTGAAGGTAAAAAAGGTAAAAGCCTCCTGACACTGTATAAATCATCTAGTATAGATGGTAAAATGCCTTATTATTATTATTATTTCACGAAACAACCCTGAGATTATCTTTAATTATCTTAATCCTTTGAGATTATCTAATCCTTTGAGATTATCTTAATCCTTTTACCACATCAATTCGAAAGAAGTACCTTGAGTGAAAGGAGTAATACCTGGTCTTCAGTACTGAAGTGTGCATTGATACGGGGTATATTTCAACACAAAGTCGTATTTAACTTAGGCGAAACAGCTTGTGTTGCGACCGCAAACCAACAAATTTTGATACCCTGTATATCACTATAATCTGCAAACTATACCTACCTACCACTACTTAAGGTTTAATTTACTTTGTCTTATATACCAGTTAAGTTTTATTGTTTGCTTATCAAGGAAAATCGGTGAGTTAAAGTTTGTGGTTTAGGACAATGGAAAGGAGATGGTAGATACTAATGTTGTGCCTTAGAACTTAATTATGAATTTGTAAGTTATTCTGATAGTTTTACTATTCAATATGGATACGGATTGATTTAAGTTTTGATTTAATTTAAGGGTACTATTATCATCGCAGACCAAATAAAAATAATTCTTTCTATTTGATCTGAGTATGTCATAGATGGAGTAAAACATAAATACGTGGAAGCCATGGTTTTAATAAAACAAAATTGAAATGAATTAATCTTTTGTAAAAGTGAAAATAAATAGTATAAACAGGTAAATGCACGTTGTGCACTTTTTGGGTTGTAACACAAAATTTTCACCTATTGTTAATACGCAGAAAAATAATTATTCTGGTTTATAGAGGGCGAAAGTAACTATCAAAATAGTGTAGGTATCTGTTTTATTTCGACAAAACTTTCCGTTCCAAGGGTCTATCACACTCAAAATTATCTGTTACAAGCAACAAACATAGCAATTAACACAACTAAGCCATCAAACAATTTTTTTTCAGGTAGTTCTGACGAAAATTAGGTCGGTGTTACGACGCCCAACCACGAGAGCCTCACGTTTAATACCCGTTGGCATGCAATTTTTCAATCATTACAAGTATACCGACGGTGTTTCTATTTATTACAAGTTTTGAATAACTCAGTAATTTTCTTGTTGAGCGCTCTTAGTATTGTTTGCTTTTTTATTGGTCAGAAAATGAAGACCTTTTCTAAGCTCGAAAGCGAATGTTTTAGGCGTTTTAATGAGAGTGAAAGAGAGCATCATCTTGTTCTGTTTCGACATGTCAGAAAAAGTGAGCGAACATCGTTGATATTCGCCGATTCTCTCTCTGTTTCGTTCACTTTTGTCATACCCAGCTTATATCCATCGTATTTGTTAGACATAACTAAGGTGATTACAAGTAAGTATAAGTACATCTTTAAAATTTTATCCTCACATTTTTAAACTACAGGTATTTTTTTGTATAATTAGATAATTTTGTAAGACCAAGTCTCTGAAGAGACTTGGAAATAATAAAGCTTTCAACGACGTTTTCCAATTTTCTTCTCCGAATGTAATCTTTAAAAGATCGCTTTCGAACGTTTACACGTTCTCGTAAACATACGTTATAAATCTTCGCCTCACGGATCGCGACATTATCAGCACTCCATCTTAATTACCGGATTTGGTCGTATCTATCATGTATCTGGGTGAAGAAAACAAAAAACGTATACGAGGTACACAATAAACAGATTAATCGGTTTTCTAGAGTAAATCACCATAATTTTAGGTTTGAATGAAGGAAGGAACGATGAATGAAAAGTTTACAAAACATCTGTGCAGTCGGTTGATACAAACATTGTACCTACTAACTTTGACTTTACTCTAATGATGAAACAACGCTAGTTCAAAAGTTTTACAATATTACGGCCTAAATTAAAGGCTGTCTTTATTAGGAAACCAAAGTTTTGATATAATAGGAGCAAAGGTAATCAACTACCTATGGGAAATTACCATTGGTTAATTAAATCAATGTTGTGTCTACATCTCTGTTTTGTATTTTGCTACCGGTACAACTATGTTATAACACAAACCCAAATAAGAATTTCTGCATCTGAAGATATAGTTAAAGCAAGTCCTGTAGGTGCTAACGACCTTGGTGGTGTAGCGGGCGAGTGCTCGGCTGAGACACAACGGGCACGGGTTCGATTCCCGCTACGGGAGAATTATTTGTACATAAATGTTCTGCAAATATTTCCTTCGGGTCTGGGTATTATTTAAGTATGTATTTACAAAAAAAAAGTATATCAGTATTCTATCAGCCATCTGGAGCCCCATAGTACAAGCTTTGCTTAGTTTGGGGCTAGATGGTGCTGTGTGAAATGTCCATGAATATTTATTTATTTATTTTTAGGTGTCCCAGTATTTAGTTCCTTGGCCGAAGAGTCAATGCACATTATGTATTTTATTATATTTTTTGCATGTGTCGTGACGGTCACGGTTTTAGTATGAGACGGTATACCGGGCCGAGCACCCTTCTAACTAATCTAAAACGTTGCAATAATGTTTCATGCTTAACTTTAAACAAGGGGTTTCATTTTATGGGTGCTGTTAAAATGACTCAGAAGTATTCCCCCAAAAGAGTGAGTCAATTACGGAATAGTAGAGTAATTTGTATATTCATGAGAAGAACTTCCCAAGTCAATATCACCATTTACTTTTAATGCGCCACAATATTATTCCGAAACAGTGAAATTCCAAAGAATAACTACGTGCGGGCTTCAGAACGGTCCTCTGGTGAATAAATTGATGCCTAAATGCCCCCGGGAGATCGCCCCAGCAATTGAAGTCGATGGAAAAATATAGGGGATTGATAGGGTAATGGAATAATATTCAGGACTATTGGAAAGTATACCACGGCAGTATTGTTTTTATAGCAAAGTATCTTATCCATTGTTTTAGGTGAAATACAGTGTACGACATGTATGATGCGCTTAAATCGCAAACTGATAAGTTTGTAATTAAGTCGTAAAGACGCTGCTTGCTTGTTCTATATTTTTATTAACTCGTTCTAATTTTAAACAGTCACCATAAAACTTTCCCAAGAAGTTTCATTAACTTCTGGGAAAATTGAATATTTGCTGACATAATCAGCCGTAAAAGAAGTAAATAGACGCGAAGGACAGCTGAAGTCGCATCATAAGGGTTCCGTTTCACCACTTTAGTTTTGGTTTCTCAGAATAGACACTTGAAACAAGAATAAGTAGTCGGAAAGTCTATCATCAGCAATATCCCAATACGATTCGAAGCAAAAAAGCGAACCGATTCTGAAAACAAACTGTCGGCTTACGAAAGGCGACGAAAGTTAATTTCACGGTTTGTGAATGCTTCTTCAGAACTCATCTCGCTTGAACAATCCTCTAGTCAGTTGCCATTAATCAATGACAGGAGAGAATATAGCTCTCAGCCGTGCTCTCTGCTTACTGTAGAAAGGGATGTGACGTTTAGTGATTTCTGATTGGTTTACATTTGACAATGACATTTTGAAGCAATTCTGTCTTACCGACAGTAAGTTTCCAAGTAGGTGCAATATGAAAGTAGAAATTACTAACTGAAAGAACTTGGCTCAGTTAAAGTCACTCGAAAAATAAAAGAAGAAAAAGTGCTCGAAGGAGGGTTTTATCACGATAGGCTATCTATATTATATAACCTTTGATCAAAACTGCCACAGAATAGCAATTGAAATGTTGTTTATACAGTTTATTTATATATTATATGTGGTGATATTTTTTTATAAAGTTGTTTTCTATTATTTTGTTATAATTTGTTAACAATTGTACCTACTATAAACAAGTTCAATATTTTTGTGTCGTTTATTATTGAAAAATATATATATTTTAAAACACGTTTAAAATATATATATTTTTCAATAATTGAAAAAATTTTAAAAGAAAAAGCATACGAACTGTATTCGGTCCGTAATTTGCGGCAGCATAAAAATTGTTAAAAAAATACATTAATGTCAGTGCTCTTTATAAAACGACTATAGTGATAGTTCTAAGAGAAGCTTCGGCACTTAACTCCTTAATAAATGTTTATTAATTGCATAATAAGCAAGATAAACTGAACTTGTCTGTTTAGCAGAAGTAGTTTCTTGATAGATCGGGAGAGCAAGGAATCTCCTCCTATCCTACTAAGGCGAGAATTAATTTTAGAGCTTCTATAGTTAATTAAAAAAAATAGTATGTTGAAGATCGATACAGATGGGCGGACGATATAGTCAAGATCGTGAACCGTAATTGGATTAGGCTAGGACCGTGTTGGATGCCATAAACGAAGTAGGGCCTATGCCCAGCAGTGGACAAAGACAGACTGTGGACTGCTACTACTACTACTTCTACTAGTCGTGTCACAAGTACTTTCGAATCAGTTGCAGTTTGATGAAAGGATTTAAGGATTTAAAGTGCGTCTCAAAGAATCCTTCTATGCACTTGACACACGTTTTCGAACTTTTTAGGTTCTACAACATGCCGGTTTCCTCACGATGTTTTCATTTACCGTTTGAGAGTAGTAATATAGCGCACATACATTTTCCGAAGAGAAAAAATCATAAATAAGAGTACCTAAGTATCAAAGCGCCGCTACTAGGGTCTCTGATCCTAACCCCGGACTCCGCTAGCATTTTTGATAGATGATAAAACTTCCTAGTTTAGTAAGTAGGTTCTTAAAATTCTACCTGGACATCGAAAATCGACTGAAGTACATCGAAAAACACAACTTGTATTCAGGTCACTCCCAACCATCCAGCTAATGTAAAAAGTTTAAAGTTCCTTTCAGGAAATTTCGCAAAGAGCCAGTAGATGACATGCAGAACTTTCAGAAGTTGGCCTATAAATCATACGAACTTACCGTAATGCTGAAATATTAGGTAGATATAGGAAATCTTAATCCACTTTTCCCGTAAAAGTACTGAGGGCAACTTTGTAATCTTAAAAGAGTTTGAGATATATGAGTTGGGAAATATTACTGCATTGTGGTTACGAAGCTGAAATTGCACTTTGCAAGTGGGAAGTTGTGATTTTTTCCTTCTTTCTTTTACATTGTAATTCTGAGAGCTGTAAGTGAAAAGTTGATCTTACCTTAAAGAAAATTTTGTGTTTATTTTTATTACTAGCTGTTGCCTGAGGCTTCATGAGATATATGAGTTGGGAAATATTACTGCATTGTGTGTTGATTATAAGTTAAGTACTCGCTTAAAATAGGTGAACCAGTACTTTCTATATCTATACATTGAGAAGCTTGAAAGTAAAACCAATTGGTAGGCTCAGCGTTTGTTACCATAATGTAAAACGAATGCAAAACAAATAAAGTAAACCTCCCAAATATAACGTAAATGCAATTAAAAAATGTTTCAACAAATTCCCCAAACTATCGCGCCATAAAATAAGTTAATTTGAAAACAGCTAAAGTGATAATTCACAAGTAACAATCACTGTGGGTTACGCAAATGGCTTTGCGTTATGTAATTTCACCAAACACGGAATTTTGCGGCAGCCATAATCATGGCGCTTGTGGTGCTTTATAGCGCTTCTTGTGTAAGGACATTTTAGAATTTGTTGCTATTGTGATATTCAAGGAATATTTTGGTAACCAACAAATTATAATTAGGAGCCCGTAGTGTCCCACTGCAAGGCAAAGACCTCCCTTCCCTGTTCTGGACCACTTTGGAGGAGTAGGTATCCAATAAATAGATAGCAAAAAACCTTTTGACGACCTCGCTGGCGTCGCAAACTCGATTCCCTCTGCGGGAGAAATGTTTGCATGTTCCGCAAATACCTACTTCTTCCGGGTTTGAGTACCATGACTCACCCTTTCTGATAACCACGACGCAGACAACCCTGGTGTGGGGTCAGAACTATATATTTGGATTTTATTTATTTATTACATAAAAAATGCATTATTTTTTAAAAATCATTCTTCTGTGCGCTTACAAATTTTGATAATGTATGGTCTGATGTTACATAGACATAGACAGACATAGACAAAACATTTACCAACATGTTTTATTTTAGCTACATTTATAAATGATCTTCATTGTACGGATACGACTATTTTGTAAAGGTTACTTGCCAGATCTTTCAAAATATCTCCTGACAGTATAAAATTCCAGTATCAACATTCTACGAACAGAATTGAAATTCCAGTCCATCGTTCTTGGAATTAATAGAAGTCAGATCCGATGAAATTGCCTAATTCAGTCCGACATCTGCCCTCAAAACAGTTCCATTGTCATACCATTGAAATCCATTCAGAAATCGCTCAATAATCTAAATTTTGACGGTATCTTCTGTTGACTGAGTCTTAGCTTAACTAGTATTTTTGGAAAGCTAGTTCACTTTATTTAAAACATCAAAGCTCCGTTATGATAAATTATTGTTAATCCATAATTTTTAAAAATGATAAATTGGTTTTTATAATGATTTGCGGATCATGGCTGTTCTTACATTTTATCATGTCATCTAATGTATCATGTGTCGCAAAATAAATTATTTGTATTTTGTATTTGTATTTCATTCAGTGTTTGGTTGTATTTTCCCCTTTGTTAGCTGACCTGTATTATACAGCCTTTTCATTACTTAAGTGATCGGCCGTAAGACGCAGGTTTTATTTTATTTCAACTATAAAATCATTTTTTGCATTATCTGTAAACATTTGATGGTCTGGTGACATTGACAGGATTTTTAAACCCCATGCAAAAAGAAGACTGTTATAAGTTGACGTGATACATCGTAACTCTTAAACGGATGAACCGATTTTGATTTAGTTTTTGCTTGAAAAATGTTTGTTCATAGTTAGTTGAATATGTTAACACTTCTAGGACTTTTGGCTCTGCGTTGATTGTCAATCAGTCAGTAACGTTATTGTTTTATATATTTAATTATCAGTAACATCAGGGCCTAGGTATTCAGGTCAAACTTAAACTACCTACTTTTAAAGTAGAAGGAATACCCTTTAAAAATCTGTGAAACGTCCGTAGCTGTTTAATTTTCTGCTAGAATAGAGTAGGTAAGTAAATTAATCAAGTTTCGACAACTGAATCGGCCGAGCCAGTCTCCCAGCGACTTCAGTTGCAAGTTAGCAAGAAGCTGCAGTGACATTGTAATAAGAATAGGACCAGGTTAGAATTGCTGAGCTAATTGTGAAGGAACTAAGACAAACTTTGCATCGAGAAGCTTTGTTACTCGTTAAAATTAATTATCTTGTTACAGTGTAATAGTCTTCGTAGATTAAGGTTTTGGATCCGAACTAGTTTCAAGCTGCAAAGTGAAACTGGCATATTACAGGTTTCTCCTATTAACGGACGACGGATCGGTCATTACCATAGCAAATGCGGTTTTCGACTGATAACGACGAGCATTAGGTACCTATTACATGAATACCTATTTTGAAATAATAGTGACAATCTACTAACTACTAGGTATTATGAATGACCAAATACCACTACTGTTATTACTAGTCGTGTCACCAGTTCTTTCGAACCAGTGTGATGAAAGTATTTAAATTGCACCTCGAAGGGTCCTTTTGTGCACTAAATACTAGGGCATGACGTGGAAGTTTTTACAAGAGTACCTATTCTTTAATCTTTTCTGTCTGTGCCATGTTTCCTATGTTTCCATTCAAGACTATAGAGGACAGTAAAGAAGAAATGGGTCTACGTCACATCTTCGACTCGCACTCGCATTATCTAGTACTCTAGATAGACACACACCAAGTCTGTAGCTATAGGTACCGTGCATATAGTTTTTTGTGTGCATTTTTTTACCACTTCTCTGCTGGACTGGGAGTAAAGAAAAAACATAGAATGTGTCCAGCTGAATCTCTCCCCGAGCATGTCGAAAAAGTCGTCTAAGGGATAAGTATCCTCCAATATGATGAGATACAATAAGCAAGTATTCCCAAGGAGGGTTGACGTCAGGCAGGAGGCCGGTCATAAAACACCTTAGCCATAGAGTGGGATAAGGGCAGGAAGATGATGATGATTATTTATTTATCATACAAGACTGTTGGCTTTTTTGGATTTTCTTACGTTATGATTCTGAGTTTCTTACTTTTTGATACGTTCCTCATCATCATCAGCCTATAACAGTTCACTGCTGTATATAGGCCTATATACTTATGATCGATCGATGCCTCGATACGTACCTACCAGTATTTTTTTAACACGTGTTCAATTGGTTTCACCTACTTTGATTATTAAAATAAGATCCGTTCTATCCAGTTACAACTATATCCACTAGAGAACTCACTGGGGTATGGACCATATCAGCACTAATGGATCGGCTACGTGCGTCATGCTCTGTCAATACATGCCAAGCTTTTAATGTCGCCTTTGTTGAAGTACCAATTACCATCTGGAATGTAATGACGTCGTATTTGTGCAGTGGCTTTCATGCTACGGAATACTCTTTGAGCATAAGTCACCTACTATCATAATCTGAATTTTTGCTGTTACATAAATTACAAATAATCACGCCCGTATCCCTAATGGGGTGGGCAGAGCCACTAGTAATCATAAGAAAACATGCAGCAACTCCTAATTTAAAGTCCCAAGATGTATATGAACCATGGTGACAGGTCATCAGTCCATCGCCCATATAGATGGTCCATCATACGACATGCTCGAGGAGAGAAGCAGCTGGACGCATTCTATGTTTTTTCTTTACTTCCGGTCCAAAAGAATAGTAATATGCTAGCTGTTACGAATAAGTACCTACAGCCTATTAATTTCGTTCTGTTATACAAAATTTCCATAAATAATTCAGCCAACGGTCAACAAAATGAAATATGTAAATCAATAGTTTTTCATTCATGTCAAGACAATGTTTTAAAATCAGAATATCATTTTTCTCATCCAATATCTACATACAAAAAAGCAAGATCAATTAATTCAGCATTCGAAATTCGAATGCATTTGTATTCGGATAATGGCCATCGAAAAAATACAAAGCTCCGGGCTCGTTCTGCACAAAATATACTTTTTATTTGCTATTCAGACAGCCAGTGCGATTTGGAGATCAATATGTAAATGCACTCGTGAGTGCGGCTCGAAGGCGTGAGTGCATTTTGTCGTAGAGGCAAAGCCAGCGAATCGAGACGACCTTCTGTCTCTGACTTTGTGATTTCAACCTTGCTCTGTAGAATATAAATGTGACTCTTGCATCCATAACATGCATTTTAGATTTATCAGCCTGAGAATCTATCACCTGTAATTGAATTAAATGCATAAATTCTAATGTAATCTTTCTCAAGCCGTGACATCTTTAAACTATCTCAGAATTTTTTTTTTCATTTTTGTTTTATTTACTACATTTGGCGGCATGTAAATACGAATATTCTTACTCAAAGGTGGTTTACTTTACCTTTGAGTAAGAATATTCGTATTTATTTTATTACGAGTATGTATTGAGACTCTTAAACAGTACATCTCGTCCTAAGCGTAATGCGCCTATCTAGTTCTAGTGCCTATCTAGAAGCAAAGAGACTTTAAAAAACAAAATGCCGCAGCCCCTATACCGGTGCAATATTAAGTGTTATGTCAGCTATATCGCCAGCTCTTGAATCGGCGTTAGAACGACGGAATTGTCTTTGAGAATGGAAACTAGTGCTAAGCGAACGTGTCTACGATCCCGGGGGGATCTCCCGACAATAGGGTCTCATCTCTAAGATTTTACCGGACAAATCTGTTCAACATCAAAAACCGGAAGTTTTATTTACCATCGTGTCGTAAGGGCGTGCTCAATAATCGGATTAATTTTTATTAATTTTATTGTTTTAAAACTACATCGTATTTAAACAAAATTGTTTTCGTCAAAAAATGCACAGTCCTCAAACTCCTAAACTTGCGTCCGCTTCATCATCCCGACATGGAAATCTCATCGAAGTCAACAACCATTTCAACAACAACGTTATTCTTTCCGGATTCATCATCATCAGCCTATAGCAGTCCACTGATGGACATCGCGCCCTTACTTCGGCTTGATGCATCGAGTCTCTGCCTTTCACCAATCGTCACTCCACTTAGCCGGATGATGTATAGAACTGGACAGACTCTAAGTAGTTTTTGGGTCAAATAAATAATTTATCCGGCTTTATCGAAATATCTAGTAACCGCCAGCAAAGTTTAACGGGCAACGTTCCGTCGGGTTTGAAACGACTTGTTTCATTTATTCTTGGACGTATCGTTTCGAAGTGCACTGTCCCTCAGAGGGTTAGTGGAACTAGGTTTTATGATCGTATTGGAGATCTGTTGTAATATATTCGGAACCCGCTCCGTCCAAACCGACGTTTTTACAATAAAAATATAAGAAAATCAGGATTCAAAAAATCTCTCACGATATCTAACAAGGCCTAATTATTGTTTTTTATTTGAAACGTATTTTCTTTTTATTTATAAATCCATACCTAGTTAATAAGTATGTAAGTATTTTTTAACATTCTCAGAATCCTTTATTTGTAAAAAATGTGGTCGATCGAGGCTGCAACTTTCGCGTAAGCCTTTTTAGCAATGAACGAAAATATTCTAGTCCAAATTCTGTCACAAACTGATGCCGCCTACAATGATAAATAAATAATGTTGTTAAATACACAGAACTCAATAATAAATAACTATTTATTTATCCAAGCATCTGAACTATCCAAGAGTCAGCTTTTATTAAGTTCAACGTATCGTATTGCCATTGAACGTGGTAATGCGGCCAGCGTCTTCGGAATGCTTTTACCTTTTGATGAGCTGGACCAGGTGAACTATCTGTAGCTATCTTTAGATAGCTCGACTATTTCTTTAGTATTTTGCAAAATATATTTGTAAGTACGTTGTATTAGTTGTAAGTATTTTCTGTTAATAAATGTCGAGCAAACGAATGAGTCATTTATTTATTTTATTTTTTTAAACACCTTCAAGACATTCCCCGAATAATATCCAAGTAAGATTTATCTAAGTTTGGGGTACAATTCAATTTAGTCGAAGATGTGGGAAAGTATACTCGTACTTACATCAAACATTCAAGGCGGGTCCTTAGATTCCTAAGAAATTACGAACGGCATGTTGTGGTCGTAATAAGTAATGAAATAACACACAACAGTCACATACATAGTTCCGACCCCCACTAGGTATTCCCTGTTGTATCGTGGGTGTCAGAAACTACGACTACTATGATACCACAATATGGGTATTGTGGTTGTTCTGCAAATATTTCCTCTGGGTCCCCAGACCAGTGCATGCAAACAGCAGCGGAAATGCATAAAATGCAAACATTTCTTCCACAGCGGGAACCGAACCCGCGCCATTTGCATCTCTCTCAGCCGAGCAGTCGCCCGCCACGCCACCGATGAAGTTAATAATTGGACATCACATTGTTTTTGGGTATAAAAATATGGTTTCATCATCTTTCTGTGCATATATCAATTTATGTGAGGTTGGCTCAGGTTCTGTTTTATTTCCTTCTGTCAGTCTTCATTTATAGATATTGTTCCCCTTGTCAACTCTCACAAAGCCCATCAAACTTTTTACCTAGTTATTTACAACATACGGTCATAAGTGACAATTTCGTAACAATTCTTTTGAAGCAGTTAAAGAGCTTTGCCGTAGTTGGGTAATAAGAATGAATGTGAATATTATAACGGCCACCGTTTTATACTAAATCCTAAGATAAGTTTTCTTGTTTGTCAAACTTATTATGGAGAATAAATCATACATCCATGACTGTTTTGCTCTGTAAATTATTTAGGTTCAAGAGAAAAGTAATTAGGTTTTCCTTGATAACTTCACTTGCGGCCGGCGCGCCCTTCTTGAATCATACTTTACCATGAATATTTAATCCTAAAAATTTGAAATTGCGGTTATGACGTGCTTATCAATTTAAAAGTCTATAAAGTACCTACATAAAAATAAATATATTTTTGAGCATAATTATGAGACACGTATTCATTGCTGGACTGGAAGTAACGAAAAAGCATAGAATTCGTCCAGCTGTTTCTCACCCCGAGCATGTCGTAAATTTCGACTAAGGGATAGTATCCTACAACATGACTGACCACCTACTGGCGATTGGCTGATCACCTGCCACCATGGTTCAACATAATCCATCTAAGGACTAAATCAGAAATGGCTGCAAGTTTTCTTATGTTTACTTGTAACTCTGCCCACCCCATTAGGGATACGGGCGTGATAATATGTATGTACGTATTTTGTACAAATTGAATAAATACCATTTATATTTCAAAAAGAGTTTTGATTCTAAAATCAGTTTCTAGGACAGATACATTTTTACATACATACTCGTAAAGTACCATCATCGATCATTGCTGCCTCTTTTACAGAAATGGATTAATAAAATATCATCGAACTTTGCCGTCTAATTTACAGAAGCGGTTGTCTTTTTCTTATTCTTTTCAGCCATTTCCATTATTAAATAAGCAAATAAATTCCAGTGAGTTTTAATTAAATGCAAAGTTAGTTTTTGCTGCGGCCGTGTTTATGAGGCCCGTTTTTAATCAAGCTACAGAATGAAATACGCGTTGTCTTTTCATTCGTATATAATATCATACACTGTCCAATTGACCCCAGTGATTTAAAGGAATAAAATATTTTGATTTTGACTGATTAACCTAAATTTGAAAAAGAACGAATAAGACTCTATGCAGAAAATACCAAAAAACTGGTCAAGTGCGAATCGAATTCACACACGAAGGGTTCCGTGCAATCGTAGATAAATGTTTCTTTTATGGGGCCTCATTTTATTACCCACGACGGAACGGAGAAGGTACATGCGTTTGGCCTAAGAGTTTGTATGTTTGTGTGCTTGTCTGTTATCATTTTCCTCAAAAACTACTGAACTGATTTCGATGCGGTTTTTTTGATTTTATTGGTGTCATTTTAGGGAAGGTTCTTAAATATGTTTTACGGCCTTAAGGGGCCCACCAGGGGGCTTTGCAGCAGTTAGCATAGTTGTTTGCACCTCGGAAACTCAATTAGTAAACCGATTTCAATGCAGTTGTTTTGCATTATGTTAGTTTCATTTTAGATAATGTTGTAGATAACTAATTTATATCGTCGTGGGTTTGTTTTTACTTGATTTTGGTGCCCAAAAACTTATTAATAACTAGCTGCCGCCCGCGGCTTCGCTCGCGTGGTATCCGGATAAAAAACAGCCTATATGTTAATCCAGTACATGTACTATGTATATTCCAAGTTTCATTCAAATCCGATCAGCCGTTTAGGCATGACATCCAAACATCCAAACTCACAAACATCCATACATCCAAACTCACAAACTTTCGCATTTATAATATAAGTAAGAAGTAAGACTATTTATTTTTAATCTGTGATTAAAAGTTTCCATAATCCAATACCTTATACTCGTACATACGATGTATCATCTACTGCACTGAGCAAGGTTGGTTGCACAAACATCCAAACATCCAAACTCACAAACTTTCGCATTTATAATATAAGTAAGAAGTAAGACTATTTATTTTTAATCTGTGATTAAAAGTTTCCATAATCCAATTCCTTATACTCGTACATACGATGTATCATCTACTGCACTGAGCAAGGTTGGTAGATTCGGCTGCATTCTAATGAGTTTTCTGAGATAACAAGGGAGTTAATGCTCAACTTGCTCTCCTTTGCCGCAACAAAACAGTGAACGTCTAATTTTTATTGGTAACTTTGGCTTTAGCTTTCTTCTATCAAGCGTTAGATGAACTGAGGTCGTGTCCGCAGTCAGCGACGTCACTTGATACAAACAGTCACTTGAATTGCCACCGTCATGGCGACAATCCTCTTTATATCGTTAGGTGAGGTTATTTGTCGGTTGGATCTGACCCGGAGATTATTAAATATTTTTTAACGTTCGTAATCGATCATCGAAGTTAAGCAACGCTAGGCACGGTCAGTAATGGGGATGGGTCGAGAGTTTTTTTTTATGATTTCGTACTAATTTGTACAAAAATAATATTTAAAATAGTCATAGAAAATTTTGCTTTTTTTTTGCTTAATTTCAATAGGGAACGCGCTGCCATCTGTATTATGATGGCATACAAGTAACATTTATGTATATGTATGATGGTACGGAACCCTTCGTGTGTGAATTCACTTCGTGAACTCTTGTAAACAACTTCGTTGGTTTTATTTAGATGTTGATGACGTTCTCGATGTTTAACTGATTCTTCTCACATGTCATCCCTCCGTCTCTCTAAAATATCCTCGATAGAGTCTTGAAGAAAATAAAACCAAAACAAAAAAGAACTACAAATTTCATATCGTGCGAATATTTCTGCTATTATAACAGTAGTTTTAGTCACGTCTGTTTGGATGTAGCTTTATCACAAACAAATGTTCTAAACTCCTCTGAACGACTACAAAATATTTATTTTTAATTTCACAAAAAGGTCTCGGGACAGTAAATATCAATTAGCAATTCAGACGGTTGTCGGAAGAAAAAATACTTAATTGTCGAGCACAAAATTAGTTGCCGTTCATTAGAAAGAGAAATCCTTTCAAAGTATTTCTCTAATTGCAGTATTTAGGAGAGAATAAGCTTTTGTACGGACTTGTCTGTTTTATTTCGAACTAAGCTCGGAACAAGCGTATTGTTTCGACATTGAAGACTGTCTTTATAAACAAGACAAGATAAGTTCGATATCCCACGGTAATTATGGAATTTTCGCTACTTAGAAAAGTACAAGGAAATTCAAACAATTAAATCTTTAATTTGTTTTGACTTCAACAAAACATTTACTATTTATAAACGTTTCATTTAGAATTAAGTATTTTGATTTACTTCGTTTTTTTGCTCGTTTATGCAAGCAATCATTTTCATCCTCAACGGGCACAGTATCTTCTCATATTTTATTGAATAACTAGCTTACATGCGCGGCTTCACTCACTTAGTATAAATTTTAACACCCCATTTCACCCCTTTTTGAGGGTAATTTTAAAAACACTGAAATACGTGTCCTTTAATTTTGTATTTAAAATATTCAAACAGAGTTTCAAGTCAATCGCACCGCCCGTTTAAAAGTTCCCACACAAACTTTACCTTCTTTTATGGGTTGTTTTGAAAAATCCATAAACACGTGTCCATTCATTTTGCATTATAGTATCCAGACCGTGTTTCAAGCAAATCGCACTTTGCGTTAAAAAGTTCCATATAAACGTTTTCCTACCTTTTCACCCCTTTAGGGGTGAATTTCGTAAAATTCCGCCTTAGTGGGTGATTTTGCTATAAAAGGATACTTCAACTAAATACCTTCCGAACTTCAACTTTCTAGCTTCAGTTAGCTAGAAGCTAGAACATACTATTATACAGATTGATCACGATCTGTTATAATATTTATAATTTACTCTAAAGCCTAGTTTTAATCGCTACTCACCATATTTGTGTAAATCGCTTACGTTAGATCAACTCTCAGTCATATATTACCAGGACCATATAATGTGAAACAGCTTTTCCATATCACAAAGCTTATCAGCAAATCAAACTATGTCTTAAAATAGTGTTATCGGAGAATATCGTAGCGATGCAAATTACCCGTACAGCTAGTAGGTTACGTATAACTTATTTAGAACGTTTAGTCGACGGCATCGGTTTAACTAGCGCGAGTATCTAACGCGCCGCCGCGTATTTGGATCCACTTAGAACAAGAGCCTGAGGCGATAATTATACCCGGTTGTACCTACTCGATTGTTACGTCTGCTTCAATGTTTATTTTAGTATTGAATCCTTGAATATGACAGTATTTCCCACTTTCTTCTTATTTTTACTGTAGGATAATGTAATTATGCTTGATTGTTTTGTAAAGAAATATGAAATCACACCATTTTTTAGTAGAACCTAAGAATCTCTAATATGTGTCAAGTGCACTTAAACCGTTTTACCAAACTGGTTCGAAAGAACTAGTGACATGAATAGTATGACATGAATATTAGTAGTATTGAATAAATAAATCCAGGTGTATTTATAATGTTCCTAATGCTTTTATTCTGCAGGTTTCTGAACTAGGTTACATTTTATTAGGGTTCCGTACCAGAAGGGTGCCAACGGGACCCTATTACTAAGCCTCCCCTATCCGTCTGTCTGTCAGCTGTATCTCTGAAATTTTGTGTGTTTGTAATTGCCACTATAACAAAAAATAAAATAAAATAAAAAATAGAAGGGTGCCTCATACAAGAAACATTTATGTAGGTACATGTACGATGGCACGGAACACGTGTGTAAATTCAACTCAAACTTCACCGGTTTTTAACCTAGGTTGTTTTAATAAACGTCTTAAACCACAGCTCCTGTTCTAAAAATACCCTACTAATTTAAGATAAGTGCTCACGTAGCGTTTAACATTTCAAGTGTGTAGTTACCTTAGGCTTTGCTCGCGACAAATAATAATCTCTGCGGTGTACGCTCGATGTATTTCTGATTCGGAACGCGACGATTCTGAAATTAGTTTTGTTTTACCTATTGTGCAGAATTTGAAACAATAGCTGGGGCTCGAGCATATTGTTTGCAAGCTGGGGTTAAAACTTGCAGTAGAAGCAGTATTTCAGCCATAATAACCTGCATTATTATTTTATTTTATTACACTATCTTATCGTGGCCTTTTCGTAGCGCAAAAGCTCTATTTTGCCGTCTTGCGCTTCAACGCCTAAGTCGTTCAGAATGCATTCAGATTACCTTGCCATCTGCGGCATGCCGTATCATCTCCCATTGAGTATAGAATGAGCTCACGAGATGGTTATACTACGGTTTCCGAATTTATGAAGATTATTTCAAGCAGGTGCATCCAAGCATTATTTTCAGACAAGTACTTTCACAATGAATACTCACTCTTAAACCCATTTCTAAAATAACCGAAGCTCACTGAACCGTTCACTGTGTACATAAAAATGCAGACTTACAGCGACCTCGTTTTAAGATGCAGCCTTAAAATATAAAGCAGGGTACAGATTGATCCTGTGATCAATATTAGTGCATTCGTAGCTGAGTGCACGCGGGCCGGGATGGAACGTGAGTGCATTTTGTCGTCGTGGAAACCAGCCGAGCGTGCCGCTTGCTGCATAAACACAGGCAGGAACGGAACAGCTAAACTTCTTGCCTTGCGACACCAGATTTTTCCACCGGCTCTGAATATTGATGTTGTAAAAACATTTGCAAGTGAAGAGCACTTTTGCTTGTTTTGTAACATGTAGGTTTAGATCGCGTAGAATGTCACATAAAACAAAAAAACAACTTTCGTTGTTGGTTTTTATGTTGAGTGAGCAATCGATGTAACATTTTGCATTCACAAAGTTTGCTATTTGCCGTTTGCTGTTCTTTTTGTGGAAAAGCCTACCCAAACAAACAGTGTGCCAGCGCTGTGTGATTTTCCATTCAAATCACGTGTATCAATTACAGTTGGAACACACGTTTAGCCAGAGAACGCTATCGAAGCTCTGTCCACGTCTCCGGAAGCGGGTGACAAAATGAATGGCCTCTAATTTAGACGTGGCTCTGGAAAGTATCGCCCATTTCAACGCATTCACTTATAAAAGCAGGTTTACTCTTATAATGTACCTACTTGGATCTACAGAGAAGATAGTATAGGTGCCGGGCAGCCTACTCCATCTAATTTCGTCCCGGGTACTACAGTTTTCCATTAGTGTAGGTGAAAGTTGCTTCCTGACGCTGTATAAATTATCGACCTTTGATTTTTTAGTACTCGGATTTGTATACTAGTTTTGAATAAAATTTAAGGTTATTCTCAACAAGTGTAAATAATGATCATAAAAGATCGGGCAGATCTTATTTATGATGTCAGAAATTTTTCCAACAAATCGTTTTTTCATTTTAAGGTTTATCAGGTTAATCACTACTCCATTCTATAACTAGGCTGTCTCCGTCTCTGCATGAAAAAGCAAACTACCAAGCTAACTTTTGACAGAAGTTTTGTGTCATGGTAACGATACGCTTACGAAACGGGGTAGTAGATTTTATAAATCTAATCGTGTCACTAGTTCTTTCGAACCAGTGTAGTGAGAGGATTTAAAGTGCGCCTCAAAGGCTCCTTTCATGCACTTTGAACAAGTTTTCAAACTTTTTAGGTTCACTTGTTTTCCTTTACTGTTTGATAGTACTGTAATAGCGCACATACATTTTTCAAACAGATAAATCCATTGGTGCACGACTGGATTTGAACCCACGACCGCTCCCACTGAACCACCAGCGCTTTCGTAGTATCTAGATCTCAGTTGGGTAGTAGGTTGAGACCAACTACCCAACTGAGATCTAGATACTAGCCAACTGAGAACATTCATCCCAAAGATTTTTTTACTGATGGTTACCAATAGACAAATAAGCTTGTAGCCTGTTTTCTATGAGAATGTTTTAGACGTGCCTTGGAAAAGAATCGCCCATTTCGTTGTACGGATAATTTCTCGTATCTCCCCCTTGGGCTAGCTTCCACACACGGAACGAGATTTTTTACACACTATTCCATGGGTATTAAATATTTGAACTGGTTTTGTGAAATGGCTAGTTTGTTCCCTTCTCTTGTTTTTATTCAGTACTATTTTCACTTATTCATTGAAATGGCAGAGTATGTTTTGTGCTTTTTTAAGAGAAAATAAACCGGTCAAGTGTTAGTCGAATCCGCACACGAAGGGTTCCGTACCATCGTACATTTAAATAAATGTTTCTTGTATGGGGCCCCCATTTAATTTTATTATTTGTAGTTATAGCGGCAATAGAAATACAAACTTATTATTAAATTCAACTTTTTACCTATTACCGTTCATGAGATACAGCCCGCTGATGACAGACAGACGGACGGACGGGCTGACGGACGGACGGACAGACAGACGGGCGGACAGCAATGGCGTAGAAGCAGAAGGGTCCCGTTTGCACCCTTCTAGTACGCCCCTAAAAATCCGCTATCTGATTTTTGATGCAGTTTTTTTGCAATACAGAGAATTTATAAACAAAAATCTACTAGCATGCCAGTTAATCTTCATTTACTTACATTAGATAGATGGTTGTAGTAGGTACCTACTTGGTAAACAAAAGCTTTACAATGCACCAAAAACCAGTACAAAAGCCTTCCGGAAATAGATTTTTTTGTATACAAAAACGTTACAATAAATCCGTATCACCATCGGAAAACGTTTTTCTATTTGAGGGTAGAACTTGCTCGTGCGGTTCGCCCATAAAAAGGTCTAGCCGTGAGCTATTTTCGAAAGACTTTCAAAGCGATTGCCAAAATCCAAGATAAAAACCTCTTTTGATGAGATCTTGGACTTTGAACCTTTTAAACCAGTTTATCTGCTCCAGCCTTTATGTCACTAGAAAATGGAGCTGAATCCACTAAATCCCTACTGATGTGTCGATTGCGATCGACAAACATAGATCTATTCTACGTCTCTAGATCTATCTTTATTTATTTATCTTTAAACAATGTGTGGGTACTATTATTTTAGATTAGAATTTAAATAACAGAAAGGGTTAGACATTTTTTATTAAGCCTCGAAACGTAATAGCGATAAGGGTTAAGTATTTGTATCTACGTGACGCAAACAACCACAATCACAGTATTTAAGTTTACTATGGTTGTGGTGGACTTTAAGAAATTTCACTTTCTAATTTGATTTTCGAAAACTGATATAATAAATAAATAACACCCAACATACATAGTCCTGACTCCACACTAGGATTCCCTATGTCGTGGGTATCAGAAACTACGAGTACCATGGTACCACAACACCCAGACCCGGCAGAAATATTTGCAGAACATACAAACATTTCTTCCGCAGCGGGAATCGAACCCGCGCCTCTTGCGTCTCCGCCGAGCAATCGCTCGCCACGCCACCGAGGCCGTCAAATTATGACGACGATATGTTAAGTTAGCATCAAAAGTCTACACGAAATAAATAAATTTGGACTACCGTCTCAAAACGGGCGGTAGAGACCACTATTATTATAATTCAACATAAAATATAAAAAAAAAACAAATGTAATAAAAATATGGGAAAGGCCTATCTTAGATAGTCTACCTAATAAAATTCCTGAAATTATCTAACTGAACATGTCTATCCTGTGGATAAGAGCGACTAAGCTAAGAGGATGGAGTAGGTGCTGGGCGAGCCTACTCCATCTTAATTCGTCCCGGGCACTACAGCGTCCCGTTTGTGAAGGTAAAGTTGTCTCCTGACGCTGTATAAATCATCTACTATAGATGGTAAAAGGCCTTAGTATCTAACTGAAAATTACCCTTACGTACATCGGGTACAAAATGTGTATATAAAAAAGGAACGATTCCCATGACTACTAATCAACTCAAGGTTTTCCCGGTAGCATAGTTTGCGGCGTTAATTGCAACGCCTCCGAAGCGCCCTGGGCGATTGCCCTCGCTCGGTGGAATGCCAGCAAAACCACAGCCAGCCACAACTCCACTTCTGCTAGGGTAAATAATAATCAGCGTGGAAAGAAGTTTCACTCTGACCTCTCCAAACAGGCGTATGTTAGAGAATTTAAAAAAATACAATATTCAAGTTCGACTTCATTACCAACGTAACCTGATTAAAACTCCTACATTTCTTAGCCACGTATTATTTCTTTAAAAAAATTATATTGATGCTAAACATGCAGACCCTACCCTCCAGGATTTAGGACTCCAATAAGGTTTGAAAGAACTAGTGACATAAATAGTAGTTAGAACCCCATAATAGTCCTTCGACTAAATTCGAATATTCAATCTCTAGATTATGTATCTTATTTTACCGCAATAAAGTTCAATTTCCAATGAGTATCACACATAGTGGTACGAGTCCAAGAAAAGCTAAGGAAATAGAAAAGCGCCTAATTAACCCTGCGTCGACCAGTCGCGTAAGGCTTCTTTTCGTTTAAAGGCTTCAACGAGAGAGCTTTCTATTTGCCGTCTTTATTATTTACTTAGGAGTAGATACGTTTACGCTAATACTTATTTAATTAGAGGTGATTTCTGTGGGAACTTGTTATTAATAGATTAGGCCAAATCGGGTAATGGTTTAATATGTACCGTAAAGTAGCTAAATACACAAGTGTACATGGAATATTATACACATGTTTATAATGTCACAAATAAAATTTGCATGTTTGACAAATTGTTTGGAACAAAAATAATACAAATTTAGAAAAAAAACTCTTTCTTCTTCTTTGTCTTGAATTATTTCTCACTGTTTCTCGGTTTCTCAAATTATTATAAAAGAACCTAATGGAAAAAAAATATCTTAATTATGCTAACTGCCATAACCTCATAAATGACAACCTTGGTAGCCCGGCTGAGACGCAAAAGGTGCGGATTTGATTTTCGCTGCAGAAAAAACGTTTGCATGTTCTGCAAATATTTCTTTCAGGTCACAGACACAGGAAATCCTACTGTGTCTAGTACTACGGGTCTAGAACTATGTAACCATTGGGTGTTATTTATTTATCTGGATAACAAATTTGGTTTAATTAAATAGGAGCGTGCGCCGATAATGCTAACCGGGGAATATCTCTGTCCGACAGCGAAATTAAACGTTAAGTCATGTTTGTATCCGGTAGATATTTACGGAACTGGCAATAAATTCCATGAAGGCAGCAAGAGCCTGGTCATAAACAAGTAAGGGCTCATACACATTAACATTTTGTAACATCTTAAAGTAGAAAAAATATGACATGATAGTGTTGATTCAACTTCTTTTTGGTATTAGTGCCTTCACAGATTACGAGAGATACCTGATGTAAACATGTTCGTTAAACTGAACAATAAAATCGATCCGCTGCGCTTTTAAAATGTGTCAAAAACGCTATAAAAGATAGCAATAAACATGTTGACGTTTTGTTTAGGGTAGTACAAAAAAACGTGCAAAACGCATGATTGATTCACAGCCTAGATAAAAGCCCTGTCATAAATATAGCAATGATTAAAAAACTATATTTTATAGATAAAAGTTAACTAACAAGGTGTCAAAAGCTTAACATATTCGTTAATGTTTTACATCATGATCATCATCAGGCTATAGAAGACCACGGCCATACATTAGGCCTCCTGTAGTGAGCGCCATCGCACCCAATCTTCGGCTTGACGTATCCAGTCTCTGCCTTTCGCAAATCGTCACTCCACCTAGTCGGAGGACGTCCTTCAATGTATTTTATATAAAAATGCAGTTTTCGCTACAAAACCCTTAGCCGTCCCAACTCAACATGTAAGCATCGTGCAAGCACCCTTACCCTCGCCATGTCGTAATGGCTGAAGGTAGTATGAATTGAAATTGCTTTATTAATACAAGGGAAATAATCCGAGAGACCGCGGCGAGCCCAGAAACGTACCCCTGGGTCTTAGGTAGGTGATGGATTGTTGGTGCCGTAAATAAATGATTATTCAAACGGTATTTTGGATGCGTACAACATAAATAAAAAATACTATTTATAGTACTCATAGGACTTTTTGTACGCAAGTGAATTTTTGAACAAGCAGTTATTTATTTATTTTTACGAAATACATACATAACACATAGTATCACGTATGTATCCCTAATGGGGAAAGCAGAGATACAAGTAAGTATAAAACTTGCAGCTATTCCTGAGTCAAAGACCTGACTTTACTTAATTTATATGCAACAATTTTAAATACCTATTCAAACTTTTTCTGCTTAACGTCAGGTAACCTCGCCAGCTGGATACCTTGTCTGCGGTCAGCGGTCTGAAATGTTTTCTATTTTTAGGCGAACATGCATGGATACAAAAATAAGCTATTTTTAAGTAAGTATGTATGTTTGCAAAGTGAATTTCCTACAAAGCACTACTACTATCTTTACAAACACAAAGATTAGCTGGAAGAAAATGCAAATTAGCATTATGTACGCATATGCATATTATTATGTTTTTTTTTGAATACCTACACAATACATACACATTCTATTTGTATTGTACATATGTACAATCAGGTAGATTCTGTTGTGTATTTTCATAATTATTTTTATTACTAGGCTAGGCAAAGGCCTCCCCCATTTTTTGCATTCTACGCGATCTTGCGGTGTATTGACCCATTCTTTTCCAAATTTATCAAGTTCATCGCGCCATCTTGTTCTGGATCTGCCGCGTGGTCTTGGCTGTTCAGGGCGCCACTCTGTGGTCACTTTAGCCCAAAGCTCGTCTTGCATAAACTTAACTTAGTTTGACAGCTCTTAAATTGTAGCGATCCCTGTTCTCTCAATGTATAAGAAAGGGACGCCAATATTTTTAGAACTGTCAAACTAAATTAAGCTTAAAAATGCGAAACATAATCGATATCATAGTGTGTAAATAAACCTTGAAATAAACTATGGAATAATAAGCATAAATCGTCAAATTCAAATAAAAACAACATTTCATGAACGTCTACTAGCAAAACGTCAATGGCACTTGAAACACTGTCAAATTACACCGCAATTTCTACAAAAATGGGCCTCATGAAAACACCCTTCATTATTTTAACATTTTATTAAGTCTTATTACGATAAAAGCATTTTCACGAAGGATTGAACCACTCATAAAAATGCTCGGTTCGCTTGCCCTTATCTTTTATTTGTACTCGCATTGCAACCACTTAGTTTTATTTTTGATCGTAATTTTCTCAAACAATGCAAATGTGATAAATTATAAAAAGTAAATACCATACTACATAATTAAGAATATAATAAAATAGAATAGAAAAAATAAAAATAACATTTATTCGGTACTTTATATAATTATAACAAATTACAAATTTTAATAAAACTAAATCAAGTCAATTAAAGAAAAAATATATTATTTGGCGAGGTTCCAAGTGAATTGATCAAAATCTTTGTTTATATTATTTATTTTTATTATTAATTTGATAGAATATAATTATGTAATTAAACAGAAATAAAAATCGTTAAACGATAAATATTGGAATATGCTCATGAAAATAAACAAGAATGACATAAAAGGCTTTTTATTTTTTATTCTTTTCCCGGGTGAAGCTGATATGAACATTTTGAGTAGGTACCTATTTACCTATCATGCCTATATAAAGTAGGTATATAATCTTTCTAGACACTAAAGGTGTATACAGCAAAAACAACGTAAGAATTACTACGACTGAATTCAGTTTATTCGTAATAAGATAGGTACATATTGTATAATCAAGAATACATTAACACAAAATAGAACAACATTCAAAGTGGTAAATATTTACAATTCAAGTTAAACAATTCTGGGGTTTAATTCAATTTGCTCCACAAATATCCGACACCACGAGAATCTCAATTCTGATAATTTACTATTTGCTTATTTATTTTGAGGAACTCAGTGCCAACGATTTCCCTGAGTAATTATAATGATTTTATTTCAAACTGCTACATAATGATAGTTAGTACCTAAATCGTGAGGAAACCGGCATATCATAGATCCTAAAAAGTTCGTAAACATGTGTCTTGATGCAAAAAAGAAGCTCTTGAGGCGCACTTTAATCCTTTTCACCATACTTATGTGTAAGAACTAGCCATTTTGTACACCTTTTAATACTTACGAGTAGGTACCTATGTACTGTAGGCAAAGGTGATCAAGTATAAACTTCGCTTTAGGTGACTTCAGTTCATTTATTACAGCATTTCTGCAACAAACTTAATTTCCGTTGTATTTCAAACGTGAACATCGTGAACTGTTTTTGAACATCAAAATTTAAAAAAAATCTCTCAACCGAATGCAAGAAACAATGCATGCAAGGAAGGGTAAACAACCTTTGCTTAAAATCGATAAACTGTTTTGAATCTATTAAGACATGGGTATCAGGTGGACCTTTCATTCGTAGAGAAAAATGGATTATTACTTATTTTAAGGTAATTACTTATTTTGATCTAAGTTTATTTTAAGTACCATCTAGCCTTAATATATCATTCACTTTCCTAGATTTTATTAAAAAAAACCAGTAACTTCTCGGTACAATCACACACCCTCATTTGCTACGTAAGCTTGTTGGCGCACTTCTTACAAATTAGAACTTTTAATTAATTAGAAAACTTTTAGAAGCGAATTGAATAATGGCGGAGTTTGAGAATTTATTGCAAGTTGCCAATAAGTACTGTCACAGTCTTTTAAACTTCCATTCGGAAACGTTAGAAGTAGGCATATAACTTATTTTCTTCTGTAAGAAATGAGAAAAGAGCGTGTTCATCCCCTATTATGTTTCTTCTATCTTCGGAAAAGCCGGTAAATGAGAATTGTCCATGCTTCAAATCCTGAATTTATATTTCCACTTCCAAATATTTTCGAATATTTTCACAATTTCGAAGAGCTCGTGGCGTAGCTTGCTTAGACTTTCTTGATAGATCGTTGAAGTTAAGCAACCTTGTGCGCGGTCACAATTTGGATGGGTGACCGCAAGTGGCATTACGAGCTGAGCGCTTCCGTGCTTCGGAGGTCACGTTAAATTGTCGGTCCCGGCTTTTAGTTGATAAGACATGGCGAAGGCCTTTAGGCGGCCTAAAAACTCCGTCACTAGAGTTGGCCACTAGCTCATACGAACTTACTTTTTACTTCCAAATACATGCTTGCACTTAGCGAGCGAGGAGTAACGACGATATAAGTATTCTATCAGCCATCTGGTTCCCATAGCCTTTGCTTGGTTTGGGGCTAGATGCGCTTTGTGTAATGTCCACAAATATTTATTATTATTAAGTATTTAATTATTCGCCAAATCAGATATTTGGTATCATCTAATATCTTAAATTTGAAAAAGCAGAGATTTGTCAAGCATCTCATGTTATATTTTTAAATAAAAAGAGTTCATATAAAAATAGGTTTATTAAAAAGTATCCTCCCAAGCGATCATTAGATAAAAGGTTTGGTAAATTTATAATACTACTGATTTCACTAATTAACCCCAGGTAATTAGTAAATTCAGTAGTATTACAGTAAATTGAAAAGTTTTCCGAAGCACAGTCACACCGCAGCTTAATTATTACGCAATTGTAGCACGCGACATCGTGGTACATTTCTTACGTCATTGTTTTTATTTATTTATTTATTCAAACAGAGCACCGGTGGTCTAGTGATAGCGGCCCCGCCTTCCAATCTTAAGGTCGTGGGTTTAGATCTGGTCGTGCACCAATGTTTTTCTATTCGAAAAATGTATGTGGACTAAATATACTAGTAGGTAGCCTCAAACGGTTGAGGAAATATCGTGCGTGTTCAGCAGTGGACTTATATTAAGCTGGTGACATTGATGACACCATCATTGCTAAAAACTACTTTATTCGACTTGTGTGGTGATATATTATGGCGGGCGAGTGCCTGGTTCAGAAGCGCTTCGATTCCCGCTGATATTTGCATGTTTTGTATGTGGTGTCAATAGTACTCGTAGTTTCTGATACCCACGAATCAGAACTATGTATGGAAACTGTTGGATGTTATTATTTATCATAATTATTGCAAAAAAATATATTATTATATTTTCAGTGTGATGGTCATACACATAATAATAAGGAAAATTACAAAGAGGAAATGAAACAATATCGTGTTTAACCATTGCTCAGTATAAAGGGACAGCAGGATAATGCTGAACGTAAGATTATTTCATGGGGTAGGAACCCCTATAAAGGGGAGAAATTACCAAAGCACCTCCTTATCGAGGCATTTACTGTGCAGGCGTCCACATCATAATAATTTCAGACATTACTACATAAATTATTACACATAATGTAGAAGTACCGACATGATCTTGTGTGCTTCATATTTGGGTGGTAATAAAACTTTTTAAGTGCCATAACATATCAAAAAATTTGGAGGTTAACTTACGAGCGTTTGCCTCCAAATGATAAGCATACTTATGCATTAGGGTTGGGAGCTAAATATTTTTGCCTCCATACAAACTTATCTATTAAGGAGAAGTGACCTGTCCACATGTTTTTCGTGTACTTATTTGCATTGTGTCACTTCGTTATTATTATATTTTAAGTTATTTATTTTCTATCCAAAAGGAAAAATATTTTAAAATTGTATTAAATAGAAACGCTCGAATGCGTCCATGTACCTAGATCTTGAATTCTGCAGGAAAGAATGGGTAAATTCTTTTAATTCCGTAAAAACAAACAGAAACAGGATATTCCCTTACCTATTAAGATTCATATTGTCCCGTATTCCCAAATGTAGGCCCGGCGGCAGCAAATCACTCGACGAGGGAAGGGAATCCTTAAAATAAATCACCGTAAAAAAGTGAGAATTCCCTTTAGATAATACGCGGGCTTACAAGGGGAAATTAATTAGGTTTACTGTTAATAATTATTTTGCAAAAGGGTAAGGACATAGGAAAATGGAACAGCTAGGTTAATTTAAAACTAAAGCTACCATGATTTGTAGCGTTGTTGTTCTACAAAGTACATAGGATTTAAGACATTTTAAGGGATTCATAATTCAAAACCAATAAACAAAATGCTTATAGAAATAGAATCACTTTCTTTTGTCTTTACTTTTTATAGGGTCTATTATGTCTGACTATGTCAAGAACTTTTTTTCACAAACAGGTAGGCTTATATTAAAATTTTATCCTATACTAAGGTCATTTGGTTTTCATTTATTTTATACGAACTCGTACTCACACAGAAGGTTTTTTTATTCATAAGTGTAATTATTTTTGAACAGTTTGCTTTCATTCTACCGTAATATTTTAATTAAAAGTTAGAAATTGGTCTATTTTGTAATTACAAAATAGACCAATTATCCACTTCTAATTATTATAATTATAACGTGCTACTTGCGTGTTCTTATCAACAAATTAACCAGTCTACTTTGACCTTAGACTTCGATTTTTGTGCCTACTTTTGTTTATTTTTCCATTTACCAATTAACAAAACCAACCAGAGTAAAATGCAATCTCAATCTAAATTCTAAAGCCTAAGTCTAAAAACCATTTGTCCAACTGTAAGAATTATACTGAGGTTTAGTTTTCTAAGCCTTAAGGTGACCCTGCTATCCGTTCCTAAGGTCATAGGCCTTAATTTGGTCGGCACCAATGAATTTTTTCTGTTTAATAATTATAAAACATATTAGTACTATGAAATTAGTTTTTTATAAAAATTAAAAAGAATGAAGAATGTGTCGGAGTCTCTATTAGGCACAGCTTATCATTTTAACCACGCTGATTAAAAAAACTAGCAATATGCGTAATAGTATTATAAATTGTCTTTCAAAACCATAAATCTATCTGTAGGCAACTCGAAGCAATAAACAAATTATCATGAATACATCAATGTGCATTTGTGGAAATTAAGACTTGACCAAACTACAGTCTCTCTACTAGTTATTCCTTGGTTTGGCGGTTATGATATTACCCTGTGATAAGAGATTCTAGTGAATAATTCGCCGGCGCTCTCCAGGGGCCAGTCCTTGTTAATTAATCGTCCAACTAGCCTTCTCTTGCTCTGGTTGGGCATCGCTTGTCATGAAAACTTATAATGGAATGAACAAGCGAGGAAATTATTTTTCATCGTTTGTCGGACTTTTATTGCTCTTGCTTTTATTTTTACGCTGTTTGTTAACTATTAAATTTGTTTATGAATTTTGATAATAGCAATGAGTGAGTGCATGGTGGCTTAAACTAAAGGGGAAGATTTACAAAACTGTCATAAGTTTTGTCGTACTGTATGGATCTGAGAGTTTGGCAACCAAAGGGGTAGATGAAAAGTTAGTGTAAGCAGCAGAGATGCGAAAGTTGAGATGAATAAAATAAATAAATAAATATTTGTGGACATTTCACACAGCGCCATCTAGCCCCAAACTAAGCATAGCTTGTATGGGAACCAGATGGCTGATAGAATACATAAATACCTTTTTTGGAAATACATACTTATACGAGAACTTATATTTGCAGAACATACAAACATTTCTCCCGTAGCGGGAATCGAACCCGCGTCGCTTGCGTCTCAGCCGAGTACGCCACCGAGGTCGTCAAAAGGTCGATTAAAGGAGAGTGTAAGAAGGAGAGATGTGAAGATGAATGTGTGGTAACAAGAATTGATAAGGCGAGAAATGAGGTCTACACTCCAGTTAATATAATATAAAATTCTTACCTTACCGACTGACGATCAACACACAGTCTCGACTAGAAGCATGAAAATTGGACCATAAAAAAGTAAGTGAGTTCGTATAAGCTAGTGGCCAACTCTTATGGCGGAGTTTTTAGGCCTCATAAAGGCCTCCGTCATGGCTTAATGTCTTAAAAGCCGGGACCGACAATTTAACGTGCCCTCCGAAGCATTGTATATAATTCATTTTATGGTGTAGGAGAGCACTCAGAAAGGTATGCCCGCAATTCAACTCCTAGAGGACACATGATATAAAGATAATAAAGTTTCTATAATAATAAACTCTATATGGACAAAATCAATACTAGTGGAACGCCCCGTGTTCCACTAGTATTTTTTTTACTATTACTTTAACCTAATTTATCCCAGTGCTGGACAAGACCTCACCTTGCTCTCTAAAGCTCCTTTGGACTCGTGTCGATACGACCCACGCCCTGTTGATGGACGTCTCGACATCTCTTTTTCTTTGTGCCACTACAAAATAAAGATAAAAAGCAAAGTACGTCTACCTTTAAGCTTGAAAAATGTTAGCTATAACGTTCACCTTTATTTATGTTAACTCGTGTTATTCCATAACGCGCGTTAACAACTGATTCAAGCGAACCATCAACATCCGTGTTTATAGCGGTCCATTTTTTCATAACGCTCATTTCTTATCAAGAACATCGGGAGCGTTAATAAAGGAAAAAAACAGAGGTAAACCTCAGTCAGCCGGGTAAATTGAGCACTTTTTCACCTTTAAGATGCCTTTACTCGTGAAACAGGTGAGCACAGACTGTTTCTGGCTTTTTTAAAGCCAAAACCACATAAAGTCAAACACATTTTATAAAAGTTTTTGCACTATCTAACACTTTTATATTCCAATGCCCGGTTCTAATATTATACTAACGCACAGAAAAACAACGCTATTGTTATGAATCATCCATCGTCTGTTATTAGAATTTTATGCATTAAGATGGCAGTCAATTTCCAACAAATACATATCTTAATATTTTAGTTAGTACAAAGACTAAATTATATTATAAATCCAACATGTTAAGTTAGACTACTCCTGCGAAGGTTTTAGTTAGACCCCTGAAAATTTTCTTAACATCATATCAGTGGGTAGTGGTCTTTAGGTCAGTGACTACCTGTTTTCTACGTAAATGAGACTTTACAGAATTTGCAACGTCTTTTAGTAAATGCGGATTACTCTCGGTAATAATGTTCCAGGTCGCCCCATTTGTTTTCTCGAGGGCTTGTAATAAGGTTGAGCTAACAAGTAGCCTTAGAATACCTAGTTAAATAACGGTTTTACCAGTTTGAATAACAAACTCATACAAAACTAGCGCTTAGCTTGGGTAAAGCGAAGCTTTCGAAGAAGTGGCAGTAGTCCACATAGACGTAACATTATTTGGTTTGTTTAAAGTGCTCGTCCGAACAAAATATACAACACGCCATAAGTTTGTACCTACATGGTGTTTTAGGAGACGACTCGGATTGATAGCGCCTTTTCTTTGTCTTAATATGTGAAATGGGCCTATGTATATTGTAATGTGCCTGAATTAAACGAATTTTATTTATTTTATTTTGTCGGACCAATTGAGTGGTATGGTACTAAAATGTTACCTGGAGTTACAGCCTAATACGTTGACCTGCATCGAACATGAATGAAATCTCGAAACTGGTATTAGTGATAGAGATGGCTCTACAAATACAAAATTCACAATTTCCTCTTTCTAAAATGCAAATGCACAAGCCTTAAAAACTACAAAGGACAAATCTAGTTGTGGATTCCGTTTCATTACAATCGATGTAATATAACTATGTTACCGCTATCGTAAAAACCCTTGACTGACGTCGTCTCAATGTAAATTTTATAAAGTTTCAATAAGCCTTGGCATTTGAACTCTGAGAGCTAATATATTTTAGAGCCGAACAAGCCGTGCTAGTGATTGTAAAGCGAGTCACGCGCCTCCGATCTAATTTACCGTTCCCGAAAAGTGCTAGCAGCATCAGCGCCCCAAATTAGTTAGTACATTTTGGTGACTCTACTTTTTCTGAATGCCATCTTGAGACAAAATATATTTGGAACTAGGTCACCTCAACTATGTTGCACAGAACTTTATCGATGCCGAAAAATCTAAGCCAGCTATGAACATCATTATCATTTCAGCCTGGTAGCACCCACTGTTGGGCCTCTTTTCGATTTTGCTTGTCCAGTTCGCCTCTTATTATACCTACACACATAAGTCAAAAGTGTTTATGTACCTACAGTACATAGATTAACAACGTAAAATGAACGGATTTCTTTGAACAGTTGCAATATCACTGAAATACTGAAAGCCATAAAGTTTGCAATTTTAAAAGAGTAATGGGTGGGAGTCCAGGTGCTTACAATCACTATTGGGAAATAAAAATAAAGTTCTATAAGCAAATGCCTAGTTTTTTGACGTGAGAATGCACAGAGATTGAAATATGACGATGTATTTTCAGTACAATAAACTTATTAATGAAATAAATTAACTTGGATTTTTACTGACATTTTCCGTGACCCTTTTTAAGCTTCAAAGATTGAAGCCTTGTGAATCTAAGTATACTTTTGCTGTTTTCGTCTTAATGTCACTAGCTTACCACAATCATAAAATAACCTTCATTATTTACTTCATAGATTTCCCAGTTCAGTTTATGGCAGGGCAAGGTAAGGTCCGATGAGTTATGCGAGGCACACCCAACAAACGATCGCCAATGCCTCAGTGCATACGAGATGTGGTCAAATTGATGGAATACAAATGCTCTTGGAAACCCCTTGACCGAATCATCTGAATTTGAAGGCTGAATATGAGTTGGAAATTGCGCATTTACTGACATGATGAGTGCTATTAAGCAGACAGGTAGATAGTGGTCACTTTTAAAGGTGAGGTTTTCATTGTTTTACACGGAAATGGTATGGTAATCGATTCCGAGAATGTCACGGATCTGATTACTACTCATCACTTTATATCAATTTGCGTGTACACACAATGCACGCTCAACATGGGTTCAACCTACCTGTTGTTTGGTTTCTTTCTCAGTATTTATGTATAAAACCATTCACTCCGCTGTGTCAGACTTATTCAAAATTGTAATTATCACCATTCAGGGTTCAGTAACAAAACAGATTAAAATTAACTGATATAATTTGCTACGGGACCCGTGCAGGCGTCGGCGATTTTTATGATTTATTCACTCTCATACTTGCGCGAGTGATTCGGTATGCGTAGGCCGGAGAGCTGTATACGGATATCCATATTTTTCCGGACATTGAAATATTGATATTGACCGTCAAATTCTCTCATATCAAGCAGCCAATCTGCAGAAGAGAAATAACAATATTTTACTCTCACTTTTGGTATACATACAGAATCTTTCAATTTGTTAGTGTTTACTTGCTCGAAAGTAAACATTTTTTAAACTTAAAATTTGGTGAGCGAATTTTTTTTATTGAGCTAACATCAAATTGTAATATTATGCAATCAATTTAGGTAGCTAACGAATTTCCAAAATAGGTACAAAAATCGTAATTCCTATTTAAATTCTCATATTTGTTTTAAAACAGTTAATAAACTATGTTCACATTTTGCTTCAATATTTTAACTAGAAATGAGATATCACATTTTTCCTAAAACCAAAAATCAATGCTCTAGTGATGGCTTTTGTCAACCTAGATAAAAGTAATAGCGCATACATAGTGAACGGCAAGGATATTGGCACATTGGGTGTAAAATAAGTCTCAGGTGTACTTGATAGCTTTTACCCGCCAAAACTGATAAAATATGCCTTCGCTCAAAGGTCGTTGTCGTTAGTTTCTGCAGTAAAATTATGGAGCTTCCTATTAGATTCATAATGTCAAGCTTTGAACGTGGTTGCATTCAATGTTTGTGGTTTTAAATGAAGATTCACTTAATATCTAAGCTTATTTTACACTATGAAGGTAGGTAGTAGATCTATGTAGTAAATACTACGTAACATTCTTGTTTTTGTACCAGAGTAATGTTATTTGTTTTAAATATATTATGGCAGAGGAATGCAATTAAATTATATTAAATATCGGGGAACTTAAACAATGGTAAATACTCGTATAAGTGCTAATAATGTGTATAATCCATGATAGTTCAAAATGTTAATTATAATGTAGTCGGAACTGGGAAGAAAAAATAATGAATTTAAAGCAGGTTTTTGGATTAACGAGTACCTATGCCTTATTAAGATGAATGAAAGAAGATTAACGAAACAGGTGTATGAGGCGAGTGTGAATGGTACCCTTGGAAGGGGAAGACCTAGGCGTACGTACCTGGACCAAATTGGCGACGTTTTGGAAAAGGGCGGGGTCAAGATTACCCTAAACCGACGAGCATTTATGAAGAATGTTATGAAATTGAATGAAGCGAAAGAAATATGTCAGGATCGTAGCAAATGGAGATCCGTGATCTCTGCCTACCCCTATATTGGAAACAGGCGTGATATTATGTATGTATGTATATATTTTTATATCAGACAAAATTATAAATTCGGGAAATATTCATAACCTCTTGTAAAATAATGGTTATCAACCTTATTTTCATAACATATTTCGTTATAATAAAGTGTTACTACCACTTAAACATAAGCGGCAATAACTATGAAGTAAAGAGGGTAGACGATGCCCCCCGGCGAGTCAGATAAGGCACTCGTCACACGTTTTGAGGACCCCCATTCGCTAAGCCTCAGGCGACCACATAAATGGTTCACATAACATCTGGATAATATAAGGCACAGACGTAAATAAAAAGTAAGGATATCTAATCATATAAATCTAGGATTTAATACAGACATATCTTTTTTTTATTTAGACTTTCTTCTCTCACCATTGTAAACACTGTAGCAAACTCAAATTTGAAGTATATTTTTTAAGTAGCACAGCAAATTGTTCTTTATTTTGTAGCGATTTTGCTTACAAGTGCACGCTGTAAACTCGTTCCGCCGGCTTAGCCAACCACAACAGTTTATCCTGGAGGTACTTGGGAATAAAATCTACTCTCATTCTATCCAAACTGTTTCTAATAAGCTCTACAATCCCTGTAATCAGCTATTCCTATTCAACGTTGGTACATTCGTCTGTTATCACAAATGCTATCTTTGAGTAAACTCACTTCCTTGTATAGGGGTAAGTATTTTATTGGACTTCTTTAAGGTTGTGTACGCGACAAAGCAAAAACCGCAAGCTGAGCAAATTGGAGGCTGATCTTTTTTGATTTTATTAAAATAGCTAAATATAATATAACCTATTTTGGTTATTAAGGTCCGGGAAACCGTTATTATACTTGCGATCAATTTTGAAAACACAATGTCAAAACATAGTTACAGTAACTGTCAACAACAAAAACAAGTACCTTTTCAAAATAAGGTAATATGCGTGTAGGTGGTACCTATTTGCATAAAAATGGACATGAATGCAATATAACGATGTTTTTCAGCCCAGGCTTTAACCATCAATACTCAATGACTTCATAATCCCCAATTCATGACAGTAAAAAACCCCAAAGCCGGGCGAAGCTCCAATAAAAAATTCACACGCTTGTATAAAATCCAATCCATATATTATAGATCCTATGTATCCTTCAATTTCATCAAGCGTAACACATTTTACACGATCCTACGCACTCACTGACCATATACATTGATACACTCATCTAAATTCAGTTTGTTCGTGACTTGAAATCCAATTGGAGGACTTGGCTCTCAGTTAATTTGTACAGAAACTGCCACTTCAAGGCGATTGCGAGTTCCCTTAATTGGTTTAGAAGTTAAAGTAACAGTATTGTCATCGTCTATGTACCTACATAAATATTGAGAAAACCCTGTAAGTATGAAGCCTAGTTAGATATAGGTATCTGTCGTGTTCTATAATAATTATTATTAGTGTCTCTTAATGAAAAATGTATCATAAGAATCTATTATTATTGTGTTAATTTAATTTGATTATATATCTAGCAACGCAAAAATATAAACCAGTATGTAGGTTTATACAATAACCATGTATCGCACTAGAGAAAATGCTTGAAAACGATTTTATTTTCAGTATACTTAAAGTTGTAGTATTGTGGTTCGTTGTAACAGAAATCCGTTTTTAATGCTTCCGTGGGCCACTGATCCGGTATAAGCACGTAGGATCCAGCTTCGTAGCTAGCGAAATAATATGACTAGACAACTAGGTAAGCAAAATTAGATCCTCTGTTGAATTTAATATCACGAACCAGAACCAAGGCTTATTAAAATTACACGTCACGGTTTTGTATGTTTTATTAGGTGTTCCATCCAGTCGACCACAAACATGTTACACTGCCATTCGTTGGTACAGATTTTTAAAAGTTGTCCCAACGGGTAGAACCGTTACCCCTTAGGAAAATTATATTCAAAAAAGGAAAGAAGAAGAAGAAATGTATCTTTGAACTATAATAATTGGAGTTTTGAAATGATTATGTATTGACACACGTATGTATGCCTGTTTCCATGGTGAAATATTATGTTAAGCTTAATAATTTTATTTCTAGAGACATTTTTCTCTTTTCATGATTTTCACACTTTGGTCTTTATTTTGGGTTCAGAACAGCGGTCGCTCTGGCGATTTTATTTAACCACGTTTAAATCCTTAAAAAAAACTTTGTTTGCTTTCAAGGTCTCCGAAACTAAATTACCTACCTTAGTTCAAAATTTATGAAGGTTCAAGGTTCTCAAAATTACTATCCCAATATTGACTGGTTTCTAATGGAATGCTTCAGAACAGCATGTCTCTCCATTAGCCCTGTCTTAATTAGAAGCCATCAGTGAAGATATCTAAAGCCAAGTTGGTCGCACCGGGATCCCTAATCTCCCCATCAGAATTCGGATCACGTAGTCGTTTCTATTGCGAGTGTTGGCCAACCTGCTGCCGTCATCAAAATAATCAAAAGGGACCGCTAGTGGTTTTGCCGAAACTATGTTACATACTTGTTTGTTTATGGATAAAAACTGGGAACTATGTTTACTCGTGTTGATAACTGGGGTAGATTTCGGGTTGATGCGATTGTCAAATTATATAGAAGAACAAACTAGCCAACTTGATGTCCCGAGTAGGTTATGTAGTACTTATATTATGTACTAGGCAAGCTTGTTTAAATCACATCATATAGATAGATAGATAAATATATTTATTTCATTGAATTTTAACAAACATTGGTTAGTAGTGCCTATGTGGTTTGTCTAAACACTATGTTCTCGTTTACAAAATTATTATTAAAAAGTGCTCTAGTGCATATCTCTACCTAAAGAGATGGTCCAGTCAAAGCTTGAGTCGTTAGAAAAATTATGGAGTATATTATATAAAAGAACTTAACCTGACTGACTGAGTGACTGATTCATCATCGCCGAGCCAAAACCGCTGAAGCTAGAAAGCTGAAAGTAACTTCATTTTATAGCAAAAGCACCCACTAAGACGAGATTTTTCAAAATTCAACCCCTAAAGGGGTGAAAAGGGGTGAAAACGTTTGTATGGAACTTTTAAAGGTGCGATAGTGCGATTTGCTTGAAACTCGGTTCGGATACTGTAAATGCAAAATATAGGTACGTGTTTCAGGATTTTTTAAAACAAACCTTAAAACAGGGTGAAATGGGGTACCAAATAAAGTTTGTATTGGAATTTTTTAAAAGGTGGGTGGGATACTTCTAAAAGTAATATAACGCGTATGAAGAGAACATTACTTTCATATTTTGGCTAAATAGCCTTTTGTAGTAAAAATAAAAATGTACCTACGCACAAATTGTAAGATGAAAAATTAATCATGAAACCTTCCAATCATATTTCAAAGTTTCTGACACGGATTGATACTACCCAAATCCCATATCAAGTAAAACAAATGAATGAGTACAAATATTGCTTGTAAAGCTTTTAACTATTCTGTGTATATGTGGACTATTAATGGCACTAGGGGTGATGTTAAAAGCTATATTTTGCCATCGTGATGTATGGGGATCTTGCTTGGAGCTGTAATGAGAAATTCCAATGTCACAGCTTTTTGTATGATGTCCCTAAAGTGGAATTTTTGAACGTGCTCTTTGACGACGAATGGGTTGACAAACTAGCTCGTTTGATTCGATCAAAATGTACTTAAAGTCTTACGAGACCCTTACATCGTGTATCTGAACTTTATTTGACTTAGTAGGTATTACCTTTTTAAATCATTAGAACTGGAGGAATATTTACAAAAGTAACTTCCTTACTATTTCAACTAAATGACGTGTTTTGTTAAAAATTTTGGAATTTCCATCGCAATAGTCAGTTTTTATTTCCCGATGGAAAAGTTTTTCGCATCACGATCCCATTGTAGTATCCAAGTGATATCCACAAAAGGGCGCAATTTCGCGCAAAACGATAACATTTTCATGATTATGCGAAGAGGATAGGATCTTTTATATTATGGTAAAAAATCGAGTGCAAAGGATAAGCGCAATCGCCAAGTCAAAAGAAAAAATGTTCAAGAAAAATGACAGGCTTAGTCTCTCAGCGATATCATTAAATTGAGAGATTTGCTTCACAATGTACTTTCAAACAACAGCGAGCAAACAAAAGAAAAGTTATACTCTTTTTGTCAAAAATCTGTAGACACAAAAACTTGCATAACGATTTCTCACAATACCGTAGCTAATTTTGTATAAGCTTATTACAACAAAATATTTGTCGTTTTTCAATAATTATGCCATGGTACCTAAGTTGTGGCAAATCACAGTCTATTATAACTTTACGAACAGAACGGCCCAATGTGGTGGCAGTAACGCAAAAATTATACGGTTTGAACAATCCTGCAACACGCGAGGGAGGAGGAAGCACCAGTTAGCGCATTTTCAAAACTTTGGCATTGCCGAACAAAATATTGACTTTTTCAAAACCGAAATAATTTGCAGACAACTTAAAATTCTAATGAATTCTTACCTTTTTGAAAATTTGATTTAAGAAGATTGTGAGATAAACAATAAAGCGTTATCTAATATATCTATTTATTTTTGAAGTAAACTAATAACAATAAACTAATTTAATTGTAGTCTCCTGATGGTAATCAAAATGGGCTTAATTTTTAAAACCTATGTACAGACAATATTTTGGATTTTCTTTGTGATTTATTTATTGAAAAGTCACTGACGTTTTTATACGTTTTTTGATAAACGTTTTAAAAGTAATCCTACATTTTTATTAGGCATACATTATGTACGATTGCCTCTTATGACTTTATCTGACTGTTCGGTACGACATTATTTGTGCGGGTAAAATGATCTGCGTTCTGTACGTTTTTATTTCGGTCAGCTTGTGTCTCGGCGCATGGTGTCTATGCCAAAACTTTCTTATTAGATCTATTCCTCTATTTGTACTCGAATTGAATGCTGTACAAGATATAAAATGACACACACAAATAAATATGAATGTTAAGGGGCAAGTCTAGGCATAATATCGCTCCTAACAAAGGTAAAAAAAAATATATTTTAAGGGATAGGTTGGTAATATTTTGTGCTTGCCAGTGTGCTCACTCGTATTTGTAGGAATTTGGTAGAAATGTTGTAGATTTGAAGTCGAGGCTTGCCTACCATCTCTTAATGCCTCTTAATTGCCTCTTAATTGCATTCCCATTTTTTTCATACTCATTGAAAATCAATGGAAAAAGCTGATAAAGATTATGAAATTTGAGAGTAGTCTGAAAATCCCTCACGATCCATTTACTGGAATCAATCACGAATCGGATTTACTCACACGTAACTTGTACGGTAAATGTAGCGGAACGATCGTTCGCATAGTGTTTTTGTTGAGCCGAAAATCGAGCGTCTGAAAATAGCTGATAATAGTGGAATTTCAATGCTCGTTTACCTCAGGTACAAAATGTGACTTGAGAGTGTGTAGGTTATAATAAGCATTTGCCCAGTACGGCACATAGTGGCTTACCCAAAGAAACCTATAATAATGTTAAAATTATAAGTTTCAAGTTATAATTCACCTAATTTTGGCTAACATTTTGTCTATTTCAGAATTTTCTCTGAAAAAGTCTGTAATTCTAATTAGCATAAAAAGTTGATTTTTCACCTGAAATAAAACGACAAGAACCACGTTTATACGTTTCTTTTTAAAGGCGCAAAGGTACGAGAATTACCCTCTCTTTGTAATGCTAATTTAAAAACCAAGGAATTCATTTTTTATTCATAAGTTTTTCTGCTTTAAAGCCAGCAGTCGGAGCATCCGACTCGTTTGTGATGAGTTTGAAGTTAAAATATAAAAATTCATGTGATTTTTTGTGTAAATGCGTACTTTGAAAGCGGGATGGTTTGACGAGCCAGAGGACAGAGACTCTTGTTTAGCATTTAGCTACAAACACATAAAACGAAAATTGTAAGCGGCTTTTACATATAATTTATAAATAGGTAGGATTAAAAGGGGGTTACTGTGTTAAAACAATGACGAAATACCATTTTTATTATTCGAGATTTTTAAGGGTTGAGATTTCAATTTTATTTCGTCTAAGGTTTATCTTGCCTTCAAAATAAAATGTATAATTTTGATTATACTTCTCTATTGATATATACTTACTTCTCCGCTGGACTATAATTATGTATTTATGCATGGGAATACAGTCGTAAGATTTTTTCTATTTGTATTTTACTGCCGATGCTTTGCCGGTTTATTTTAAATACTACAAACTTAAAGCCGATAGCGTCACTTAGCGTCAGGCAAAACCACTAGACGCTATGTACTGAGAAAATGAATAAGATTGGCATTAGCACTAATTTAATAAAAACTTTATTATGAATATACACAATTTTTAGAAAAGTACTCGCTAAGTATGCTTGCTAAGTAACATTTCAATCGCCATGTGACAGCGGTTGCTTATTCCATACATTTTCCAGTAGCGTCTAGCGATTTCGTTACACGCTATGTGACTTGGCTACAGGTATACTGTTTGACAAGTTCAGCAAGATGCCCTGCTTAGTCAACTAGTTTAAGTAGATACGGGCGACCCGAACAAAAAGGAGAATTACAAATAGACACTGATCTCATTCGGTAGCCGGTTTTCATTGCGAAGAGCCAATATTCGATACTTTTTCCCGAGTGGCACACTTTTACATTTGGACTGCTCCTCATTGACGATTCAACCCTTGCGCGGTCGAACAAACTGGATTAGTCTGGGACATGTTCGCTCGCAAGGGAAATAAATTGATTTTTTTTATTCCGTTGTGTTTCCTACTCGTGTCCGCAATAACAGACCACAATGAAAAATAATAATGCACGGAAGATTGGACCGCAGTAAATGTTTTACGACGTGTTAATTTTTGTGGAAATAGGTCACGTTTGTAACATGCCTCAGTTTCATCCACAATGCTGGGTGGAACAGGGTTTTAAAAGGAATATTTTTATACGTTGGAATGAACAATGCGTTATGTTGTCTTGTGTTAAAATATTTATTTTATATTTTAATTTTAAACTAGCTTTCTGGCTGATCCATTCACAGGTTTCCACAGAGCATAGAAAATTATGTTCCTACGAGTAATTGCCATAACTAACTAAAAACATTAAATAGTAAATAACCGTTACAGAAAAGGTTGTATTTTTCATTCTATTTTTAAATAATTTCACAAAGAAAAGTTTATTCTAGTTAAAAAAATAGAAAACAGACGCATACGATATAACATAATGCAATTTCCACAGTCTTTTCTATGAAAAAGGCTGTCAAAAGTTGTCTATTGGATAAACCACGTTTCATGTACATTTTTTGCTGGCGCTATGAAAAGACCATTGACATTTTTTAGGTCGTTAGCGACTCTTCACTTTCAAGTGCTGTTGTCCGTCACATGTGCCTTCCATCGATTTCATACAAAAAGAAACTAAGTTGATAACGTAGTTTTTATTAAAGCTGCTTTAATAAAAACTCGCGTTTACTAAATGACTAGCCATTCTTGTTATGTAATATACATGCAAATCAATTCAATGCATTTAAAAGGCACGCGTAAAACTAAGAGTATTTTTTATTCTATGCAATTTCTATAATATTTACGCTGTTTATATTTTAAGTGCTCCTCAAAGGTTCCTTTGCGCACTTGACACATGTTTTTCAAACTACTACGATATACCGGTTTCCTCGTGATGTTTTTCTTCACTGTTTGAGAGTATGGTGTCGTGCATATAAATTTTTCGTACGACGGAAAAATCTATTGATGCATGACCCGATTTGATCCCACTATTTTAGGATCAGAAGATTCGGAGATTATTTTTTATTGGCAATTTATTTCAATACTTTTATTTTTTTAACAATTTCATTCAATCATTTTATATATTCTCTTCAGAGTTGCCATTTCCAGCAACAATGTGTTTATTTTCTCAGTTCCTCACTCTCTTCCCAGCAGAACCAACAAAATCAAAATAAACACTCCACCAGTACAATTCAATCTTCTAAACGACTCCGCCTCGCGGACTCATGAGTGAATATTTGTTCAAGGGATGCAAATCCTCGAATCGACTGATGGGATTGACGTTGGTCTTACTTGCGATTATCCTTTGTTTTTAGAAGCGATATATTTGTTGAAGGTACAGTTTTTGGGTTATTAAAAATATTGTCAACATTAACGGTACGACATAGCGTCATCAGCTAAACTCAGCTTATCGAATAAAAAATTATACAGCCGACATCGTCCATTCGATTCCATGTCGACTTCGGTCGACAACGTCCGACCATACCTGGGACGATGACGGATTTGGTGTAAACGTACCGTAAGGCCTTTACTTTCTTTACTAGCTGATTCATACAGCGTCAGAAGGTAACTTTTGACTAGACTAATAAGGTACTGTAGTGCCCGGAACGATTTGAGCCAGAATGGGCTTGCCCAGCACCTATACCATCCTCTCAGCTTAGTTGGTCTTATCCACAGGTAAAACATGGTAAAACGTGCGGATTATCAACAACATGTTAAATTAAAAATGCAAAAATACCTCTGAGTTAATTCAATTTTATTGAATAATTTGTGTAGCTTGATTAATAATATAAACCTCAAAAGTTTTGTGACAATGTATGTTTGGATAGTTGTGTGGCTCAACCACGACTTAACGGTTGAACGGATTTCATTGAATTTTGGAAAATACATACTAGCTCTGGAAATGCCGTATAGGCACTTCGCAGTTGGTGGTTTTGGTCTGTAAATGTCCGTGAGCGGAAGCTAATCATATTGTTCCATGCCATTACATGTTGGAAAATATTACTAGCTTATAGCGAATGGATGTAAGTATTTAAATTAATCGAATCAAGTCGAAGCGATGCGTGATCCAAGAGCTGGGTCTTTATTTAGCTCAATGACCGTCTGATGATTTGGATCAAGTCACTTATTATATAAACCATTTTTATTGGTTTTTAGCCTGCCTGTTTCTTTTCTAGTATTTTGTGTATATTATTTGTATTAGTTGTAGTTTTATTTTTGTTAATAAATGTTTATGTTTTTTAATTTATTATCTACTTTACTTTTAATAATCGTAGGAACAAAATAACATGCGTAGAGCAGCTTTCCATTCACTTACATAGCAATTTAAATTACTGAAATAAACCATTTTCTCCTGCAATAAAATAGCAAACACTTCATGTTTTCAATAGTATTAAATTGTATGGCTCAGGTACCCAGCTCCAATTTTCCACGTTCCAAACAAATTAACTCTACGCCACTGAGCATTATTACAGTTAATAAACGATTTAATGGCTGACCTGTTTATAACAGATTAGACCGGCGCACGTCAGTATTAACTGGCTAAAACCAGTTAAAACCAGCCAGGCAGGTTTGTTATGTGGCGTGGCATGAAATTATCGGGGCTATTAGCCATTTGCCTAAATGGCAATCACGATTCATGACAGTTTGCGAACTTTCAGATATCACGATATCTTGCATTGTATTTTCTTAGATTTTGTAATCTGTTCTTAAGCATTATAAATGTAGTTTTCTAGTTTTTAAACACGCTACGTCTGATATTACGAAATGTTCACGAGTTTCGTAGCGCTACTACGACGTAGAGGTTCCGTAGACGTGCTTAAGTAAATCTTATGAGTTGTAATTGTACATCGTAATTTTATTACGTATTTTATCGCGTCCTCTGTCACTTTGTTGTGTCATTAGCTTATAATTGTTCTGAATTATTCCATTCAAGTGTCTTTTAAAATTTAGAAAACAAAATACAATGTATGTTATCAATATTATGCTGGACTAGGTAATTTTAATAAAAAATCGATATTTCTTTTTCAAATAAATAATATACAAAAATATTTTAAATTTGTTGTATATACAATTACACCACTACAACTAGAAGGTTGTGTCATCAGTTCTTTCAAACACTGGTTTGTTACTGTTACTGAGTGTGATGTATTTTTAGTTTCACTTTGTACTGTTTTCAAAGACATGTAATACAAAGATGTAGACCTATCTCATTTTATCATTTTTATCAAAGCCCTTTCATTTTATACATTCTCATAACTATAACAATGTTTGCGCACTCAACAGCGATAACAATCGAGACATTTTTATCGTGCTTCAAATACCCGTGGAACCATGCAATACCGTCTACGCGTCGTCCCACGTCGGCGATTTAAAGCGAACGCTATTACGAAGCGATCCAATGTGGTGACACGCGGATTCAATACGATACGATGCTACGCACCAGCTTTGTCCTACGTGGAAACGAAAAAAAAAGACGGGAATGCATCCATTGCGCGTGAAATATATCAAACCAAATAATTGCATTCACTTTGTTTCGTGCCGCATCGCGCCGCACTTCGCGTACGTTTGTCACGTAGGCGTAGACATTTGTTTATTGTTTTCGCATCGCGCTGCGCTGCTTCATCAAGGTCGCTCACGTAGGACGCCACGTTAGTGAGGTCTCAAGCTTGAGAACAAACTTCGTCTTGTTTACAAAACTAAAAGCTGGGGATTTCGCTTGTATACTCATAGGTTTTATTAATATCTAGCGAACAATGTAATATTATATGATATACTTGTTATAAAGCTTTCTAGGCAAACGCTGACATCGATAGGCGACCGTCTGCAAACGATGAGGGGGGCATTCGCACTATTTTTCAATATTTTGAACGTAATTAAAAACTTTCGTTCGACATTGTTTACATCCAAGCAGTACCTATCAAACGAACGTTTCTGAATACGTTCGATTTCTATCGGTCGAATGTCAAACATGACTATTACATTTCAAGGTTTCAAATTGAATTCGAATGCAACAGAGCTACAAAAACACCTTCTTGATCAACCGCCAGCATGGAGATAACTCTACCAGTACGATTACACCAAATGCTCTATCGACCGTCGACCGAACTCGAGCGATGAAATACCTGGAAATATAACAATGGCCAAAATACCGTTATTAACCAGGCATTATAATAAAATCAATACAGAAAATACATTTATTAACAAAAAAAAAACTTACAACTAATAGATACAAATATAATTTACAAAATAGTCGGGCTATCTAAAGGTCTATAGATAGTTTATTCTGGGAAGTTTAGTAATTATTATTTACACAGGGCAACGTGGTACTGCGTTGTATACAATTAACATCACAGAGGGAATGGTAGTCTAGCGATGTTTACTCAGAATACAATACTACTGGTAATGAATATCTTATTTACATCGGAATTTACTTTGTTTGAACAATCAAATGTTACTGTTTCTAGACTAACAGTAATGATAACTAAAGGAGGATACACATTTTGTGCCCGCGCACGAACTGCGCGCTTCGCGTGCATATTTGGAATAGTTTTAGGCGTGTTTGTATGGGCGGTTCATGCGCACTGCACGCGCTTCATTTTGACCCATCTGATTCTGACCCGTCCAAAAACCGAGCGCGGTTCGTGCGCGTGCACACATGTAGATTCTCCTTCGACGAAAATGTATGAATATGACGCAAAAAATACATTTATAAATAGGAAATAGAGCCACATCGGAGTGCACATTTATTCTACCATAATATTTTATCAGTCATCTGGTTTCGATAGTACAAGCTTTGCTTAGTTTAGGCCTACATGGCACTGTGTGAAATGTCTACAAATAACAAAAAAAATAACATTCACCACACTGGTTAGGAAGAACTACTAAAACATACCTAGTAGTAAAAATTATAGATATAACAAAATACATACGGATATATACAGGTTATAACACGGCTATGCCATACGGAGGAAAAGTACCTTTAATACAGTAGATAGAAAATTTTACAGATAGGTATGAAAGAATACTTCGAAAAGTTAATTTTAATTGCTTAGCGGCCCCACCTTCGAATCGTCGTGAAACACGGACGTGCACCAATGGATTTTTCTAATTGAAAAATTATATGTACTATGTACTAGTACTTTCAAACGGTCAAAGAAAACGACGTAAGGAAACCAGCTTGTCGTAGAACCTGAAAAGTTCAAAACATTTGTGTCAAGTATACGAAAGGAACCTTTAAGGCGCACCTTAAATCCTTTCACCACACTGGTTCGAAAGAGACACTACTATTAGTAATTAGTAGTAGTGATTGTTCCCGAAATTTATTTTACGTAGAAAGCATGGGTCAAAACTTTAAGAGTTACCAAAAGCAGCTGATGAATTCCTTCCTTGAAGGCAATCCGTCAGTATCAGGAACATGCGGCGTTAAGACGTATAACACTTTCACGAGCTTTGGAAACTTGCAAAAATACGTATTATACAAACACACATTATATATCACGCCCGTTTCCCCAATGGAGTGGGCAGAGCCACAAGTAGTTATAATAAAAGTTGCAGCCAAAAGTTATTCAAAGTCTTTGATGAACCAAGGCGACAGGTACTAGTAATAAGTCATTCGCCCATGGTCCATCATATTGGAGGATACTATCTCTAAGTCGATTTTTACGAAATGCTTGAGGAGAGAAGCAGCTGGACGCGTTCTGTTTTCTCTTTATTCCCAGCAGAGATGTAATACAAAAAAAATCCCACTAAATACATCTGAAAGCTTGTTTATTATGTTTGTGACTCAATCACGGCATACCGACTGGATTGCTATGAAACTGGGAATATAAATAAATACTTCGTAGTGGAATAAATAAACTACTCTGTTACCAAACGAGCAAAACCATCGTCAGAAGCTACCGATTAATAATTCATCAACCAATACAAAACTACCGGGATGTTATAAATTAAATGGGTAGTTATTAATTGGGAATAAATAAAAACATATAACGAATAAAATTTTCTACATCTTCTTTTCCGCTCATCGCTCTCTTAGCACGCTATTTCTCACTCTTATCTCTCAAAGCCACCTCACACATACTGAAATCTAGATACTCATGTATAAAATGCCCGCATCCACGCCACATCTCCGCCATTTGCATAAAAACCACGCCGAACACAACCCATTAAAACCGGTTTGTTTCAAAATCATGAGGAACAATTTCAAATATTAAATCCGTTGTTCCTAATAAAGCCTGCAAACATGGAAAATGGAAAGCAATCCCTCAAACATTAACACACACGAGCCCGCGAAACATTCCTACAGTTTATTAAAAGTTAAAAACAAAACATCAATATTTGTCCGCGCGAATTAATTTCACAAAAACGAGTTTCGTGCGCGTTCCAAAAGCAAATAGGCACCTCCATTACACGTAAGCCGGCCATCCACTAACGTTGTTTCCTTCTGACTTATTTTGGCGTTCTTTTCCAACATGATGGATCATCTACGGGTATTTGAACGATGGGCTGATCACCATGTTCACCATCTTGGGTCTTTGAATCAGGAGTTGCTGCAAGTTTTTCTATCATTATAGCCCACCCCATTAGGGACACGGACGTGATAATATGTAGGTATGTAAACGCATGTTATTTTGTCGTACAACTTAAACAAAGAATAAAAAATAAAATTTGTTTGAAAAGTTCCTTATCACCTTAGAGTTCATGTGAGAAACCTTTTTACTAAAGCCAAAAACGTTTTTACCTAAACGTCGTTGTAACCTGAATTTGCCAAAGCCAAAAATTTTTACTAAACTTTGTGCCAAAGAACTTTTAACAGTGTATGGTTGAGACGTTGACATCTGCCTAAACAAAACCCAATACTTTTTTGTATTAAAACTAAGTTTAGTTCTTAATTTCAGTTAAGTACTTTTATGTAAAGGGAACTTAATTCTTCGTAGTCTTGGAGGTGGGCTACGTTGCGACACAGGTTTTAACTGCAGCTATCATCGTGTACCTACTTATTATGTTATTCATGAACCCTGTGTACTTGTTCCAAACAAACTATTTGTATTTGTACAACATCAAAATCGATATTTTAATACCGTCATTCTTTCACGCCACTGCAATCCACTTGCGTTCATTTGTTAAAAGTTGTTGATTCTGGTGGGCCGGCTGTTCAAAGGAGGTTGTCTGAAACTGATGGGCCGTGGCTGGACGAGATAAGCACAAGACCGTGATGTCCGCAGAAAGTAAAGTTGGGTTGTGGATGATGATGTATGTATGTATGTTTGTATGAGCTAGTGGCCAACTCTAGTGACGGAGTTTTTAGGCCGCCTAAAGGCCTCCGTCATGGCTTGACTGTTTAACGTGCCCTCCGAAGCACGGAAGCGCTCAGCTCGATGATGATGATGATGCACCTATTTTATTTTGGTAACTTTAATAGTAATACCTAAATCTTTGATCGCGAGTAACAATACATTGCAACCTGAATGCGGCAGTCATTTATCATGTACACCTATGCCTTTGGGCACCTGCACTATAATGTGAACGTAGTTTAGGAGCTGAAAGCCCATTTACCTTTTGTAGTGGCTTTGTGTTTGAGACTGGGGTTAACCGAGGACAATAGGTGGGACCTTTTTTTAAAATGCTTCTTTTCTTGCTAGCAATCCCCGAAACGGTTTCAACGTCTATCAGATTGGTTTCAGTATTGTTAACGTTTGGCTATTATAATTAGGACAGTTTTAAATGTCCTCCATATTTCCGATACGGTCCTCCACCTTTTGTATTGTCTCTGGTTTTTCCTGTAGGTCTAACATTATCCAATAAGGGCTTTCTATGATTGAACTGAGGTATAAGTATTTATTTAAAGAAATCAAAAACCCAACTGCGAGAATTGCCGCGATTTTATAATAATTTTAAATATTCATATTCCGTAACGTTTTTCAGATTTCAGTATCCTGATCATCGTAATACCTATAAGTGTGAACACGCCCTAGTTGCGCAGTAGTTGTAGTACAGTATAAATCCAATATTGGAATCTAGCCCTTACTTCTCAATTAAGCTTAGTTTCTGTTTGTTTTGTAAATTGCTAACAATATGTTGTGAGATTGGTTTTGTTAGTATCTCTCGGAATGAAACTGTTTTAGTTCGAAGCTACTTTGGCTCAGAATGTTCCAGTGACTAATTAGAATTAGCAGTTCTAAAAGTTGCACTAACCTGCCTGAGGTTTAGCTTGAGATCTTATAGTTTCTTCTTTTGTTTGACGGTCGATACAGGAATATAGATTAACAGTTACATTAGTACGTTGTGTTTGTAGAAGAATGATTATCAGATAATTGTTGGAGTATATTGCGTCTCGAATGCCGGCGGGAACGAAATATATTACAACCCCCAACCTATCAACCGATGTCATTGTAAAGTCACGAGTTTTCTTTGGATAAAGGCATAAGAAAATCGTTCGCCCTGGTCTTCTACATGGTGATAGCGATGTTGATGATGCTTATTGTCAATTTTGAAATTATTAGAAGTGAGCATTTTTAATAACTTTTAGTTTTTGGTAGGTATTTACTATGTTATGTGGATCGTTTTTGAAAGCCGTCCGACCGTGACGTATCGGCAAAATTCATTGCGAACGTATCACAACTCGTTATTAAAAACTGGATACTGCTCAGTAAATCTTTTGTGTGAAGTGAATTGAAATACATGTTTACAAAATATACAGTCAATATCAACGGTTGGTATTTCATAAAGTTTGATTGGATAAAGTAGGCATCCATTAGTTTTGTTGTCAAAAATGTTATAGTAGGTTCATAATAGGTCACTGTGAAGTGAAAATTAATGAAAATTCCTGAAACAAACACCTAGATATTGAAAATCCAAAATTCTGAGGTTTTTTCATTTTATGTTTACGGTCTTTGCTGATTTTGATGACTACCTACCTAACTCAGTGGCCCTGGTCTGGCAGATTACCAGTTACTGGTTTATAAATCTGATTGGATATGCTATGATCCAATTTAAAATGGCTGGTAAAATAAACAACGCATCCCGTTGCTTTTAAGAATCGGTAGACAAAACATCTTCATAATACTGTTAAACGAGTATTCCCTTCAGGATAGACACGTTAACAAATCAAGGTTCACTTAAAAATATGTAGTATACCTTAGGTACACTACTACTAGAGTAGGTACACTCTCAAACGTTGAAGGAAATTAGATTGAAGGACTTTTGAGGTAGTCTTGGCCGTAAGTTTTTTACTGAGCCCCGCTATTGGTGTGCGGATTCGAACTCACGATCGTAGTAATTGCAAGACAAAGTTGTTACTATTAGACCACTAGAGTCTAGACTTGATAACTTCTAAAAAACACAATGTGGTGGTGTAAGTTCCCTTATGAACAAGACAGAAATGTAGAATTGTTGTCCTGTTTATTTGTATCATTGAGAATAATCTTTATAAACAACAATGTCATTCAGCTGAAACCGTTATCCACTGTTTCTCGGAGAACAATATTTTCCAATCTAAGTGACAAAGTGCACTTAGGTCCTCTCTCAACCAAAACTTTGCCATTTGAACTACAAAGCAAGTTGCACCACAAGAAAGAAATGTTTTTTTATGTTAGTTGTGAGTGGCGAGTTCGTTTTTAGGTCAGGCTGATGGTAGAATGAATTTTATGACTTTTTAGGTTACTGAAGAGTGTAATAATTGCATACCTACTTAATATAAAATATGATGTAGCCTTACTTTTAAAATAAACTCAAACGTGTTAAGAACAATTATCGTTTATCGTTATTTGTTTTTTTTTTTTTAATGTTACTCTAAGCTTGTATAAAAATTAAGGCAAATTACGAACGAGATGTGGGATTCCTTTACTTTGATTTTGATGTAAACGAAAGTGAGCAAATGTTAGCGAATGGGAATCGGCGATAGGCATCGATGTTTATAGTGTGATATTTATAGTGATCGATGTTCATTCGCCAGCTCTACCATTTCAAAAGAGCTGTGCTCAGCACAGCACGCTTCATACGCTGTCTATCGTTTTTAAAACAAAAACAAAAGAACGCAACTTGCGATTCATCGAACGTTAGATCCATTAAATAGTGCGATAAGGGAACAGAATGAAGCGATTTCATGAAAAAAAATCACATTAGGTAGCCTCGTCTGCTTGGTGCGTACTCGCATACCCATTGTTTTTAGATTAGATTTGTTGAATTGGCGCAGATAGTTTATAAAACCAAAACCCATCGTTATAACTACTCGCGCGTCCGAGGCCAGTTCAGTGGCTCAAGGTCAAATCCTACATTGCCCGAAACATTGGAGCGGCAAAAAAATAAAACTGTTTTTATTTTATAATTACAAAATATCTGTGATAACCATAGTAAAATTATTGACAGGGATCTGTGCTCTAGTTTGTCTACTTGACTTGAATTTAATCTATGTTCCGGGCGCGCGAGCGGATGTTTAGGGCGGCGGTGGGCGCGTGAGTTCTTATGAAACAAAGGTTTAAAACCTACGTAATAATAACTTTCGTTTCAGGAAAACTTCAAAAACTTACCGAATCATGAGTGATCGTTGTTCGTTTCCGACAAGTTTATTTCAATGAAACACCGGAAAGCTTTCAGTACTCTTGATAAAACCTTTGTTTCTGAGAAGAGACGGACGTTATTCCACGGACGTAAAATAATCTTTCCATTTTCAAGATACAAGAAATATAAATTCAAGTCGTGGCAGAAACTAAGCGTAGACATTTTCTACACGAATGTTTTACTCGTAGATACTTATAATATCTTCTGTTACTTATGTACCCAGGTACTTCTGTTATTTCCACATAGTCATGTATGGAATCAATTAAATTAAAATAAAATAAACCCTAACAGTTACATACATAGTCCCCCACACTAGGATTCCCTTTGTAGTGGGTATCAGAAACTACGAGTACCATGGTACCACAAAACCTAGACCCGGAAGAAATATTTGTTGAACATGGAAACAATTCTTCCGCAGCGGGAATTGAATCAGCGCCTCTTCCATCACAGCTGAGTAATAACCCGCCACGCCACCGAGACCGTCATAATATAGGTACCGTAAAATTATACAAGATATTATAAAGTATAAACCATGCGCCCGCGCTGTCTTTGTCCCTCACGACATGTGTACGCAGTTACAAACCGCGCATTGTGAAATTAAATACCTCTATGTAGGTATAAGAACATACTTCGAAATTCGATTGTTAATTTACAATCACAGTGCTCTAAACAAGATTTCCAATCAAATTCCAATCACTTGATGTACCATAGGTACACGTTGAAATATTATTAAATCCATTCGCGAAGCGCGTAGATAATTATTTCACTGGCCGTGTTGTTTGACTTTAATTAATTCGACGCTTGTCAACGCTCGCATATACCAAAAATATAGAAATGTGCACTGGTAGAAGCAAAACTGCTGAACACACTCACTAACGCAGATTAACACCGTCGCAGAAAAGCAGGGTAGCCACGCACTCGTCGTTAGTTTAAGAGCAATGATGATCTGGTAATACTGACCCCGCTTTTCTAAGTTAGTCATCATCTTCTTGCCCTCATCCCACTCTATGTGGGGTCGGCACAACATGATCCTTGGATCATGCTGTAAGAGTTTTGGCTAAGGTGTTTTATGACCGGCCGCCTGCCTGACCTCAACCCTCCTTGGGAATACTTGCTTATTGTATCTCATCATGTTGGAGGATAGTATCCCATAGTCGACTTTTACGACATGCTCATGGAGAAGCAGCTGGACGCATTCTATGTTATTTCTTTACCTCCCAGTCCAGCAGAGAAGAAGTTCTAAGTTTCTAAGTTAGTGTTATACCTATTTATAGTTAGTACTTTGAAACGCTGAAGAAAAAATCGTGTGAAAATCATATCGTAAAGACTTAAAAAAATGTTTGGAGATCATTTATCATTATGAAGCGCACAAAAAGAGCCTTATGGAGGCGCACTGTGATCCTTTTATCACAACGCTTCGCAAGAACTAAGGACACAAACAAGGTGTTTTTAGGGTTCCGTACCCAAAGGGTGCCAACCCTATTACTAAGCCTTTGCTGTCCGTCCGTCCGTCAGAGGGCTATATCTCATGAACCGTAATAGGGAGAAAGTTGAAAATTTCACAGAATGTGTATTTCTATTGCCGCTATAACAACAAATAATAAAAATAACAAAAAATTAAAAAATAAAATGGGGCCCCCATACATGAATATTTTTAAATAGATTATAACACTTATTTCTCTAAGTTTCAAGAGTACCTACGAGAAGCGTTTCAAGAGAAGCGAAAGAAATATGTCAGGATTGTAGCAAAAAAGAGATAAAAAATAGACATTCGTGATCTTTGCCAACAAAAAAGTATTTAAGTATTCTATCAGCCATCTGGTTTCCATCGTACAAGCTTTGCTTAGTTTGGGGCTAGATGGCGCTGTGTGAAATGGCCACAAGTATTTATTTTATTTATTACTAGCTGCCGCCCGCGGCTGCGCTGTCGTGGTATCCGGATAAAAAATAGTCTATATGTTAATCCAGTATATTTTAAAATATTTGGACATTATCATCCGCAACGAAAGCTCTTTAGAACGTTTAGTGGTACAAGGAAAAGTAGAAGGTCAACGTTCTCGCGGCCGATCACCCACAAGATGGACAGACCTCAGCTACGAAGTGTTCCCTTACAGAATGTATACGCAGTGCCATGATGTATACGCAGTGCCATGAGTAGAGAGAGATGGAGAAGTCTCGCAAAAGCCGCAATCAACCTAGCAGACGATCCATAGCCACGACCACTCCGCCAGGAGTGTACGACTGAGAAGAAGAACTATGTATATTCCAAGTTCCAAGAAAACAGGCGTGTACAGTACATGTTTTTCTTGGAGTTTTACATCTATACGCGTTTGTTAGCTACAGTATGACGCGAGTGTAATATGTGCCGACAGTCTGAAGCGTGTGTCTCGTTACTGTTATCGCGCTCAAATTGCTCATTTGATCATGATGAGGCCTATGCATTGTAATAAGGTTTATTTTCTTGTCTTGTCTTGTATATTTCTTTTATCTTATTACACAGTAGCGTTTTTATTAAGTAGGCAATATATTTATATACGTCACCGTAAAATTGTAAATACCGTTAGATTATAAACTCGCGAGATTGTAATCTGTCAAACATCTGCTTAGATCGAAATTAGGCTGTTTTAGGTTAGTTAGTGAAAAACTACTCATGCAAGGCGAGCGAGCAGAGCGAACATGCCGCAACAACGGCCGCTGAAGAGCCAGAAATTTAAAGCAGTTAAACTGTAAACAGTATGTTACGGTTCTGAGAGCACTGGTGGTCTACTTGGTAGTGACCCCGCCTTCCGATCCTAAGGTTGTGGGTTCAAACCCAGTCGTGTAACAATGGATTTTTCTGTGCGAAAAATTGATGTGCGCTATACCAGTACTCTTACAACGGTGAAGGAAAACATCGTGAGGAAACCTGCGGCTTAGTCAGCTCCGCCCGTATTGACCATGTCTTTCCTGTGGAAAAGGCTGACTAAGCTGAGAGGATGGAATAGGTGCTGGGCAAGCCTACTCCATCTTAATTCGTCCCAGGCACTACAGCGTCCCATCAGTGAAGGTAAAAATGGCCTCCTGACGCTGTATAAATCATCTACTAGATGGTAAAAGGCCTTAGTTATGTTACGGTTCACAATCTTTCGACAGTTTACAATTTTACGGTGACATATATCAGTTTTGATAACGAGGGTTTAAAAAGTTAATATTAATAGGAGTTTCTTAATATTTTCGAATCCCGTCACGGTAATTTGACCGGTAACTAGCTTTGAATCGGCCAATCCGGCCTGACTTGAATTCTGGCAGCCTTATTGCAAAAACTAGGGATATCGTCCCAGGTTTTATGATATAAGCCTAATAAGTAGAAGTCAGCTCACGTTTTCTCCACCACGAAATATGAAACTTCGGGCGGTCGAAGCTCATGTCAAAATATAAAATTACTGATCTATTTTTTTATGTCTTAGAGTTACGTAGTAAATAGTTAACGACAGCGGGTTTGCCGCTTCCCCAGATTATCTAATATATTGTGACAAACTGTCGACATTGAACATGTGAACCCGTCCTTAGGAGTCCATATACTACATTTAAAGTTACTGCTTTTCTAGTGGTAGCGGCCGCGCCTTCTTACTTAAATCGTGGGTTCAATTCCGGTCGTGCATCTATGGATTTTTTGTTTCGTAAAATTCCGTGCGCTATCCTAGTAGGTACTCTCAAACATGGTATAAAAACATTGTGAAGAAACCGGAATTTCGTAGAACCAAAATTTCGAAACCATAATATCAAGTGCATGAAATGATCCTTTGAGGCGTACTTTTATCGCCCTGGTTCGAAAGACCTAGTGACAAGACTGGTTAGTTAGTGACTCTGGAAGTAATTTATTATTTATGCCGGTATTATAGTGAAATCTTTTTTCCTTAATAATTAAAACAAAAACGTTTCATACGCTTCACCAATTTCCGATTTGACCCAAATTCAACCGCAAACAAAACAGAAATGAAAAATTTTAAATCACACACCACTGGGATACAAGTGAAATATCGTCAGAGTACGAATGGAAAACAAATGCACGAAATAAGTTCTATGCTTTTCGATACTCGAAAAGCGATAGGTCACAGTTTAGAAGGAAACTTGTCATCGGTGCTTGTAACCGGCGAAATCTACAGAGTGTTTTTTTACTGGGAAAACTGAAACTAGAAGAGGATAGGTATGAAATGTGTCTTAAGGAGGATTTACATTTGTGCACGCATAGGAACTGCACGGTTCGCGTGCATCTTAGAAACATGGTAAAGATACCTTTGGACGCGAACGCTTCGCTTACAAATTACCTATAATGTCTTCTCGCGAACACGACCTGCGTGGTTCGCGTGCATCAGTAATGTAGTTAAATTGTAAGTTTGTATGGGCGTTACGTGTGCGCGCGTTAGATTCTGACCCGTCCAAAAGACGTGCGTGGCGTGTAGTATGCGCGGTTCGTGCGCGTGCACAGATGTGGATCCTCCTTCAGGAGCCATTGCCATCTATAATTGTCAATACTAATGATTTCAGTTCAATTAAATAAGTAACAATATTATAAAACAGTAGGAGGTCATGTGATACTGAAATAAAACTATGCGAGGATTAAATTACGCAAAAAGGCTCCTTTCAAACTTTATCGTGAGGCACCTACAAAAAAGAAAACCAGCAGAATTAAAACTACATACTTACTGTAAATGTTGTTTTTATTTGTTTGCCTTACTGTAAATAAATATTTTTTCATTCTTTTTTCAGAATTAAGAACAAACCTCTTAGAATGTTAAAGTTTGCGTTGGTGTCCACCTGCTTTCACCATGAAAGTTGCAGTCCCGACGCACACTGAGCCGAACGGAATCCGAACCATATTTCATGTTCTACGCTGTGCGCTTTGTGAAAGAAAATACATTTCTCACTCTTTAGAGCTTTACTACCATTCTTTATTTGTTTAATTCTGAGCTGCGAACACTGACAATATTTACACAGCAATATTAATTAAATGTACGCACAAAGATAAATATGCCGGGTTTCTATATTCTACTAACGGACTACGGATCGTTAATTACCGTAGCAACGTGAAAAGCACCATGCATTTTTTTGATAGAAAATGTTTATTGCTGTATCTGTTTACACTGTTTTAACTAGGCTGGGACCTTCTTTTAAGTAAAAAATACTTGTGTTAGAAGGTCCCGCTCTTCCATAGCCATAATTATGGTTACAGGTGGGCACTATTATTTTATTTCTAATCTAAATAATAACTTGATAAATACAACCTTGCTATAAATCCTACTAATATTTTAAATGCGAAAGTTTGTGAGGATGTGACGATGTTTGTGCCTCAATATAGTCGTAACGGCTGAACGGATTTGAATGAAACTTGGAATATACATATTATGTGTGTTGGAATAACATATAAGCTACTTTTTATCCAGATACTACGTGACTGAAGCCGCGGGTGGAAGCTAATAATAATATATCACGTCAGTATCTCTAATGGGGTCAGCAGAGTCACAATAAGTAATCTTATGAAAACTTGCAGCCACTTTTGATTCAAAGTCTCAAGATGAATATGGTGAACCATGGTGACAGGTGATCAGCCCGCCCATATAGATGGTCCATCATGTTAAAGAGATAGAAAAAATACATAATATTTCAACAGCCAAACCCGGAAGGAATATTTTTAGAACATTTCTTCCGTAGCGGGAATCAAACGCGCACCTCTAGCGTCTTAGTTGAACACTCGCCCGCCATACTACCGAGGTTATCTATAGTTATGAACGATCCGTCGTCCCGTTAGTAGAATATAAGAACTGTGCATTAGTGAACTCTGTTTCTCCAAAACAAAAATTTAAGCAGTTACAGAATATCCAATTCCCAGAATCATCAAAGACACGTAGACAACTTAAATAAAATTGGTCTAAACGGAACTCTAGAACGGCACTGTCCAGTCAGCAAAACCATTAATAGACAATCAACGCGAAACATTCGGGTCAATCATTTGACACGTAAAAAAAATCGACTGTTCGGGATTGGAAAGTGCTCCCAGGGAATGATTTCTCATTCCGACACTCAGTAACGATTCATTTGAGGAACTCATTTGCTCGATGCCTCCGGAGAACGAGCCTGAACGAAGCCTCATTTGCGTTTGTAGTGGATCTGCGCCCAAAGCACTGTTTTCTGTCACTCACCGCAAAATCAGCTGCAGTCAAATTATGTTTAGCCAGGTTCTCATAGTAGCTCTTAATAAGCAAGTTGAAGAGCCAATGGCCATTAGGTACATTATAAAGGTGGTCGGTGATGATGATGATGGTGATGATCGTGGCGGTGATGACAATGATAACGATGAAGGTGGTTATTGCGATAGTGATGGTAATGATGAACATAATGAATGGCGATTTCGCAGTTTTGTTATCCACGACATGAGATCCTGGTCAGAACATAATAATATGTACGCGACTGTTGGTGTTTTTTTTACGAGTATTTACTTATTGTGCTCCCTAAGGACCTAATCATATAAAAATCCCTTCACTTCATGACATACCTACTGCAAAACAGTTCTTCAGGTTTTTCTTAGTCTGTCTAGCTTTTCTCAACCTGGGTTATGTGTCAAAAACCTAACAATTATTTAGTGTGCGACTGAAACGCAGTCAATCGATGGAACTAAGACCCCGTGCTCATGTGACCTCACATACTCCTACATTCGGATCATTAAAGGCACGCTAGGTAATTGCTATCTAATGATTTATCGCGCTACGGTTTTGGCAGACGAATGTGGGTAGAGTTATGTTACAAGTTTCTAGAAGGTTCTCTGTGTTTTATGGGAATGTTCGAATGGAAACTCAGGAAAATGTTTCTGCGGAAACCGTGTAATTTATGCGAGCTATGCTTATTCAGAATAAAAAGCAACATCTAATCTTTCTCATCCTAACCGTGGTTGAGAATTTTAGTGCTTTCCCGAAATATTGAAACACACTTCGTCATAACAGAGCTAAGCAGAGGTAATTCCAAGTTCTGCGCTCTAGTTTCAATTCTTACCTAGGACAAACATTTGTGTAGTGAACATAGATGTATGATAGGTGCCTACGTGTTACAATGTAGATAGAAATACAGATTACAGACAAGTATTTATTTATAAAAATATAGTATTATTCCATCAATCATGGTAATTCATAAGTACATGCCAATATCGTCATAGGTTGGAATTTGAAAAAAAATCTGCAAATATCTAAATCCTCCCATATTTTTTAAGGGCAGTAAACGTGTAGGTATTTTTACTTACATATGCGTGTAGGTATTTTTACTACGTAAAACAAGTTATACCAACAAGCACCAAGAACTAGCAAAGACCGCCTTTTCGAGGCTAAAGTCACATGTACCACGTGGCTATCTTGCCTGGGAATCGAACGCACTCTACGAGAGCTTCACTACCAAATTACAAGGCTAAATATTAGTTTTCCTTGATAAGTTAGAAATACTCGCTTTATATGGACTAATGCCTGGTTCCAATATTTAACTAATGGTCGACGGGTCGTTCACCATAGCAACGTTGTTTTTCTGTCAAAAAATGTATGATGCTTTCCGTCAGATAACATTGCTATGGTGTTGAACGATCTATCGTCTGTTAGTAGAATATTGGAATTCGGCATAGATAAGCTTCATAATAAATACATTTTTATTTTATTTAGTTAACAATATATTATTAATTTTATAATACTTAGTAGTAGTAAATATTTATCTGTGATCAAATTATAATTTTAAATAATTATTTACGTACACTCATGGACTAATAATATAAGTCCATGGTAGGTACGTATACTTAAGAATGCAGAGAGCGCAACTATGAATTACCATGCTCCTCTTACCGTATAAAGCTAAATTGTTACTCGGCTAGTATAGTAATAAAAGAACTGTAGGTACAGAGTAAAAACAAAAGACTGTTGAAAATGTGCACTTGTCTTGCATCGCGAATGCTCGACTTCTCGAGTGGGAGCAATGGAACAGTGACAGTCCTCACACCGTCCGCGAAGTCTTCTCATCATTTAAAACAAAGGGTGAAATCGCCGGAGGCATGCATTCCAACCCTTGTACGTGGACCGCAGTCACCCGCAGTCGAGGGCACTGTGGCCACATCTGTAAAGGCAGCTTTTTATACCCTAACGAGTTCTTTCACCGCACATTTTTAAAGCTAGAGTATTTCAGTACAGTTCTCTATTCGTTTTTATGTCTGTTTACATGAAAATGACATTGCGAGAAGATAACGCTGACCGCGGCCTGCAGTTAATGCTGATGTTGCTTTGAATGCAATTTTTAATGCTTTTGGAAATGAATTGCGTAATTCATGCTGTACCACCCAAATTAATCTTTATAATTTTAGAGGCTGCCAGAAAGGGATGTTACGAGATTCTCATCTACATAAGCCTTCATTTACATAATGTGCGACTTTACAGTTTACACTTTTGTATCATGACCATTAATATTACTGGTCATGATACAAACGTCCTGTCATTAGTTATTTCCTTGGATGAATAAGTAATTTCGAACCAGTACTACAGTATAGTGGTACCACATATATTGTGCGCCTCGGTAAACTTCGTGCTTTGTATGATAACCGAATTTGTCCGAAAAAATAGGTATCTACATAATTATTGTAACATCTCTATTTGAAAGTTTTGAAAGTATTTTACCAACTCAGGCAATTTCTTATTTACGACGATTCTACTAAGATTAACCACTTACCATTATTCCAAGCTGCCGAATCTTTTATGCTTATATTTTGTTCTTAAAGAACAACTATCTTTGTCCTTACAAAATTGCTAATAAGCACAATAAAAAAACTCAAAGACGCACCCAGAATGAAAAAAGCAACAAGAGTCGTCAGCTATTCCTATTTCTAATTTTTCATTATCGTTTAGTTCAAAACCTATCCTTAAAAGTTTAAATAAAAAGTTACGACGCATCCAATATAAATCCTAGACAGGATAAACGTATAGCAAACCTTAAAATTCGTCGCGTTTTCCAAGTGCTTCGGTAGCTTAGTTGATAAGAGCGTCTAACGCTAATACTGGCGTGGGTGGATGATGGCTGGTTCGAACCGCAGCTAAGATTGAGATTTTTATAAAGTATTTTATTGATTTGAGTCGTTCAGGCATAACACGTTGATATTGTAGCCTGCACGGCAGGTTTAAATTTAAACTTTAGGGGGGTTACCAATCGATAACGCTCTGTGTACTTACATCCAGTTTTACCCTATCTCAGTCGGTCGGTCATCACACCCCACATTATATCCTAAGCTTTGTAGCGTAGCAAAGGGCAGACCGCTCTTTACAGCTTTGCAAATTAATTTCAAGGAGAGCGCATTTTTCAACGTCTATTAAAAACTAGGTTACGTCACGTCATTCTTTATGAATATTCCAGGGATATTCAGACATGTATCCTGACTTTGACGTTGACGTTTTATTTAGGTCTCGTCCGATGACTGGTGTTTTTTATTTCGGTAAAATGTTAAGTAATATTACCGTCAACAAAAAGGCCTGAAGTGACCCAGCATTAAAGTCAGCTTATGACTGAGCGTGATAGATTACCGCACGCTTGTGCCCGTTTATTTTTTATTAATGCCTCCGCATCTGGCATCAATTGCGGCAACAGCTTTTTATTGCGGTTCTATGTTTACGCGAGAATCTTCTTGTTATGTAAAGTTTCGTCTTTATAAACCAGGCTTAGCATTTTCATTTTTTTCACTCGATATAGACAGTGAGAATGACAGCTGACTGACGCTATGCTAGAGTTAAACCATGTTTGTAAATAAGACAGGCAATGTAAAGGAATAAACTCTAGTAGTTTCCCGATGGCCTGAGCGCTAGCGCTGGGTAATGAGACGTACAAATGAGTCCGTATTTTTCCGGTCGAGTAAGTCCCGTTAAGTTTGTTTTCCGTAACTGAAATTTACTGTACAGAGTTTAAAAGTGTTTTTAACTTAGACGTATTATCGGTTTTTCTAGTTTTATAAGAGTTGAATGAAATTACTTCACAGAAGAATTAGATACAATAAGTATATACCGTAAGTAATTTTATTCAGCTCTTAGAAAAAACTAGAAAAACTATGGTTTTGTGTATTTATATAATAATGGTAATGTATCTATTTGTTTCGATTCAAATACCAACCTTACTACAATATTAAAGCAAAAGGGCAAAACTTATGTAATGAGGTACTGTATGTAGGTACTGAAGGATTTATTATCTAAAAATATAACCACAGCGAGATAAATCAACTCACAGTAAATGCTTTCAGCTAAAAGAATGAAACCTCTTCAAAGTAAATGACACGCCTAAAACACAAAACCCAATGAAGCAGAAATGAATGATGCGCGTATTTTGCTAGAAGCCCTTACATAGTTCGACGTCGCTTTTTTGCTCTCCGAAAGTGGAAAGCAACGTGAGCTATTTTTTATTTAGTGTCGTGGAAAAGTTCATGGGTTTTCTAGACCAACATTATTAAGGTACGAACACTTCATAAACCAAGCCATAAAAATAGCATATTTTACCTAGTATTTTTTTACCAGGTTTTCACGACGAATACTTTTTCATAATTGCGTAGGTACTACGACGAAGTTTTGGAAACAAAACATATTTTTTTTAGAATGAAAGCAAAATCATAGTGTAAATAGACGAGGTTTACAATGTAATATTGTAGAACGTCTTCGAAAATGGGAAAGGTAAAAAACAATAAGATAACAAAATGAACGGTAAAAGCTGACATTCATCTCTAAATTGCGTCCTGAAAATTTTGATAAAACAAAAAAAATTTACACGCGTGTCCATAGTTCAAACGTTACCGCCAATTCTTCTACTTAAGTCGACCCTGTAACTAATGTAGGGGTGGGTACCCTAGTGCTACATTTCGTTTTAACCCGAGCGACCGTATAGCGACATTGATAAGTGTTCGATGCGACACGTCTCTATATGGTCCGAATGCGAGATAAGAGACGAAATAACTCACGGAAATCGGATACCTTGCGAATACACAACTTGATTTTAGTCGGCACGATTCGATTGTCGATCTGCCGGATATTCAGACTGACAGGCGACAGCTTCCTCGCTCCATTGTGAGTTTAAAGTTACGCAAATCAGTTGAGTTGGTCGAGTGAGAGAATTCTGTCACCACTAAAGCGTGTGCCTTCCGTCTAATCGAGTAAATGTTTCCAGTCCAATGGGTCGGACACGTCGGCGTCGCTGGGAGTCTCGCTCGACGCTCGGAGCGGGGCGTCGCGACGTCGTCGTGGCCGCTTCCTAGATGCAGTATGTTCAGTGTTGTACAAACATTTGCGTTGCAATCCAAACATATCCATATGTAACATCAAACGGAGTACATTTGTTTCTGAGTTTCTTCACTTCGTTATGGTAATCGATTCCCTGCTGCTGCATTCATTTGTTTTAATAATTACTTTTATTCAATATGCACTCGTTATTGGCTATGTTTTGGGTTGTAAATAAGGTTGATTTACGTGAGTTGAAAGGCAAATACCTACTCAATGCCGCATGCGTATCGCAGTTTCATTGGTGCTAGTGATGACTAAAGCAACTTAACTAGACCAAATTATATAGTTAGTGGTCGGCCAAACGTGCGTTTTCAGTTGCGTTTTTTAGTCGTATTATCAACTTTCGTTTGCCGGCGCCGTGCGAAACAAACCAGACTTTTATATGAAACCGAAATTGCGCTCGTTTGCTTCATCATTAAGTTTACATTGTAACAAATAAATAGTCTAATCAAATACCTAAAACATTTAAATTACATGCAATCGTGATTTTAACGACTGTACCAATTGGGCGGCATACAAAGCCAAAATTAATGTCACCGTTAGGTGATTAAAGTTACCATATGGAAATTATCTGAAATTGGAATTTGTATAGTCATAAATCCGGCTTTACAAATAAGAGAATAACAGTCGACAACGGCCATTGTTATTGTTGCGGCGCTATTTATCAGATTAACATACAATTACATCAAATTTGGTTTACATGGTATACGTGGTTTGGGGTGCAATTGGCCGGATACAGACTTACAACCGTAAGCCTGTTATTTATATAGTTTAATTATTTGGATTTTCTTTTAAATATTTTAATCATGTTATTCTATTTATAAAAATCTGAATTCCTGAGAGGATGTTTGAAAACCTACTTATTAGTAAATAAAAGTAAGTAAGTTCGTATGAGCTAGTGGCCAACTCTTGTAAAGGAGTTTTTAGGCCGCCTAAAGGCCTCTGTCATGGCTTAACGACTTAAAAGCTGGTACCGAGAATATAAAGTGCCCTCCAAAACACGAAAGCCCTTAGCTCGTAATGCGGTCACCCAACCCAATTATGACCGCGCACAACGTTGCTTAACTTTAACGATCAATCAAGAACGTCTAAGCAAGCTACGCCACAAGCGCTTTGTATTAGCCTAGCCAAATGGGATTTTGTTTGTGTCAAATATTGAAGCACTAGCAGATTTCATGCCATTCTAGCATACAGGGAAGTTCACAGAAAACAAAACTAATCTATCAAAAAGAATTAAATAATCCCCGTGCCCCAACTGCAGGTATGGAATTCATCCGTCGAAAAAAGCGTCCAATTCTCCGCGAAATATCGAACTCACCTACATTTTTCAATCCGTTTGGAAATTATTAAAATCCCGGGCGGAACCCGCCGTCGCAGCGCCGACCGCATACAGAAAACAAAATGGAAACGGTAGCTTTGACTCTCTTTGACTACATGACTGATGACGTCAAAACTACTGTTAATAATCATATGAAAGAAATCATTTTGTAAAGTTTATAGAATTGGTCATAGAAATGGCGTCCGTTGATAAAATAAAAATAAAGTATAGATATTAAAAATTGGTTGCATGTACTGTATTCAATATACATGATGTTATTTGAACAGATATAAGTGCTTACTCATTTTCAGTATGTTTTGATTCGCTACGCAAGACACAAAGGTAATCCTCAAGACATTTCCATCCACTTTACTCCACGACTCCTACAAACGCTAACCGTTTGCTATAAACTTTTTTGATATTAGTCAGCAGCCGGTGCACGTAAATCTGCCCTTACAGTGGTCCTGGTAACTTTTTCAATTTAACAGGTAAGGATAAATCGTTCATTTCTTTTTATTTCAACATAGAATCGACATAAACTCCCCAAAAGTTTACGCGCTTGGATATTGTTTGTTTCCCGTTAACTCGGTAAATCTTTTTTGTTGGCGAACTTGGGTGCTTAGTTAAATTCAGCCATTTTTGCTTTTTACCATGATGGTTAGGTACTGGTAGTTTTCCGGTTATTGTGTTTACTGTTATTTCTGGGTGTCTAGAGATTAACAGCGATACCTAAACACAGATAGGCTACCTAATTAAGAAAAGTAAAGGTCAAAATCAATGTCAAGAAGTAGCACTCGTGGCGTAGCTTGCTTAGGCGTTCTTGATTGATCGTTAAAGTCAAGCAACGATATGCGCGGTCACAAATTGGGATGGGTGACCGCAAGTTCCATTACGAGCTGAGCGCTCCCGTGCTTTGGGGGGCACGTTAAACAGTCGGTCCCGGCTTTTAAGTCAGTCATGACTGAGGTCTTTAGGCGGCCTAAAAACTCCGTCACTAGAGTTGACCACTAGCTCATACGAACATACATACATACATAATGTCAAGAAATAATAAGTTCAAACTGCTGCAATCAGTTTCTATCTGAAATCGTTATATAAGACGTCTGCTTACACAACAGACAGAATAATCATATTCCATAACGACTGATTGTAACTGAACTGTTTGTAATTAATATAACATAGATACCATAATTATTATACTGCAAGGCGATATGCCAGATTTCATTAAAAAACAGGTAGAAAAATATTTAATCACAAACTCATTATTTTACTCACAATAAAATTCTAATTTGCAATTCCCCGAGTTTTAAACTGTATATTTAAGTCCCTTTTTAGGGACCAAAGATTTATAATTACAATCTAAGCAAACTAGGGACATTAATAACCTGGTAAATATTATTAAAGGCACGATAGGATGACCTTTCAGTGCCCTATTAAGTCTTTTGAAATGTCAGTGCGGGCGAGCGACAATCTTCCCTACAAAGTATAATTTGTGGAAACCCATACCTTATCATAATATTTTGACTGTCCTGAAAAGTTACTTCGATCTAATGAATGTTCTATAGTTAGAGTCACTGGTGGTCAGTGGTACCAGCTCCGCATTTCGATTCTAATGTCGTAGGCTTAAATACGGTCGTGCACCAATAACTGTACCTAGTCTTGAAAGCACTTTCGCGCGTTTTACGATAATCAACTACAAAGCAATAAAGAAGAGAATTGTTTATCTAACCATAAATGTGTACTTATATCTATAAAAAAACAATAAGACAAGCCCAATCCCCCGGATTTGCATGCACACTCCGAGCGCTATATCAAACGTTCCTCTTTCAAAGCACTTCGTATACAATAAACTCCGAGACGGTACTGAAATAATGCTTTAGCACTATGAAACCACTTTCAGTCTAAAATGACCTGTATTTTGATTACCATACGACTCAATATTGCGTGTTATGAATGAAATAAGAGTGTTTTCGCGCACTTTGAAGCAGATGGTTGCTTAGTAAATTGAATTTAGAGAGAATATTCTTACGAGAGAGAAATACGCAGACAAGAAGAGGCCTATAATCAGCAATATGTAAAGTTACGTTGCGGATCATGATGAGTATTGAAATTCTCGAAAGCACAAATCATTTGTTTTTTGTAAAGAACATCTTCAGGTTCAAAGAAACAATTGATAATCGGTATATCAGTGGAATACCAAAGTGAGACATCCCTAGGTTCCTCCTGTTATAATATCTGTGGCAGCGTGCCAGTGCATTTGTGCCAGATAAAAGTTTTAATGACTCTGAGCATTCGAGTATAAAGGCTCCAAACCGTCCTCTCCTTCATCGGGATGACAGCGATGTCGGGCTAATAGATAAGAACTTTTCTATTGAAAAACTTTTCGCTCACCTACTAATTGGTACTGTTCGATTTTCCTTTTGCAGGACGTTGACTTTAGCAGTTTTTGTCGTTCGTGAATCTTTTCTTGGGTGATGAAATCACGTCTTTTGTCTACTTTTTGTATAAGTACTTATACATAGGTATGGTATCCAATCAGATGATAGGAAAAGATATTAATTAACCCTTCCTTATTCAAATTAGAACTGTTTTTTATCTGTTTATTGAAAAGACTTAAAAGTCTAAAAATGTGTTTTTTTTTATAGTGGAGGAGTTTGTAATTATTTTCCACTATTTATATTATAATTCTGCTGTAGGTACTCCTTTTATTATTTTCTTCCTATGAAATGCAATCAAATTATAAAAAATCCTGATTCATTGGCTGATGAAAATATGTCTGTAAAAGAACACAAAGGCTCGCGGGCTTATGCAGTCTTTTATCAACGCGCTCCGGACTTGAGATCACAAAAATGACAAATTGAAAGTTCCATTATTCGAAAATCATTAAAAAAGTTTGCAGATGAGATTTCAATTACTTTGCGCGTTCAAAAGAACTTGTCACCCTTCGATACATAAAGGAGAATGATTCCAAGAGTCATTTTCCACTGGCAGAGTACCTATTGAGCTGCTGACAATACTGCCTGTCAGACGGAAACCCTATTGTAATACTCGGAAGCCATTATTGACATTTTCAAAGGGCCATTAAAATATTTTTATTGAAAAACGTTTACGGACAATTTTGAAGCGTGATTCTATAACTCATCGGTGTACCACAACAGAATGTTTGTAATTTATTTTACCTACAGAACGGGAAGTCATTGAAAAATCATGAAGCAAATATTGCGCAGGTAGGCATATGAAATAGATCCGACTATTTATGATGACGCAAAGTGGCCAGATAAATAAAAGGGACTGTCCTAAAATAGCCATGTCTGCCTTCGATTTATGAATTACCAAATCCATAAACAATGATTGTTTGATAGTCTCAACTAGAATCTATCTTATGTGATCTGCATAAACAAACATATATATATTACCCAAAAATAAAGCCAATATTAAAGGACCTTATTTTTAGCAATAAGTTCAATAAGTTCTTACGGTCAAGCCGTTACATATTCGGTTTATTGCATACTCGATTCCACATTAGCATTTACCCCCATCAATTTACACGGAGAATCTAAAAACGGCGCTCCATGTATAAAATTGCGATGAAATTGCACTATAATTTCCACTTAAGCCTCTTACCGTGCCCTTACGTAGATGGCATGCCTACGTGAGCACTTAGCTAAAATTAGTCACAGGTCCACACTTTACGACTTATGCTTATAAATATATAAACATTATTATTATATTTTATGTGATACTGATTTGGCGATCAGCATTTGATTTCTTACCCCACTGCGAATTAGGGTAATGTGTATGGGGTGTATGTGCATTTATTTGGCTGAAGCTGTAGTCCAAACGGCTAGACGGATTTTGACAAATGAGGTGTTCTTCTTCTTCTTTTATTTCAAATGAGGTGTTGTTGGATTCGTCTAGATAATGACAGTGTCATAGGTACAGCTTATGACACTTTTTGACACTAAAGTGTAAAAAATACAATATGGCAGCTTAAAGAAGCCATTTCCAATTAACTTAAGATGGTACCTACATAACTTAATACATAGTCTAAAATTGTACAAATTCATCACCATCATCATCCTCATCATGTGTCACAGAATCAAATATGTCAGATTTACTATTCTACGTAAATTCTACGCTGTACGGTTCTTTTAAGTAAATACTTGTTTAATAAATGGTCCAAACGCATTTCAATCTACTAAGCATTCTAGGGATATAATTTCAGCGTCTCATTGAGTATCGACCAGGTGATATCATAACAAAAGCATCATCTTCGATAGCGCCAGAAACTCAAGCTAAGGGTAACATTAGTTGAGAGCTATAAAAAGAGACAATGCCATGTTTTTGTTGGACTACGATGAAGCAAAAGGAATTTATATCGTACGCTGGAGCAGAAAGTGCATTTTAACCCTTTCAGACCTGAATTTTTTTTTTTTCGAGTTTAACTTTAAAAAAAATTGAGTTGATAAAAGGAGTAATATTGATTAAAAAAACACTGAAAAAAAAATCTTGCATGTGTAATTTTCAGGAAATCTTAGTTTTTCATCATGTTCACAAATGAGTACATCCGGCCTATACTATAAGAAAAGTCGTGAATATGATGGTGGTTGTAAGTGTAATCAAAGACGTAGGGTATATTATTTTTTATTAAAAATTAGAAAAAAGTAACAAAATTGCATAATTTATTACATGATATTGATAAAACTTACAAAAAAAACTCTTAGTCTCTAATAGGAACACAGGAATTAGTCAGTAGTTAGGTGGCTCTTTCGCAGGCATATGTTTAGGTATGGAAAGCTAAGAAGTAGTTCTTGCCTTTGGTTAGGCATAAGTGTAGCTTACACTTCATGCACTGGATTCGTGACCTTCCCTTGCACCCCACCAATTTGCAAGGGGTCCCAGATCGACCATCATCATCGTGTATGGGAAAATGTCCAACACCATCACGAGCTATATCTGTTCCTGGGCGAAGTTCTCCTACTCTCCTGGGAATAACTTCTGGCAAAGGGCTGCTGCTTGTTGGACGACCTCCTTTTGCATCAGATATTTTCTTTTATACAACTAAGCTCACACCAAGACGTCAGTGAAAGCTCAGTAATGTCAACTGCTTGTTTTTTGGAACGCCAAGCAAATCATTATCAATTTGATATTTGATGCCGAGTTATTGCATCTGCACCTACACAGACAGATCACGGCGGTTATATAGGAGGATCACCTTCTCTGTTTTCTTCATCAGAAGACAGTTCCAGGTCTGACAAATGTCCATCATGTAAGGCAGCCAATGCATCGGGCATGAACATTTTGCATCGCAGTTACGTATATGTTTTATCTGTAAATACAACAAAACACTATCGTGTACACTTAATACAATCAATTTTAACAATTATCCTTCTCAAAGTAAAAAAAATCGTGCACTTTATTTGACGGTTACAGATTTTCAAATTTGCACCAATGAACAATAATTATGTACACACTCGTAATATAAGCCTGATGTACACAAACGTGAACATTAATATTATTCAAGATTTTCTTACTAAAACCAGTCACAATGACTGTAAAATACACCTCAAATCATTCAAATAATATTTATACACCAGGAATATATTTTTCCTAAACATAATTTGCACAAAAACTCATAATTTTGATACCAGAAAAACAGCTTACCTGCACTCCTTCAAACTTTGCCGGCTTCTGACACATACTTGGCAAAAATCGACGGACTACCGTCAAAAGATGGCGTTATTAGTACAAATTCCGAAAGATTAATAAGTGTACAAGCGATCGCAACCGTTCTCAAATACCAAATATTGTTTTAAAATGGTTTTATAAATTAATTTATTTAATGTGTACAAATGTGACCGCCAGGATTGAAAGGGTTAATCTCATAACATAAAGAAATACTAGAAACTTGAGCTTTGATTAAAGTTTAGCGTGTACATCTTCTCATTTCATGATAAATAAATGCCAGTTCAGCATGTTGAGGTGCAAATGACTGGAGTCAAGCCTGTGATGACTGGCCTACATATTGCTGATGAGTGACTGACTTTACACCGAAAAAATTATAATATGAAAATTTATAAAACTTTTACGTTAGTGACTGGCTGACTGACTGTCAAGCACAAAAAAATCCTGAAATTGAACTGCACTAGAACTTCGTTCTGCAACTTTTAGAAGGTGCAGTAGGATGAAGTTTGTATGAAAAAAACTTAACACGTACAAAGTCACGGGGCGTTCCTCTGTTATTATTAAAGTTCAACTAATTTAGTGAAATAGTACGAAGATAAACCCTAGGGCCAGGGTAAAGATATCCGATAATAGCAACTCGCGAGTATTCCAGTATAGGACTGAGATTGTCGATGAACGTGAGATGGTTAATCTCTATGCAAAAAATGCTTATAATGAGGAGGCCTATTACCCAGCAGTGGGCGAACGTGGGCTACTACTACTAATATTTCTTTCGAACCAGTGTGGTGAAAGGATTTTAAATACGCCTCAAAGAGGCTTCTTTCGTGCACTTGACACCATGTTTCTTTTTTTTTTTGTTCTACGACATGCCGTTTTCCTTACGAAGTTTTCCTTTACCGTTTGAGAGGTACTGGTATAACGCACGTATATTTTATGAATAGAAAAATTCATTGGTACACGTTCGTTCTTGCATGATAGAAAGACAAACACAGAAACAAACTTTCGAATTTCTAACATTAGTAGGATAACACAACACATAAAATCTCTGTTCTCTTCATCTGATCTCTTGATACAGTAAATAAGCATGAATATGTGATACTAGCTGCCGCTCACGGCTTCGTTCGCTAGGTACCCGGATTAAAAATAGCTTATATGTTAATCCAGCACATGCACTATGTATATTCCAAGTTTCATTCAAATCTGTTCAGTAGTTTTTGCTTGAATGAGTAACAAACATCCATACATACAAACTTTTGCGTTTATAATATTAAAGTAAGGATTGTTCAGTTTATTGTGGTCACGTGGTCCGACAGCTAAGAGTATGTCCAATCAATCGAGCTACCCTTTAAAGATTTGGAGCACCCACCGTAGAAGTCTGAATAAAACTGATCCACGCTAAGGCATATTGTATTTGGTTGTATTGTTAAGCTGTGTGACACACAACCTGTCCTAATACAGTGATCGGGCGTTGGCGTTCACTCCGCAAGCGTTGCTGATGAGGCGGTTTCGACGCAACTACAAACCATTGTTTGCCATGACTGCTCTTTGATCCGATAGTGTAGGTCAAACGGAATTTGTGGTGCTCAACTGACTGTGTGTAATCTGTAGGTGACTTCACGAGATTCACGCTGCATATAGTCTGCAAAATCAAATTGAATTTACAGTTAGGTATAGATAGTTTGATTTGTTTTTGCAAAAGACACAGCGTAGGAGAGGAAACATAAATTAAGTAAATAAAAATAAATGTAATTTTTCCAAACAGTTTCTCAAAACCTTTGGTAAACTTGCAGTAATCGAAAACTAAAGTAAGTTATCGTCAACGCATGAAACCCTTTGGAACACGCAGCTGGAACGCCGCCGATTGCGATGGAGTGGATAAAATTACATTGCTCCTACTTTGAGGCTCAACAAAAAGGCCTTTGTTGTAAGTCACAAAAGGTGGCTTTGTTGAAATGATTTTAATCTTTAAACGAATTTATCGGAAAATTGCGCTCGGCATTTTTGTCATACGCTCTGTGTAAGCAGCCTGATGTCGAGCGAAAGAATTAAAATTTTGCGCGGCTTTTTAAAAATAGCACGGAAACCGCGTTGACGAAGAACGCTGGAATTTTATGAATTTTAAAAGGAGATTTTTAAATTGCTTTAAAACATATGTTTTCAAATTTTTGTGAAGTTTGTATCTATTAAAATTTACTAGGATTGTGGTTTTACTGAGCCACTAAAGTAATATGAATGTCATATGTTTGCACTCTGTCTCGCTTATATGCAGCGTTGTTTCATTTTATTTCAGCATAAAATCTTCCATTCCTGAGCTTCCATATCAGCATCTTCCCCAACACTACTTGTTTTGGTTAAATAAAACAAAGATTTATAAAGCTGACTCTGATTCATGTAAACTTGAGAAACTTGAGATTACGGCACTGATATTCAAACCGGCAGAGCTAGGTATTAGCTCTCAAACTGATTGATTCATTGGCTGCGGCTCCTACGCTCCTATTGTCGTGATCTAGAGCCTCTCGAAACCGGACTAGTTTGATACTGGAGGATATAAATTGAGTTCGACTTCACCGGTGCAAGTAAGTCGGGAAGTTCCAAGTTAGAGCTTTGGTTGAATAATGCTCGATGTAATTTTTCTCTCAAACGTGGAAGAAGGTAAGTACATCCTACATCAACAATTTTATTCAAAGTTAAAACAGTTTATGAAACTACTCAATATTATTTTTTGATAACGTTGTCCTCTTTATTGTCAACACAAATAATGTAATTTATTAGTAGGCATACCTAATGTATGTCGTATGTGTTTTTTTTAATATACATTATCAAAAAATATTTTTAAAGTGTGGTACTTACTACTTCATTTATTTCTATTTATGTAGCAATTCAAGCATTTATCTTTCTACAGAAAGCAATAAGATAAACCTAACATCTCCGAACCGATCTCCGGCCTCGATATAGAACGATTTTATTTCCACACCATCCTATCCAGTGACCTTCAGGTAGAATCGTAACAAAGTAATATTTGACCGCATTTCGTAAATATCAATTTTAGATTACATAAATATGCCGAAATCATGGAATAAATGGTAGTAGCCATTGAACTAAATTTTCACTTCAATGCCACAGAAATAAGCGTATCAAGGCTAAACTTTTAAGGCTCAAGATCGGTCGGTTGCATTGTGTAATAGATATTTTACACGAGAATACTGTTTAAATACTACATAATTTTAAGTCTGGTTCAAATTTTAAAACTTAACAGTTAATTTGAAATAAACAATTGAATTGAATTGAATTGTTAACCAGTGATGACGTATGGATTTATCGATGTTAAGTTTTAGTATAAATATCGTCCCATATAATTGTAGAAGTGTGGAGGAGCCTTTAAAGATATCAGCAGTGTCGTCAAATAGGTTTTAGCTAGGGGAGTAACTACTACTATTTGTTTTGTGCTTAGGGTAATAAATTCTATGTGCAACAGTGCAATGTATCTCAATGTACGCTGTACTATACGTAGGAATAATAGAGCTTCGTCTGAAGACTCTAGTAGTTCAGTACAGAAAGAGCCAGGTACTTATGTGACGACTGGGTGTATTTAGAAACACGTATGTATCGTTTCAGAGCAAAAAAAAACAGAATCTAGCAAGTTCTCAGTCGCGTTTTGTGGATTGTATTTTTAAAGCTTTAAGAATCTGTTTTAAATCTAAGATCATTCTAATAAGGTACATTTTAGATTGGCAGCTGGTTGTAGTAACACAGGGCGTTTCAAACGCCCTCGCAATGGTCACGGCTTCGATATGCGTAGGTATAAGTAAGAAATGTGAGGCACGTGACCGGTGCCGAATTTGAACTACGCGGTAAATAAGCCAGGATTTTACCATAGGTAAAATCATTTGCCTATTGGATTATACATAATTACAAGGTTATTTGTAAATGCGAAATTAATTTTGGTGGGACAATGAAAGTTTGTTTTAAGCACCCACATTTTTTTTACTGTTATTCATATATTAAATGTTTTGATTTAAGCTTTAACTGGGAATTAACGATTAATAACAAATTTCAGTCCTCAAAGTATGTTTTTTTTGAGAGCTTTAAATAAAAAATAATTTAAAAATCCACTATTATTTGATCAACGTCAAATATGTACAATTCCATTACTTTAATTCACAGATGTATTGAATTCGAAAACACAAATGTCTTCAAAGAATTCGATGAAAAACAGGCATTCATACCTTCTGTCGCTCTTGAAAAATGCAAGGGTGAACCATTTTTCTGTGTCACTGTACAAATAGCTGCGGGGAATGACTTGAATCTTAGAATGTCACTAGATGTTCTTTCTATTTGCCCCACAGACTCACGCCACGAAAAATATATTCCAATTTAGCAGAGATAGTGCTACGAGATGGCCTCGTTGTGCCAAAACTTTCCATTAAAACTGGCTAAGTCAGTATCGGACTATAACTACAGGGACCGGTAAGAATATTAATAACAATAACACAAGTCGAGCACTCACCCGCTACGCCACTGAGGCCGCCAATGATAATGGCCGCAAAGGATAATGGTTGTATTTTATTTATATGTTACTGGATATCTTCGTTCATTTATTATTTTATAAATTGTAAATCTGAGGGATTGATTTCCCGCTAAAGAAAATCATCATCTCTTGGATTTGTTCTTTTTTTAAAGTAACAATTTTGTGGACGATTTTATTTATGTTTTCTATTCAAAATAGTGTGGATGAGGTAGCCAGTGTCATCCGAGCAAAATACCTTGAATTTTATCATGCTTAGAATATCCACCTTCCTATTTTAGATGCTACATTATGATGGTTTTTAGAGGTTTTTCCTTTTCTTCATTGAAGACAACGTTTATGTTTTTTATATTTAATATCTAGATGCTTTAACACTTTTCTTACTTTGCACATCTAAATATAATGTAAAAGAACGTACACACTAGATGTAAAAAAATTGTATCATAGAGTGGATATAGCTCACAAACATGGGGTGGGAAAACTTGTGGACTGAGGAATTCTAAAACTCGTTTCTGTAGAGGGAGGTAAAAAGCGTTATATCTCAAGATATGCCCGTCTTTAGCCGGCGAGAGTACCGACATAAGTATTACATAATCTTTATACAGTATTCATGATGTTTTTGTTGTTTGATACAAGTTGAAATGGAGTCTTGGGAAAATACTTTTACACTCGCGTACTATGATTAAAATGGGTATTTTAAATGGATTGTAACAACATTACATTTTTATACTTCTTAAAGACTTTGGCTATTACAACTACATATAACTGAAACGATTGAAAGGGGTATATTTCATTTTAGTTTTCAGAGGCTTAAGAAAAATATTTGGAAAACATCACGTACTTGAAAAGTCAATCACGTCGTTTACAGGGACAATACAAAGTTGAACCATTTAACATCTGTTCACAAAGTACGTTGATGAATAGCCTCATTTTCCTATTCACGTGATTGATGCGCGCCGACATTTCGATGGAAAGTTGAATAATCTGAAATTCGCATAAATGGTCCAGCACAATTTAAAACACCCAGTAAGGTACTTACCATTTCTCTGCGTCGTCAATCACTCTTAAATCATTCTGGAGATACGAAACGCTTTTTGAATAAGATATTTTTGAATGGCAAAAATATGGGCCGGGCGAAGTGTAGATAACGCTTTATGGCTCAAACAAAAGTGGCTTGAGGAACGGTCTATAAAATGTATTATAAAAATTAGAGGCGCCTCACGATCGCACTTCAGCCTCATTTGTCTTTTATATGGCCGTTACTGTAATGGTGCCCGAGAGAGGCATATTTCTCGGGTGATATTAATAATGACGGAAATGAACGCTTCAGTGTCCCAAGGGAATTATTCGCGAGCTTTTATGACTAGCGTTAGTAGATCTCTTAGTTAGCAGCTGGTGACAAAACGTGCTTTATTTAGTTTTATAAATATGGTTTTATCGAGTTCTTGTTTTAGGGTTCTACGCACATACATACATATTATTACGCCCGTATCCATGGGCAGAACCATACTAGTAAGAAATCATAAGAAAACTTGCAGCCGCTCCTGTTTTAAAGTCCCAAGATGGATATTGTGAACCATAGCGACAGGTGATCAGATTTAGGATTTTGCTCTATAGGTATCTATTTATAAAATTATGGAGCGCTGGATTATCATAAACTGTAGTAAACTTTATTTTAGACAACTTTGATTACCTACTCAACAAAATTGAACTTACGGTACATTGCAAATTTTGTTACATTGTACAATTGTTCATATGAAATCTATCCGTTTTCAATTTTAATATTATTTTTATCGTTTCGTTTTTATTTAATAACCATTATATTATATATAGCTACCTCTTATTTGGCCTGTAACATCTGTTCGGGCAATAATTTACAAGCATCGTGACATTCATATTTTGTGATAGCTTACAGAATTTTATTAAAAAATGCGTTTTAACAATAAATAAAAATTCAGTTATGAGTTAATAATTTTTTTTGAGTAATCGAAAATGTAAAACGTATCAGAAATACCTACGTAGTTTCTTTCATAAAAGCGATATTCACATTCACTCTATAGGAACATAGTAGTAGTTATATTTATATGTATAAGATAGGTAGTAAAGAAAAAACATAGAATGAGTCCAGCTGCATCATTCCCGAGCATGCCGTAGAAGGCGACTAAGGGATAGATAGTATCCTATTATTACAAATTTATATTTACTCGTATAATTATACTCGTAAAATTATCTTTTCGTGTAGATCGTTCTAGAATTTAAAAAAATCGAATATAGCTTTGTATTAGAATTAAATTAAGGAATTTCCGACTTATATGCATCCTTTAACTTAATTTGTATCATCATCATCTTCCTACCCTTATCCCACTCTATGTGGGGTCGGCACTTAAAGTTAAGTTGTATATTTTTTGTAATTTAAATTTTGAGTGTATAGACCAAAGAAAAGGGGGACTCTTCTAATACAGATTATTCTATCATAACAGACGAGTTCCCAGAGATCATTTTTGATTTTTTGATCCTCTTCAACATGATGAACCATCTATATGGGCGATTGGCTTATCACCTGTCACCATGGTTCACCATATCCATCTTAGAACTTTGAATTAGGAGTGGCTGCAAGTTATCTTATGATTACTTGTGGCTCTGTCTACCCCATTAGGGATACGGGCGTAATAATTATGTATGTATGTACAAAACTCATTTTGTTTATGCCGGCTGTAGAACACAGCGCCGGCCGGTGTTCAACGGCTGCACTACATTGCTAGCTTAGGATCATTATTGACATATTATTTTCATAGTAAGTACCGAATTTCTAATTAAGTTACCTCACCTAGTTAATTAGTCTGACAACTGGCACTGTGGCCCTGTCCAGGAACTGTAAATGCTTATTTGCAATCTCAACTGGTCTCTCTTTTTTTTCAATTAACGACCTAACATGTAACTTCTTAATATATCCTGATTTCTGTTATAGCTTCCCTTTTCTTTCCCTGCATTTTACACCGGCTCTTGTAATTGGAACTCATAACCTCTGGTTTCGATACAAAAGAGTTGGTTAGTGTTATAGGAGATTGTTTGCCACATTTTAATCCCGAGGCTGTATAATAACCAACTCAGCTATTAGCAAATTAAATTAAACATTTTTGCGGTTCCATTGAGGTGTCTATATTGATGTCATGTCATATTAAATTTCAGCAAAACAGTGGGTTTTCAGAGGCGCAGCTGCAAGGGTTGAACTAATTTCATCTCAACATGACAAGGGTATTAGTTGGGTCGAGTTTGGGCCTTTTTATAGCTCAGGTTACGGCTGCAAAACCTACTGGAATGAAATACTTGTCGTTGCAAGCTGAGGGATGACAGTGAAAGGCGAATCAATCATACACAAACATAACAAAGTTTTGCAAAATTAGATTTTATAAAAAATAAAGTTGGATATTCAAACTGATAGCCTACACGAATTCCAAATAGAACAGAGCATAGTTATGCAAAAATGTTCACTGTTCATCCTTGAGATTTACGAGTAGGTACCTAAAGAGCATCGTCACTCAGAAAGATAACAGTAGATCGCGCTTTGAACATACATTTGAACATATCCGTACATATAGCATTTTTTATAGAACTACTAGCTGCCACTTGCGGCTTCGCTCGTGATACCCGGATAAAAAATAGCCTATTATGTTAATCCAGCACATGCACTATGTATCAAATCCGTTCAGCCGTTTAGGCGTGATTGAGGCACAAACATCCAAACATCCTCACAAACTTTCGCATTTATAATATAAGTAAGATATAGATTTATACACTTTGTTATGCTATTTACTTTTGTATGAGCTGACTTACATAAACAACTCGTAGACGGTTTCGTAGACGCGTAGCATCGCTACGGCAATATATGTAGCACGTGCTACGAATAAAATATTTTGTTTTGTGATCCATCATGTACCTGGGATATAAAACCCTTGACAGACTTGAAAAATTGAGTAAATAAATAAAAACCAATACCTAACAGTCACATACATAGTTCCGACCCCACACATAGGAATCAATATCTATCTATCTGCCTCTAAGTCTTTCGAAACAGTGTTTTGAAAGCATTTAAAGTGCGCCTCAAACGCTCCTTCCGTGCACTTGACACGTATTTTGGAACTTTTAGGAGTCTATGTCGTCGATGTACCACGATATCACAACACTCAGACACAATAAATATTGCATGATAACACTCCCAACAAAAGGAATCGAGTTTGCACCTCTCGTATCTGAGCTACCCAATGTCCCGCCACGCCACTGAGGTCACAAGGAACCTACGTAACATCTTCATTTACTCTTAAAAGGAGTCGTGTGTGACTTTATTCAAATTCTTAGCATGCCTCCTTAGAGTTAGTAAGACATCATTAACTCGGTGATAATCGTAATGAAACGCTTCCCTCCGTGAGTCAGCAGCCCGGCGAAGACAATAATAAAGCGAACTTTATCATCGTTTAGGCATCAAATGGGACTAAATTATGTTACGTAATAATGAAATACGAAGAAAAATAAGAAAAAATCATTTTGTATAGGTTCTAGGTTGTTCAGCTGGAAAATTGTTATTGCTAGCAATGTTCGTCAGCTTTGTGCTAAAGCTTATATCTCAAGGTTGAATAAAAATTCATTTTTATTTCGTTCCAGTAATTCGACTAATGCCGCAAGGCAACATACCAATATTCTATTTAATGACGACAGGTCCTTTATTAACATAGCAACGTTGTTATTAGACAAAAATCATCAAATAAAAATCACATTCGTTCTCGGTGAGAATAGAAGCGGGCATAATTTGCGATCCATGTTGCTTAATTAAGGTTTTACTATCTATATAAGTTGACGCTGTAGTGCCCGGGACGAATCAAGATGGAGTAGGCTTGCCCAGCACCTATTCCTCTCAGCTTAGTCGGCCTTGTCCACAGGAAAGACATGTACAATACGTGCGGAGCTAACTAAGCCGCGGTTTTCCTCGCGATTTTTTCTTTCACCATTTGAGAGTACTGGTATAGCGCAAATAAATTTTTCGCACAGAAAAATTCACTGGTACATGACCGGATTTGAACCCACGACCTTTGGATCGGAAGGCGGGGTCACTACCAACTAGACCACCAGTGCTCTCAACCGTGGGAATGGCACAACATGTATTTTTCTAATATTAGCTAATGATGATGATGATTTCTTAAACATAGTTGGTCACCATTTTCAGGTTTAGTCCAGCTGTACTAGTTTTAAATATATTACGAGCTTCACCTCACCACCGATACACTACATATAAAACTCAAAGACGAACTCGTATTCCTAATATTCATTTTGAAACACAAGGATATTGTGAACGTCATTACGGTATTCATTCCGCTTTAAAAATCCTACTTGAGCCACTTTGGCACATACATAAATAGAGAAATACGACACCTAGATACTTTCCATATACGAATGATGACTTCTATCTGTGCGTATCTGCCAAGTGTACCAGACACATCGCAGCAAGATCACAAGGCATGTAAAGCCTAATATACATATAAATTTTTGTGACAAATACACGACGTGCTCATAAGAAATTCACCCTTGTCGCTGGCGTCGGGCGGGCCTCCGTGAATTATAACGTCAAGCCCAAGTTTTTTGTCGAGATTAACTGCGTATTACAAGCCGAGAGTATACCAATGAACCGGTGTTGCCAAACTTCATAATTACTTACGAAGGGTTTTTTGTACGCGACTTCCTCCACTTCCAGGCTGTGTTTGTAGCAATTTCCTTTGTCGGAGAAAGGATTGTCTTTGATTTTCGTAGAAAATAACAAGTATCATTTTTGTTTTTTATAAAAACGAGTAATTTTTCTAAAACATTAGGATCGTTTTTACAAATCGCATCGTTTTTCGCCTTGCATCAGTGATAATGCCTTTAACTGAAACGGTTCATCAGTATTCAGCGGTGAAGCAATTGAAACTGTGGCGGTGCTCGGTCCTCCCACTCAATTTTCCTTGTTCCGACGGCTCGAGTTATTTGCATCACAAAAACACAATGTCGAGGGAACGCGAAACCATTAATCACGCAGCGGAACTCGAACAGCGGCGAATGACTGCCGCACGCGAGTGATTCAGACGTTTGGTGACGATCGAAGCCAAACAGCCGTTGTCGCCACGTCTTGCCACCCAAAACCTATAATTTTACGAATCACCGAATTACACAGCACGTTTTTGAAAGCAAAGGTCGATAATTCAACTAAACATGGTATTAAATTAAACGACACGAAACAATAGCATGCAAATGACTCAGATGTTTAATAAAACAAAGATATTATAGTCAGATATAGTAGATATTAAATCAGTGTCACGCCCTATATAAATAAAGAAAATATTTACACCAAAATACTAGACTAGGGTACAAGAAACAACTGTAAACTTATTCGAATTAACTTTCACATGAGACATTCATAAAACAAGTTTAAATTAAGCCGTTTATTTCGTTCTATTCCCATATGTGGCGAGTAATAAGTTTCGTAAGGAAGTACTTCTATCTAATTTACGGCAAAACACACCAAAACATTGTAAAACTCCACCATAACAATTTAACGGTTTAAAATTCAGCACGCAAATTACTTTGCTGGTAAACGTTCTTCCCGTAATTTGCAACAATGCGCCCGTATACGTAGATACTGTTTAAATTGTCTGTGCCTGCCTATACTTTAAAAGTTTTTTAAGTGCCGGAACAAGCCGCCGTTTTAATTGCGCCAACCGGAAGGGGAGAGATGAATAGAAGGAAACGGCAGCAGCCTTGCCAACCGCCCTACATTATTAAAACTTACCTCTTACTCCAACGAACTCCACTCTACAACTACGGGCATAATGAATCGCGCATCTCGAAATAGACTTAAAATTATTCGTTTTAAAAATAACACTAAAAACTGAAGAGGTGTTGAGATTTTACCCAGTGAAATTTTAGCCTTCTCTAGCTCTATTTCAAAGCCAGACTAGACAAACTTTCTAGAGTACTTTTATCAAGTTTGAAGTATTCAAACGAACTCGTTAGCGCATACGTTTTCACTTGTATCATTGCTGTTTTGTGTTTTCACCTTTAGGTGCAATAAAAGCTTGCATAAAAGATGCATAAACTTTGTCAATGGCAAAACTCATTTTACCATGACATGATTATGACCGTGGCAGATCGGATTAGCTCGTTATTTTTTGGATTTTATGAAAAAAGCCTATTCATTTTTTTACGACATTTTAACATTGAAGTGCTGAAATGCCAGTGGATTTGGCGCCTCACAGTCAAGGGTGTTTTGTTCGTGGAATTCATATGAGGAAAAACAACAATGAATCTGAAACTAATTGCGTCCTCGATACAACAAGCCCTCAGGCCGCGTCCTCCGCTCCGTAAACATTGTTTACAAAAGGTGCGAATAGACGGGCCCCGTGACGCCAGCCAACACAGAACCGCCTATTCATTATCCATCACCACTGCGAATGTTTGTTTGTTTTGGAATTGTTCTGGATCTAAAAGTTTACTATTTAGACGAACATTGCATTGTACAGAGTAAGTAGTAACTAAACAATTAAAAGATTATGCGTGTATATACAGTAGTACCCCATATATTGGCGCCTCGGCAAATTTCATGCTTTGTATGAAAGCCGAATTTGTCCGAATATATAATTAAAATAATACCTGAACCAAGGATTGGTTAGAAATTTATTTATCTACATAATTGTTGTAACATCTCTATATTACATATCATCATCGCGTTAGTTCGTATTTCAGAAGCTAGATGAAATTTGCCAAGGCGCACAATATTTGTGGTACGTACGTAGCGGCCTAGAAGTAGAATAGTCCTTGCCCAATAGCTAGACTACATTGTGAGGGCATTAACTCCGGCTAGCACAAGACCACCTTTCTTCTTCTTAGTCGCTATACTCTTGACAGAGTGATCGTAGTCTTCAGCTCAGGAGTAGTAGCTCGATTAACAATTCTGCGCCATTCGTCTCTAATGGTGACCTTTCTAGTGCACTAAAATTATGAAACTTCATCATTATCATCCGCATCCAGATCGCTCCCATTGCATAGGCCTTCCTTTGCACTTGCCACTTTTCACACTCCACTACAAAACCAGCTAAAATAAAGCGGCCGCATTGATCCGAGCCCGATTCTTATATCAACAGTGATACAATACAAATCCACGTTTGACATGACCATGGCCATTTCGCATTGCCTGTGGGATTGCCCTGGCCGCCTTATTACATTGCACAAGTACCTCTACAAAGCCTCAGCGTGCCTTATCTGTGGTGCCACAAGAGCCTCATAAGCCGAGGTTGTTACCTCGGAACACATTGTAACACATTATGCTCCGACCTTACCATCCGCACGTAATAAGAATGTGTAGTCTTATGAATATTTTTACACTTGACATTGTACGATTAGATTTACTGGCTTGGCACAGCTGGGAAATTATATGGAGATAAATGTCTGTCTATTCGAAATAAATGGGTTATAAGAATTGTTGCTGTTCGTGTGAAAACTGTTGGTTAAGAAATTAGAATGAGAGGAACTTATTCACAAAAATACTCATGATTATTTAAGAATTTGTTCTTGAAGGAACTCAACTTACTGATATTCTGTAAATCAACTAAAAATTAACAGCAACCACATGTTTCATCACCATTATTGTTGACTGTTCAAAGATTTAAAATTTAATGGGGTCATTGCCTGTGTCTTCCACGTTTGGCCGCGATACGAAATTCAATGTTCATGATAATTTTTAGACAATAAAGACATTAAAGTCTGAAGTTTGAAATAATGTCCCACTAATGGGCGTAAGCCTACTTTTTACTAAGGCTTAATAGAGGCAATATCTAGCTTTGAAATCTGCATGCGTTTACCCGCCGCGCTGTGTTTACTGTATAACACAGCATTACCAGTATAAGGCTATTTCACACCAGGCGCTAGAGTTTTCAGTGCACTGTTGATGCCCCTAAGCGCTTACATCGCGTAGATTAAGAATTAGGACCTCCGTAGATTAACTTGGTCCTTAGCCAAACCCAAAAAGACCAATGTCAAAAGTCAAAAGTTATAAGACTGTATACGAGTAGTGGACGATGACCGTAAACACTTGCCAACTCGAATGAAATACATTTACAAAACTGCAGTTTAACGCGTAAATTCATCCAATAGGTGTTCTACTTTCGTTGGCTTAGCTCCTCACTCGATTAAGTATTGCGTTCGATTTGCGGCATAGGGTTAGCTGGCAGACAGTACAACGCTAACTATGAACTTAGTGTGGAGCAAGCCTTAGTGCTTATCTGCATAATATTCACACGAATATTCTGAACCCGAATGGTATATGAAATGCAGGTTTACCACTAATTAGGTCTTATCCACGACATATGAAACTTATGCATTCGTGTAAACTGCATGTATGAAAATGATTCATATTATGATAACATAAAAAAGAACACGTTTGAACAAAGAACCAGTAGATAAGTAGAACAAATGAAGTGAATACAACTTAACTCCATAGTGTAATGAATGATATTTCGTAGTGTTTTTGTAACAGATTCTTAGTAATTAATAAGATCTAAAAATATAAAACGGTGACTCGAAACAAATGGATGAATACCTACTCAAATCTAGGAACCTTAAGAGGGCGCTTGTGTAGTACTCGTATAGGTGTTTTTTTTTCAACTGTCTACCTATTACGGTTCATGAGATACAGCGCGCTGACAGACGGACGGATACCATATACAATGAAAATTATAGTTCGAGCTTCTTTGTCTTGTTATTGTAAAGTATACATACAGAGCACAACATAGAGTGCATTTTTCACTCACAAGTGATTAGCTATGCGAAAACGGCGCCGTGTGAGTGTGTGATAAACACGCTTAAGATAAACTTTCAGGCCCTAGTACACAATGGCGTGTATGGGCCATGCTCTAAGACCACGATTGCCTGCATTGCCTGTACTTCGGTGAGGGTGTTCACACAATGGTCCCCACAAGATGGACGTACAAGTTGCCACCGCCGCGGTTATTTATTTGCTAACTTCACGAATGCCTAGATCCGCCGACAGTATTGTACCTACTTTTCATCAACATACCACGCGGGCGAAGCCGCGGATGCAAGCTAGTATGAAAATAGTACTGAGTATTTACCTAAGTAATGCAAACATTACCTTGTATTTAGCATTTTTTGGGTCCCAAATTACGAGTTCAGATTCATGTAATTCAATGAATTAAAAGCTTCGGCATTGCTCCACGATACAGCCATTTTTAATTTTACATCGAAAAGTATACCACCCCGTCAGAAAAACTGAACAATGGGCCATTGTGTGAACATCCCGGCCATGCAACGCCACGATTTTTTTAAAGTGTCGAAATTACCGACAACTCGATGGCGAATGGCCATTGGTGGTCACGCGGCGCAACTAACTTGCTTCGAAAGAAAGCGAGTAGTCTCCAGGGAAGAAAACTGTTCATGAACAAAGTCAGGTTCTACAATTAACTAAAAGTAAATTAAAGCTATTATCCATGGTCCTGAGTACTATTCAATAATAATTCTTGCTTCAGAGAATTAGACCCTTATAATCCTACCCTTCAGTCTCATACAACCTTTGTGTGATTGACGTTTTTGTGATTATTGTCCGGGTTTCTTCCCTTCAGAGATTATGGCCGTATTTTACGGGTATGAAACCAGCATTTCATTAGGTATAAATATTTCATTCAACCAACATTATTTTAATGAGAATATTGAAATATTCTCATTTTGTATGTTGTCGCGTGGGCTAGTTTCCGACAACACGCTTTCAATCGGTCACGTAGGACAATGGTGAGTTACCTTTCTCCTTTGAATTGTAAAGATTATAATGAAAATAATCCAAAACCATTCAACCATTCTACGTGTCATAAGTCTCCGCGAATGATATAAGTTAAAATGAGATAAAATCTCAAATTCAATGGTTTTTAGACAATCATACAAAGGCTCTTTTTATATGAACGACTTTTTATGCTCTCACTTGTAGGACTCACAAAGTCTTTATTAATTCGTAAGATTTTTTATGATTTGTATACCTATTTTCGATCTGTTTGTGGAAAGAAAATATTTGTATCGCAATGAACCTACATTTAACTCTGGAAAATTTGTAAATAAATTCAAACACGTTAACTTTTCAAAGTTTTGAATACTGATAAGAAGACCATTTGAAGATTGTCATACCCTATCTATAACATCTACATACACAGCTGCTTAAATCATTGGGTCTGATCTCCTTGCGTCAGTCTTTTATCAGCAATCTCAATCAAAACGTTAGCGTTTTGTTTTCATTTGAAGCCGACACCTCTATTTTACGCAAATCAAGTCAACGGTAACAAAAAGTCGATGTGACCTTGCTATTTAGCTAAACACAACCATGCTAACATAGGTACACAACATGTGTATCATCGTCATCTTCCTGCCCTCATCCCACTCTATGTTTGGTCGGCACAGCATGATCCAAGGATCATGCTGTGCCGACCCCACATAGACCCTTTAAGATATACACAACATGTGTATATATTCAGAAATAGGAGGTCGTTGTGTCATCCACGGCTCCATTATACAAAACATTTTTTTGCAACGATGTTAGTCCAATATGTTAGCGACACCATAAAAGATTTATGCACATTTCATTTAGAATAAGATTCACAAGTTTACGAATCGTAATAAAACAAACACGCAACTAACTGACGGTACTATATACAATGGGACCTTTGAAGTTTACTCTTCAGGTAAGGTCGTTAGGAAACACAGGGTTAGTAAACATGCGTGGCGTGGTCCGTAAATCAACTGGGAGGTCCTAAGTTTTGCATTGCAAAGAACTCGGATGTAGGAATACAGGGATGTAATTTAGTACCTACCTACTTGCATGTTTATGCTAAGCAAATGATATAGAAGATGACTGAATTTTAAAGTACCTATTACCGGTTCGCAGAGGCGTGATTTTGTGACACATTCAAGTCGTCATCGAAGTCGTCTACGCCATCTATCCCTTACACTAAAGGTACGCACTGTAAGTGTGATAGAGACGAATGACGTGGACAACTGCGACGACGACTCGAATGTGTTATAAAAATAATCGCACAACGGTGTGTCTACGTGAGGTAAATCTCTCTATAATATCGAGAGACAGTAAGTACTACAGAAAAAACAATTTTAATAAATACCGAATGCTCAGATATATTCTGGCTTTAAGAGAAATATCAAAAGGTGAAACACAGTAAGTAAACACTGGTTATTTGCCTTCGTAGCACTATTCGATATTATACATAACACACTAAATGAGATCAGTACCGCATACAAATTTGTGTACCGCAGTATGATTTACGATGCCTTGCCAAATGAGTAGCGGATCCATTAGATGATTACTATCATTATAATGAGATCGAAAACATAAGGCTATCACTAATTATGCAGTACTAGACTAAAACTACTGCTACTACTTTCACCAGTGTGGTGAAAGGACTTAATTTATTGTGGCTTTACCATTAGGGATATGGGCGTGATAATATACATGTATGTATATTAAAATAGGTTATAATAATAGTACCTACCTACAGACCGGACTAAAAGTAGAATAGCTTGTCCTACTTTACCATAAGTTAAAAGTCCGAAAATAAGTTTGAAAACATAGTGTCTATTGTACGAAAAGAGTCACTTTGAGGCCTACTTTAATCTTTTTGCCACATATAAAAGAACATGTAAAATAATTAGTGCAATTGAGTTCAGAAAGTTGCATTTACAATCCTAATGCTTTGAACGGAATTGAATGAAACTTGGAATATACATAGTATGTGTGCTGGAATAAAATATAGGCTACTTTTTATTGGGGTACCACGCGAGCGAAGTCGCGGGCGGCAGCTAGTGTTAGGTAAAGCTGGAAATACAAATTATTATTTACACGCTTCTACATGGCAGAAAGGAATTCAATCAATAAAAGTCAATTAAGTAACTCCGTCACGCGATAATATTCCATCAACTGAGGTATTTTGTATTCGAAATTACGATGTGTTACTAAGTATATCAAATTCATCTTTTGCTAAATATTCCATACAATAAATTTTATTATACCAAAACATCATACCAATTGTATTTTTTATAATATTGTTTTTAATGGAATTATTTTTAAATTGATTATTATTATTATTATTAACTATGAATGTTTACGACTATGATTTAAAAAAAGTATGTTCATTATGTTTGTGACGGAGTTTTTAGACCGCATAAAATCCTCCGTCATGGCTTAACGACTTAAAAGCCACGATTGATTATTATTATTATTATTATTTGCTATGTAAATTAATATTATCTTTTTTTTAATGACATGTACCAATCGAATGAAATAAATGAATCTATTGTATTGTTTATACCACCGGAGTTAATCATTTCTATTGCTACTACTACTCAAGTCACAATTCTTTTGAACAAGTGTGGTGAAAAGATTTAAAGTGCACCTCAAAGGCTCCTTTCGTGTGTTTTGTTTTAGTTTAGTTATATTTTATTTCTTCCGGGTCTGGATGTTGTGGCACCAAGGTACTCTTAGCTTCTGATACACAGGTAATCGTAATGTAATAATCATAATACTATATAAAAAAATTGTCGTGACTGATCTATTGACAAACAAAGCAGAGCCTGAACCGCTAGTCCTAGAACTTGAAATTTGAAGGGTGCATTTCTTATAGTAGGTACGTACTCTAAAAAGGATTTTTGGAAATTCTACCCTAAAGAGGATGAAAAGGGTAAAAAGGTTTATATGAAAAATCATAATCCTTGAACTTTCAAACTTAAAACTTAGCATAAGCAATTAAGCACTCTTCAATAGGTACGTTTACTAAAATTCTATGTAAAAATATTATCAAAACTGCCTCCGAAACTAGGTGCAGACGTTGTTAAAAATTGTATGGAAACTTTTTAACGAGTGGTCCGATATCCTTGAAACTTGATTTTGATTCTTTCAGTACAAAATGATAACGAATTTTATTTAGAGGTTTATTAAAGAAGCGCAACGGGATGTCAAGGCTATTCAAACACGAGATGCACCCAAAATAATCTACTCTACGCCGGTGAAACGTAACACTAGAATGTGTATAAGATTGTTGGATGTTAATATAACCATTTATTCTATAACACACAATCTAGTCTAGATAATAATGTTTGCCAAATCAACAACTCATTCCATTTCTGTCTATTTCATCGATATCGTAATTAGGTCCCTACCTGGAAATTCTATCAAAGTGTAAACCACAGTTTTGCTTTGAGTACATCGAACATGAAACTGTTTAATCACTCGTTTGAGCCCAAATGTTCATATTCCAGCATTACTGAGTAAACAGTGATGCCAAGCGTGCAACATGCATAGCCAATAGAACTCTTGCATAATGCACAAACGTGACTTCGGCGCACATTCGTACGTGTAAGAGCCTTTTCACATGATGAACTTTTGATGTTCAAAAATTGAGCACTGGTGGTCTTGTGCTAGCGGTCGCGACTTTTAATCCTAAGGTCGTGGTTTACCAATACCTTAGACCTTAGTTCCTGATCTTAGCTAAAATTATAAAAAATCTATTGGGATTTTTATGATTTAAAATTTTGTGTGTGATACACAAAGCGCAAAGATAAACGTCGTTAATAAATCGACAAATCGTAGAACCTAAAAAAGTTTGAAAAGTTTACACGGAAGATTTTGAGACGCATTTCAGATCACTTCACAACACTGGTTCGAAGGAACTTGTGAAATGAATAATAGTAGTAGTACATACTTAAATACATATTTTCACGCCCGTATCCCTAACGGGGTGCGCAAAGCCACAAGTAATCGTAAGCAAACTTGCAGCTACTCCTGATTCAAAGTCCCAAAATGGATATGGTGAACCACGGTGACGGCCCATCGCCCATATAGATGGTCCATCATGTTGGAGAAGATACTATCCCCTAGTCGATTTTTACGACATGCTTGGGGAGAGAAGCGGCTGAACGCATTCTAAGTATGTTTTTCTTATACCCCCAGTCCTTTCCAACATGATGGACCACCTATACGGGCGATGGGCTGATCACCTGTCACCATGGTTCGCCATATCCATCTTAGGACTAAATCAGAAATGGCTGCAAGTTTTCTTATGTTCACTTGTGGTTTTGCCTACCCCATTAGGGATACGGGCGTGATAATATGTATGTATGTATGTAAACGTCAAACATTCTTGTTTTTCGGACGGATATAATAGGTATATATACCAGGGGTGCTCAAACTAATAGTGTCAGCGATCTACCAAAAATACTTTGAAAGCAAGGGATCGACTAAACTACTGTGTAGGTAGGTACTATCGACTGGTCGATCGCGATCGACCGTTTGAGCACCCCTGACATATACTGTTGACAGATTTATTGCAGATGACCGCTGGCAGCGTTACCGGGCTTCAGGGTCTCCAAGAATGTGTCTTGGGGATCAGTACACGTCTGACAATCTCTATTTTGCATGTTTTGCAGTGCCGCGTCACGTTGGTGTTATGCGACGTTTTCACACATGTCCAGTGATAACATCGATCGCGCGTGTAAAAGTTGTAGTGTGCACTGGCTTTAAGTGGGAATATGGATTAAGTTTGGCGAAGTTTGCTAGCAGTTTCGGTTATTACACATGGAGCTACTCGTACGTGGTAAAAACGGAATCGTTGCATGCTATGATAACATAATTGTAACTCTGTTTTTGACAATGGTTTGATTACTTTCTGGTTCTGTTTCAGCGTACACCTACTAGCTATGTACGAATTAGGCACTTTGTTACTTGCTGGTATAACTTAATTCCAAACCTACTTAGATTTTTATATGATTAAAAAATAACTACTGTTACATTTTAAGTTACGTTCTTACTTGGATGCTCCATGAGGTTTTGAATAGTTCAGAAAAAATTAAGTTCGCTCTTTCAGCGCAAAAAGTTAAATCGCGATAGTGAAATCGCGGCTTTATAGTAAGGACTTGGACTTGGAATAGGTGTTACGAAAAATAAATGAATAATTTAGGCGTTCGCTATGTGAATTGCAAATCGGGCGAAAGATTGTATTTACCTAAGTACAAATTATTCACGCAGCTCCTAACGAATTGTTTGTTTTCTCCAAGATTTTACAATTCTGAAATAATATTTATCATTTGGGGAACTCTGTCGTTATGCATTTTTTTTAAAGGTACCTCCTAATTTGATACTACTGTTGATTTTTCTTGGTAAAATAATTTTCGAATGCCGTCCTTCAGGTCATTTTAAGTTACCAAGACAATAAAGCAAATAAGACATCTACATTTTGATATTTTTTGACAAAGCTCATGTCTTGAAGCATAAGCATTTAAATAGGTAAGGTTTTCTGTTTGTAGTGTGTATAGTACAGATCAATACAACATTGAATTACTAATAAATAGATGATGAAAATGGGATCACTATTATCAAAGGAATACCTCTACGCCACAACCACAACATAGCTAACTAATCTCTGAGGACTCCCTTGCGCTTTACATGCGTGTTTAGATGTAGGTATAGGTAACTATAGCTAGCGATTAAGTAGGTTAATACTAGCAAATGCTCACGGCTTTGCTCGTGGCAATAAATAAATAAATATTTGTGGACATTTCACACAGCCCCCATCTATCCCCAAACTAAGCAAAGCTTGTACCTACTATGGGAACCAGATGGCTGATTGAATACTTACATACTTTTTTTAAATATTACAACACAAAACCCGAAAGAAATATTTGCAGATCATACAAATATTTCTTCCGTAGCGGAAATCGAACACGCGCCCCTTGCGTCTCAGCTGAGCAATCGGTCGTCAATGGGAAGTAACCTGTGTCATTATATCGATTGGTTATACTTTCTATATTAATATGTTGTTTGGGAACTTTGTACAAAAAAGTAAGCCTCTTATGGTGCAGGTGCACTTAGAAATCGTTTCGAGAAATTCAACTCTTTGAGGATGCAGCGAGAAGATGAGGTTTGTATAAAAAAACTCGAAGCTGACAAAGTCGCAAAGCGTTCCATTGGTAATGAATCATCATCATCATCATAATTCCAGCCTGGTATCACTCACTGCTGGGTATAAGTACACTTATATATCGAACCTCCTTTCGATTTGCTCGCATATTCGGTGCTGTGCGTCTCTTTTAGCTGCGACTTTTTCGATGACATTGACCCAACGCATTGTCGGATAATGTTCTCATTGTATAAAATAATATAAAGTGTTAGTGAATACATACAATAAGAACACAAGAACAAAGCGTCTTCCCCTTAATAGAGGCAGTAAGAAAAGTGCTATTGGTGGACACATTTTTAGATATAACTACTTTATAAAACTAGGTTAAAGTCAAATTACTAATTGGCCTACTTGGCTAGATTGTATTAGAGTACAAATAATTAATATTTTTAGTACACAAATTCTAAAAAAAATTGTACAAAATGTTTTATAACGAAGTTTATGAATGTCAATTCACGTAACAATCAAATCAAACCTAAGTTGTTGTAGGTACAGGGTTAGATTATCATCTGTTATTCCAATTCGTGAACTCATCCCAAAAACCATTACGAGCATCGAATCTTGTTAGTACAATGTTTGCTATTGTTCGGTCCAATACGGAGTCGTATCAATGTTTTCTCATTTCACAGTTGTTGACATTTTTGTTGAATGGTCTTGTAAAATGCTGGGTAAACCCACGCTCTGTTTTTTACGGAAACTTACAAAAATATACGTTGAGTGTTTTGAACTTGATATTTTAGGCCCTTTTTACATGACGCTATTACCTACTACAATCATTCCTGAATAAATGGTTAGGTTGTTATTGAAACTGCAACCAAAAGTCATCCCACTGACAATCAATCAAATGAGTCAACGCATATCCTAACCTCTTATGTAAATGTTGTAGTGGTAGTGGTATGGGTGCTCTAATAAAAGAATTACCGAAATTCAACTCCTAGAGATGAAGCTTGTATGAAAAAAAAAACTGCGAAGTCGAAGGGTTTCCATTAGTTCCATACAAAACGACAACAGATCTAAAACGGTTCCTAATATTAAAGATTGTCGTTCATGTAAACCTTACCTTACAGTGAGCATGGACTTTAATAAAGTCACAATTCAATTTGTTATCTGTCCCCTTAGGTACATTGTTCCACGAAAATCTAATCAAGTTGTCCGAAAAACACAATAGCAATTCTATATCTGTTAATTAAAATCAATTGTTGCTGGGTAGGTAGCAATTTGTTGCCAATAAATTACGAAAAATTCTATAGGAATGGGATTCTTAATTCAATCAGAAATGAACTGTGAAAGAGGAATGGTAATTTTGTATTAGGTACAACAGGTAAAAAATTAAAACTGATTACACATTGAACAGTTTCTTGAAAGTTAAATGCTCAGGTACTAACATGATTTTAAAATCTGTGGAGGTTATATTATATTTGAAAAATTTACTCTTGAAGCCGCAAAAATCACAAACCAGTCCCGGGAGTTCTTCAAATGGTTGTTCCGAAACATGATCCCTACAAAATAAAAGGCTAACTCAGCGATTCCCTGATTCCTGTATCCAAAAGACCGAGGAGCTCATTTTGTTTGGTTTATGCAACAATTAGAAGGGGAATAGTAGGAAGGGGTACTCTGTACACCGTAATGTTGCCAATTCGGGAACCAGAATTAAGCTTTACTCCGTGAGTCCGGCATTTTTGCGTAATTTTCCTGCATTTTCTGCGTGGGTATACTCTTTTAAAGGGAAATGAATAGGTGCTTCAGTGTCATGGAATGAAATGGCCTGTGGTTTAGATATTCAGGTATTTTTGCTATGTATTCGTTCAAAAACTACAAAAAGCATCACAGGTACTTAAAATTCTAAGGTTTTTTGTTGATTGGACTGTTCTAAGCGAATAATGAGAAGTGATAAATGATAAAGTAAAACGGTGGTAGATCTACCAAAGTGAAGTTTTTGATCTGGTGTTATCTGTGGCATTATGTAATAGGTAAGCACCTTTTTATGTCGTTGTTGTTGTTACAGAAACTTTTTATTTTTCATTAGCAATAAATGCTATTGGATTAGGGTGCATTCAACCCATCCGCGCTTTTATTTCAATTACACTATAACTCAATTTGTCTCTAGCATTTCCCCTAAGTGTAATTGCGTTCCGTTATACGTAATTTGGGAAATTCTCTTCTCGTGAGCCGGCGATGGTATAATTAGATACGTCGTTAATTAGACGCTAGTACAAGAGCTCTCAAGGGCCGCTTTCCTTTCCTTTCCGACAAGTAGGTGGTGCAAGACTAAAAACAGATTCAAAAAGTATACTCGTAAAGTGCATCTTGCGATGAAGACTACCGAGATTCGTTACTAGATTTCAGAGAAAAATAAGGTGATGTTTTGATAAAGTGATGGCATCACATTGCGCCTTAGGAAAGAGCAAACGAAATATCTGTAGAATTGTTTGTTTGTAGACACTAAAGACAAGAGGCAGGCCAAAACTGTCCGATAGTCAGACGATATTGTGAGGGCAGAGGAGAGCAGTGGATTCGGCTGACACAAGACTGCCAGGAGTGACGTGATAGTAAACTAACCTTTACCCAACAATAGGTGACACCGGCTAGATACAAATACATAAATAGACCCTACAGGAAAAAAGAGCACCTGACTTAATAAAGTACCTGGTATTAGGATCTTAAAATATTCTTTGATCATCATACTTATCTTTTATATTGAAAACACGACGTAGTAAAATCCACGCAACATCAAATTACACATGTTTACCATACAAAATATAACAAGCCATCGTAGGGGAAAGAAAAATTGCTGATATAATTTGCCGCGAACATATGGCGTCCCAAGCGAGGGCAGCCTATTCTGTTAATGGAAACACAATGGAAAAGAAAACTCAATCAAGCGAGAGTCACCGTGATTTCTGCGCCTACCAGAGATATATTGCTGGGCTGGACTCGTCATTAGCCGGGCCGAACAGGAAATTCTTCTAAATAACCCGCGCATTGCCAGCGTAACTTTTCATATGAGCTTGATTTAGCGAGTCGCATAACTTTGCGGATTTTTCTCGAGCGTTGGTTATGGTTAAATGGTGGGTATTTTGATAGACTTTTGATAAATGAGGATTCCGATGCGTCTGCTAAAATCCATTACCTTTGCAAGCCATGTAACATTGGTAGTCACAGCTCAGTTTATTATCTTTGTGCAAAATCGTGGGCCGTGGATTTATAAGACTAGCACAAAACCATGATAGATGGCACAGAGGAAGGCCTATACTTCAGTGGGTAAAGGTTGTCTCTGATGATGACATTGATGATTTTCATTGCAGCGTTATACATTGATATATCGCTTACATCTATGAAGTGCTCTAGATATGAGAGAGAAATATTATGTTTCATCTCTTTACTACTCCTATCTAGTGTTCAGGATGTATAGTGGATAAAGCGGAAAATACTTCTAAATAACCCCGCGTAACTTTTCATGAGACTGATTTAGCGGATGGCATAACTTTGCCGTGCGCGCTGTTTTTATTATACTCGTATTATTTAAAGCTCTGTATATTGCTATCTCTTCTGTATTTTAGTGTGAAAAAGTGGTCTGGTATAACGACTATAATTTTTATTGAATATAACATTTTCACAGTCAAAATAAACAAAAATGGTTTTCTTTCGACAATCCTTTTGAATTTAACTACTACTCATACATTAGATTTAACTCTTGGACGAATAACTTCACTCTAGTATGATTCAAATGAGAGAACCGTAATGTAATCTTATTAAGACATAAGGTCTTCGTTGCTTCCATGAAGTCGCACTCCCTCACAAAGGCAATTTTTGCTTGCCAATTCAAGATTCAAATGCCACCTTCAAATAACCATAACTGCCTATCGCATCTACATTCCTCGCTATGAGAGTTTCGTATTATAATGTCACCGTAACGTCGCATGGAGATGTGAAGGTATACATATTTATGTATGTTGTTGTACATATACATATTTATGGGGCGGTAATGTGTACGGTTACCACGCTCGGCACGTTTGGGGCGCGTGCTTGGATGAATTGAAAGGGATGCCTACCGGAGATCAGGAGCTGAAGGAATTTCGTATGTTTTGATTGAATTGTAGCGGCAAATTAGCTTAACTATAAAACTAACTAGCTTCCACCCACGGCTTCGCTCGCGTGGTACCCAATAAAAGTAGCCTATATGTTATTCCAGCACAGATACTATGTATGTTACAAGTTTCATTCAAATCCGTTCAGCTGTTTCGGCGTGATTGAAGCACAAACATCGTCACATCCTTCACAAACTTTCGCATTTATAATATTAGTAGGATTAGCCTTTGACTAGGAAATACAATAAAATGTTGGAAAAACCAGCAAAATTCAGGAAGATTTAAGCATAAACCTTGTGTCAGTTTTGTTCTTTTCAGCATGTTTTCAGCTTTTGATAAAAAAGCTTCTAATTATGCTACTTCGGAGCAAAGCTTGCAAATGGACGCTTTCCTCGAACTCAATATCTGCTCGTAATTTCACTCAAACAAGTCCTTAAACCCCCAGTTATTTTGACACGCTTGCTGAAAGCAAAAAACGAAAAAACTTTCAGTTTGTTACAAACTCGTAATCTCAAAAACGTCTGTTCCTAATTTCTTTTCCGATTTTAAAAGAGCCATCTTTCATTTACGACGACATTTAGAACAAGAAAATTCCAAGGTTCGACACGAAGTTTTGGCAATTTCCGCACTTGCCAGGCTTTTTTTGTGACCCGATACTTTATCGTTAATCTTTCGCGCAAAAAGTCGCCAATGCTGAGTCATTACCTAATTGCAACTAGTGTGAGGCAACGGATTTAAATTACAGGCGAGCCTGGTACGAGTTTTGCGAAACGTATGCCGAAAGCCTCGCACTAGGTTCTCTGGAAGGTACCTACTAAAGTAGTATATTTTGAGTAAGGCTTATAATTTTATTTATCCTGTACAATTTTGAAGTTACCTAAAAAACACAAACCGTAATTTTAGTACAAAAAGGATACACATGAGCTACAAGAATGAACAGATTGCCAACCCAAAAAGTCCGGACAATTAAACGAGTCCACTTATTTCTGACCCAAGTCCATATTGCGAGCACCATTCACCGGTTTATACTGCCTCTGAATGGATCGTTCAGTCTCTATTCGAAGTTATGTTCGACCCAGAGGAGGCTGGGCAAAATAGAGACGTCCACGAAAACATTTTTTTAGTTAAGTGCAATAAAGAACTAACTCCTGGACTACCACTGCTACTAGTCGTGGTATTAGTTCTTTCCATTATTAACCATATCCATCTTGGAACTCTTGAATCAGGAGTGGCAGCAAGTTTTCTTATGATTGCTTGTGGCTCGGCCCACCTCGTCATTGATACGAGCGTGATAATATGTATGTCCATTATCAGTATTATCGCCAAGTTGAGTTTTTTTTTATTTCGGAAATAACTTTCTTATTTCACCGATAACCCATAAGAGAAATATACCCTGAAAACTTCATGCTTCTAGGACTAAGGCTACACATTGATTGTCAGTCAGTCAGTAACGCAAGAGTTTTATATAATTTCGATTTTTATCGAAATAATATAAAACTCTTATAAGATAATTTTATAAATTTTACAGAGCCCTGAATATTCGGCTCAATATTTTTCATAACCACACCATTCTCCTCTCTAAATGCGGACACATTCTCAACCGACGAACACTTTTCTTTTTATTGTTATGTATATTCAGAAATTCCGGTACTATGCTACCGTTTCCGAATTTTATTACAAATGAAACCAAGGTGATGGGATGCATCTCGTAAAAATAGTGCGGACTGTGATAGCTTTGGTGAATATTTATGATTATTTACGATACATTGAGTTCTTTACGAATACTGTTAGCTGATTTCTTTGTAAGAGTTCTGTTTTGTCCTCACTGCTTTAGAATGTTAGTAGGTATACAGTCCAAAATAAAATTGGTAAGGATGAATAACCTTATATTGAAACTTAACTAAAGACACCATGATCATTATATAATATCATTCATATCTAGGTGTAGGTATAGGTAGGCATTTAACTAAAACGTATAAATAATGTTCATCCCAAAATTGCATGGTGCACTAGCCAAGTTATTGGCGATTATAAAAAATACACTCGGGTTCGTTTCTACAAACTCAATTTATTGCGCAATTTTCTGAACAGAACCCATTTTCACCGTTTTTACGATCATAAGCGTGCTTTACAATATGTGATATATCAAATATATTGTTATTTCATAATCTGTGAAGCTGTTGTAAGTTGTTAAAGTTGCTAAAAATCTTAATAATAATTAAACAATTCGAGACCTTACTCTTTAGTTTTGAATTCATCATTTTAGGACTCTCTATGCCGTAAGGTGGATCTACATCTACATCTGTGCACGAGCACGTACTGCGCGGTTTGTGTGCATCTTAGAAACATGGTAAATAACACCCACCGCGCGTGTTAGATTTTCACCCATCCAAAAGCCGTGCGCAGCGCGTAGTGTGCGCGGTTAATGCGCGTGCACATTATGTGAATCCTCCTTTAGAAACTAGGAGTACCTACCCTACAACACCCAGACCCGGAAGAAATATTTGAGGAAAATGCAAACATTTCTCGCGCTGCTGGAATCAAACCCTCCCCTCTCGCATCTCAGCCAGGTCTTCGCCGAAGCTGACGACTGGCCAGAGCGTCTCATCATCGTAACGTATGCGTGTATTTGTATAGTCAGTACAGCAAGCCGAACCGAGGTAATGCCGTAACGTAACATGCTCATCACGAATGTTACGTTACGATGAAATTCTCCAATTCGCCCAAGTCGCCCAACTGAAGGTATAATAGCCTTGTTTATTTAACTCGGTTTCCTTACAGACTGATAGCAAATGAACACAAATAGAAATTATTTTCAATGAAAACACTTGAGTCTCAATCGCTTTCACTCCTTCACGGCTGATGAAAGATCAATACAGATCAACCTATGTTACTCAGCACCTACATTGTCCATGTTTAATGAGAGGGAAGGGTTGACTATCCTTGGAATCGGTGAGCAAACGACGTAGAATGGTATTGTTTAGTCCGCTGACGCAAGAGACGACGGATCCCTAATTAACATTGAATTACGGACGAGCTTCTTGGGTCTTAGACATTTAGGCTCCTGGGCTTAAAGTGGGCATTCGGTACCTACAATTAGGTACAGAATCGCTTAGAATAAAAGAAACTAAAATAGATTAGGTATCTGGTAAGTAGGTATTTGAATAAAAATCCTTTACTGGATTTAAATGAAACGCTATCGTTGCGTTTTGAGCTTTACGCCGGTAATTTCAAGCAAACTAAGATTTTTCAATTTTATAATATAAGTAAGATTTGAAGGTCTCGGTGGCGCGGCGGGCTGGTGCCCGACTGAGACGCAAGAGGTGCGGGTTAGATTCCCGCTGCATCCCGCCGCGATGGTAACATGTTCTGCAAATATTTCTAACTGGTCTGAGTGTTGTAGTACTATATAGCACTCGTAGTTTCTAATACCCACGACACAGGGAATCCTAATGTGGGGTGAAAACTATGTATGTGACTGTTGGGACTTATTTACGTATTCACTTATATACTGATCTACTTATATACTTATAGTGATAGATGTAGTTTTTTTTTTCAGTATTTTACTTTTTTACAAGTATGTTTGGTTTTTCCATTCATAAATTACCTTGTGAAACTCAATGAATTCTTCGGTCATTTCACATACAAGAGAGTAGGTACAGTGTAAGTACTTGTACGAGCCCATTTAAAGTGCAAATGCGGGTTCCAGCTCAAATTGATGGGCTCTCGCACGCGCTATCAATCAAGATTTGCAACAATACTCCCTTTAAACTTGAGTAAGCCAAGTTAATTGAATAAAAACATTGAGTATTTGCTGCTGCGTTGACAGAATAGAATATAAATAAAGAAATAAAATATTGCTAGCATAACTCAAAGGGGATGATTGATATCACTATTATTTTAGAGTACAACATACATAAATACCTACAATGTATATACTCACTCTACTTACTCATTTGATTAATTATTTATAGTGTGTTTATCAAACCTAACCCATACCATCATTTATTGCTAACAATTACAACCCAGACAGACTCAGATCTAATTAAAGACCTAGATTATCTTGCCTGAAATTTCTTGCTCAATCTCTATGGGTAGTATTACAAACTCTGCTAGATTACTTGTCTAGTAATAATCCACTATAGATATATAAAATAATGTCTACAATATTTATGCAAATCACATCGATCCGTTGTTTTGATTCTGCATAATAAAAGGACAAACCATCAAATCACATACTTTCAGTTTCAGTTTATAGTAAGGATTCGAAAATGGCTTAGTCGGACCACTCATAGCATGGGCATCAAACAGAAAACTCACTCGATTTCCTAAAGTGAACAGAGGGCATCATGATTGATCGTGGTAAATGGTATGTTATGGGAGCCGTTCACACTGACAGAGAGGTGGCGCGCCGTAAAACTACGGGAAGAGCACTCCTTTTGAAATAACGTGTATTTCTAGGACTAGTTTTATGAGCGGCCATGAAACCCGTGAACTAGCTTTGATTTTATTTGAACCCAGTCGTAAATACGTATACCTACGTTATAAATTACCGTTTACTGATATAAGGTAGGTACTACTAAATACTCGTATCACTAGCTGATAAATCTTGAAAACATGAAAGTGTCCCTTTCTACGTATATTTTTGTAAATAACATACATACATATTATCACGCCCGTATGCCTAATGCCATTACTATAATATACTAGTTGATTCATACAGCATCCGTACGGAGCTGACTAAGCCGCGGCTTTCCTCACGATGTTTTCCCTCAACGTTTGAGATTACTGGTGTAACCTATCGCACATACATTTTTCGAACAAACTAAAACCCACGAACGAATTAAAGCCCCACAGCCTTAGGATCGGAAGGCGGGGTCACTACAATACTTGCACATACTAAGTGCTTGAAATTGTTTCAAATACCTACAAATCAAGCTTATTGAACTGGCCACTCAAATCCGCACTCGGCTAGAATTCAAAAAACAAAAATCGCAATTTAAAAACTTGGCGTAAAAATATTTTATTTTCCACAATCGCAATATCGATAATTTAAAATGGTTTGTGGTAGGAACGCTTTGTAGATTCATTCATAAATTAAAAACACAAACGATTTGAATGCTTTTACGAGCAAGTATTTGCTAGTTAAATTAATTTATGGTCCGTGGTGTGAACTACGCCATAACTCACACCGAAAAGTGAAAACAGAAGTAAAAACCCCTGAATGGGCCTCGAACAACTTTTGTTCACTTCTATAACTACTTACTTAGTACCAACATTTTAAAAAATACCTTTTGGCAGTTTTCCTTTCGAATATAACGGCCTTACTTATAATTGCTACTTTAATATTGGCCAAGTCATAGTTTATCATTCATCATCATCATCCGCAGCCAGATCGCACCCACTGGTGGGTATAGGCCACCCTTTGCGTTTGCTATTTATCCCCCGGTACTGCGCTAGCCTGACCCACTGTCTCAGCCCGCGACGCTGACAATATAGTCGATCCATCGTGCTACTAGCTGCCGCCCGCGGCTTCGCTCGCGTACCCGAAAAAAATAGCCTGTATGTTAATCCAGCACATATACTTTGTTTATTCCAAGTTTCATTCAAATCAGTTCAGCTGTTTAGGCGTGATTGAGGCACAAACATACAAACATCCTCACAAACTTCCACATTTATAATATAGTAGGATTAACACGCCCGTATTTCTAAGTGCCTAAGCACACTATGCCGAAGATACGAGACCGAACTTCGGCGTTATTGCTATTTCAATTATTAACAACACGTTTGCCGAAATTAGGTCACATTTTTGCATACAACCTAACTTTGGTCGGGCATAAGTTCAGTGGCAACGTATTTACAATAGCAACACATTATACGCGACAGAAGTTCAAAGATAAACAAGATCGTCATAGTTGATAAGGAGCTGAATTGTTTCAAACTAGCGGAGAAAACTTGATTGAATATTTAATAGATTCAGGTGTTATTTAGCGGAATTCAAATTTACCGGCAATTTGATCTATACCTAACCTACTACTTTGTGTGTTGCGCAACCGAATTTCTGTCGCGTAATTTCCGCGCTTATGGTATGTCATATCAGCCGAATACGTCGGAATGTAAAATCAGCTGCGGAACTTCGGTCGCTTACCTTCGGCATAGTGTGCTTAGACAATTCCGATGTTTAAGACAGATTTTAGGAGGGATTTACAAGTGTAAGATTGATCAATTAAGTAACTAGTTTTATGCTATCTTTATGATTTTTATCATAGTTATTTTCAGTACAGTAAGGCTCCTGGCCTTATTTACTATGACCAAACAAAACGCAACGCGAACGTAACGTTGAATCAGGAGTGGCTGCAAGTTTTCCTATGATTACTTGTGGCTCTGCCTACCCCATTAAAGATACGGGCGCGATAATATACATACATACAGATGCATCAGTCAAAAGTATCTTAACACCATTCAAGTACCTACGGAGCAATGAAAAGCGAGAGCTATAAACCTGTCTGTATCATTATTTACATAAACGCCATAAAACTGAACAAAAGAAAATGTATACCGTAAAGTTTTGGGCAATATCCGTTCTGTGACACGTTTTTTCGAGAGCCGTTGTTCATCGTTAATCTTTTGAAACAAAAACGGCAAGTTTGGTTGCGCGTCTGCGCTGAGCCATAACTTACGGTACGAGTGTGCACGACATGCGGTACCTACCGACAAAAATTACCTTCCAAACGTTCAGGTCGCTATAGCAACGGCTTGATCAGGAGTTTGTGAGTTATAGCGTTTGTTTGCCACTAATGAGAAAGTGTAGTTATCCAGTTTCCTGAATCGCTTTTTCATTGAAAGCTTAGAATACTCCGGGACGCCGTTAGATGTACCTATAGCTACCAACATTACATTTCTATCGAGAATTTCAAACTCCAAACTACTTTTTATAAAATCGCAGGGATCATTGAATCACATTAATAACGCATTAATAATTTACGCATGTTCATAACACGTATCTACTGTAAAATTATGGCGTTGGTGTGATTGAAATTACTCCGTCCAGGCTCATTCATGACGATTAGAAACACACAAAACCATTCATTAAAATGCCTAAGTACGGTGGGCCAAAAAAGTGGTCTACCAATTTTGACAAAACTTCCTGTGTAACCAAAATAGCGCTTAGACAATACATTAGTAACTGTCAGAATATTATAGCACGGAAAAATGAACCTTGTTTTTTTATGACTTGCAAATTGTCTTCAACCACTATTTTGGCCGACCGTACGAGCAACAGATTTTCTCATTATTGTTTAGTCTCACAATTTTTCAAATAAAATAAAAGCTACTTATATACTATGTAGGTAATTCAACACAAAGCTTCAAATGTGATCATGTCATGCTTAGCTTTACGGGGACAACAGTTTTCAGAAATTAGCTGAGACTGATTGACCAAGCAGACTCGCGAGGCCACCGCGCGAGGCAAGTCTTCGCCCAGTCAGGACGTGCCTTGCCCGCAGTTTGCGCGATTGCTTCGGGCGATGCACGTACTGTGCCAGCAAGCAGTCACTTCGCGCGGCAGCCTCGCGAGGCTGCTCGGCCAGTCAGTAAGCAGCTATTAATATTCAGACTATTATTTACTCGAATAGGTGGCTGGGTAAGTGCACATAAGACCTTGCTTCTTGGAATAGGTTTGCATTGGACACCTCTGACCACCGACTAGAAGTCAGCTTCAGGTGAATGCCAGTGGACAATGGGATCTTCTATTTCGTATTTGTCCAAATTAGTTTCGTCGCGTCCTGTATGTTTCATTTGTGGTTGGGGCCGTTTTAGTTCTGACAGTATTGCGGGTCTGTGTGTCCCTTCTTACACAATATTTTTTAAATTGATGTACCCTATATTTATAATACAATTATATACATAGAAAGAAGCCTTTGAGGCACACTTGAAATCCTTTCACTACACAGGTTCAAAAGAACTAGTGACACGACTAGATAGATTTAGTGACTAAAGCTATGTTGAGTTATTTGAGTCAAATACATACAAACACAAACCAGATATTTTCAAATCCCTACCAAAATTACAAGCACGTAGCATTCATAAAACAGCTCTGGTTTTCTCAGTATTTTTTTTATAAATCCAGACCAATCTTGTTGAATCAGTGGAATTACAAGTACATAATTAAAACGAAAGCTTTAACAGAGATCATTGCGCGTTAAAGAAGAACTCTTGCACATTAACGAGAATCTTGCGAAAATGAAAACAGTAAAACAGAATCGGCCTCCATCAACTGGAATCACAATTCAAGGGAAATATTATTGCATTTTTCGTTTTACTGCGAATCGCGCCTGGCCTGGGGTGACGGCCGGCATTTACAATGTAATGTAATCGTGAATGCTAGTCGTCCTCATAATAAATCCCTTTTGAGCGGTGATTGTTCAATATTATTATATTACTATCGGGTCGACCAAGGGATAGTATCCTCTCCAATATGATGGGATCATGAGATACAATAAACAAGTATTACCAAGGAGGCTTGACGTCAGGCAGGCGGCCGGTCATAAAACACCTTAGCCAAAACTCTTACAGCATGATCCAGGTACCATGCTGTGCCGACCGCACATAGAGTGGGATAATGGCAGGAAGATGATGATAGTATCCCACTGCAGGGCGACGGCCTCCATTCCTTCCCTCCAGTCTTCCTTGTTCTGGCCCACTGTGGTCCAGTTCATTATAATAATATGGACCTAATGTAGTCAATTTCATTCTTCTGTGGTCAGCCGCAAGGTAGTTTTCCCGTTCAGAGGCGTTCACATCGAGGTGGCTTCAGCCAAAAACACATTTAGAGAATGATAAGTTGTGCTTACTGTAAATATTTGCGAAAGATGTGCGATTTTATATTTCGCAGACATAAAATTCTTATTGTACCTACTTAATAAAACAGGAGGATAAAATAAAATGTATTGTGCTTGAAGAGAGATAAGGGACCTACTTCAGGGAGAACGTAGTGGTTTGCTTTTATGTGAGCGAAATGGATCGGCGGACCACGGACCACATAAGACGTCCACATAAGGTGTCCGTGGAACGGAACGTGATCTGGAACAGTGATAGACAGAGAGCAGTGAGTTAAGATATATGAAGAATATGATAGATGGACATTCCCACTCTAGATTAAGAGGTTACATGTAATGTTACACTACTGTGTAACCTCCAGCTCGTTACCTAAAGTAATAACAACACAGCCACGACGTCCGGTCGCGCCATTAACTACCGCATTATCTCTTTGCTCTTTTCAAATATTTGGACATTTTATTTGGCGTCACGGAGCGCTCTCCGGCTAAAATTAAGTTTGGTTTGTTACAGTGGTTTTTCACGATCAATAATGTGTGGTTTGCGGTTAATCCAGTATAATCACGACACTATTGAGGTACAACACATACTACTCTATGAGTTAGGTACAGTGAATTCTATATATTGTGTTGTCTATATTATATTGTACCTAATGATAATGTTCAGTTGCAGGGATTGTTGCTGTGTAAACAATCAAACTTACCAGTTCAACTGCAGTTCTACAACCATACCGATCTCAAAAAATCACAATTAGACGGTTCGACTGTAAAATTGAATTATTTAACCATTTTTGTTAATCTTTCGAAGAGTAAAACCAATAAAAAGGAAGTAAACTGATGTCGAAAATCTGTTAACTTGTAAAGAAAATTCAATTATGGCGTATAACAAGCCTGTCCTAAACACGAATTACCTGCAAGAATTTTAAATTATGAAAATAATAATCGTTTCAGGTAAACTCACAATCACAGTAATACATTTTATCGTAGAGGATATCCTATTTACCAAATATATAGGGAAGAAACATAATAGATAATACCTGTCTTAGAAAAGTATGCCATAGTTATCACACAAAAAATATTTTACAATGATTCTTATAAATGAACCAAAAGATCCGCCTTTTAGAAAAATTAAATGCTCACTAACAGATAACGCATTGAAGACGTTCATGTATGGTACTTTGCACATGAGGTCTTTAAAAGGTAAATACTTTATGTACCTACCCTCCTCCTTAGCTGCAGTAAGGGAAAAAGTAAGTGAGTAGGTAGAGCGTAGAGCTCACCAGAAGAAGGATATCTGAAAATTCATCCTAGGATTTTATTACCTATGCCGGAGCGATGCCAATGTCATACTAATAGGAAAGACTATTCGTTATATACTTATTATTTCTAAATCTTTCCGTATCTGTAAAGAATTACGATGTAAACCGAAACCCGCTATTTACTCGGCTCATCGTTCGAAACCTGCAATTAAAGTTTGCGGTCGGGATGATATCGGTTGCGATCGCCTGTACTTAATTACAGGACGGAGTTCCCAGGGGATCAGGCTGCTTGTAGATTTACTGCTCTTGACCTCACTTGATCCGAGGTAAGGCTAACACACACTACCGCAGAACCGAGCGATTTCCGTCGAAAATAAGAGAGAGAGTAAAACGCGTTGAGAGACTACTTCTACTACTACTTGTGTCACGAGCTATTTAGAATTCGTGTGGTGAAAGGATTAAGTAGAGACGAGCGAGACACGCAGTTTTGATGATCTGCCAACCCTCGTAGTTTTGCGTTGTGTAACACACACGATTGGGTTGTTTTCAACGGCGCCACTAGACACTACACTTTTAGCGATTCACCAATAGGCGGGTGGTGAGGTGCATGACACAAAGTCACAAAGGTTACAGTAAGTACCTACGAGTACATTATGAGCGGCGCCGCCTTAGAAACTGGACAGGCATAGTGCTAAACGGCGCCGTAAAACCGCGCGAAGTTCTTTCGTGTGTGATTCGTGTGACTTTATTGATCGAATGTTTTTGCTTTTGCTTTTGCTTTGAAAAATAGAGGTATGTATTATGATACTAGCTTCTTGCTTTATATTTAGATAAAAAGCAAAAGTAGCCTCAATTATATTTGTCCAGTTCACGGACTATGTATATTTCAAATTTCATTCAAATCCGTTTCAGCTATTAGGCCGTGATTTAGGATCAAACTCCTCACATCGTAATACACTTTTGGATGATTGTATAAATATTAGCAGAATGGAGGATTGGGTATTGAATACCTAACGAAAACTGGCGAGCATTGAATGACTATTTTAGTTCGGATCTTAAAAACTAATATAAATCGCCTAAGACGAATTAAATTAACTAATTTTAAATTCTATCATCGTCTTCAAGGCCAAAAATTCAATATCAGTAATCTATAGACACATTTAAGTCGACCTTGACTTAATTTAAATTAGTTTTGCTCACTGAACTCTATTACTAGTGTAAGCTAGTAGGTATTTCACTCGCGTAGAGTAGATTCTTCGTGTTTGAACAGCCTTGAGACCCCGTTGCACTTCTTTGGCAAACCTCTAAATTCGTTATCATTTTGTGGTGAAATAATCCAAATCAAGTTTCAAGCAATTGGACCACCTATTAAAAAGTTCCCATATAATCTTTAACAACATTTACACCGTTCGGGGGTAGTTTTGAAAATATTTTATTATAGACTTTTACCAAACGATTTAAACAAATTCAAATATTTTGTTTGAATTTGAGTTTCAGCCTTCAATATTCATTGAACAATGACGTTTGGCTCGTAGACTGTTCCTTCCTTCGATCTTGTAAAGTCAGTTATATTTTACATAAAACCCAAAAGACCGAAATGTAAACTCTGTGCCTAGATATTATTCCGAAACTTGGGTTCCATAAAACAATAATTTTGACCCTCCCCAAGACAAATAACCAGCCTCACTGAATCTTAATTAAACCAATTGCCGTGAAAAATGGAACAGCTATTTGTCTCGTGGGAAAATCAAAAGCTGTCGTGATCTGAAAAGAATTTCAAATATTTATCCGTCTCCAGAGATATTTTATCAAATTGGTTGTTTTAGTTATTTGGTGTTTTTGAGGCATTGATTTGAAATGTCACTACCACGACAGCAGTTGATTTTGATAAATAGGGGAAAGATTAAAAAAAAACGTTCCTTTACCGAAAAAAATAACTTTTATCAATACATGGGCAATACAAATTTACAAACCTAACAGTTCTGTTTATTTGTCGTAAAGAGCTTTTTGAAGTCCAAAACCAGGAGGAGGAGGGCACTCACAAAGCGATGTAAGCCCGCAAATAGGTTCACAGGCAAACCTTCCATTTCTGAAAACCAAAAGAACATTTTATTACTTTATTACCTAGAGGTATTTAAAAGTATATAGACTACTAAATCCTTTGATATAAACTATACATGAAAAATCAATAAGCTACATTTATGAATACTAAATGATAGTTAGTACCATATTTAGGTCTGAAAATAATGATTGGTGAGTATTATGAACAAAAACATTGAACTTAAAAAATAAACTAAAAGAGAGGCTAAAATATTAAAATTTCTACTAACACATAACTAAAGATAGCTAGAGATTCACGTATACACATAGGTACTCAATGAACAAAAGAGCAAACAATAAACTAGCGAATTAATACACTTTGCTCAAAGACTAAGCTATGGTTTCCTAAACCACACATGCCGTTTTTTTTTCGCCAAACGACCGTCTAAAAATAATTCTGAAGACCACAACATTAAAAGTAACCTATTCATAGAATAAAACAATATAGAAGTAATTCATCTCGATGTTGAACAGTAAAAATCTTCCCGTTATTTCAGGCATCTTTCAAACACAAGTAGCCCTGGAGCCCATAGTAAAATGTAAATACACTTAATAATAAACAATCATTACGTTACACATCGACTGATTAAGTGATTGACAATCAACGGTCCTCACACACAAAATAATGAAACTTGAAGAGTATATTCCTCTTATGATGCAAGGGTGTGAACTCAACTCTTAGAGGACACAGTCAAAAGATTAAATTTGCAAGAAAAAAACTCTAAGGACAGAGTCGCGAGGCGTTACTAAATTTATAGATTCTAGGCTGTTTGCTAACAGCCTAGGAAACCAAGCTTAAAGCTACAGCTGTTGTATACTAACTGCGGTCCGGCCGGCGGTATACCGCCACAACGTATAGTCTGTATGATATTGTTGACGTCGCACACCGTGAGGTCCTCCTGAACGAACAATATCTAATCAGGCCCCATTCAGCTAAGGAACTGTGCTATTAGATGGCGTATACCGACCTGAGCAACAATGCTGCAAATGATCTTGGATTTAGAAGTCTTTACTAAGAATTTTAAAATTATGTTCGAACTGGAGAAATGTTAGGTTTGTTCCTGTTACAATTTTCGACTTTCAAGAATCAGAGTTTATTGATAGGTAGTTTCCCAGAACGTAGCACGAGTTAATTTAGAGCTCCAACGATTTTGACAAAATATAAAACATGTATTTTGATGAATTCTATGGTCTACTTCGAATTTGATTCGACCAACAGATTTTGACACACTTGTTTGTTTCAGGCAAGCTATACTTTGAAAGTCTCCCTTTTGTTATTAAAATAAATAAATAACACCTCACAGTCACATACACAGTTCTGACCCCACCCACACTAGGATTCCCTTTGTTGTGGGCATCAGAAACTGCGAGTGCTTTGGTACCGCAAAACCAGACCCGGAAAAAATATTTTTTAAAACATGTAAACATTTCTCCCGTTGCGTTTGCGTCTCAGCCGAGCATTCACCCACCATGCACCGAGGTCGTGATACCACTTACATAATAGTCATCGTCAATCACCATAACCGGTGCATTCACACATGCGCCGGCACATTCAACAGTATCCACTCCGAACATGCCATCACCGGAGACGCTGCCGACACAGCAGCAACAAGCCTCTTCAGCCGCGCGGAGGATGATCTCGGAGCCTCGCAGCATGCACGGAGTCGTGGCACAGATCTTCACATGGTACTTACCTCGGAAATGCCTGGAGAGAAATCACCACATACATTTATTTATAAGCTTACGTTACTGACTGATTAGATTGAAACATTAGGGGAGGTCTATGTCCAGCGACTCCAGTGACTATACAGGCTGATGATGATGGTGTTACTGACTGTCTGACTGGCAATCAACGCACAGCCTGAACCATAAAACAACTCCTACAGAACGCAGCGGCAAGAAGTTTGTATAAAATCCGGTTTCAAGTCGACTAAGCTGTTTTTAAACCGGGAAATATCTACTCTGTAAAGCGAATATTTCAATCAACGGCGCTAAACATTATTGCTTTTTATGTAAGTGATGTAGCAGCACTTGAGTACATTGCTAAAGTAGGTATATTATGAGTTCAATGCCTTTGTTTTGGAATTATATTAAAGCCTATTGGGAGACTTGTAAAGTTCCTTGCCTCTTATTCATAGTGTAGAAGGTAGCATATTCATAGACCCTGACTCTAGGCACGCTCAGGATTTCTGCAACCTTGTGCATGGCAGATATGGGCACCCATCCGATCTGGCGCTGGGCTATGTCCAAGGCAGCCCCTACCACGGACCGCTGTGAGCCTTCGGGGTAGTTTTGAATCAGTGCTGCTAGCCTCTGTAGTAAAATTATAGATACGCTATTAGTCTTCGTGAGTTGTTATGGTCAATATCAACCAGATCTTAGTGATATTTTAGCCTACAATGAGACCAATTGAATTGCAAACCACCACACACATTTTGGTAAGTCCAAAATATTGTCACGAACTTCCAAAGTCCCGTGAAAATGCTTCTTGGCACTGTTTTAAATTAAATACTGTAAAGGCCAAATTGTCAGTACCCTGAGACTATAAAAAATGAATGTTACATCATTACTAGTTTATTAATTTATGTCTACATACCTAGTCCCAGCCAAGAAAGACGATCAACAGCAGATCTGATAGTCATAGAAACTTTGTACTTTATGCGAATAATTAAGATTAAAAGTGGTTTGGCTTACCATCATGTTCGCCTCAGTAAACTCAAAAGGCGTATTAGCATTGTTGTCTGAGCTGTCTCTGTGTACATTTAGCTCGTCGCTGGATCTCAGACTTGATGTAGTTATGTGTCTTTGGAAACCAGCCACCTGAAAAAAGGCAGTTTCATATACCTTACTTTGATAAAATCATTTTTGTGTAATAAAGTAAAGAGTCTGCTTATAATTTGAATGTAGTATGCTATCAATAAAGTCAACAGTTGCTTACTGACTGAACGAGCAGCCTCGCGAGGCAGCCGCTCAGGGAAAATGCTTGCTTCAACGTCAGGACGGGCCACGCCCGCAGCTTACGCATTTTCTTCGGGTGAGGCACGTCCTGACTAAGCGAGTATTTGCCTCGCGCGACTGCCTCGTGAGGCTGCTCGGTCAGAAAGTACCCAGCTATTGCCTGTTATTCCAATTCGCTGTAGTAATTGAACAAATCTGGTTATTGGAGCCTTCTGAATTATTAGATGGATACCAAAACTACGTATTTTCGTTTCAATCATTTGAGTAAAAATGTCGTTAGCAATAAATACAAATACTTTGTGACTTTTTGTGTCCAATAATGGGAATTATAAGAGACTTTTTCTTCCAAATTGACCCTCGACTTGCCCGTAACTTGTAACTTAGAGACACATCTTATTGTTTCCTAAAGTTTTAACTAGTTCCTGGCTTGTTCTTTCAGGATCAACAGTAATTTGATGTGTTTCTATAGATACTCGCTCAAATGTTATTTATAAGAAGGTACCTAGGTATTTTTATTGTAGGCACTGATCTTCCTAAGTCATAGTGGGTTCAAACACCAATGAAAAAAAACATCGTGAGGAAACCGTCACGTCTTAGAACCAAAAAAGTTCCCTTATATTTGTGTCAAGTGCACGAAAGGAGCCTTTAAAGCGCACTTTAAACCTTTCACCGTACTGGTTCGAAATAACTAGTGACACGACAGTAGATACCTTTAGACGACAGTAGATACCTACTAATAAAATGGGTTTGAATATTCACCTACAAATTACCAAACCAAAGGTAAAAAGGATAAAATCACCGTTCTCATCTCCAACTCTTCACTTAATCAAATTGATTTCGAAAGCAAAGGGAGGTGAATTAGTTAATCAGTCCGTGATAAAATTCGTAAGTCAACTTTGGCTCGTCATGAAAGTTATAAAGGGACTCCACAAAGAAAGACCGAAAGTATTTTCACCAGATGTGGGATTACATAAAGCCTAAGAATATATAATTAATGGAAGCCACATTTCATATTCCGTGGTTTAGGTATCTATAAGTAATGCTTTTGGATACAATATTTATACTCGTACAGTATTTTTTGTGACTTAACTGCCACTAAGCTTCATTGGTAGGTTATGCAATTTGTTTCTGCAATTTTACCATTGCTTACAAGGTATTACAGTTAAATCAGTTTTAATTAAATTAAATTATGTTTGTATATTACATAATATGTAAGATCGTATGAGCTAGTGGCCAGCTCTTGTGACGGAGTTTTTAGGCCGTCTAACCTTCGTCATGGCTTAACGAGTTAAAAGCCGGTGCCGACAATTTAACGTGCCCTCCGAAGCACGAAAGTGCTCAGCTCGTAATACCACTTGCGGTCACCCATCACACAACGTTGCTTAACTTCAAAATCTAAGCAAGCTACGCCACGAGCATCTAGAAATAGTATCGCTCTCTTAGTATCAAAAACATAAGTACTTACAAAACTTGGATAATACACTAACTGGGGTCAAAGCAGGGTCAAAGATTGGGGTCCATTAGTAAGTTGGTTAAGGCAACAACAATGTGTGGGCTCAAAGTTTCTACATACAAGATTTCTTTGGACACGCATTTAGGATAATGACTTACTTTTGGCAAAATGGTCCTCAGTTTCAACATATTGATATAATTTACTTTCCTTTGCAGAAAATCTGTTATCCTTGGTTTTGTCATTACATGACAGATAGCACAATTCAAGCATGACAGCCTGTTAAGTTATGCGAAGAGGTTGCTTTATGATGTTGTCTACATTTTTTGAGACAAAAGTAGCCTGTGTCCTTCTCCATGATGGAATCTAATCATGAGACCTCGAAACAATAAATACATGTATTTATTATTATGTATTTAGCCGAGGTATTTAGTGTTCCAAGCATGAGACCTTCGTTGCCAAAGGCAAAATCTGTTCAACGGTTTACGGCGCTATTTTTTCATACTAACTTACAGAATTTCTTTCACAATTTATAATGGGTATTAGTAGGTATACGAGAAAATAGATTACGGAATCAGAATCACTTTTCCACTTCGTTGATCATTATATAAAAATGATTTATAGTGTAAAAATATCAAAAGGCTACATAACTAGATACTCAACCAACGAGCCATTTAATACAGCAATTTAAAATTTCACTGCCCGTTCTGTATTAACTTCTCGGTGTAAATCAGTAAAAGTGTTCAGCCACTAGAAAGTTGTTCAATATCTGGGATATTGGAAAGATGGCTCTCGTCGGATCAAGTGCAGTGAGCACTAATACTCTATCGACCATGAACGCTTGATTCTCAAACACTGATGGTGAAAAAATATTTTTATAAGTAAACTTTTATATTTGATTATTTGGTAAGCGGTATGGTAAGGTAAGGTAACTTTTGTCTTCTATTATTTGGTAAACAGTAAGGTCGCAAAAAAGCGGAAAGCTTATTTAAATGTGCCCAAACACGGATATTTAACTTTTTATTTGAGGAGTCCCGTTGTGCAGCTCCTGACTCCAACGTTATATCAGCTCATATTTATCACCAAAGATAACAGGTACAACCGTATAACTTTCAGCTGAATCGATTGCTGGGAATTAACCTAAACAAATTGATAAGCAAAAATCGAAATATATAAAACTCTTGCGTTACTGACTGACGAATGATGGACTGGGGCTTTATTCCTAAAACATTATTAAATATTTCGAGAATTGATTACTTCTTACCAATAAAACTCTATTACTATGAATTTAACTTTTGTAGGTGAAAAATAACAGTTGCCTGACCGAAAGCGTTTTACCTAGAAGCTTCTGAATCTAAAGGTGCAATATCGATGTTCATTGCCATAAAAGCACTGACGGCAAATATCGAGTGATATGAACCGGATTTTTACTGGGCGATAGCTCTAATACCTAACTGATAGGTGTTCTCCTTGATTCTCATATTATATCGATTGATAGCAGATGAATCTGCTTCTAATGGTACCTATCCTTACTCTCCTGGACTGTATTATGCACCTACTGAATTATGCTGTCTTACAGGCAGATTAAGATATTCTTACAAACCTTGTTTTCACTAGGAATATATGTATAAGCTCATCCATGTCACATTAACGCTGAAGTAAAAATCTTGTTGAATTTTTTAAAAGTGATAGAAATATTTTTATGGTAGACCTTTCTATTCTAGTGTAAAGTAAATCTACTGGTTCAGCAGATTATAAATGGAAGCCAGAAAAATCAGTGCGAGAATTTGAACTGCAAATTAGATTTCTTGTTGACTGCGGCCCGCTCGTTAGATTGAAACGAATTTTCAATCAACCAACAAAAATATTCGGCAATAATTCGGAAAGCAAAGAAAATTTTGCAGAGACTGCGTGAGTGTGAGGGCACAGTGTTTATTTGCGAAGAATTTTTCACACAATTTCTCAAGAGAAAACATTTTTATTTTATTTTCGGTATTGACCTCTCTGTAGGAACATCAAACGGTAACTCTATTGGAGATAAGATCAACATTTTTTTCAGTGTCAGAAAGGAATTTTAGGCAGGATTCCTGATCATGTGCCTACGTATTTCTACTTCTTTCGAGTTGACTGTACGTGTACATACTACACATCATTATAATTAATATTATTTGAGAATGCTTGGGTATAGTGGCTTGCCATAAAAAGAGTTTAGTAATTTGTTGAAGAAACTAATATCTGCGGTAAAGTATTCAAGTGAGCCTTGAAAGGTATTCTTGAAAACAGTTGGTAAACTGAAATGCCGCCAAGAAACATCCAAAACATTAGATAATCCGCCCGCTGTGCGAAAAGGCTCAAGCCCCTGTCTACTTTGACGTTATCCTGTCGGGTTGGCTCCTCAGAAATTGCACTGTTTTTATCTTTAACATTATATTATACAGGTTGTACTAAAATTATTATCCACGAACATACTACGATAAAAAGAGCATAGTAGACAATAATAAGGCTATAAGATTATACAATTATTTATATATCGGAATGTAAAAAACTTACTGATATAAAAGTCTTAAAATAATGAGGAATTTATAAATTATTCGTCAGTATAATGACCAGCCTGTATATTCAGTCCCAAATTACAATATATCTTTTCCAAAAAAAAAATGCAAAAAAAATATCATCGTACTTATAAAATAATGAAGTTTTTAGGTATATTGTATCAATCATTGTGCTTTTTTAAAACCTTTGCTAATAAGTTCTCTAGAGGATACTATTTATGTGTAGGTAATTCCTATCCACATCTAGGTACATAGAACATCTATCAATATATTTCTGGTGATCTAGGTACGGGGTAACGTATAGTATAGGTATATAATCAACTTAGCCAGTTCACTTGTACAAGCTGACATGCCCCACTTAGCTTTGAAACAGTACTCAGACACTCAACTAAACCAACTTGATGCCTCCTCGTGCATGAGAACCCGAGAGAGTTATGGGAAGCCGATTGTTGATCTCATTGATTTGATATCAAGTGGTTTTGGAGTTATGATATGTTTTCTGAGAAGCTGTAACCGTCGTAAAAGCGTATAAAGCGATGTAACAACTACACATCAGTGAGGCCAAGACTCCTGTCACAGTGCTTTCGACAGGTGTGTTGAAAAGAAGTGCATCTCAAAAAGGGAACGTTCCGTGCACGTGTTTTCGAGCTTTTTACGTTTTTGTTTGGAAAAGCCGAGAAGAAATAAAAGAGGAGGAGTGAATTCAATCCTAAAATTAAATGTTTACATGGTCTGCAAATATTTACCGGATCCTGGTATTCCACATGGTAGGAACCAATATTTTCCATTAATTAATAAGTAAACTCTCTTAGCAGTATCTAAGTAACTAGTATCTAAGTTCCTGCACAAGTCTGAAAACACACCAAGTAATACAATCTTAAATGAAAGCAGGGAGCTTACTCCCAACATTCGACTCGATTACAATCCTAACTACACTTGGGATTTCATCGAATAGGTACGTAGGATCTGACACTCTTGAAAGCTATAATTAAAATTAAAAGTTCTTGATTAAGAACAGTAGTGATGGAATCTAGCAGTTTTAATTCTAAACGTGCGGTAATAGTAGTGAAAAATCGCAAGTAAAGTCATATTTTAATCGAGTTGAGTGTCGGAAGAATCCTCCAGTTTTACGCAGGTTTTTTAATTTGTTTACAAATAAAGAGCATAAAACGTTTGCAGGAACTTTTACCCTGCTTTACAACTTTTACTTTAACAAGTTACTGTACTTATTCGGCAAAAATTCAATTAAGTTTCTTGCTATAATGTTTAAATCGATATTTCCAGCAGCTATAATATTATTAATTGTACTCGTATACAAAATGACACGCATAATTAAATATGCTATTGTGTGTTAGTGAGTGTATGTTTTTCTTATATCTCCGTATAGTTGAATCGCAAAATAAATGCTTCTTTTATGAATATTTTTTAACCTTACAAACAACATACAACGCAAATGTAGGCAGTTAAACTAAAAACCGATATAAACAAAACGTTTTCAACTGCACTTTTTCCTAAGCTATGCAAACTTTTTAACTTCTTCATTATGAAGGCTAGAAATTCTTTTGTAGGGACACAATCTTAATACGGTAGATTCCTTTGTTTTATGAGACAACTAAGGGCAGGATGTCTGATTGTCTGGCACAAACAATAAATTCTTCCATTCCGTTATAAAATCCAAAGACTCATTATTTTGATGCCGTATTAAAGAATTTATCCCTTCTGTTCGTGTTGAGTGATAGCCATTATACCTTATCACCGCTGTTGATGATTTCATCAATAAAATTATGACGCTTTTTGACATGAAAAAATGGTGCTATGGAAATCTACCAGCTGTCATCTGTAAGTTAAACATATAAACCATGAATCGTGAACTATTTTTTTTTTCAGGAGCAATTTCCAACTTATCTAATAGAAATTAATATATAATTTCATGACACGCCCTTTGGAAAGTTCAAGCGGCATTCAAGTGTGAAAATTACATCAAGTCAAAAACGATAAAACAGGAGCTTAACGCTAACGCACATGTAAAATGTTTTGGCGAGACCCTCGTCATGGAGTAATTCTGTTATGAAGTAATTAAATTCACATCCAGTTGGGACGTCCAGTGTTTTGGATACTTCCCGATTATAAAAAGCAACCTGACATTCAAATACGCAGTGACATTTTAGAAATGTTTGCCCTTAGCTGTATGGCACAATTTGTTAGCGTATTGTTTGTGTATTTTATATCCGATTTGATCAAGCTGTCGTCAAAATTAGGCGAATGAGATGGCTTGTGATTCAAAAAATGTTATTAAAAAATAGTGATGTTTATGTTATTTACCTCCGAATACTCAAACGCGGCTCAGAGTTGAGCACGTCTCAACTTACGGTTTTTTGACAGTTTCTGATGAAAATCTGTCAAAAAATCGTCATTTGCGACGTTCTCAACTTAGAGATGCGTTTGAGTATTCGGGGGATAGAGTAAAAAGATCAAAATGTCTATATAACCAAAAGTCAACATAACTCACCAAAACAAGCTTGTTTTTCTCTTGTTAATAAGAATCAGCAGTAAAAAGGTTAGGGTCCATTTATGTCACTGAAATATTCATAAAAAACGTCAACTCATCAGTGTTTTAACAAAGGAAGTAGGTGAGTACCAATTTTGGCTTTGGAAAATGAGCTTATCTTAGACCCTTATAATCCCTGTCCGGAACTTTGGTCCTCACGAAATGGAGGAGACCTACCAGATTGACATTTTACAACGTTATCTGTCGGAGCAGGCAGTGAGCTATGAAACTAGCTCCTGCTATAATATTACCAGCATTGGGTCTGTAGACACAACACATTAGGTACGTAGACATACTACTCTTATGTAGATACTACTACTAAGTACTTACTACATCTACAAGACGTGTCATTATTTTTTCCTAGCCAGTGTAGTGAAGGGATTTAAAGCGCGTCTCAAAGGCTTTTTCCGTGTAATTTACACAATCATGTTTCCGAACTTTTTCGATTTACTACAGTTTCCTCACGATGTTTTCCTTCACCAATTGAGAGTACTGGTATAACATAATACATTTTTGAATAGAAAAATCCATTGATCCTGAATCAACAACCGGAACCGGAAAGTGAGCCACTATCACTAGGTATCACTATCACTACTCAATAGGTAGGTACGTGCAATTGACGTCGGTAAAGGTTACTACATCAAGTAACCGACTGCGATCGGCAAACTTATAATGAGGTTTTTAAGATTGATCTTTTGATTGGAGAGATAAACTGCGAGTTTTAAAGAGTCTCAAAGTACTCTGCTTTTCTTGTCATTGATTCACTCTGCATTTCCGAAAGATTTTTGTCATTTTAGGGTTTCGTACCCGTAGGGTAAAAACGGGACCCTATTACTAAACCTCCGCTGTCCGTCCGTCTGTCCGTCCATCCGTCTGTCAGCGGGCTACCGCATGAACCGTAATAGGTAGAGAGTTGAAATTTTCACAGAGTGTGTATTTCTATTACAGCTAATAAAATGGGGGCCCCATACATGAAACATTTATGTACATTCACAATACGGAACATATCGTGTGCGAATTCGACTCGCACTTGACCGGTTTTATTAGGTCCCTAGAATACTAGAGACACAAAAATCTGCCAAAATAATAAAAAAAATTGCTTTTTAAATAGTAGACTACTAGTAGTGCACCTCGGCTTTTTTCATATATTTTGACAGTTTTTGGAATATCTAAATATTGTGTATGTACCTAATGTGATTTTATGACAGTTTTTCTATCATACTAATATTATAAAGAGAAAAGATTTTTGTTTGTTTGTAACGAATAGGCTCCGAAACTACTGGACCGATTACAAAAATTCTTTCACCAATAGAAAGCTACATTATCAGGCTACATCATTTTTTGAAAATGTATTATAGCCTATACTGGTCGTATAGGCTATAATACATTTTCAAAAAAATTAGGGATTCGTAAGAAAATTGCAATGTTGTAACCCAAGGTAGAAAACCCAAAATAGTTTTTGGCGTGCGCTGCGATAACTATTGATTATAGAACAAAATAATGTACTACACGCGTACGAAGTCGCGTGCAACAGCTAGTAACTAATACCTACACAACCAGCCAGAGGGTCAGATGTCATTTTAAAGGCGGCAGGAACGCACTGAATGAATGGCTTGCTAAGGTGAGACCTATGCCCAGCAGTAGATTAATGTGGGCTAACACGATGATGATGATGATGATGAGTACCTACACACACAATGAAATAAGCAAGGCTAAAATCAGTTCATTTCACGTAGCATGGAGATTCTGAGGCATTCGAATATCACTGTTATACATTTCGTAACTTACTTATTCACGGCAATAAGCCTACATACCTTAGCATACAGGAAAAAACATTCAAATATTCGCACATTATGTCACCCTTGCCTTGATGTACTTTATAAAATGTTCAGCGAAATCTTCTTATTCGCTTTGATCGCTAGACATTCTCTTCGTTTCCTCAATACGTCCTTTGTTACCTTATCCTTCGAATAAAACGTGAACTCTTGATACGATTTAGGGAACGATATTTATATCAAGAGATACAATTTATCCCTATATTGGTATTTACAATGACACGTTTTATGAAAAAATTGGTGAAATAAGTTAGTATCTTTACTTATAAAATGTTCAAATCATATGATACATTATACTTCTTGTCTAGTATTGGAACTTTTAAAGGTAAGATAAAAAAATATAAAGGAAAAATTTTTGGTAGGTAACATAAAACTCCTCTTACTTATAAATCTGCAGTGCTATCTTTTTTGTTAAGTCGGTAAAGGCAAAAGAAGACTGTTTGAATTTAAAAACTTTAATTTAAAGATTTTGATTTCAAAAATTACATACTAGTAGCTACTCGTGTCGACGCGACTATACAGTTGGAGTGACAAAGACTGAGTGAACGCCACTTCGCATAAACAAAGATTTGCAAACGTTCATATTTGCACATCTCTCCATTTAATAGACAGCTCTCGTTCCAAAGCTTCGGCAAACAATCGTTTTTATACAGGGCTCAGGCTAGGAAGTGAATAAATAACGTTGCATTTTATTTATTTACGATGTTCGACATTTTGCGTGAAATTTCCTCTTAGCTTGATTGAAAAAGGACGACAGTGGCTTAATCATTAGGTACAGTCATCTGCAGTAACATTACTTATCATCATCATCTTCCTGCCCTTATCCCACTCTATGTGGGGTCAGCATGTTCCTCAGATCATGCTGTAAGAGTTTTGGCTAAAGTGTTTTATGACCGGCCGCCTTCCTGACGTCAACCCTCCTTGGGAATACTTGCTTATTATATCTCATCATGTTGGAAAGGATCCTATCCCTTAGTCGACTTTTACGACATGCTCGGGGAGAAAAGCAGCTAGACGCATTCTATGTTTTTTCTTTACTCCCAGTCCAGCGAAGAAGTACATACTGCAGTAACATTACAATGACTAAAAAAATTGTATGACATGAAGTGCCTAATGTAACTTACTGAATTCTTGAGCTGTGGTGTAGGTTTCTAGATAATTTTATAATTTTTTTAGCTACTACGGATTATAAAGTATCTTTATAGCAATAGGTATTAGTTCTTTTAAAGGCTAAAAATTTAAAAATCTTGTAGCACGCAAGTAAGCTGATTAACGCCTTGATTTTGCCTTTTTCTGTTTGAAATAGATAAAAATGAAGTACATCGATCTCAAAATCATTGAAAGGGACAATAGCAACTATTCCAAGATACCTACGGTCGTATTTCGACTCTAGCCGAATCACAATATGGTAATGAAACATTTGATACGTACACTGAAACTGCACCCGTCAGATTATACGTGGGTCTACGGATTAATCCGTTGTTCGAGTCAGGACTATGACACAGAGTACTAATAGAATAGTATCTACAGAAGTTTCACTCTCATGAGACCCAACACACTGTAGTGATCACAGTTGATCATGTTGCTGGGATGTTTAATTTATTGTTTCTACTATACTACTAGCTGACCAACGTAATTTCACTCCACACAAAACGAAATGATCCTACTCAGAAATAATGTCCACTAGTGAAAAAAATATCAGAATCGGTGCAGTAGATACCTTTCTGAGATTACCTCTACAAACCAAAATAGGTAATTTCAAATTTATCGTAAAGAATTGTGTCAATTATAGTGATTTATGTTATAAATCTATGAATATACTTGCGACAGGCGCATTTGTATTAACCGTAATTAAGTCTTATAGCTAAGACAATAAGGATCAATTTACAATACAAGCCGCCTTCAGTGACACAGTGACTGGGACCCTGCCCTTGTGGCAGGCAGCCCGCTCAAAGAAGCTTAGCTGAAATCTAGTGAGGCCTTAAACATGATCATTGCCTTACTCCGAACGGGTTCCTACGAATACGTAATGAGATTGCCCGATTAAGCTGTTTTCAGATGGTATAGTAACAGTTATGATAAGACACGCGAGTAAGAGTATTTTTTTATAAGTAGAGTTTGGAACAAGCTTTAGATGTGAGTATTTCCTTATCACTTTGTTAAAAAACAATCATTTTTTTTCTTCCTCATAATTGCCATCAACAGATGGCAATTATGTTATGGTATTATATGCAGATGTTTCAATGATTATACAAAAAATTAAATAATAAGTTTAATTGTAATTAAAGATTTTGTAAATTTCATTAGACACTGTCTTCTTATTGGACAAACGAAAAAGTAAATTATTATAAGCAAAAAATGAGGTTCAAAAGTCGCAGAAGTAAACTTTAAAAGAACAGCACACCTGAACCAGGCTTAGTTTTTGTGAAAATTTATTTTAAAAGTTAATAAGGCGAAATGGGTATGTCTGGCCATTTCAGGGTATTTTTTACGGAATTATGCTTCAAGAAATTCGAGCTAAAAGCTCAAAGGTTCTGCCTCTGCCGTAAATAACACAGGCTCATGGTTGACAACGGTGTTCCCAGAACTTCCTTTATGGTCCGGACAATTTTGGTTCACGCCGCATTAGAAAAGGGTCTGGAAGACGGGAAATAATGATATAAAATCCTTGATATTATTGTGATTGTGGATGTAGATGTCTACGGAACCGTGTTATGTCACGCTTCACAAAACATTTTTAGGGTTATTAACACACTTTTTACAAAAGCGAAGTATTACTAAAATCTATGAATCATAAGGAATAAAACAGTCATTTATTTAATACTAGCTGTAACCCGCGACGTTGTCTGCGTGATATTCAACGTCGACAACTTAAATAGTTCGAAATAAAAACCTACTAACCAGTTCAGACGATGGACATAGTTAATACACAACACTCTTAATAGTTAATACGAAATTAAATCCAGTTTTTCGGGATTTTCAATACACCTAACGCCATCTATTAGTTTAAAACAGAAAAAGCGTATACACCTTCACGACTTTACTCTCAAGTCACGGTACCTACCTAGTTATATAACACCTATTACCTACAGCAAACAATGAACTTTAGGTCACGTTTATATTACGCCGATGATTAGTGGCAAATTTTGTTTATGTCTTGTTGTTTGCAGCTCAATGTAAGTAACAAAAAATGTCACAGACACTGCGCACTTGCTTATCATTTTAAAGTATTGTTAAACAATGTTTTTTACTCAATGTAGCTTTAAACCACCTCTAGAAGTCTTTAGAAGTTAGCGAGCGAAGCGAGCCGTTGTTTTTTACTCAATGTAGCTTTAAATCATCTCTAGAAGTGTCTAGAAATTAGCGAGAGAAGCGAGCCGAATTTTTTTACTTAATGTAGCTTTAAACCACCTCTAGAAGTGTCTAGAAGTTAGCGAGCGAAGCGAGCTTCAAGCCAATGCGAGCGAAGCGAGCTTCAAACCAATGCGAGCGAAGCGAGCCGTTTTTTTTTACTCAATGTAGCTTTAAACCACCTCTAGAAGTCTCTAGAAGTTAGCGAGCGAAGCGAGTTACAAAATTCGGCTCGCTTCGCTCGTTAACTTCTAGAGACTTAGAGATGGTTTTAAAGCTACGTTGAGTTAAAAAATTCGGCTTTTTCGAGGTATTGTTATACCTATTCTTATTTTACTTACTATTTTTGTTGCTTCGATCTGTAAACTCGTCAGTTCAATTCAATTTAATTTAATTCTAGTAAGATATATTACTTACATATTATCACACCCGTATGTCTAGAGGGGTTGGGCAGAGCCACAAGTAAACAAATGAAAACTTGGAGCAACTTCTGATTTAAAGTCCTAAGATGGATGTGGTGAACCATGGTGACAGGTTATCAGCCCATCGCTCATATAGGTGGTCCATTATGTTGGAGAGGATACTATCCTGAAATCGACTTTTACGACACGTTCGGGGAGAAAAGCAGCTGGACGCATTCTACGCTTTTGCTTTACTTCCAGTTCAGCAGAGAAGTTATTCAAGTACCTACCGATATCAAGATTTATTTCTACCTTTAGAAGTTTGTTTCATTCGCCTATTTATTTCGTAATACAATTATTAGGCATACTATCTGAAGATCCAGCTTAGCTTGTTTTACCCGTTACAAGGGTCCTCAGAGGTCCTCTTTGTTGGCTCGGCGACCTAGATACAATAGATCACCTACAATGTAAATACAATAAAAAATATTTGGAATACTTAAAAGGCCTTTATTAAACTTATTATTATCAACAATTTGAACGTATTAGATTAAAGCTCGATTTTAAAACGCAGGTTGACTGACATCCCCTGATAAGACTTTCAGGATCATTGGCCCGATGATTTATCTAGCCAGGCGACGACGCAGTATTCTATAGTCTTAGCAGATTTTTAGCACTGCACTGAATGCTTCCAGGGTTCACAGGCTTCCAGTCTTTCAAGACTTCCAAAGAAAGTCGTTACAACATACTCTGATACAATAGATCTGAATAAAAAAACTGTCTTCATTCTGGGCAAATAGTACTTGTATTCGATTTGTGGGATGGCCCCTTCAGCAACAAACCATTTACATGTTATTTTAAGAAAGTAATGCGTAATTTATATAGAAATACGATGATTTTCTTCCTTCTTTGCAAAATTTTGATTGATATGAATTGTCAAAATTTTTCATAAGTCGGATTAAATGTCATGTCATAAACTTCAAATCAATGAAGGTTTTACGTGTTATCCTGACTATTTCTTTGAATCCTCTTTCCATTTTGGGATCCTTTTTCAGGATAAAAAGTAGCCTATAAGTTATTCTGGTGTATGATCTACCTCTGTAGCAAATTTCATTAGAATCCGTTCAGCCGTTTAGGCGTGATTGAGGCACAAACATCCAAACATCCAAACATCCAAACATCCAAACATCTAAACATCCAAACTCACAAACTTTCTCATTTATAATATAAGTAAGACTAATATACTCTACGCATATTTTACGTATGAGCTTTTATATATTTTCATTAGTTAATGCCGGGTTCCTGTATTCTATTAACGGACAATGGATCGTTCATTACTACAGCAACATTGCTCTCTGTCGAAAAACTTCATACATTTATTGACAAAAAAAAACCATTGCTATGGTATTATACGATTCCTCGTCCATAAGCAAAGATATGGGAACCGGACATAACCACTATTATTTATGCTGTGACAAATCACATATGTAACCTACCACCTACCTTCATGGCTACAGATTTTATTCTAGAGCACTGGTGGTCTAGTTTGTAGTGACCCCGCCTTCCAATCTTAAGATCGTGGGTTCAATCCCGGTCGTGTACCAATGGATTTTTCTGGGCGAAAAATTACCAGTAGTCTCAAACGGTGAAGGAAAATATCGTGAGGAAACCCGCGGCTTAGTCAGCACCGTACGTATTGACCATGTCTTTCCTGTGCACAAGGCCGACTAAGCTGAGAGGATGGATTGGGTGCTGGGCAAGCCAACTTCATCTTAATTCGTCTCTGGCACTACAGCGTCCCGTTTGTGAAGGTAAAAGTTGCCTTCTGACGCTGCATAAATCATCTACTATAGATGGTAAAAGGCCTTATTATTCTAGTCGATTCCATTCCTAAACCAAAAATAGAGCTAGGAAACAGTGACTTCATTTTATTCATTACGTGTTTATGCACTTATTCATGTTATTCTTATCTAGACCAGTTTAGTTAAAATCCCAATTTTGTTAAGAGTCTCTCAAAGCAGTAAACGCTCTAATGGATTGCGTAGAAGCTGACGTAAATCTACGCCAAAACATGACTTCCAAATCCCTCTTTGTTGATGGCACTACCGTTTAAATTCCTAAAAAATAAGGAAAAATCAGAAACCTTACATAAAAAGTCTATGAAATGATTCCTGGGAAAAACATGGTATTTACTCCTGTATTTGTAATGTAGGTATGTTAAGTCAGCTCCATACGTTTTGACTATGTCGTCCTGTGAATAATGCAAAATAATTATTTCTACATAATATAGAAAACCCACTTTTGCTTTTAAAAGAAAATTCTACTAAGTTTGTTGAGGTAGTTTTCATTTGAGATATCAATTGTAATTTAATGATTGTCTAAGACCTTTACCACCTGTACTTGATGATTTATATACATACATACCTACCATCAAAAGGCAACTTTTACTTACACTAACGGGATGTTGTAGGGCCCAGAACGGTTTTAAGATGATAATAATAATGGTCACTATAAAGAACAAATAACTTTAAAAATATAATTTTCGTTTTGTCGTCGGTCGTAAAACTAACAAAACTACCTTTATAGCAAGGAGCAGCATTACATTTGAATATTCGAACTAAACCACGCTGTTTTAGAAAGGATACTTCTGTTTTTGGAAGGAAGCCAAGTACTTTAAAATGAAACTGGGTACAAGTAGGTGAATTACTTAGGCAAATGCGTTTTAAACTTTGAAACAATAAAATACCGAAAATTCAGGGTATACAATTTTTGTTTCTGGCCTCCCCCAAATGGCAGCAATATTACTTGAACACGGAATTTTAGAGCGAAATATTATAACTTTTGAGAAACTATGAAACCAAATAATTAAATAAATGTTGGTGGATATTTCACACAGCGCTATTTAGCCCCAAACTAAATGTAAACATTACTAATTATTTTATTTCCTCAGTCATAAAATGATGCTTCTAACTAATCTCAACTATAGCCAGGTTAAATTATTAGCAATTTTTTGCATTATTCAACTTAAGAGCATAATAAACTAGATGTTGACCGAGACTACGTCCGCATGTCTTTTTTCAGGATGCGATCTATCTTTATACTGTAGAAAAGTTGTTCAGCGGTTTAGGCGTAAAAAGGTAACAGATTGACAGTTTACTTACACATTTACTCGTATAACATTCGTATGGATAGTATGGGTGATACATTATGGCGTTTACTTTGCAATGCTGGTATTCATTTATGATTTTTCCTACCGAAACCCTTTCGTAAGTTATTTAATCATAATCACCAGAACTTCTTTGGTAAGTTCATAAATGTTTAGATATTTTCGCATTTACAAATCCTGTTATAGTGTACCATCATCGGTAGGAATTTGAGCTTTATTTCCCAGTGCATAAGGTGTTTTTTTATGTTCAAAACGCGATAATGGTAGGTAGGTACTCCATTAACGGGCGTGTTATCTCTGTTGCGAGCACTTTTCATTTTAAAACCACTTATGACCTAATACTCGACGCTTTTACTATGACTATTATTTCTTATTCACTTGCATATTCTTCCAGCTCTTAGTTTATATATTCAATTTGAAAATGAACTCTACATTTTTCTTCACCGAGAGTGATATTGGGTATAGTTTTCTTTCTAATTTCTTCATCTTTATTAAAAACTATAAAAGCTTGTCTCTCATAAGAGAGTGCATTATGCCTAATAGGAACCCCCCAAGTTACATTTTTCTTGTGATAATAATTATATATGATAGATAAAATAAACACACACTGTTACTTAATTAATTTATCAATTTGCTGATCTTGTTTCAGGCGTTTTGGAACTTAAACGAAAGTGGAAAAAGCAGTCTCATTAAGCGTTCAACCATTATTAATAAAGAAGCACTTCATTTTTTATGGGATTAACCGCCCTTGTTGTCCGACATTTTTGCATCATCGCTTTGGTATCAGGTCAGCCGTATTATATATATATATATAGTTATTATTATTCTGTAATAGGTATCAACAAGATAAATATGATTAAGTAACTTTACGCGTAATCTCCATATTTTATCTAATATTACGTCCTAAAAATCTATTTTCAACTTAAGCGTTGTTGCTTGCTCATAAATAATATTTTCGGATACCGAAAATAATATTAAACATATGTCCTTTATTTTATTACTACGTGCTAGAGAGCACAGCCAAGCTAGACCAGAATCATGAAGGTATTTCTTTAATTAATAATCAATGAATCTCTCAATGAAAAACCAGTGTTGCTCTGCGCTTAACGGCGCAGAGTAACATAAAGCTGAGACTGGTCCTTTTTGACTCACCACAGCAGCACAGACCTGCGTAAATTTTAAATTTTAAGCTTTGGGTTTTCTTTCTGTAACAGGTGTTTTGTCTGTTTGTTTCGTTAGTTTCATTTCTTTTATTGAATATTTCGAATTGTTAGTTATTAGTTTTTTCATTTTATGTGTTTGTTTTTGTACTTCTCTTATGTGTCTGTGTTGAGTCAAATAAAGCTTTTATCTATCTTTCTATCTATCTCTAGTGATGGATATAGGAATGTAGAAGGGTTAAACTAGCATAGGACCACGGTCGATGGCACAAAGTAAAGGAGGCCTATAGCTATACTCAATAGCTATCTATTTTTTCGAAAAAATCAACAGAAAACCATAGTAAGAGGATCCCAATGACCAAATGAACCAACTTTAATCTTCGGTAGCGATAAAAAAACTTACTCTGTATGGGTCACATATAGTAGGTAAGTTTTTTTCACAAGGAAACCGTAATAGGTGCCTTTAAACTGTTCACATAAATTTAAAAAGTTTTCCAATTTGAATTTAACTAACAACTTGAAATTTTCTTCTACTAAAAAGTTTAGTATTTTAACTAAGCTTCGTGAACAGAGCACGAAGGGGAAGACAATTATTAACGGTTAAGATTTACCAGGCAAATGTGTGCTTAAAAGTTCCGTTTCAAGTGCAAAGTTTCATACAGTTTCAAGAATTGTGTTGTTGAGGTTTTGATAAGCGCATCGCTTTTTGATACGAGGAATAAAATTAGTGAATTCAAAAGTTTTCTCTATAACCGCAAAATAACATTTTTAACTTTTATAATAAAGACTAGAATCCACGTGGGGATCCGCTCGTGTGGTATCTCTACCCGTTAAATTAAAAACCGGTCAAAGTACGAGTCGAATTCGCACACGAAGGGTTCCGTACCATCGTACATAAAAAATGTAACTTGTATGCCCGCTTTTATTTATTTTTATTATTTGGTGTTATAGCGGCAATAGAAATACCTACACACTCTGTGAAAATTTCAACTCTATCTATTGTTACTGTTTATGAGATACAGCCCGCTGACAGACGGCCGGACATGCGGACAGCCGAGGCTTAGTATAGGTTCCCGTTGGCACCCTTCGGGTCGAAACCCTAAAAACTATGTTTGTATCTACATTCCAAGTTTCAGCTAAACCCATTCAGACGTTACGGAGATCAGTGGAACAAACACTCTCTCTATAATTTAGGATTCACAGAAATATTGTAGACTTTAATCAATCAAAAACTTTGGGACTGTTAGGTCTCTGGCCTCATAATATAATTTAAAATTATTTCAGTAGGCTATAATTTATTCTACTAATTTGCTTATTGAAATTCTTTGTAAAACATTAGGAAAAATTCAAAGTGAAAAATTATTTTCATTGAATCTCTTGGTAGGTATAATATTAGCAAAGTTTCAGAAGTTATTTCATTTCGGTACCTACCTAAAGGATAAGAGCTAGGGCTCGAACTAATATATAAACAAAATATCGCCTTAGCGAATAAAAATAGAGGCATTATAATATAGAACTAATTAATTTTTATTTCGTGTCAATTATTCTTCAAAATGTTTGCTAGAGTTAGAAGACATTGTTTCTTTGCGGTTTTCCTTATTCTTTTAAACCGACTTCAGAGTGTAAATTGATTGTAAACATATTTTTGATTGTGTATTGTATGATTTTTTGGATATTACTGGAGAATTATCCAAGGTGATGCCAACTATATTTTTACCCGACTTCGAAGAAGTAGGGGTGTTTTTGGTGTACGAGTATGTATGTATGTGCATTCCTTTGGCTGTCCTGTAGTCCAAACGGCTGGAAGAAGTCATAGGCTATATGAAGTGTAAAAAAATCAATATGGCGCCTTTAAGGAGCCTACTAAAGAACTAAAATTGTACAAATTCATCACCATCATCATCATTATGTGTCATAAAATCAAATATGGATATGATACCTAAATTCTTCGCAGTCGGGTTTATTGTTCTTTTAAATAGATAGGTACTTTTTATGTATGATTTTTTATTTAATTTTTAGGTATAAGTGACACCCTGATTTATCAGAATAACGTGTGTGCATACTTGTAGAAGGCCAATGAACTGTAAGGTGGCATAGGCCTTATGGAGTTTTATCTTATTCTTCGTGGAAGTAGATTTTTATTAAATTTTGAATCATGCTATTCAGCAATAAAAATGAAATTCAAAAGTTAATACAACGAAAAAAAGCTATTATCATAGAAAGACAAAAATAATCGGGTCGCGACTCGTGGTCCCACTAATTTGACCCACTGGTGGGACAGTGTGTCGATTTAATGGGCTCGTGGTCCCACTGTTTGGTGGGACCATCAGTCAACGTAATGCAGTCGCTCGTGGTCCCACTGATTTGGTCATAAGGGCTATAACACAAATATATTTGGTGTAGTCTCAGTAGTCCGGTTACAGTTAAGTCAACCGGACTTCTGAGTCGTCGAGCGACTCAGAATCAGAAATCGATGGTCGATCGAGGATCGACTCAGGAATTTATTATTAAATTATTTTATTTTATTATTGAAGTTTTTCCGCCTAAGGGGGATTCAAAACAGGAATAAGCCGAAAATACAAAAGGCCAGCATAAAAACGTGAAGCAAAATAATTATTTTTATATCTAACAATGAACTTAATGAAAAAAATTAGAGTTTGTTCTCTTTAAACTAATTTTTATATTTATCTTAACTTTTCTAAAAAATAACCAACTGTGATCTCCTGGTTTATCAGCTGCATTTGTGACTGTACTATTAAGTCGTCTTTTAACAGTTGCAACCGATCTCTTTTCTTTTCGAAAGTATTTTTTGCAGTAAAATCTTCTATAAGTGTATGCAGTAGTTTCAAAACAGTAACATAATTTTTATTTATACTTTTATTGAGTTTTGAATTCCAACTTTCGCATACGTTATTAGTGCGATGTCTTTCGCTAGATACACACCATTCCCTTACAAATTTTTCAGATTTGACATAATATTTATCAAAGTATGCCATAAACACGTTCATTTTCTCCATGTTCATACATTCAGTTTTGATGTATTCCAAACCTTCTTGAATGAACTCTTGCGGCAAAAGGGGAAGAGCAGAACATAATCCAACTATTCTTTTATAGATTTTTGCTTTCAGACCTAACGTTTTAGCTTTCTTGTAAAGGCTCCGCACGAAATGGGCGTAACATCTTTTAATAATTACGGTAGGACATTCAGAAAATATTACATCCAAAGCATTGGTAGGAGCAATTTCGAAATCGGCGTGTCTTAATGATGTCAAATAATGCGAAGTATGAGTTTTCTTTTTTGTCACTCATGAGAGAAAAAAATAATGGAGCAACTTTTGTTTTGTCAGTAGTACTCCCCGTGTCTCCATGTATCACCATTAGCTGATAAAAAGGCTTGGGAGTGATTTTAAAGGTTGCATCAAAAAAAAAATTCATCGGTAATTGGTAATAATTGCTCAGTTCTTTCTGATGCAAATACAATGATTCTAGCATCGCCGCCAATACAAGTATAATCTGCTACAAGAAATGATTTCGTCACTGGAAAGGCAAATTTACGTAAGCGCCAACCGAGAAAAAGCCGTTTGAAGTTCATTTTTTTCGTTTTTTTAATCATAATTTTCTACCTAATTATCGAATTTTGATGACGTCAACGTAAGATTTCATTCTTTTTTCATTTTCTATGTCCAGCAATTCATATTATTGTATTTGGACTGCTATTTTAGGATAATAACTCAATATGCCTATTTGGCGCCATTTTGGCGCTTACGTAATTCTGCCTTTCCAGTGACGATTTGAAATTTGCGAGAATTTCAACCTCATTTAATGTCTTGTAAACCAATTTCTTTAATTTTAGCTGTTTTTTTCTTTCGCTGTACAAAGCACATTTCATGTTGTCGAATGACGACACGTTTGTAACAAGGTTAATGCCTTCGTCTAATAGGGGGTCAAAGTGTTTTTTGTAAATTTTAGGCATTGGCTCGTCCGAATTCGCAGCTTCTTTTTTCGCTTCTATAACTTTTAGTGCCACCCTGTTTTTTGCCATATCTGGTAAACACTCTGTAAATAATTGCTGCTAACTTGAAGGACGCGCGACACTGACAGGTACAACGTACAATTATAATATATTGTGAATTGTGACTAAAAAGGCCAGTATCTCAAGTGGCCAGTACCTGAAGAACTCACTTTAATTCAAGTATTTACTCTACGTATAAACTTGATGCAGTGGAGTCACGAACCTACGATTTTAACTATGACTGGTAGTCCCACTAAGCAGTGGAACCACGAACCCATGATTTCAGGGATAGTGGGACCACGAGTAATAGTGGTACAATCCCAGTGGGACCACGAGTCGCGACCCAAATAATCGTATAATGTCGTAACAAACGAAAGAGGTTGGTATGTTGATAACTACTGCTCAACAATATTAGTTTGCATTTGCTTTTTAAATATTCTTATAAAAATTTCATCGTTTCATTTTAAGGTTCGTATGACTTCCTCTCAAAGTTTCCGCCAGTATTTTTATTTGATACGCCGTGTGTATCTATTCTGGCAGCGTATCTAGGAGTCAGATGACAAATTCATGAGATGTTCTGAGGCACCTTCTTGCAAAAAATGTCAGGTATGACTAAACTAACTCGGTTATGTCGCTGTCTCTCGTATTGGGGAATGAAGCTGTTGCTAGTTTTCCTCTTCCACAAACTTATAACTTGTGTTTACTTCTGTTAAGCACCTAATAAGTTCAGAGATATCTGACCGTTCAGTAGGTTCAAAAGTTTAATACAATCCTTTAAAGTTATTTTCATTAGCGAGTTAAGAATCATGGGACTCTTTATTTTGTCTTGATTATCTATGCAAATGTTTACTAGGCATTTCATAAGCAAAAGTTTAGGCAGCAGTTTTTCTCTTAATAAATTATAATGTAGGGAAAACTTATGCTTGAAAAAGGTTGACTACATAACAAATCATTCCATACCCAGACCCAGCACTAACAATATGACGGACATATTTGCCGAATATCCAATAGGGCACTTTCCCACAACAGAGAAATTTCGATGGATGAACCCATCAAAAATGACAGGGGATCAAATCAACTTCAGCAGTTCAATGAATATTGTTACTGAAAAGTTTAGCCGTAATTAAATAGGCAGGTACCGAAGTACTTGGGATCTAAATTGAAATCTCGTCCTCTCCTTCATTCCTCTGTAAGATTCTACACAATAATTTGTTAGATTATAATCTAAATGGAACAAAGTTTTGTTGGAACTCGATTTACATTTTTACTCGAGCACCCATTTCTATGTAACGCAAACACTTTGAAATTAAATTGTAAAATCGTTTTCAGCAATTTGTCTTAAATGCTATTTGAATCACGGGGATAAAGAACATTACTTCTTTGGTTACCAAGTTTGGGAATTAAGAAATATCTGAGCCAAGGTATCGTTAACCGAATTAAGTGCTTTAATAAATATTTACTGGTGTTTCGAAAGGGCTGTTGGTTATTAAAACTAAAGCCTTGCCGCACAATGGCGCCCAGGGGGCCAATCCAGGGTAGAATGACTCTACAACTAGCGAGAGATATTGTTTTCTCGTAATATACTACTTTTCCCTTGCGGCACTCCTTTCATTAGTGTTGATATTGAGTAGATGAAATGATAAACTAAATTACGAGCTTCATAAACATCCTTGCCGAACCTCTTAACAATGTTATTTTGATCGCAAATTGCGAGAGGGTCTTGATATCAAAATAATTCCCTATGACATAAATACAATTTACTTAATTAAACAAACAGAAAGAACGTTGACACGAATGGCGTGTTTTTAAATTCCTAAACAGGTGAATAAAAACTATTGAACCTTATCTAAAGTTCTTTTTTTACAGCTCCGAACTTATTAGTTTATTTTAGCAGTCTTCATATTCAAAACAATAAAACTGCTCCTTGTCATAATATTCCTATTGCCTTGTTTTGCTCACTCTCCTAAATGTAAGGTAGTCATGGAATGATTAGTAGTTTACTGCACATTAACCTTCAGTCGAAGTATCATAGACCTATATTATGTAGACTAGGCATTAACTGTCGATAGCGATAGTTACCGTCTAGGCAAAGTCTGAGTTTCGAGACCGTGTTGCGTTACCGTGTACACTATAACGGAAATCGAAAATGTAGGTATGTACTGATTACAGTACGAATATAGAGTACTCAGTAAATTAAGAGATGGGAATGAGAGAGATCAGCGCTTGATACTAAACTCAAACTGCCTGCTAGAAGATGCCCATAGTACAAGCTTTGATTAGTTTGGGGCTAGATGGCGCTGTGTGTAATGTCCAAAAATATTTATTATGTGTATTTATTTATGAACTAGAACATACCTAGTTGACCGTCACAAGTATTTTCAAAATACGAAATCATTTGGCATCCAGCTACGGTTCTGCCCGCCCAGAAAACAATCGCTTTAGGTACACTCTAGGTACGCAAGGAACATGATGTAAAACTCTGACTCGGCATTCTGTGCTTTATGTCTTTAGCAATAAAAGTCAGTATTCCAATCTGGGGAATAAGCCGCGAGTCACGCGAAACGTGTGAAATTAATTACGCTGGCAATAAAGAAGTATCGGGGCCGTATAAACGCAATAAAATAAAGCCATCGAACGCTGAGGCTTATTGCGCATGAACCTCTTAATTATATTGCTCTAGCTTTTATAGTTAGGTTATGTAATAGTATTATGTTGTATACAGGCGTCTATAAAAAGGATTTATACGTGGAAGAAAAACGTAATTAGGACTTTCTCAATGCGTTTGGTGTCGGAATGCTACCACACGCTTGTAGGACGACATAGTCCGAAATCAACCGTCAAACTTTTATTTGATTTTATTTTGCGATCACATCAGCCGTATAAAAAGTACATACATACATACATACATATTATCAAGCCCATATCGCTAATGGGGTGGGCAAAGCCACAAGTAAACATAAGAAAAAGTAAAAAGACATAAACAAAAACAAACCTTAAACCTGAAACCTTAACAACTGTCTAAAATTGAAAGCGTTTTAGTCAAATCGTATTTTAGTGATGTCTTCATAAGTTCATACTTTATCTTTAAACAGCTTTAAAGACCTTAGGCCATTATTATCTAGACTTAGATGATTAATACAGCGTCAGGAGGCAACTTTTTGGCTACATAAACGGGACGCTGTACTGTTAAAGACAATTTTGATGGAGTAGGCTTGCCTAGCACCTATACCATCATCTCCACTTAGTCGGTCTTATCCATAGGAAACACATGGCTAATACATGTAGTTCTCCCTCACCGTTTGAGAGTACCTACTGACAAAAACACATAAATATTGAATTTGTATATAATTATGGTCATACGGTCTAAATATTAGGACGATCTAAACAATTAATAGTATAAATACGGTTGTTGCGAAGCTCAAAGAGACGTGTTCTAAGTTGAGAGAGAGAGAGAGAGAAAGAGAAGAGTTCTTTGTTCAACGAGCTGACTTTTCGACTTTTCGTTCAACGAGGCGACCGTCAGCGAATGGACGTGAACTTCGACGTTTCAGTTCACAGTTTGATAATCGCATTGAAAATCGTATACAATTCAAAAATCAAAAATTAATTGCCTTAAATCACAAAGATTATATTTTACTAACGAATGACGTTCACGTAGTATATCCATAGTGACGTTGTTTATTTGTCGAAAAACGCCATACATTTTTTAAAAGACGTGTTGAGTAATATCGGAACCCTCCATTAGTCTAGTTGAAAATAAAATAAAATAAATAAATATTTGTTGACATTTCACATAGCATCATCTAGCCCCAAACTAAGCAAAGCTTGTACTAAATGCCATGCATGGAAGATGATAATTATTCTATGGATCATGGTTTCCCAAACCAGGTTATAAAAACAACTTTTTGGTAACTTTACTGAACTATGGTACCGTTCGTACTCGTATCGACTTTGTTCATAGGAAACTAAAGCTTGCATCAGTTTAAGTTTATCCCAAGTAAGTGGGTTTATTCCTTCTGTATTGGTTTAGAGGCTTCTCGTGCGGAAAATTAGATCCTCTACGAAAGTCGAACATACTGTATTACATAGTATTTTATAGAGTAATAAAAGTTCAGGATTAGGTAGGCACTTCAAAGAGTTTAATAATAATATTATTATTGGATAGGATATATTGAGGCTTAGTGAAAGTTTTGCCAGCATGATTTTTGGAAAATTGGGTTTACCAAATCGACCTAATAGTTAATATGCGTCGTTGAATTTATAAGCCAACGATTAACATCATGATTTTCTGAAACAATTTTTGTGGATTTTAGGTATTTTACTTTTGTTTTAAAAATGTAGGTGGCAAGAAACAAGAATTTCATTTTAAAAGCTTATAATACGATATAAAAGCTTGTCGCAAGATTTACCATCTACACAAGATTTACAAGAATTGTTTATAAAACGGGTACTACCTAGGCCTGTTTTTTGAAATATTTTTTACTATTAATTTATTTTTGTCATCAAAATGGCAGTGGATGAAAATGCCGCATGCTTAGAAATAACATGAAACGAGAGTAGTATGTCAGGACCGTAGCAAATGAAGATCTGTGGTCTCTACTAATTACCTGTTGGGTGCTTTAAATAATACGTGGTAGTTTTGATTTAATACGTGTTCAATAAATTATTCCAGTAGATATTTAAAACTTAATATATTTTTTTCAATCTAGATAAGTGCTACGAATTTTACTGTAAACTTTCTCAGAAGTTTACAACCTTTTACAAGTCCACCATAAAAATTAGATTACCTACTTAGGTGGAAAACTTTTTACACTCAATATTTTGAAAAGAAATGATGATTCATGTTTTATGTATGCCCATTTAGGAGCTCGTGAAGTTTCCAGCAACAAAATATTTTATTCAAAAGATTTTAGTCTAGTCGTAAGTAAGTCTACTTGAAAATTATCCTTGTAATATTGAGGTCTTTACAATGGTTGGATTGGATAAAAGAACCTTATCTGAAAAGGGAAGCTTGAAGTAACCTATATATAAATACTTAAAGTTGATACCTAAAATACCTTGTATTAAAATAATGCAATAATCCCTTCTTTTTCACACTATATCCAAGCCAAGGCATGGTAGTTTTTATCCCAGAACCTATACATTTACTAACACACGTCACTACGCGACATTCATTGCTCATAAGCAGCGCAGAAGCTCATAAAAGGGATCAGTTAAGCTTTAGTGGATCGCAGGGCAAATGAAATATTTTCGGTACGCTGCGAAGAAAGAGTTTTCAGCGCTTTATAAACGTACCGAGGATTCACTAGGTGCTTATCTGAAGCGATTTTTCGCCTATATGAGCACAGATCAGTATTGCGTGGAAAATGGAATGCGTAGGTACTGAATTATTTATTACTGAGTTTTGTAGATTTTTTGTTTTCAGTTTCACATGTCTGCATTCCCACGCTGTTTATGCATGATGGTTCAAATTGACCCAATCTGCAAGGCATAGGCACCTCGCTCTGATTTTGATTTAGATGGTTTTTTTTCAGCTGTAACATGCACATTACACAATACTAAATTGTTTCAGGATAAAAAGGAATAAAATCGTATAACGATCTCTCTTTTATAGGTCTAGTTGAAGACGTTTTGAAATATTCAGATTAAGATTTTTATAAATATTTTCTATCTTACAGTTACTGCCAGTTTTTTATGTGTTTAAGGTAGATAGGTACCTATTATAGCCGCTGACTACTCTATAGACTACGTATCACGTGAAATGCGTTCTTATGGTACCTAGTTTCGTGTCAAGATCCAGTGATTTAGGGTTCCTCTGAGTTCTGTGACATGCGAACTGAAAATACGCAGCGCTCATAATTTTTAATAAATATTTATTCAGCATTACCCCGATACGTGAGGAGATTTCCACTCCCAGCTCCCAGCGCCGAGTCGTTGAATAGTAGAATTCATGGCAGCAGCTCACAGACTAGTAGGTATTAGGTACCTACCACAACTGGGTTCTCTATTACAAAATACCTACATAATAGCTTAAAGGGTTACTAGCTTATGAAGTCTACTTCAGACAAACTGGAGATACAATTTATGTAAACAAACCGTCGCGTATTTTTCTTTATTACGATGAAATCACTTTAGTATTAGGTAAATAAACGTCGCAACATAAGTTTTAACTATTAGTACTAGGTATTTAAAAGTTCCATACGCATGTCATGAAAAAGTAAGTTTTAGCTTAGATATGGGCGGTTTGTTTACATATATTGTAACTCCAGTTTGGCTAAAGTATAGACTTTTATTTTTTTTCTTCTTCTTGTCGTGTCACCAGTTCTTTCGTAGTGTGGTAAAAGAATTTAAATTTAAAGTGCGCGTCAAAGGCTCCTTTCATGTACTTTCGTGTTTATTGATATTGTCTACGGGGTAATCAGAACCTACGTCTAAGCATGTTCCTTTAAAATTAACGTTGTAAATATCTGGTCGAATTAGGTTGTCACTAAGGTCTTTATTGTTTTTTTCTATACTTACATAAGATCTATCAGCGCTGCTGGCGAATTTTCATTTTGATATAAAAATACGTACCTTAGGTTCAAAATGTTAATTTTACAGTCTGAATAGAATCCTCGAGACGTTCGCGTTTCTGCGTTGACTGTGAAAATATTAAAATGAGATGGATTTATTAAAATCAAACAAATCTCATTTTGTCCGTAGGTTCGTATAATTTTCATCGAAACAAAGTTTGCGAGAGCCCAGAGCTATCTTCGTTAGGAATTAGTTTCAAATAATTCACAAAATCACTTTCAGTCTAAACTTTTGAACAAATTATTGACTAACGCTCGGTTCCTATAGGTTCCTATGTTTTAGTAGATATCGGACAACTGATGGTAATGTGATGTTGTGCTGAACAGTCTGTCAAAATAGACTAACCAATTATGCATACCCATAGCGTAGGCACTATGTACTTGTATCCATAAGTTTTTGATAAAAAAAATATTTTTATTTTTATTATTATTTGTCAATAAACAGTTAGGCGTTCGACGCGCTCTGAGTTTGAGCTGTCATTCTGGTAATAGGAGCGGGTAAAGAGGCCGCACCGCGCGCTGATTATTCTAAGCAGTAATTATTGTTTGTGTTGAGACCTATACTATTTAGCCTCTTATCAAATGACCGATTTGAATTTCACAGGTAGGTTACCACAACAACGATGCTTTTCAGACAAAAAATGTTTGGTACATATCATGATGACATACCTAAGCTCTTTCTGATGATTATGTGTGATGATTTTGACTGGTAAATAGAAGAGATAGGACCAGTTATGACTTATCTTTGCCCAAGTAGAATACAGAGATTTTCCTGTGTATAAAAATCAAATAAGTATCTTAAATGACAATTCTTAGATACTTTCAAGAAACACTTTACGGTCACATGCAAATCAGCTCAACAATTTACACCTTATTTTTCCGATAATGTCATTAATGGGAGGGAAGAGCGGATAAGTGTTTGGTCTTGGCTGTTGATTACTAGATTGAACTGAACCTTATTGCGAGGGAGTAAGGACGAGAATGTTCCATTCTTCTGTTAGTTGATTGAGTTTGAATCCAATCCTGTAAACAGCTATTAGCGACGGTGGCGATTGAATTATCCAATTCCTTACGAAGCCTCCTTGCAATTTCCTTATTTGGTTTTGAGTCTGTCATTCGAAAGTATTACAGACGAAGTAATATAGGTACTTTCGTCTGTGGTTGTTGTGACAAATTTGAGTAATTTTACAGTGTAATAATAATAATTATCTCCTACGTATCTCCCTCAAACTTAGTATGTTAGGTACTCACTATTGTAAGCACTCTGGAAGGCCAAGATACAAGCTCCTCGCTTAGTTTGGTTTTCGCTGCAATTTCTTATTTACCTCTGCAGCTCCAATGTTTTTTTAGAGTTCTATATTGTTAAATATTTATCCTTTCTGAAAATAAATTTGTATTTGTATAATAATAAAGGCCTTTTACCATCCAGTAGATGATTTATACAGCCAGCGTAAGGAGGCAACTTTACCTTCACAAACGGGACGCTGTAGTGCCTGGGGAGTAGGCTTGCCCAGCACCTAGGTATTCCATCCTCTCAGGTTAGTCGGCCATGTCCACAGGAAAGACATGGTTAATACGTGCGGAGCTGACTAAGCCGCGGGTTTCCTCACTATGTTTTCCTTCATCGTTTGAGAGTAGGTACTGGTATAGCGTAGGTACATAAATTTTTCGCAAAGAAAAATCCATTGGTACACGACCGTATTTGAACCCGCCACCTTAGGATCGGAAGGCGGGGTCACTACCAACTAGACCACGAGTGCTATAATTTTACAGTATACTTTCTAAATAAATAGACAAAATGACATCTCAGCCGAAAAAAAATCGTCCAATTCGGCCCAAATGACACTTTTAATTTTAATTTATTTATTTACTGACATTTCAACCACCATCAAATACTGCAGCTGTTTTGTACAGCATACATTAGCATACCTACATAACTTACTCCTTGACTTTGGTGCTTATGTGAGTCCTTCGTTTATTTCGTCATTAATCACAGATTCATCAAATCCTCACTTGCATTTCGCCTTGCAGTCGCATAAAAAAGTGTCAGTCAGTCTCTCTAGTTTATCCCTGCTGTGATAAATGTCTGGAAGCACTATCCCGCTAAGCTTCTACGAGAGAATGTCAATGACGCAAAAAATTAATCGTTAGGTATTTCCTTCGACTTTTAGAAATGTTGAGCGCAGAAAGAAATCCTATCGGGCGTCAGATAAGTACCTACTTGATAAAATTGGCATGTTTTTTTCTTGCTCAAATGAAATAAAATGTAGGAAGGTACCTAAGTAGGTACTTTATCTAAGTAATAATTTGTACACAGGTAAGTAGGTAGGTACACATACTTAACTACTTACATTTCAAATACCCACACGTGTAGTAAGCTTGCAGTCAATTAATTAACCCTAAAACATAGCTTAGGTAGGTACCTACCTAATAAATGAATAATTATGTAAGTACAAACAGCGACACTCAGGTACCTGTATATCACGTGATCAAAAATATTGCAAGAAAGAGATTACTCAATGACGTGTTACCTACGGCAGCTACGGTAAGGCCAAACTGAAATTAGTTAGTGACCTAATAATATCGGGAAATATAATAGGTACCTACTTACCTATCCTAACAACAGACAATATTTTTTTTAAATCTGATCGATTTTGCTTCAATTTCGCAGTAATTCCATAAACACTGAAAAGACGTAAGAAGGTATTGAATGAAATAAGGTACAAATTTTACGAAGCATCGCCATCTGTTTGTACTCTATGGAACTATTTTATCAGCCTCGAGAACACGCTTAAAAATTGTAAGAGCATGGAGTTCAATCATGGGTTAAGTTTGCTAACCACTTTTCAAATAGTTTGAACGTGTTTCTCAGAGATGGCGTAACAAGCGTTGAAGAATTTAACATAATATCCCACTATAAGAAAAAAGCAGACCTTAAAAAAATACCCTACAGGTCAGGCATCAATGTATATTATTAAGATACAAAAAATAACACTTAAAATTAGTGTTTCAATAAATTCTACCCGCACGAAAGAATTTCTGGAGAGGAATAAAAAACTTATTTTAATTTTATTTTTAGATCAAGGTTTATTTATACCACCCAATAATATGACAAAAAACTACTTGCTCTTGTAAAACAAGTAGGTACTACTTATACATAAATTAAATTAAACTGGTGTCCATAAATTATTAATTAATCCAACCTTGAATACAGGGTTTCTTCGACAGATATGACAGATGTCTATCATGAAACAGGTGTCCCCAAGAAAAAATATTCATGGCAATTCCAATTAACTTTTCTAGACAATATGGGCAAGGACAAGACAAAATAGCTTTTAGAGAATATATCCACTACGATAGTTCAACTAGGTATTAGTTTTGAAGTCGAAAGAGAGTTCCTTCTGGCATGACAAGATAATCATGGTGTTCGTTCGGTCCTGTGATAAACTAAAATATTTTGATCAAACGATAATGTCACGTCCAATTTGTCGACCATAGAAAACCATAGCTAATGAGAATTCGCATCGACCAGAAAATAATATAGGTTGATAAAGATTCAGACCCACACACAGAAAATATCTGTCATGCCGAAAGATTTACAATATTATAGGTTTCTAAAACCCAAAACCCTGTGGTCATCATCAGCATAGTCCTGTATTTCATAATTTTCTGATATAGCGTGACATAAACGAATGAAACGCCAATATTTATAAGAATTGATGAGTTTTCCAAAAAACGTGGTAGAAGATAATAGACCTCGATGTAAGCGAAAAATAGAAATGAATTTGCCGTAAGTTATTACAGTTTCGTGGTTGCAGAACATTTTGAGATAAAATAATGGAGTTGTTCGACATCGTGGTAACCTTGACCGCTAAAATTGGTTTTAGGCTTTTAGACATGAAATTGCCGATTTTCTTGAGCCTTATTTTGCTAGAAGCGATGATGTTAGAACGAACATCAAAGCCAATGTCTACCAAATAAAGACTACTTCATGATCACCAACATGCACTTTTTGTCCTTATCTTGCATAGGAGTATGTGGAGTCTGCATAATATCATGTGTTTTTAGATATTCCCCTTATCAGCCGTCATCACAGTAGGTTAGGTACCTATTCACTCTTCTCTTGCTTCTAATTGCCTACCTAACAATGTTCCTGCAATAGCCCATATGTCATAACTATGTAGGTAACATGTATGTAATACAAAAACCATTATTTCTTGTTAAAAACAGGTCAAAAACTAGCCTAATATTTTATTGAAATTTAATAAAATTAAGTCACAAAATATGTTTATTTTGATTTTCATCAAAAACAGTCCAGCGTAGCGTTTCGTCGTAATAAATACACAAACACCCAAACATCCTCGCCAATTTCGGTTGTAATAGTAGGAAAGATAAAGATAGACAATTTTTGTGTAGGAGGATCTACATAAGATCAAAGCTTTTTAGAGCATTTCTTAAGATTTTCTTTCAGTTGAAAGAACTTCAGACTGAACACTGGTAGCTTTATTATTTACTTTAAGAATTTCTTCATAAAGGTTTTTACTTCTTTGATATCGGCAGCACTTTGATGATTTGGACTTTGATTAAGACTACATACAGAGTAGGCTGCCCAGTACCCATGTATTAAATTCTTGTGCCTATTCATAGAATAATGTTCCCCATACGTTTTCAGGAATAAACCTATTATCCATTTTTAACATCTAACATTATTGTAGTCTTTCTTCGAAGATAGGGCGCGAGGGCTATTTCAATCAATGGATTGCTATAGGCGTCTGCCTACTATTTCGTATTATATCTAATGACTACAATAATCATCATCATCATCATTTGCTGATGTTGACTATATTGTAGTCATTAGATTTGTATTATGTCAACAATCAGTCCAATAGAATCAGGATGATTCAGGAGTGGCTGCAAGTTTTCTTATGATTACTTATGGCTCTGCCTACCCCGTTAAGGACACGTGCATGATAATATTTATGTATATCTTTAGTTCAACTATCTTAGTCCACTGCTGTACACAGGCATCCCAATAGGAAGGTATTTGGTGGATGTTAATAATGAAAGATATTCATAGTATTTGGATGCATCTTTACTAATCTGAGGTGCAATGAGTTGTGTTATAGAGGTAGCTAGGTACTATATTCTAAGCTATGGTTACAAAATATGCTGAGCTTTGTGCTCATACCACATGAAAATGTTGAATATAATAATTGAATCCATAGGCTCCCGAACTAGTGTGTTTAACAACTGCTTTAGAATGTTTTTTATTTTTCAATGAATATTATGTTACCATCATCATCATCATCTTCCTGCCCTTATCCCACTCTATGTGCGGTCGGCACAGCATGTTCCTTGGATCATGCTGTAAGAGTTGTGGCTAAAGTGTTTTATGACCGGCCGCCTGCCTGACGTCAACCCTCCTTGGGAATACTTGCTTATTGTATCTCATCATGTTGGAGGATAACTACTACTTAAATGTTCCATGAAAAAACATATAATGAAGAAGTGTGTTTTAGGTTAAGTAGGTATGTGTGGTTTGTTTGCATAAATTGTATCTCCAGTTTCGCTGAAGTATTACATGGAGAAAGTAAAATTACTCATAGTGTTTTTTTTAAACTGACAGTATGAGGAAATCTGAACACAGAAGAGACAGGAAGTGTCTTATATTCCAAGTTTCATTCAAATCCGTTCAGCCGTTTAGGCGTGATTGAGGCACAATAAATAATGAATATTATGTTACCAAAGGGTGCAATTGTTCTACAGAATTTTTTGTTTTTTATCCTATACTCATAACTTTATTATTTATAAATAAATATTTGTGGACATTTCACACAGCGCCAACTAGCCCCAAACTAAGCAAAGCTTGTACTATGGGAACCAGATGGCTGATACAATACTTACATACTTTTTTTTGTAAATATATACTTAAAATACGTAGTATCGAAACACCCAGACCCGAAAGAAATATTTGCAGAACATACAAACATTACTCCCGCGGCGGGAATCGAACCCGCGCCTCTTGCGTCTCAGTTGAGCATTCGCCCGCCAAGCCACCGAGGTTGTCAAATTTGATACCCGTCTATCAGTATATGCAAACACTTGCAGTTCAGAAACTAGACAAAGGAAATACTGCGGCCACAGTAACCTGATGCATCTGGTAATGAGGACGTGACTCCATCCGGCTGGCTTTGTGACGAGGTGTAAGGTGACATAGATCTAGGCTAGCTGGTGGCTTTAATTAAAGTTCACTCAGATCTTATAAACAAAAGCCACATTGAGAAAGGCCATAGAAAATATTTAATGAGATAAACATCGTGAGGAAACCGCCAAGAACCTAATAAGTTTAGAAAACAAGTGTCTTTTGCAACAAACACAAAAACAACGAAATTCTTGTGTCTTTTCTAAATCCTTTCACCACACTTGTTCAAAAGAACTAGTAATACAACTAGAAGTGTTAGTAATAGGCTACTATTACTAACACTTCTAGTTGTGTTACTAGTTTATTAAGCTAGAAGTCAGTTAAATAGGCTACTATTTAAACTTCTAGCTTAATAAAATGTATTCATTGGCCTTCATATCTTAGATCGTGGTTTTGAATCCGACCTTGCACCAATAAATTTTACTGTTAAATAAAACCTGTCGTGCGAGTCGAATTCGCACAAGAAGGGTTTCGTACCATCGTACATATACGTAACATGTTTGTTGTACGCCACCTATGTGGTGGCAGCAAGTTCCCTATTAAAATCAAGCAAATTGAAAAAAGTCTTTTCTATGACGCTCCCTTAATTTTTATTATTTTTGTACAAATTCAGTAAATTTTAGATCGTTCGAAAAAAAATACACAAAAAATGTGCAAAAAGTATCTCGACCCCTCCAATTACTGACCGCGCCAAGTGTTACTCAACTTCAATGATTGATTACGAATGTTACATTTTTTTAGTTTTGTATGGGCCACTTTTTATTTATTTTTATTATTTGTTGTTATAGCGGCAATAAAAATACATACACTGTGAAAATTTAAACTCTATACTTATTAGGGTTCATGAGTTACAGTCCACTGACAGACGGACGGACAGCGGCTTAGTGGCAGGGTCCGTTGGTACCATTCGTGTACAGAACCTTAAAATGTATGTGTTCTTGTACCAGTAGGTACTTTTAAATGGTTCAGGAAAACATGGTAAAACCGAAATGTACGAAAACATGTATTAACAGCAAGAAAATCCTTTTATTCCTTCCACCACTCTAATTTTATAAAATTGTAATGACTTGAGTAACAGTAGGTATTAATGATTAATTGAAAAAACTTTTTGTAAATCAGAGTCTGAAACTGAATTCTTAATCTCGATTCACGAAGCATCGCCGTGTCGTATCATCGATCAAACAGTCTTCAGATATCTGGATCTTAAAAGAACTTGAATGACGTCATTACTTAACGACTGCCTACATGACAGTGCTTTGGCTTCTATGAAGATGTTTTTCAATTAGCGGGTCTAGTATATAATGGGCCATGCCCGAGCACTAGGGGCATGGCGGACAATACTCTATACTCAATAATATTTATTGTTTTCACATGGTTGTTATCCTCCCAATTCTAACCTACGGTGCTCAAACTTGGTCACTTACTGGTGTACAGAAGTCCAAACTCAAGGTTTGTCAGAGGGCATGTTTGTGACCAGGGTTTAGTGCGTAGGATTTGATAGTGCGTCGGAAAGACCTTGCCTTCTGCTTGATTTTTTACTGTGTCTAAGGTAACAATGTGCGTCGGATAAACGACCTAACTTGACATGAATTCTCAATTGCCTTTGTAAGACCGCGCTCAAGGTTTTTAGAAAAAAGATGTCTCTGTAATGATGGATCGGGTATCGTGGAAATTGGACATGATTGAAGCGAGTATACAAGAAAAAGAATTTACTTTTTTATTGGTTGTATTTTGATGTCGATCCTTTGAAGCTGTCCTTGGACTATATCCTAAAGAAGTTTTGTTTCGTGCCTTTAAAAAACTACACAGACATCTGCTAGCTATGTTATATCTAACTTGGTATGACCTACTAAGTTAGTAGTTAAGAATTCCAATACTAAGATATTATTAGGAGCCGTGAGCAAATTCTAGTTGTTAATAGGCTCGACCTACTTGAAAAACCTCCATCATTTCTATAACATACCAAAAGAAAGATCTATTACTTAGGTACTGCAAGTTGTAACCACAGTCGTTGCGTGTCGTGAAATACCAATACACAGATTAGGTATCATTACAACCACACAGAATAAAAAGTAGTTACTATACAAAACGAGCACAGAATCCTCAACAGTTTCTACAAACTCTCAAGCATGTACCACAGGATAAGAAACAGTAACTATTGGTAGCTATGCCACAGATGTTGTCATAGTTACTTGGCGTGTTCCCATACCAGAGAGGGACACAGAACGGATAATAGTTACTACTAACAAGTACGTAGATTATATTGGAGTTAGTATGGAAATATCGGGCCGCAATCAGCTGAGCGGAATGCCTTGATCAAGGCTGCGCGAGCGCATGATCCCTATCGTGCTGCAGATGCAAATACCTTAATACCGGTTCAATTGAAAGAGATTGGAGGTTTTGTTGGTTGTTGAATGTTTGTGATCGGCTTGACTGTTCAGCTTATGACGAGTTACTTTTCTACTTGTCTTTATCACATTACTTTTTATCAATATAAAATTGTGCGTGGGTTAAGTTAGGAGCCGTTCATGCACCAAAAAATGTTTGTGAAGGAACTCATCCTTTGGAAACCTTAAAAGTTGAAAGACATTTCAAGTGCACTAAAGGCTCTTTGAGGCGAAATTGATTCCTTTCATCACACTGGTTCCAACAAGCTACTGACACGAGTCGGTACGTAATATTTATTACCTTAACAATATTAGTAGGATACTGAGTCAAATTATGTGAAGCGTGTCACGTGTCATGTTATCAAGGGATGTAACGATTCACATGCAAGCTGACGCGTGTAACGGTCGAATGTGGCCGCTTGGTGCTCGCTCACCCATGCGTGAAAGCTCTACTGTGAAACTACATATTAACGACAGAAAAAATAATAGCATTATCATACACTAGCTGCCGCCCGCAGCTTCACTCGCGTGGTACCCGGATAAAAAATAGCCTATAATGTTAATCCAGTACATGTACTATGTATATTCCAAATTTCATTCAAATCCGTTCAGCCGTTTTAGCGTGATTGAGGCACAAACATCCAAACTCACAAACTTTCGCATTTATAATATAAGTAATAAGTAATAAGTAAGATTTTGACGAAGTTATTTTAACGTGTATTTTGAAATAGTACTTAATATTATAAATGCGAAAGTTTTAAGTATGGATGTATGGATGTTTGTTACTCTTTCACGCCTAAACGGCTGAACGGATTTGAATGTAACTTGGAATATACATAGTACATGTGCTGGATTAACATATAGGCTATTTTTTCCGGTTAATACACGAGCGAAGCCATGGGTGGAAGTCTTACCATTCTTTATTTAGTGTCATAAAATGGTAAGTCAATTTAGTAGACAAAGTATAAAGTATGATACTGAAAAAACCAGTTAGAATAAGAGCCTAATGGTATTACTGTCCCCTAGCTTTCAAGCTTGTTCACAGTAGTTCCCATACGGGACTTAGAAGACCCACACGACCCTCATTCGACAGTAACTGCCGACATGCAAATGGACAATTCCCAACCTGCGCCTGTAGCTAATTAAACCTTATGTTTCAAACGAGTTTATGTAACACGATTGTCAATAAAGTTTATTGCACGCGAGTATAGGGCACGCATAGAAAAATATTTTATAAAAATAGCACCAGCTTGCAGCAAAATTGCGCGCGGTCACAATTTGGATTGGTGACGGCAAGTGGCATTAAAAGCTGAGCGCTTCCGTGCTTCGGGCACGTTAAATTGTCGGTCCCGGCTTTTAACTCGTTAAGCCACGATGAAGGCCTTTATGCGGCCTAAAAACTCCGTCACAAGAGTTGGCCACTAGCTCATACGAACTTACTTACCTACCTACTTTAGCATTTTCATGTAGGTATATTATCTTACTTATATTATAAAATTGAAAAGTCTTAGTTTGCTTGAAATTACCGGCGTAAAGCTCAAAACGCAACGATAGCGCATACTAACTTTACCTGTGCTGCCGAACGCCTGTCTAGTACGAAAGTTTGTAACGATGTTTGGATGTTTGTGCCTCAATCACGCCTAAACAGCTGAACGGATCTGAACGAAACTTGGAATATACATAGTACGTAATAACTCAAAAAGGAGTTTAAGTTATGGATCTCAATTTTTCACTATCTTCATCATAATCGATCTTTAGCCGTAAGAAGGCTATTGCTTATAATTAAACAACATTTTAACTCAGACCACTCCCTGCCAGTTCGCGAAGTGCGGGTGACGGGGATCGTGTGGAAACGTGCTTAAAGACTGATTTTGACATGTAGTCTGATTTATTTTATTAAACAAATAGTCCAATAGGTCGCACCAGCAGGAAAAAAATCACGTAGTCCGATTGATCAGACTTTGCTGTGCGCACCACGTTTATTATGATCGAACATTTGTGATATCATGGTAAACAAAACAATGCCTTCTTAGTACCTGCTGGTTTTGTTTGTTTTTCTAACCAGACGTTATGTAAACGGCTAATCTGATACAGAATCAGAATGCACAATGTTCAAGCGATTCCAGTTAACAGTATTAGGGTAGGTACAGGTTACGCAACCACTGAACCGTATAAAGTCGGTTACCGGTAGCCGATGACTCTGAACTGCATAGGCATTACGTGGGCAGTCAACCGATAGCTTAGTAGACGATAAGCTCTGCCAGGGTCTGTATTTCCTGAAGAGTATGATATGGGTGTCTTTAAATCGAAAATCAATAGGTTTCTTCTAGGTAAGCGTACAACATCTTAGACCACACTGTTACTTAACATCAGGTAGAATATGGTCGAATGCAAACCTATTTCGGTAAAAAAAAGAGAAATGTTAGGTTTAATGACGACGATTCAATAATTCGACGACCTCGGTGGCGTGGCGGGCGATTCGATTCCCGCTACGGAAGAAATGTTTGTATGTTCTGCAAATATTCCTTCCGGGTCTGGGTGTTGTTGTATTATTTATGTATTTACAAAAAAAAGATAAGTATATTCTATCAGCCATCTGGTGCCCATGGTACAAGCTTTGCTAGGTTGGGGGCTAGATGGCGCTGTGTGAAATGTCCACTAATATTTATTTATAATATTATATGGTGCCAAATCCTAAAATCAATTTTAATTACAAACTAGCGGAACGCCCCACGAGTTTGTCCACATTGAGTTTTTTTTGTCATAGGTACAAACTTCATCTTTTCACTACGTCTTTAGGAACCGAATTTCCAGAATTCGTTTCTTAGTGCATCCATAAACCATTGGAGAAATCATTCAATATGCGCTCTAAGTGAGATGCTTCTAGGATTGTGTAACTATATCGTTGTCGCTCTAATTCCTACTTTATCTAACCGACCACTGAGAACACTGGTGGTCTAGTTGGTAGTGACCCCACCTTCCTATCCTAAGGTCGCGGGTTCAAACCCGGTCGCGTACCAATGGATTTTTCTGTGCGAAAAATTTATGTGCGCTATACCAGTACTCTCAAACGGTGAAGAAAAACATGTAAAACCCGCGGCTTAGTCAGCTCCGCATGTATTAACCATGTCTTTCCTGTGGACAAGGCCGACTAAGCTGACAGGATGGAATAGATGCTGGGCAAGCCTACTCCATCTTAAATCATTCCGGGCTACAGCGTCCCGTTTGTGAAGGTAAAAGTTGCCTCCTGACGCTATATAAATCATATACTATAGATGGTAAACGGCCTTAGTTAAGAACCCACCTAGCCACGAGCTTAACGTAAACTAGTCGTGAATTGTGCTTTATGACTATCCCGTTTCAAATTACAAGTAGGTACCTACTTTATATTAAACTGTGTCGACCACAATACGCGGGTCTACCTAAAGGCCTTTATCTTGTACGTATGAGGTCAACGGTAAAACGAACCCATTAAAGATGCCCCAGATTATGAATATGAGCCATCTTATCGGATGACCTCGGAAATTGATCGGATTGCATTCGCCCGCAGCGGTGACGCCTCCCGAAATTACACGCTTCGTGTTGCAATGTGATAAATAAAGGAGAATGTTTTAATCGTACGTTTGCTAGTCATTTTTGATGTTCCCGTTATAGATGGATGAAGATTATTCGCTTGGGAATTTAAAAAAGTATTACCTTTACTCATCAGTCTTTATCCTAAGTAACCTAAGTAACCCTTGGGAAATTATTAAAAGAAACAAAATCAGCCTGTCAGATCAGGACATATCTTTTACTTCACATATTTTATGTTTTAGGTACAATGTATTATGTGGGTATTATCAAGTCCAAGTATTTACATAGAGAGACAAATAACCCAATAATGTTTCAAACTAAAATGAAGCTAGAATGACCCATTTTATACGAGGTAGTTTTATTCCTGAGTTTTAGCGAGAGAGTAAATAGAAACCGATTTATAATGGGCGTTTTAGCGCCGTGTGTTACACTCTACTTTTCACTACGATTGCGAGAAAATCAAATAATCCAATACAATACGGACACCAATTTAATTTGTAATTAGAGAAAAATTCTAAAGATTTCACGCCAATGCCTTTTTTTAATTTCTTCTGTAGCCGCAACGCATTTTACCAAAGAGAACGCCGCTTTTAGTTCCATTTTCAAAAGTAAAATGTTCTTCTTTTTTATGAAACGGTTATAAATCGAGTCTTTATTCATGATTATTCTAATTATGAATAATACTTTTTCGTTTTTGTAGGCTCGTTGGTAACAAAGATTAAAAAAAATACTTATTCCCCTTGGGACAAACTATGCTATTTTATTCCCGCTCTGGTACGCTTTGAGCAAGAGGAGTGAGATTTTTTTTTTTTTTTACCGTTGATTAGGTAAGTAAGTAGGTAAGTAATCAATAAGTTAGTTGTCAGTTGAAACGTGTGTTGTGGTAGGAACGAGTTTTATATTACAAGTCCCTGAAGCCATAGCAAATACTTGAACGTTGCTAGGACAATATTGACACAAGTGGAGGGTTTCGATGGAACATTTTAGCCGCTTTAGCGCTTTGATGTGGTAACTGCTAGGTTTACGTAGGTGGTATTGGTTGGTAATGAAACAAACGTCGTACTCATATGTATCTAGCGAGTTTACTCTGTCTCCGGAGTAGCACAAGTATAACAAGCTGTTAAAAATATCAAGAGTGTTTTTACCAGTCAGTAAAAGCTTCGAGGTAGATCACTTTTCCAATGATCAAACTACATTATGAAGGCTGTAGGAGATCAGCGGAGACTCGTGGAGCTCTCGAAGTCACGCCAGGAGTGTCGTAATAGACCCCCCCTTACCCCTTTACCCATTAGTGGATGTTACCTCTACACCTTATTTCTACAGGTGTACACTTAAATTGCCCAAAAACAGTAACAAAAGAAAAGTTTTCGGACAAAGGTTGATTCTCTATTTCCCATCGTAAATGCACGTAACACTTTACACCTTTGTTTCTTCATGCTATCAATATTGACGTAATTGAGTTCTCACAAACTTACATCATTGCAATGATGGTACTCAAAACCGGAACACAAGTTCTGCAATCTGTAGGCCAAACTCATCAATAAGTTTAGGCATTATATGATCGGTATCGGTATTTTAAAGTTACGTCACAAGTAAATAAATTATCTACGCCCATATCTATCTACCCTACTTTTGTATGAAACATATTTAGAATAGAATATAATAGAAAAACATTTATTTTGTGATCAAAGGCACAATATACCTAGTTAAGTACTTAGAAATAAAATAACGTAACAGAAAGAGCACCACACAGTATTCGCAACGGCATGGCGAAACATTCCAAAGCGCTGCTGGTCTTCTGTGTTTGCCTTTCATTTAATTCTTTTTTTCACAGCGCCATCTAACCTCAAACTATACAAAGCTTGTCCTATGGAAACCAAATAGCTGATAGAATACTTATATACGTACATATTATCACGCCTGTATCCCTAATGGGGTGGTCAGATCCATAAGTAAACATAAGAAAATTTGCAGCCACTTCTGATTTAGTCCTAATACTTATATACCTCTTTTTATAAATACATACCTACTTATAATATTAAAACACCCAGACCCGAAATAAATATTTGCTGAACATGCAAACATTTCTCTCGCAGCAGGAAAAAACCCGCATCTTAGCCGAGCACTCGCCCGCCACGCCAACGAGGTTGTCAACTTATGGCCTTAACACTGCGATAAACGGTGTCATGTGTCGGTATCAGAAATTACATGAACACTGCATATTAAGTAAACATCGATATGTGTTTGCAACAATTTTTGGCACCTTCTTACGAGCTCTCATGCGTGAGAGATCGTCAAAGAGTTCATTAAAGTATCTATCACTTGAACAAAGTATGCCTAAGTAACATTCCGATCTAATTAACTTAAACCACTTTGGAAGCTTACATCATAGCTATCGAAGGCCATGTGAGATTGTGCAATAGCGATACATCACTTTCTCCTCATAGTTATCAGACTGCTTTTATTGAGGTCGGATTGACTCAGCCGCTTTAGTATTCCGATAGCAGAATGCTTAGCAATCCATTATATTCAGTTAATTATAGTTATGCCTAACAGTACTATTTGCACCAAATCAGTTATCGACCGAAGTATGGTCGGACGTCTAACGTATGCTAAAAGAAGAAACAACCGATACCGTCTGTTCGATTCCATCGACATTTGATCGGCCAATTTCGGTCGACGACGTCCGAAAGTACTTAGGCCGATAACGGATTTGATGTAATCATACCGTTAGATTGGTAGTAGAATATTATGCAAGCGATTTTGCCGTGTCAAGGTCACAGTTTGACTCGCAGTGCTTTCTTTGAAGGTGTAAAAACCGTGTCATTAAACTTTTACTCACTCGAATACCTCACACCGTCTCACGTACTCTGTTTATGCTTGGCCTATTTCAGTCTGGTTCAACATTCTACAATACAAAATTAAAGTCCGTTTTACGTGTTGTCGTAAACCACAGGCCTTTTTAGGAATCCTTCAAAGGTATTGAGGCGACCAAAAGAAACCGCAGTAAAAAGTTTTACAATGTCATAAAACATCTCACTCATCGTTAATTTAACAATAATGTTGAACCAATTTATGAAAAACACTATTTATAATGAACTTGTAGGATTTATGACTGTTTTTATTTTCCATTGACATCCAGAACCAATCAATTTGCATTGCAATTTGTAGAACAAACAACAAAAAAATTCTCACGTCTCGATTTCCCTGTTCTTACCTTATCTATTAATTATAGTTTATGATGTGAAGTGTGTTCACGGTACATAAAGCCAAGCAATGAAAGTGCAACTTTATTATAAGTAAAAAAACTTAGATAAACATATAGGATTTTGACTGTATCCTCAAATGCGGATGTGATAGAAAGAAAGGTAGACAGAGGTACGTAGGAACATTTTTCATTTGCCCACATCTAAACTGCCTCATGACGAAGTCCTAAATAGGTGAAAGGGCGTGTTTTTTATCAGGCCATAGCAGTTAATTCAGTCTGTTCACGTAATTCTTAAATCGAAACACTGAAATGAAATCATGAAAGGAAATCACCCCCATTACGAACCCTCACTTGCACTAGCGAGTTCGAATTCGATTTCCAATTCTATCAGGGAATCAAGGTTAAACGTTGCTAGGAAAACCAACAGACAATCTTGGCAGAAATACTTTGTGTTTGGCCAAATATATCTAGGAAGATGACCTGGGTACCAAGAATGAAACAATCAAAACCTTTTGGATAAAACTATGCGGTCAACGTATTGCGTTACCAACATTGCAATACCAATGCATAGCGTTGGTATTAGATAAATCATCATCATCAGCAGCAACAGTCTATATTTTATCAGTCCACTGCTAAACGAAGACAGAGGATAGGTGGTATTCTTCGGCAGATAATTATTGGATAGTATTTTATGAAAATGTAGCAGATGATTTTTACAAATGATGTTTACGTCAGGATTTGTCTTGTAAATGTCTTGCAAGTGGCATATTCATTCATACATTTGATTTAGAATTGAAAATACTGTCAACACTTGCTCTCAATATCCACAAGTACAACAAACCTTAAAGGTCCTACCGTTCTTCTTTATTTTACAGCTGAAATGTCCACAACTAACTGTCTGTGTCTGACAACTAGAAGTCTGTGCAGCGTTTTACCAGGTATTCTAAAACGAGCAAGAAACGGAGACATCGATACGTTCTTCGTGGAATATCATTCGGCCAAGAAACTTGTGATCCAGGGTCCTAACAAGAGTAACAAAGGAATTGAATACTAAACTTTTCATGTCAACAGTTGGAACCAGTTTTGGTTTTTCATGGAGTATAGTAGAACTTTCTTCATAAAATTGTTAGCCAAGTATTTCGCTGTGAGACTACACCAGATGTGAGTGATGTTTCTATCCCTGCGCTTGAGCGCCTCTGCTAATAGATACCTACTTGCATCCAACCATCAACCCATTCAGTCGCGATTGAGATATCTACCAGTAATTAAAACGGGTTACACATGATCTACGACGCAGAGCAGAGAGATCGTGTGAATGAAATGTTTCTAGAGACGAATTTTCTACTTGCAATTCATCTAGTAGAATAATATCGTAGAAATTGGTAATTCAAGAATGTTGATAAATTATAATAGGTACATCAGAATAAGACTGCCCTCACAGTTCAGTTGATAGCTCTGTTTTTTCTGGGCTGTAGGTTCTATTTTCATCCAGGACAAACATTTGCGCAATGAGCATAGGTACTTTTATGCGTTTGGTTATTATTTGGCAACCTTAATAAACAATTTTGTTTAAGTATATTAACAAAAATGCGCCATTATTGTATCACTTTGCACCATAAAAGTAGCGCAACACATCAAACAAAGCATCTAAGCAGTAGTTATTAATAAAAACAATTAGAATAAAACCCCAGCGGATAGCTCGCATCCGTGTTTTTGTTGCTCCATTCATGGAGTCTATTTGTCCTTGGTGGGAGGAATCAACTCGTTTCTTTGCCAAGTTCCTTTTGTGTTTAATCACTAATCAGTTACCAACTTAATGGATGATTAAATAAAAAAGTAGACAACATAATACATCTTCAAAGGACTAGCTTGATAGACAAGGAAGTGATTCATTTGTAAGCGGATACTATTTTCCCAGCCAGTGCGCGGGTTCATAAATAGCTTCACACATTATTGTAAGATTAGAGAAAAATAAATTATAACGAGATTTCACACAATACATTTGGTGTCTTTCTCACAACAAGCTTGCATCCAATGACGTCATTAAGACCGATTAACGTCAGTACAAATGATAAAAAAGAAATGACAAACAATAACTCTTTCAGAAATAGAATAATACCTACATACATACTAAAATGACTTGAACATAGAATACACAAATATGTCATGGAATAAAAAATTGTTCATAAATATTTTGTAGAGATGAAATAAATCTCGGAAATGCAGATTGAAGTAAATTTATCTCTTTACAGGTTATACAAGCTTGCGAATAGGTTTCTTATGTACTTTACTTACAAATGAAGACGCACATGTGCCTCGACAACTTTTTTCGCTCGTGAACTTTGCGAACAAAACATGATCGAAAAAAATCGTGCTACAAGTAGCTCGCGTGTCAGGCCCTTAGAGTAAAAGTTTATTTTATCAAGTACTCAACTAGCTATTTGTAAACATCATCTGAGAGCATGACTGATTATGACAGTTCGTGACAACAATAAATAGACTGTATTGGCGTTTTTATGAAATTGCTATTTATATACAAGTTGCAACATTGCGGCTTTTCCAATTTTATCAATATTCAGTTGCCAAACCACAACTATGATTCAGTAAACCAAATATTCATTTTATTTACAGGTAAAATGTGAACACACGAAAATTCCTAAAGGAATAATTTCATGTAAATAACTGAAATCGCAACGAACTTCTGTGAATTATATTTTTGTTCAGTCCGGTCGTCATTATTTTGCCATGTACCTACCTACACATCTTAATTATGATCCATATTAACAAACACCATTATAAAATTCAGCCTTCTTCTAAGATACCATCTTAAACTTGCCAATGACCTTTAAGACATGACCATGCAACTTTAACCCTAAACTTCAATGCCATTCTAAAATGTCGGACATCGCTTTAACTTGTGGAGAAAGAAACTGCGGAGGCGGTGGAAGTCTTAAAGGGTTCTAAGTTTTTCCATTTGTAACTGAAAAACTAAATCACACGAAACAAACACATTTTGGGAAATAGAAGGTACTGTTATTTAACGTACGAAACTGGAACTATAGTGGCCTATGTCAGAGACCTTCAGATATTTCAAAGTTATTGGTGCTTATTATGTTTTGAGAGACTCATACATACTGTTTTAAATTTTATTGGGAGTATTGCCCAATATTTCAGACACCAACCTAAGTCAATGAAGCTTATATGAAGAGCTGTCAATTCAAAGTAGATTTTAGACATTTCACAATAATCCTTGTGATTCTATTGAATAGAGACATTGAATTTTACTTTGAATTTAAATGGACTGAATATGGTATTCGTGAAAGCCCATCACTCGTTTATCCATCCATATGTAAAATCCATTACAGATTTTCTATTCAACGCTTTCATAGCCCCACGGGCCCAGGCCAGGCGTCATTTCGGACGCCATATTGGATTTCCCTACTTCAACTTTTTACACATTTTTTCATGAATACTTTTCCAACCAAGTCTTTATTATTTTCCTTACTAGCATTTTTTTTCATATTTTGGATGTAAAATGGTACATATATTTTGTTGTTTTCCAAATAAAAATATAGAATCTGGCATTAGAGCAAAGTTGACTGAACCTTAACAATATTAACAATCCAAAACCAACCCTCAATCTAACGACAAAACTTTATAATCCTTGTTTCGGAGTAACTCTAGAACATTAAAAACTAATTAATCAAACTTTCGAAATGTCCAGATAGTACAGAAGTTTCGATTGGTCTACCCAAAGCTCAATCTAGTGTCGAACCAGCAAGGACCGAAGTTTACCCCCTAACCGCCAAACGTGGGTAGTCGTAGCGTTACCAGTCGTAACCGAACTACCGTCACGCGTGAACGTCTCGCCCGCTCGATTACCCAAGTTATTCTCTTCGTCGCATTTGTGACTGCAAGTGGAGTGATATTCGTATTTTAACCAGGTTTTAACCCAGTGCAATATCTGTAATCTATTGGATTGCTCGTTTAGCAGAGGATTGCACACTTCAAGTATATTTTTGTTTGCTGTTCGCCGGTTCACTAATAGCTTTGCGGAGGTAAGCAACTTTTTTTTTGTATATTCCTGGATTCGTTTTATCAATTTAGCCTTGGATATCGATGCAAATTGTTATTTTATGCTGTTTTCCTTATTATAAAAAATATAATGAGTCAAATGCTTTATCCTTAACATCATCTTCAAACGATCCGTCACTCGATACTTTGACCGAGAATAATGTTGTTTGCTTGTTGAGATTATTTTATAAACCATAGCAATTATTCATGTTGCTAACCAGGTGCCAATGTAAACCTACTTTTAGCCAAATTCGATAAGTAATACTATTTAAATACAAAACTTTGCTAAGCAATCACTAATGGCAGATAGATGTAAGACATACTTTTTTTGGTACTAACTTTAGCCATCGATATTCTTTACGTCATAATAATTTTTCTAATTGGGTTATGTTAAAATGGTAGGTATTAACCCAATAAAATATTATAAATTTATTGTTTACATTTTGTCCACATTTGATTTAGTAAGAGCAGGTATGGTATGGTATGAGTGAACAACAGGTACATAATTACCTACTCAGGTATCAAAAGTGCAACAGACCACTAAAACCAAAGAACCATTTCTATTTTAAGAAAAAATAAAGATCTACGTACAGCTAGGTATGTAGTGACACGACTGATAATATAACTAGCTTCACATACCATCTCCATAACTTTCTATCTATCCTGATATCTCTGAAAACCTACGTTTCCTAAACATATCGCCAACAGCCAATAAAAACATATATATTCTTTTGCGTGTTTTCTCATATCAACTGCTCATCCGTCCAAACCTGTTACCGTCTTGGTCAGATGATTTTGTTATTATTTTTTCTCAAACAGGTCTGAACGATGCGTTCGACTACCGCTTGGCATCGCTGACATAATGGTTTATCCAGGACCTATCTTATAGTCCTGTTTTCTTGTAAAGATATAAAAAGGGAATAGATAGTTTTTGTACAGCATCTTGTGCGCGTGCCAATTAAAATTCTAAGGGATTTACCGTGATTACAAACTTCAGTTGTGAGCACATGCATTAATTTTATGTTTTTTATAAGGCACGCTGAATACCTTACCTAAAAAACATCATAACTATATGTTTTAGTAGGTATATAAATAATAAAAATGTTATTTTTTAGAAAAGAGTAAAATCCTCTAACTTTTTCATAATATAATGAGTAAGTTGTTTTGAGAAAATCTTATTAAGCAAATAGTATTTTTAAACGTGAATCCGTGAAGTAATCTTGAGTTGAGTTTTGTCGACACATCCATCACATCACAGTATTTGAATCATTTTCCTAGTACATGCTTAATATAGTTGAAACTCGGAATAATATTAATTAAATAATCAAGTCAGACTTCAAAGCTTACGCACCTAATGTAATCTGTCTACCTAAAACCCAGATTCAATAAATTCAACCTACAATCTTACGAATAAATTGTGCTGAAGATGTAGATTTTGTACAGCCAGCTACAAAAGCTTGATCAGACAATTCTGTCGAACCACGTGGCCTATAGCCGTAGCAAGGAGCTGAACTATTATTTCATTATTTTATGAAGTTCTAGCAATAGACAGAAATGATTATTGGGAAAAATATGTATCTTAGAAATATTTATCCAATCCCGAAAGACTACCATCTGCATATTTTTTAAAAATATTAGTTATATTTTGTAGTTGAATGTACTGGGAATGCTGATCTAAATTTCGCTCGATCATAGTGATTTATTATTTAATAACCTGCCTGGAGTGGGTATTTACTTTAGTGGGTATTTCTTTAAAGGTTTAGAGATAAACGGTGGAGGAAACCCGCGGCTTAGTCAGCACGTATCATTGTAATGTCAATCATGGTCACATATCACATCATGGTAATGTCAATTATCATGTTTTTCCTGTTGATAAGGCCGACAAAGCTGAGAGGATAGTTTAGGTGCTGGGCAAACTCCACCTAAATTCGTTCCGGGCACTACAACGTCCCGGCTGTATATAAATCTTCCACAAGACTCAATATCGTCTGCTGGAAATTACTATTCGTTTCACCTGTTATTTAGAACCAGTGAATTGAAAGGTTTTTTTTCTTAAATAATAGAGAAACAGACAAACCTGATGTTTAACATTTCTGTTTTTCTTTGTATTGAGTGTATCTTTATTGTTTTTTTGTCCCTGTGTGTTGTTGTTACAAATAAATGTTTTTCTTTCTTTCTTTCTTCTTTTTTAAGTGGTCATCGTCGCCTATGAGCACCTACCGGAGGCGTTGTCGATACGTTGCTTACAAAATATCGTAGTATTCATAGGAGGATCCACATGTGTGCACGCGCACGAACAGCGCACACTACGCGCCGCGCACGGCTTTTGGATGGGTTCGAATATAACACGCCAGCAGTACGCACGAACCACCCATACAAACACGTTAAAAACTGTTTCTAAGATGCACGCGAACCGCGCAGGTCGTGTTCGCGAGAAAACAATAGAACGGTTCGCGAAAGGTGTACCATATCTCTTAAGATGCACGCGAACAGTTCGTGCGCGTACACACATGTGGATCCTCTAAAGAGGCTTCGTTCGCGCTTTTAAGATAAACTTGACTACTTCCTTCCACAGCCGGATATTAATCACGCGGATTAGCATCGTCTGCGCGATTGACTTGGTAGTAGTATATTAATTTTCTTGAACGCTTAAGCCGTCGCTATTAATTAAGATTTACCTTGTTATTTTCTAATGAATAACTTACCTATATTGAACGTATATTCTACATACCTACCAAATAAACATCATGAAAACTCAAATTCTTAAGCAAATCAGAACTGATTAATATTATATCTAATATCACGCTAGTGAGGGGTCAGTGAGGACCCTATCCGAACAGTTATGTTCTTCGTGCGAGTAATTAAGGGTTAACAAAGGTGTGTACAGTCCGCATCAAAAATCGAAACACAAAAATGAATAGGTTAAAAAAATCGGGTAGCAAATGATAATGATTATCATTAGCAGGTGACCAAACCACTTACCTACCTTACAACCTGACCTCTGTTTCTCTTGTGGCTCTCCTATAGACCTGAAATAAAAATTACAGACTGACCCTGAGCTTTTCAAATTCGGAACTTTATGTAATTGACTACTATACTACGAAGTAAATGTTTAATTAATCCCAATAAATCAGGGTAATAACCCTTATAATTGGGGAGTAATTTTCTGCTATAACTGTCTTCTTCATCATCTCTCCTTAATTGGAATTTCGACATCGCGTTTTGATTGCTTTTACTTCAGATCTAAAATTCTGTCTGAATTTCAAGATGTACGGAATCTACTTTAGATTTAGTTTAATTGTCTGCTCCTAAACTTAAAAGAGTAGCTGAGTTTATTGGAAACTACAACCCCACTAAATTTACTAACCTTTTTTATCAAATATTCTACTAACAGACAATGGATCGTATATTACCACAGTAATGTTGTTTTTCTACCAAAAAAAATCTATGGCGCTTTTCGATCAACGTTGCTATGGTAATTAAGTATCTGTCATCCATTAGTAGAATAGTAGAATATTAAAATTTAATAAAAAATATGAATTTACTTTTAATGCAGGTGTGCACAGTAAGTAGTACCACAATAATTATTGTGCGCCTTGGCAATTTTCGTCTAACTTCTGAAATACGAACTGACGCGATGATGATTATGTAATATAGAGATGTTATGTACAATAATTATTTAGATACTTACTTATTTTTTAAAGGGTTGGTTCAGTTCATATTTTATGACTATTAGTTGCATATTCGGACATATTTGGTTTTCAAACAAAGCAGGAAGTTTGGCGAGGTACACAATATTTGTGTTACTATTGCATCAGAAATCGATGACATACTGTAAAATGTGTACCTCAATTACAGTATAACGGATGAAACCTGAAATATAAGGTACATAGTTTTCTGACCTGAAATAACGTAAAATTATGTATTATACTCTTAACCTAGGAAGGTTACGAATATTTAAAAAAAATATCGTATTAAAGAAATTGATCAATCCGAAAAATCACTTAGAATTTATTGACTGTACCTTCTGACCACTATGATATATCGGTTTATTTACCGCTACCGGAATCATGTTTACACTTCCAAACGATCAGAAAGTCAATAATTTACCTTACTAAACTAATATTTGGACAGATCCTTGTTAATACATACCTACATACATTTATATTATCACGCCCGTAACCCTAACGGGGCGGACAGAGCCACAAGTAATCACAGAAAACCTTACAGTCCTGATTCAAGAGTCCCAAGATGGAAGTCGTAAACCTTATAACACGTAAGAATTTTACTTAGTCAAATCTATGATGGAGAAACTGTCTCTTTTGTTATGTTGACTGTGACGGCGTATGACGACAAAGTATGGTACCCTGATTAGTACATACACATCACCGTATCCTATGCATACTCACGTTTTAAAAAGGATTAGTTATTTGGGCTCTGGTTTATTTTACGATCCCTTATCCACCTCGACATAATGGACCATCAATGAGCGATGAGCTAATCACTTGTCATCAGGGTTCACTATATCCATTTTGTGAAATCGAATCTGGAGTGGCTGCAAGTTGTTGCTCGTCCTATTATAGATACAGGGTGATATTATGCATGATATATGTACCTAAAATATCCCTATCTATCTATTGCATCAACTGTCAAGCTAAAAACAACTAGTTTAGTTTATTAGTTGTAAGTAACATTTTACTGACGTCGTCGTTATCTTTTTCACGTCAAGTTATCGCATCCTGTGTCTTATATGATACATCATGTTCCATAAACGACACATCGTGACCTGAGAGTCCTGGACGGTTCAGATAAGATAGGTCAACCGTCCTGACGACATCCGGCGCAAATATGAGAATCAATAAATTACCTACTTACGAGTAGGTACATTGATTGTTCTAAGTTGTAACGACGTAAGAAAATAGATAAGTATTTAAACGTTTTGAAGTAATGGCAAAATCTTATCCTGTTCAGATAAGATTTTGCCATTTCTGCCATAAATAATAGAAATACATTTAATTGGGCATAATAAACTAGACAATATTTTAATAGTACTAAAAAGGCGAACACTAATAATAGGAATTAATTAGGTAGGTACTTTAATTTTAACTATATACTTAACCCTTTAATATAGGCATAATAACTCATAGCATAGAGATTACTAAATACACTTTATTCACAATTGATTACAATGGCAACAAACTAGGTAAACAACCTTACTTTTCGCAACGCTAGCACATTTCTATTCCATTTACCGAAGTCCCAACAAAGCATCAGCTGACAGAGGGTTGGGTAGCTTTATAAATAATCTGCTAATTCGGCGCGGATCGTTTCCCAAGAGCCGAGTTTGGATTTGTATCGTTAGCGCCACTAGTACTCGTACTTTCCAACTCTGTTAGTATGAGGTTCAATCATGTACGATGACGTGTGAAAAATATTTTAAAGTTTCTCAAAAGCCTCAAAGATTACTACCTGTCCATCAGTCTGTCACAGAGGTGTCAATTATAAATTTTTAGATCAATATAGGGGATCAGTTTTCTGCCAAAAATAAAATACAGTTTTTACTTCATAATCTTATCGAACAGTTGAACAACTTCCCAAGAGAGCGGTGGACGATATTTTTCCTTGTACCTAACCCCAAACCTATTTTTAGGTTACTCCGTATTTTAACGAAACTAGAAGCGCTTTATTCCATCCCTAGTCAGCAGATCCGTTAGTGTTATGACCGACATCGATTGTCGAATATATATCGATAGATCCAGACTCACTCTGACCGAGTTGCAGTACATTGCCACGAGGGAAACATTGGACGACTAGTTCATTGCGAATATTACGATTGGTTTGATAAACGAGCAGAAAACGTGGACTTCGAAGAAAATTTACAAGCTTGTGTTGTGAGCCTGTGGTCATGAAATAATTTGCTGTCAATAATTTGAGAAGCTATTTTCCTAAACTACCCTGTTCAGACACCTGATCGAATCAGCGTTTGAGACTTCTACCTCTTGGTCTTTTGCCTTCTATTTTACCTGTAATTATGAGTTTCTCCATGTTGACAGAATTTCTACGTGTGACTTGTCCGAAATATTGGAATATTCGTTGCAGACAAATCGAGGACAATCGTTTAGTGCTCTCCAGGTTTAGTTCTTATATTATTCGGCTTTATATTATTAGAAATACACTATTAGTGTTTACGTTGTTTTAAAAGCATTACACAAGAAACTATTTCGAACAATACCTCAAAACATTGACGTGCTAATAGCTGGAATGTTTTCAGAGAAGTGTTTTACAGTATCGGATATCGGAAGTAGACTAGGTAACAATGTATTTTTACGTGTGCCACATGCGGGTGTTCGAATGGTTTCTAGTTATTCCTGAAATTGCCTGGTTCAACTGGACTAACAAACGACGGATCGTTTATAAAAGTTGTTTTTCGACGAAAAGAGCAAGGGGAGGACTTTTCCCAGCAGTGGGACAATTCGGGCTACTAATAAGTAAATAATTTTAATTTGTATTATATTAATGTTATCAGTGAAGTGAAGGTAACGGTCATCGTACAATTTACTTTGGTACTTGTAATATTACCATATTTATTACGGTCAACAAAGTAATAATTATTTTATTGACTGTTTGTAAATATATCTCAGAAAATTTGCTCTTGCACTCTTCTGAACTGGACTCAATGTAAGAGTTGTCTGTTCCAATTTAAAATATATTGATGTGTCTGGTTTTTATTCCTCATTTCCTCAATTTCTCAATTTTTAAACTTTCATTATATCACCTCACTAAATATTCAGTATTTAATGAGATACTAGCATGCGTCAGCGGCTTCTTTTGCAATAATAAAAAGTTGTGTATTTGCTATTCCAGATGACGAATCCATGTATATTCAATTTAAATCCGTTTTGCGTTTGGACGTGATTCTAACATAACACACAAATATTAAAACTTTCTCATTTATAACATTAGTAGAAATATTTAGAGACCGAAAAATGCCAATTGGATGGCACCTACTGCTACTACTACTAATCGTGTCACTACTTCTTTCAAACCAGAAAAAAATCATTGGTACACAACTGAATTTGAACCCACGTCCTTAAGATCGGAAGGTGGATCTGCTACCACTAGACCACCAGTGCTTGATGCACTTAAAAAAAACATTATAAGTACTTTGAGTGCCTGATAAACTTTTATTTGCGTTTTAATGACTGGTCCGTGGCTTTCATGTACTTTTATTTGATATTAAAATCCAGGCTATTCAATGTTTCTGCTTATTTGTAAAACCGAGCCGACTGATATACCCAGAAATAACTTTTAACAGTTTTTGGAAATAACAAGGTACTAGCGCTCTAGAGAAAAGCAATAACCCATGCTTAGGAATTCAGTAGAAAATACATACATAATATCACGCCCGTATCCCTAATGAGGTGGGCAGAGCCACAAGTAATCGTAAGAAAACTTGCGGCCACTCCGGATTAAAAGTCCTACGATGGATATGATGAACTGTATGGTGGCAGGTAAACAGCCCTTCGCCCATATAGATGGTCCACCATGTTGTAGCGGATACTATCCCTTAATTAAATTATACGAAATGCTCGGGAGGATAAGCTAGGTTCATTTTTTCGTTCCTCCCAGTCCAGCAGCTAAGAAATCCAATAGAAAAGTAAAAGAGTAAAATACGCGTGAGAAGACACAGGGTATGTCGTGAAATACTGGTTATTTAGCATTTTCTAAAAACCGCTACTCTAGTGTCTGACAACGCGCAGCTAAGTCCTAGAAACCAGTTTGGCAATTCGTTTAGTGATTTGATAATTCCCACAAACTCAACCCGTTAGAAGTTACCTACACTGGTTTATTATGAAAAAACACTTGACCGAAGATGCTAAAACTTTATTATACCTAGTACTATTAAGCAATATTCTATTCTTTAACCATTTACATAAGACCGATTCCAAAATTATAGTGGTATCTATATTGTTCTAAATTCCAATATTATTATTTCTAATCATGTTATACGCCGCAATACATTTTTTTTTACAAAAAAACAACGTTAAAAGGATATTGATATTCGGCAAGACTGAAATCCTAGCGTCACATCGACCGATCAAACTTTTGGCACTGCGGTACCTTTGCGGTATGATACATATTTCATATTTTTTGGTTTCGTTTCACATTTGAAAAATTGAATAATTTACAGACCTTTATGCATAAAACCTGCCAGTTGCGTTTGCGTATCTCCTGGCAACAAATTACCAGTATTGCTGTAACTTAGGTATGTACTTTTATTTCATAAATAAACTTGGTCATATCTACTGGTAGGAATAATATTTTCACAGTAAGTTTGCAGGTGCGGTCATTTGCGTTGATATTTGATAACTTGTTATACCTAAGTGGCAAACAAGCATTACCAACAACACAAATTGCGCCACAATGACGAGACCACTCGCCATCTCTAAGCACAATTGTGGCTAAATGACAACAGGTTTTGCCACATGTCACACATACCCCATCCCATCAATGACCTCTCGCTGTATAATCTCATGAACCGTACCTAATAGGTAGAAAGTTGAAGTTTTTACAGAGTGTGTATTTCTACAGCTGCTAAATAATACCAATAAAAAATATAAGGGGCCAAAGATCCCAGCTAGTTTGAACGTATCTTCCTTAAATTGTCTTCCCATTGTCTTTGTTTCCGTGTTGGTGGTCCCATTTTCTTGCATCAATAAAGAATTGTGTAATGATTTGTCAGGATAAAAATGATAAGCCAGCTTCGCTATTATCGACCTAAAACCGTGGAGACAAGGTTGACGTTTGTGTAGATAGAAACATGTTAAAGGAGCACTGAACTTTGCGGAGCGCGAAGGCTCTGTCCGCACCTGAGGTTCACTCACACGGCCATTAGTTCTGACAGCCTCAACTCGTAAGATAGATATCACGGGAGTTATCACGCAACAATATTTCAAAAAAGTTCAATCTTTAACTGGACATAAAACCATGAAAGACTCGTTAACCGTCACTAAAACCTCCACATAAAAACCTAATGATGCAATCTACCAAAATATCCCGGCAAAAAATAAACAACTTTATAAACATCCAGGGAATTTAATAAAATATTTTAATGCTCGCTTTGAACTTTTTGCTAGTCATCGGAGTAATAACCCGAGAAATTGCCTTGTAATTGGTTTTCGATGAAGATAGGAATACCCTGATACAATATACACCTTATACTATCTATATATAGGCCAGTATTGAATATATTATTTTAATGAGGCTCAATCCCGCTTCTATATAATCACTGTTCCAGATGATGTAGGTACTTTTGCTTTTGTTCAAGACTCAACCGATTTCCGAACCGACTCAAGACCAACAAAATTTTAAATCAAGCTTATTTTAGCCGATATTAAATTGAAATATCCTCAAGTGTCTGGTGGTACAGATTTATAGCATCATGAATCCCGAATAAGTTCTGATGATTCACATGTTGAAATAGATTGCAAAGACAAGACTGGAAACGGCGAAATGTCCCCTACGCACCCAAGTTTTATTTATGGAAAGCCACTGCACTTTTACGAAGTGACAAGACTATTTTAAGTGCTTCTCCGGAACAACGCTCCACTTGAGAATCATTTCGATCGTTTACAAATTAGTTTCAACATTGAAATTGATTATGATTTTCGGGTTTTGATTGGTAGATGACTCGAATTTGTCCAATTGTCGATCGAGGGCAATCAATTTTCATTAATGTAGGACAAAATATAAATTACTACATTACTGTTTATTGTGCACAACAGAAGAAAAAAAATAACAAACTTAGGTACAAGAGATATTTGAGTCTTTTTCTCCTTTTGCTTCAAACTAAACATTTTTTTAGCTAAGCATTTCCTATTTGGATCTCTTAGGTGCTATTACAATGAAGATAAAAAATCCAATTCTGTATCTTTTCTCCCAAAAACCCTTTTTACTGGTGTCTATTCACACCATTTTACGGGTTACGGTCATAATCACCACAAGCTCAGCAGTACAGCCTTCTAATTACCGCCCACAACAAACAGTCGTCATTACAGGTCGCATAAGGGCCATTAAATCCTGGAGCCTGAAGCGCAGACAGCAGAAGTAGCTTAGCAATACGAGTAACTAAATACATTCATACATATCATCACGCTCGTATTCTTAGGAAACGTAGATAAAGACACAATTTATTTACACTTATTAGAAGACAAGGCAAAAGTGATCAAAGTCATGGTTGTCCCAGTTCACATACAAACGGAAGAATGTAATGAGAGGTAAATTAAAAATAAAGAATCGGGCCTAAATACGAAACTACGCTCTGTTTAAACTAATAGCAGCTTTGTTTGTAGCATTACAAAATATAGCTGACATATAATATATGTATATTACATTATGGAGTGGGCAGAGCCTCAAGTGATCAGCCCATCATCGCCCATATAAATGGTCCTTCATGTTGGAGAATTACTAAATCATCAGCATTACTATATAATTTGGGGATTTAAAAGATTTTTTTCTATTATTAGCTTCTTTAAAACTTTTAGCTCCTGCTCCCAGATGTCCACCAAGAATCTATGATAAAATTGCTTTATATTATGACGAACGGATCATTATCAAATAAAATAAGCCTTTATTCCAACTACATTAACAAATAGGTACTTATCTAAATAAACACATTTGCAAACCTATTCTAGACAACATAATATGCTTTAAGCGACGTTTTGGAAAAGGGCCAGGTCAAGAGTACCCTAAACCGACGAGCATGCATGAGGAATGTAATGAGAGTGAAGGAAGCAAAAGAAGTATGTCAGGATCGTAGCAAATGGCGATCCGTGATCTCTGCCTACCCCTATGGGAAACAGGCGTGATTTTATGTATGTATGTATGTAATATGCTTTATTATCTACTATTCATCAGTATAAGAAGTCGCCTCGTTGGCGTAGGCCTCCCCCATTTCCTTCCACACTTCTCTGTCTCTAGCCTTGAACAGTCAGTTAGGTCCTAGAAGTTGCACTACTAATATTTAATCACAAAATTTTAAAGTTTTTGTTTACAAATATTTTACCGATTTGCTTGAATTAGATTTGGAAATTTGGGATAGGTACCTGGAAGAGCATAAATATGTAGCAAAAGCTACAGTAGATGTAACATGCTAATAGTCAATGACGTTTTCTGAGTTGTTCAGCTACTTATGAGGGCCATAATTGTAGGTTCTGTAATTCACTATTATTGTGCCTTCGGATTCTGCGACGCGGCACACCTCGGAGGGTGTTTCGAAAACCCTTGTACCCTTAAGGGGTTTTCGCACTAATTACTTGGCACTTAGCTTGGAATACTGTATGGTTTATTTTAAAATACAATGCAAGTAAGTGTAGCTCAGACATTGTAAACTTTAACCACATGCGGGCAGGTGATAAAGTCTGAATACAATAGATAAATATTTTAATAATATGCATCTTTTACGAAAGTTATAATGGTGTCGTATTGTAGGCTGTGTGGTTACACACAGATTACTAATTTGAAAATATAAAGGTATAAAAGAACCAAATAAACTAAAAAGTTTAGTAATCAAAGTTTTAGTAATAAAATATATTAACATATATTATCACGCCCGGATCCTTATGGGGTGGGCAGAGCCACAAGTAATCATAAAAAACTCGCAGCCACTCCTGATTCAAATTTAATATATATAGCATAAACAAAATTCAGATTTTATTGAACAATCAATATTTCATCATCATCTTCCTGCCCTTATCCCACTCTATGAGGGGTCGGCACAGCATGATCCTTGGATCAGGGTGTAAAAGTTTTGGCTAAGGTATTTTAAGACCGGCCGCCTGCCTGACGTCAACCCACCTTGGGAATACTTGCTTATTGTATCTCATCATGTTGGAGAGGATTCCCCCTCAGACGCCATCTACCAAAACGTATTGAACAACCAATATTTACCAACATATAAAAATGTAAGGTGGTTTACGTTATTAAAAACTCAATAGATATCTTCTCTATTTTTAGGCCCTCGTTAATATTTTGACTAAAGTTTCCCGCCCGGTACAAAAAACAAAGCAAAGTTGTGTCAAAAGTTTACTTGTTTTATTTAGGTGGCTTACCCCCGAACACTCGAACGCATCTCAAAGTTGAGCACATTTCAAATGACGATTTTTTGACAGATTTTCATCAGAAACTGTCAAAAAACCATGAGTTGAGACGTGCTCAACTCTGAGTCGCGTTTAAGTATTCGGGGGTAAATTTTGTACATTGCCCTAACATCATCATCATAGTTTTCTGGTCTTTATCTTACTCTATGTAGGGATTGCACAGCATGTTCTCTTCTTCCATTCCCTTCTAAAGCAATATCATTAAAAAAATCAACAAAGTGCAGTGCCTTGTAAGTAGATAGTAAGCACAATGGTATTGGTATTCGTCTTACCAGACCATAAAATAATAATGGGGCATTTGAATATAATGACAGCACCTGGGTACATGGAACACGTTGATACGTGACCTTGGAGGTGTCAAGGACCAGACAAGTCACGTTTATAGCCGTCCACATGTCCTCCTTGATATATAGCTGCAATATAATTTGAATCGGTATCCGTTACTTTATTAGTCTTTGCTTTTCTTGAGTTTGTATTAATCTAGAGTTAGGGTCCCTGATTGTGTAGTCATTATATATACCTACTTACCTATTTGAAAATTTGTGTTTGAATAATACAACAATCTTTCAATAGTATAAAGACCTTTAAACTTTTACATTTTGTAATCTTACCCCCGAATACTCACGCGACTCGGAGTTGAACACGTCTCAACTCACGGTTTTTTGACAGTTTCTGATGAAAATCTGTCAAAAAAAATCGTCATTTGAGACGTGCTCAATTTTGAGATGCGTTTGAGTATTCGGGGGTTAGATGAGCAAACAGTACATTCGACGTATTGATTTGAGTTGTAAAGTTGATTTTTTACAGAAAAATAGACAAAAGATCCTTTTTCTGTAAAAAAAGTGTTTCAGGGTTATGGCAATCTGACGATGTGGCATTAAATCACAGTAGGCTTTATGACTTTTGCTCACGAAAACTCGTCTAGTAATAGAGGCATATAAAAACTTGTTTTATAGCAATGTTGCTGAAGATCGTAAACGTATCGCGAAAAATTTTTAATGAATTAGGCATTTCATCTTTGTTTTTGAAAAGTTTATTCTCAATTGCTTTTGCCAGTGCCTTTGGTACTTAAACAAACAAAAGTGAACATTATTAAGTTATTAAGTACATACATAGCTTTTTTTATGGTACCCGAACTTAATGGTATATCTCAACATTAAAATGTAGTAATTAAAGTATCAAACTTGGATACTTCGTAAAATTTTATACCTAAACACAGTTGTTTGACAGCCAACAATGTACTTTTTATACAATTAACTAACAAAAATAAAGTTACAACTAATACAAGTATTTACAAAATACAAAGGAAACAGTCAGGCTGTCTAAAGACCGTTGCAAACGTTGATCACCACCTGATCCAGATTATGTAACAAAACGCTGGCCGCATACTTAAAACGAAAGTTTACAACAAGAATATAGTATTTATTACATTAAAAATAGGATAAAGTGGGTAATCAAATCTAATGACTCTGGTCGAATCTTTAATAAATTCTTAGTTTGAGAGTTTCCTTAAAACACGAAAAAGATTGTTCATCAAATTATAACATCACTCGTGTAATACATTCCATCCAATCTGACAGGTCGACAGGCAGAAAATTACAGTCTCAGATCCCATACAAATCGCAATTCGGAGTCATATTATAAGGCTTTTGAATAACAGTTATGATGGCTCAACTTTGTAACGAGGTGATGTTTAAAGCGTTTTTATCGGTAGCGTTCGAAACAAAATGTAGTCAAGCGTGTAACAGGTGTCAAACTGTTTGATGAAGACAGATGATACTATATTATGGGGGTGATAGGTGGCTCATTAAAAAATCATTCAGTAGGGTTTGAAGCACTATTGATTAAATAAATAAATATTTGTGGACATTTCTCACAAGCGCCATCTAAGCAAAGCTTGTGCTATGGAAACCAGATGGCTGATAAAATACTTATATACTATTCTGCCCTATAAGTTCGTAGTTTCAGTGCTTACCAAGATAAGTTGTACCTATTTCCTATTATTTACAATTATCACATTTATTTTTATTGAGATTGAGCATTAATAAAAAGCATTCCTTTTAATGCTACGTAACACTACGAGACAAACATTTATATCGAACGTTCAATACGTTCATACAAGGATGTGCTATCGACTGAGTCTAGCTTCGTTATTGGACATGATTGCTCGGAATAACCTATCAAGTTGTGATTTCTCTACGATTTTTCCTTCGCGTTTTCTCAGATAAAAGTTTCTCCTATGACGCATGCTTAGTTGACCGTTTCATATTCCACTTTTACCAATAAAATCAGATCTTATTACGTTTTGTTTGTTAGATAACTCAATGCATTAGCTGTGTTACATTATTTGTTTTAGAAAGTCATTTATCTTCATTTATTCTTGTCTAACTTTCTAACAAGTATAAATCGAGAGAAATAGGTAAATTTTCGTATTATTTCATTCACCTCCTCAATTACAACGTAAACATTTTATAGGCTAAATCCATTGGATTTAGGTCAGAAATCTCATTATCTGCTAAAAATTATGTGTGTCAAACATTACACAACACAGCAATAACAATGAGAGTCCACCTGAGCCCACCCAACCTAATTGATAGGTACCTAACCTACTGTACCACCATAAACAGCTTACTCCAGAACAAATAATCGATAACAGGTAATCGGATTGGACCGTTCCCCTGACACTTCAGGAAGTGACCCCACTCCACGGCAGAATGGACACAATACGCCTTTACACTTTATTCAACAAAGCCTTTGTGGACGTACTGAGGCTGAATTGGTTGATTTTTCACTCAGCGTTTCTTTATAAGCTAGGCCATAAAGATAGCACTTCAATTTTGCCCCTTACTGTGGAAGCAAGCTTTTAAAAGGACGTTTACTTTCTCTGTAAAAACTTGAGCTGAAAGCAATTTTAATAATAAAACCTCTGGTTATCTTCTGAAGTTCATCGCATTTTTCACTCATTCGTGAAGTATTTAGGTATGTTAGCCTCTTGAATACGCTCGTTGTCTAAATTTATAAAGCTTTTACGTTACTGACTGATTGCGCATAGCCTAAAAAGTTGATTTGCTGTTCCGAGGCCTAAATCATAAGTACTAGAAGCATGGAACTTGGAGGATATATACCTTTTATGGTCTAGGAGCGCACTATGAAAAAAACCTTAAATTAAACTCTTGGGGACGAAGGCTCAGGCCATCTTGATACGCGTTGAGCTTTTTATAAAATCCATTTTTGCATAAAAAAGGCTACGCGGTCAAATTCGCGGGTCTTTTACACAATATTATTATATGTATATCCTCGTAGAAAAGTCCGCACATTATCCCTGAGTGCTAACAGGACAATGTATGAATGATTGAGTGTTGTTTTCCTTCGCGTTAATATGGAATCCCATAAAAGAACCTATACACTTACATAATTTCTCTTATGTTTGGAACAAATGTGAAAACAGAAAAGAGGATACCGAGGACGATAAGCTTCGTGCTGTAATTGATTTGGGTAAGTGGATTTCTGGAAAAAATACAAATGTATTTCGTAAGCTTAGCCCGTCGTAAGATAAATCCTGTCATAAACATTGCCTTATTATGACTGTAGAACTGGGTTTGGGGCAAGATTGCGGTAAAAGTATCATAGTGACGAAATGTACCTACTGAATAGAGAATTTTAAGAAAACTATTTACATAATTGCCATTTATTTAATAAGTATTGCCATCAGCGAGGCAATGTGGCCAGCATCTTGGGCACGCTTCCACCTTCTGATGATCTGGATCAGGTGAATTATCTGTAGACCGTTGGCAACGGTCTTTAGACAACTGTTTCTTTTGTATTTTGTAAATACTTGTTTTATTTGTAAATTTCTTTCTGTTTATAAAGTTTTTTTTTTAATTACATTTATACTTACAGAAAATAAATAATGTTCTTTAAAGAATTCTAATTTTAAGCAAAAACTTATATGTTAGTCAATTTTAGGTTTTTAATTTTGTACTAAAACTGCCTTTTGAATGTACAGCAGATTCTTACTTTTTATCCATTTAAAACGGTTTATACAATTTTGACGTCACTTCAAATATTTTCATATATCAAATCACCGGTAACCCCGAATGGAAAAAATTCTATAGAACGTGTAGGAGTAAATACTAAATCATAGAACCATCATAACATGAATTGAGCATTGCAAGATTCACGATTCACATCTATTATGCTACTAAACGATTTATTACCCAAGACATCAAAACACCTCCGTGGGCATTTCGTAACAAACCTGTGTCATATTATTAATTCCCCGAACGCCTACTATGTACTTTCGTAACGAGTAGTTCAATCAACACATCTGTAAAGCAATGTCGAAGTTGGAAAAATAACTCTGTCCAATTCATGCTGAATACGGAGAGTCAAAGTGACGACAACGAAAATCTTTTATGGTGTGGTTTCTGTTATTTAAGTCAAGTATTACTCGTCCTGAGTTTTCTCACGGGACCAAACTGGGAACATAAAATACTACTCACTTTTTTCGTCTTTGTAATGATATTGACCGCAATCTGTCTCCAGACGTTTTATAGTAGGCAAATTCGTGTCATTGGTTCTTTATTGGTGGTTTTGATAAGGAAAAAATGGTATTTGGCATTTTTTATATTTTCACCAGACTCATTCGACCGTTAAAATAACATCAAGCTCATTTCCCTCGTTTACATGCAGGGACCAATAATCGAACCCACGATTCCATAAGGAAGGACATCATAATCTAATTCTTGAATCAATTTCGTTCACGTGCGAAAATTCATATGACAGTGTATTTTATGCCGACGTCTGCGGCTACAAAATCGAAATTCTAAAATCATTACCATTACCGCGTCTATCTAATTTATCTTCAAAGTGATTCAAACAAAAGCAGTAATGGTTGTTGCTTTATCTCTTCTGCCGCTGAGATAGTCGGAGTATGCCGATGCCGGTGAGTGTAGTGTCGACAAAATAACTTTACTTTAGTTCGGTAGAACATTCCTCTCGGAATGAACGCTTCTCGGTGTGAACGCTCCATGGTGCTGCAAAATCGTGCATTAAATATCGATAAGTGAGTGAAAAAGTGAATTACTCTTCTGTTGTAGTAGTTTTTACACTCGTTTGGCATTTGTCTTGGCTAAAAGGCTGTTTGCTGTAACCTATTTAAAGGTAAGGAATTTTCAAATATCTGATACAAATTTTGTTCATTGTAAACTAATTAAAAGAACAATAAATACCGATTAGCTTTGGTACCTTGCTTTACCTAATATTTATATTTGTTTTCGTCGACCTCATGAAAGTATGTTAAAGTTAATTTAATTAGATTCTACCAAATGTTCAAAGCCTGTTTGCTTAATACATAACGCTACTAAGTTAATAAAGGTTCTGAGATAACGTAGGTACCAAAAAGACAAATGAATCAAATATACCTACCTACCTCTTGGATCAATTTTGGATTTTTGAATGAAAGATAATTTATTTTTTCCTGTAGGTTTTAACATAGCAAATGCACCATTTACTCAAGTTTAAAAGCCATTTCAAAAAACATAGTAATAAACTAAAAACACATTGTTCATGGTTTAAAAAAATGTTAACGAATTCACATTCGTGATGGCGCCAAGCTTTTGAAGGAACTGATTTTGTCATTTTATTGGAATGTTAAGTTCCTTAGTAACCTATACGTCATAATAAACTACTCAGAAAATACCCACTTCGTAGGTAATTTGAATGTAAATACCTAAATGATTCCATTCCGGGTATTGGATATTACATAGATCTGTAACTTACCGATAAAATCCTATCACGAATTTCAAGAAGTCTATTTCAAAATGCATTAGGTAACAGTACATTTCATCAGTTCATTTTAGAACCCTATAATATTTTACAGAAAAAAAAATTACCAACGGAATGACTACTTACAAACAATACATTTTTTACCTGAATACGTAGGAGGGTAATGTGTTTGAGGCGTATTTTTTTTATGTATGCGGGTATGTGCATTCCTTTGCGTCCAGCTGCTTCTCTCCCCGAGCATGTCGTAAAAGTCGACTAAGGGATAATATCCTCTCAAACATGATGGACCATCTACATGGGCGATAGGCTACTACTAATCGTGTCACTCATTCTTTAGAAGCTTGATACATGCTTGACACAAGGATTGGAAGGGGGGCCACTAGACCATCAGTGCTCTCAAGCGATAGTCTCATCACGTATCACCATAGTTCACCATATACATCTTGGGACTTTAAATCAGGAGTAGCTGCAAGTTTTCTTTTGATTAGTTGTGACTCTGCCCACTTCATTAGGGATACGGGCGTGATAATATATGCATATGTATGAATGTAATAAAGCTATATTTTGTAATGCTACAAACAAAGCTATAGCAATCTACCCATGGATATTCAACAGTTTAAACAGAGCGTAGTTTCGTATTTAGGCCCGATTCTCTATTTTTAATTTACCTTGCATTACATTCTTCAATTTGTATGTGAACTGGGACAACCATGACTTTGATCATTTTTACCTTGTCTTAGAATAAGTACAAATAACTTGTCTTTATCTACGTTTTGTCTAAGAAACTGCGAACGTCATTTATTTGGTTCCAATATCGTACTAACGGCTGAATGATCGTTCATTACCTTAAAAACGTTATCTGTTAACACGCGCCAAACATTTTTTGATAATTAGCGATCCGTCGTCCATGAAAATATAATGCTTTGAATTCACTAGGGGATTATGTCGCCAGATATGTTGTGTGATGTTTTTAGACATCGTGGCTCGTGATTTCATCAATTAATGCATACATACGAAATATCACGCCTTTTTCCCATAGGGGAAGGCAGAGACCACGAATCTCAATTTGCTACGATCCTGACATACTACTCTCGCTTCATTCACTCTCATCACATAACATTCATCATGTAAGCTAGTCGGTTTAGGGTACTCTTGACCTGGCCAGTGGCCAATCAATTTGCTAAGAACCTGACGTAGGTACTACTCTCGCTTCATTCACTCTCAGGACCTGGCCAGTGACCAATATTTTTTTCTCAATACTATGAAAATAATTTAATTTCGCTATATTATGTTTGTAACATGACGGGTGTAATTATTTTGAAAAACACATCATAATATTCTTGACCTTGTTGGAATAGCGTGACTGTCATAGTTATTTTAGTGCAGAATGACACATTTTTAAATACGGTGGCGTAGGGTAGAAATCACTGATTCTGTGTAAACATTATCCAAGGCTGTTGGTTGTCAACAAAATAACTATAATTACTGGTAACTATTATTGGGTAAAGTTTAGACGATCAAGTGTAATCCAGTTATGATACGGTACTTTAGTACATTTTTTATTTAAGCATTTTACTAAAATTTTAGATGATTTACTCAATATGTTTCAACACACGACCGCCAATTTCTACTCTGATGCACAATTGTTGTTTTTTTTTCGAGTAGTTATCCAAGAAGCTAATGGATATGACCAACGACCAGAGCTTACCTTTGACAAAGGATAAGAAGGTATAGCTATCCGACGAGGTAACGTCAGCCTTTTGGGGACCTGCGGTCGGTGATCTGAGCTCTGTTTTCTATATTGATGGAGCGAACATTATGTAATAATGTGCAATTAATATATTTTCAAAAATAAAATCCTTGTTTGAATAGTCTAACAGTAGTTGGAGGCAACTTGATTATTTATAATCAGAAATAGTTTTGAAGTTAAATTCAAGGGGCCCATAATCCGAGTCCTTGATAGTATACCTGTCCCTAGCGCCAGAGAGATTTATAACTTGAATGTAACTCCACTAAATTCGACTACAACTTCATAAATCATTGGATTTGTGTTAGTAATAAATATCTGTAACCTGTAAATAAATAACATTAATAATGTAAACAAATTCTGGTTTATTTAGTTTAAACAGGTGGAAAAGTTTTGCACTTATCGTATTTGTTATACCTACTCCAGTAGTATATAACTAGCGGTAGGCAAATAGGTATTTAGTTCATAACCTAAATGAACTCCGTCTAGATTTAAAACTAAACTAGGTTACAGCGTATCTGTTTTTGGATGAGATGGTTCAAGTTGTCTGTTCGATTTGCATTCAAACATAGGTTTGTATTGATTCAATTATTTAACCTTTGGTGTGCTCTGATTTTTCAATTTATTTATCATCAAATTTGGACATCAATCTGTATTCGTTCACTGAATCTCGATAATTGGGCAATGATTGGATTTAGGCTTCGTTTTTATGTTGTTTCTGAAAATTTGTCAATAAATTTAATACATGATTTCTTATTGTACCTGTCGGGAAAGAATTTGATTTTCAGTTCCTGTTTTTTTATGTTTAGAAAGCGTGAAGTGGACAAAAGTACCTACTATCCGCTATTAATCAGTATCAGTATCAGCTAATAATTGTAACTTGCAACTTGGAACATGCATAGTATGTGTGCTGGAATAACATAATAGGCTATACTTTTTATCCTGGCACCACGCGAGCGAAGCCGCGGGTGGAAGCTAGTATAATATAATATCTTTTCAATAAATAAATCTATAAAAGATAGAATAACTTATCTACTCTTTGGTCGATTGGCTAGGTATGATTACGTAAGAAATTTCAATTTTCTGTGGGAACCTACGAAGAGCAGAGCTCCAATGTGTATCCCTCGCATAAAATCTTCCTGTGTATCACGGGTGTTTGGTCTCATGAATAGTAAATACCTACTGGATACGGTGCAGTGAACTTTGCTCAGTGATCATTAATTCCTCATTTGTTCCGAGCGGGATCACAATGAGCTTGCGATAACTTTGATTCATTTATTTACTTGAAAAAGTTCGTGTTTTTTTTTCATTAAATACCTTTATTTATCCATATTTGGACTTTGATTTAGGAGCCCCATACGAGATACGGGCGTGATAGATTATACTATGTATGTTTTTAATTACCTAATAAAATAATAGGTAGATTAGAGGGACTACCTATTATGTATACGATGCATTTAATTGTGTTAGATTTAAAAACAATATTTATAAAACAAAATTATCATCATCATCATCATCATCACGAATTCAAAAAAAAAAAACTTTTATTCTTATAGCGATCCATGTTATCTCAATGTATAAAAAAGGGACGCGAATATTTTTAGGACTTTCAAATTAAATTTAAGAAAATGCTAAAAACAGAACCGATACCATTATATTTATATTTTCAATTATCTTCTGTCTCAACATTTGAGTTGTCACCCCTTTCATTCACACATTATGCCTCTTATCCATTCTAGTCACTCCCAAAAAGGCGCTTTAAAATAAGAGAAATAATGCGTAGTGCAATAAAACTAGGTATGTATTACAATCATGTGTTCGAATAATCGGTTGTCACGGTGTTTATTGAAATAAATTGAAATCAAAGTTATTTATGGTGCGTGCAAATTACAATATGTGAAATTTTATTACAGTCAATAAGGTGAAAATAACTTGGGGTTTCTAAATAAAGATGAGAATTTATTTTAGAAACAGCTTAACACATCGAATATGGAGGATATCGTGTTTCTCAAAAGCATTTGGAACTCGTATTCATCAGGTTTTCCTTGATCAATAAACTTGTAAAATTATATCAGGACTAGTGAAATACCCAGCGACTTTTTCCTCCTTGAGTTTTTTTTTTCAAAGAAACTTCATCTTCCCGCTGGAGTTGAATTTCAGAAATTCCTTTCTCAGTGCACCCCTACACCATAAAAGGAATATACTCTGCAATTTTCATGCTTCTGGGACTTATGGTTGAGGCTGCCAATCAGTCAGTCAGTCGGTCAATAATTTTATTCTATTTAGATAATTTATGAAAATAAAAACATGGACCCTACACAGTTGGTATTCTGCGAATTTGTAAAGTATCAAGCCAGCCATCAAGTTGCTTTTCAGGACCATTGGAAGCCCCAGGGTATATGTTCCCACGCACTGTTTCGTAATGGTAACAGTTTTCAAAGTTCTCTTTGTGAACTTTACCTACCATTTATTTAGTTGCTTTATATGTTGTTAAAGTTACGAACTTGTTTTCATAAATACTGAGTACTAAACACCTTTGTGGTGTACAGTGTACTGCAACATTTTCATTTTGAATCTTAAACATTTCTGCTTCTTTATCTTGTTAATTCCAATGTTTGCCGTGAAGTTTCACAATTTAGACACAAAAGAACCTCTGAATATTTCATGGTTTATGGCAACACCGATTTCTTAAACAAAAGGTCGAAAAACCTTTGAATATTCATTGTAGTAAAAGACGAATGTTGCTTACTTTAGAAAACCTTTGAAGTACTTGGAGTTATCTTATTTTGAGGCTAGAACAGGGAACAAGAACAGGGTAAAATTTGCGCGAAAATATCATGTCTTTCCTATTACTTTACGCAATATACCGTGCCTTTTTTTGGTGTTGGTTCTTTAGATTAAATTTATACCTAGGAGTGGCACAACTAACTTCGTATTCAAGGGAAACACCAAACAATGCTTTCGCATGAAGACTGGTTTCTTAAAAGTTATAATTAAATCGTTGTTTGACAACGACAGCTAATTAGATTACACAAAGAGGTCTCAGCTAGGCTTTGTTTCCCTAAAAATGCAATTGTCATTTAAATAAAGTCGCGGCACAGTATGTGCCAAAGTGAGAGTCCAGCTAGGTCCAGCTTGTCCCGCCATTGAAATCTGGGTCTTCCTAGTCTCCGCGTTTGCCACATGTCGAGCAACTTGTGGGCGAGAAGAACCACAGAGTGGATCCCACTCCACACAACCTGACGCAAATTATTACAAAATATTAACCCGACTCCAATCATGAATCTTTGAGGTTCAATTCAAGACAAAATTATGTATCTAAAACTGACAAAAAATCTATTCTTGTCTTATACTTCAGAATTTATTTAATACGTACCTATCTAAATTCATCAACTTACATTACAAAAAGTGGCCTTTTTTATTAACGCTATGTGACGGAAACCATCATGTTAGAAAACCGAGACTTAGTATCATGTTTAAATTCCTGGGTAAATAAACCTTTCCTTTGCTTTGCCTGTATAGCGTAGTGTAAACTTGACAGAAAATGTACCTAATAGAACACGAAAGGAGCCTTTGGGGCACACTTTAAATCCTTAAATGACACGACCAGCTGTTGTAGGACTCACATCGTTAGCGTATTAAAATTTAGCATTTAAATTGAATAATCACATTGCAGACAGAGCAACAAACAACTCACAATAAAGTCGCCGATTCTAGAAATACTATTCTAAGGTGAAAAGCTATGACAACGTTTGTACAAAAAATATTATAACTTGTGTGAAACTGCGGGGATCGTTTAGCACATTTCAATGATGCCAGAAACCAATTAACTCAATGTTGATCTGATAATATTTCGCTGAATGTAAGGGAATTTCAAGTTATTGACGAAAAAACCCATTGATGTGAATACAATGCGTCTACACTATAGAACCTCCCCCCACAGAAGGCAAGAAAGGTCGTGTTCCGGCTCTCAAAAGCTTAAGTCAGTTCAGCTCTAAAGAGCAAGCTGTACCGCGGCAAAAAAAGCCTCCATCCAGACCCAGACTAAGGGCGTGTCCACCGCCACTGTCACCGAAGCGTCAACGAGAAACTGGATTATTTGATTAGGAGCTTTCCTCTGTTGAAAAACGTGCGTTGGACACGACCGTATAAATGCGAATATAGCCACACCAGCGCTGTCCGTCATCTCTTTCTCGGTTAAGAGACTGTGAAGGTGGCAGTGGACAAAGGTCATAAGGACTACTGTGTAAATCTGAATCTCGATACACGCCAAAATAATACAAGACTTCTGAACCGAAGGCAGAAAATAAGATTTCTATGGACGCAATGTTAAATAAGGCTTTCTGCTAGGGACAATGAAGAAGCCGCCGATTGACGTAGGATAGAACCACTTAGGATGGTATTTTTAGGTACTTAGGCACTTTTTCTACCTATGTGTAAAAAACCTATAATTATTAATGTTATTTATTTACACAAACGGCCCATGGGTTAGTAAAATGTAGTACCTAGGTCTAACGAAGTTTGAGACTCTATACTAAAAAGTCATAAGTCAAGTCCAACCCTGCCTTAACGTCAGTAGGTGCTATTGAAATCCGGTCTTATAAAACAGGGAGTTGTGTACGCGTCTCTGGAGACCCTTACCCTCTCTTTAATACGTCTTTATAAAGGTTCCAAAGTTGGTATGACAGAATAGGGATTTTGACTTGATCTAGACTTATACTGACTGGTATACAAAGGACTATTACGAGTACAATTTAGACTTAAACGATAGAAGTTGTAGTTAAGCAGTGCGATCTATTCTAATTCTAAACGTAATTACTACTAAAGGAAATAACATTTGTGGCGTTTCTTATCGTGATATCGTGCTAGTTTTTAGTTAGTTTTTGATACGCATTATGCACTGTCTTCCGTTTTTGGCCTCTGCCACAACGAAAACAAAAGAAAGCAACTTGCGTTCCATCGAACTTAAGATCTATACTTTCCCAGGACTAAAACTTAGGACCTATGCGGTGGGGAATGAAGACAATTACATTTACCTACAAGTATTAGGTACTTTGAATTAGGAGTGGCTGCAAGTTTTCTTATGATTACTTGTGGCTCTTACCCAAGCCCACCCCATTAGGGATATGGACATGATATTATATATGTATGTATGTATGTATTATGATACTAGTAAGTAGTGCCGAGGAGAAAATATTCCCTACTACTCTTATCTGTAATGTAGCTTGCTAGTGCGTTGGTGAATATGAATAGATTATTGAAAAAATCAGCCTTTCTGTTGCCCGTTTTTTGTTGATCTTTTATAATTATAGCTGTAGTGCTGTCATTACTATTGCGGCTATTGCTCAGAAAAATGATGATGATGATCTCTGAACAGCAAATCAACTTCGTTTAATGATGATGTCCCAGCCGATTTCGGCTACGGCGACGGTGTAGTAGGTAAACATTTAAATTATTTAACTCTATATTTTGTGAAGGCTTCGCTAAGCTTCGTTGTTTTGCCCTCTGTTAGACGCTCTTATGTGGCTATTACTGCTGTGGCTCTGGGTGATGATGATGATGATGAAAAACAGCCCTCCTTTTAGGGTGTTTTGTTGTACCTAGTTGTCTAGTATATTGTAGTCTATCTAGTCGTGTCACTAGTTCTTTCGAACCAGTGTGGTGAAAGGTTTAAAGTACTCATATTTTCGAACTTTTCCATTCTACGACTTGCCGGTTTCCTCACGATGTTTTCCTTGAGTACGTGTTGTGAGTAATGGACACATTTTCAAAGGCTGATGACCGGCATCTGCGTCATTGCTAATCTTAGCCATTCAAGACGTGATGTGGTGACCTCTAGCTGACTCACCGGGCATAATGGCTGACATTAATTGTCTAGGTATTACGCGACTATTATGAGATTTCATTAACTTTTTCTGTGCGATTTTTTACTTTTTCTCGGCTTTGTTTGTTGAAAAGATATGAAAAATATAATGCTTAAAAATACCTAATGTTTTACTATTTAGATGAGAAGTTCTTTGAGTATCAAGTAGAGATCGTATCAATCAATGTCCTCTTACACCATAAGAGGAATATAATCTTCCAAGTTTCAAGCTTTTAGGGCTTAGGGATTGAGCTGTGCGTTGATTATCAGCAAGTCAGTAACCAGAGTTTTATATATTTAAATATGGTCTATATATATCTAATTATCTAATATTTGCCATGATAAGACTTTCTTAAGTTGTAGTAAGTTGGTAAAATACTTATCTACATACTTGACTATTATAAGACATATGTAGTTCTATTTTATTCTATGTCTCATCACTATAGTTAAGCTAAGCTTAGTTGTAGGTAATCTCATAACATGTAAATCCAGCCTTAATGCAAACTCTCACCCTGAATAACGGAGTAACACACATAAGTTCTATTGTCTACAAAACAACATTGATTTTATATGCACTTTAGCCAATACAAGTGAAAACGTAGGTACTTTTTGTTCGCGCATAGAATTACAGTAAGCAATTTAGCATACATGTGTAGACAAACATGCGGTATTACAGGTTCTGCCATTTGTCATGGCACTCAAGTTACGACAAATTTCCAAAAACAACACGAGTGAACGTGTAGCTTGCTTTACCTGGATCTATTTTTTATGACTTGGTGAACTAATACGAAAGAATCCATTGCGCCACAAGAACAGTCGTACGCTGTAGTTGTATTTTCTCTCATTATGATGTATTTGTACGATGGTATTTATTAGCGGGGCTATTGCATGATTGGCGATGCTGTTATGCGATTATGTCGTAATTCTTCTTCGAAGCAGTCATCGTTCTCTCAATGAGCTTGTAAAATGACGGAATTTCTCTTTCGTTTGGTCCATCTTTTTTTGGGCGGACTTTAATGCTGTTAGTCGTAGATGACTGCTGACAGCTTTACCGCTAAAATATTTTTTTAGGGCAACTGTCGCGTAAGATGGCTATGTCATAAATATCGAAAACAAGTCAATTTCGGTATAAGATTCAGTATTTTGAATAGAAAAGCGGAGCTATTTTCTATTATTTCTAAAACATATACTGAAGTAAGTTCGTATAAGCTAGTGACCAACTCTTGTGACGGAGTTTTTAGGCCGCCAAAAGGCCTCCGTCATGGCTTTAAACATTGTTATCATCGGTTTACTTTCCCATCTGTCCTTGAACAAGTAAAATGGGTCAAAGATTATCAGATTTATCGGTGGTTTTATCGGGCCGAACCTATCACCCCTTGTCAAAGTAGCTATATGTTTGGATAGGAGCAAACCCACAATCAATACGTGTGATAACATACTCTGTTAATACTTTTATCTACAAAACAATTTTATCTTTCAGTGCACACTCAAATATGTAGTGGAGACCGGAGCAAAATGGGATAGTTATGAGAAAATTAATCATATTAGGAAAATATACCCTTTATTAGAAAAACTATTACTCACATAGCAATATTTATAAATAAACTATTTATATTCAAATAGTTTCAAAGGGTAAATCACTACATTTTTTGCTATTCAGGAGCAAATAAAATTTCATAAATTTTCCAATTACGGGGCAAAATGGGGTAAAACGAGTACATATTTTAATCAGGATCGTAGCGTTCACAAATATGCGCTACATCATCCTCTTCGTCAAACTCCAGCGCAAGAATTATGAACCCAAACCCAACCTTTTGCCATTTTGACTACATCCATTTTGAATGAAAAAAAAAGACTTAAGAAACAATAGTAGTTAGACTATAATGGTACACGGCTTATTATGACGGTATCAACGTGTCCATTTTTATATTCTATTCTACTCTATTCCATTATATTCTATCACATTCTAAAATAAATGATTTATTCAAAATCCAGTTTACTACTAATAGCAGTGTTATCTTTCGAAACGCGCAATACATTTTTTAACAGAAAAACAACGTAACTATAATAATGAGCGATCTGTTGTCCGTTAGTAGAATGTGGAACCGGGCATTTGACAAAGAAGACACAATCCTAGCCCGGAATTAAAAAACCTCAATCCTACTCCGAAGTAGCATTTCGCATCCGTGTGCCAAACACTTCTGTATTCTACAAAGCAGCTTGGACTGCGGCCCCAATATTGATCACAAAGAACGTGACGTCTCGCCTCAAATAAGGCATTTTCACTCGAAACTGAATTAAAATTGGAGAAGCGCGCGGAATAAATAAGTTTACCTACCAGTATCAGTGTCATCGGCTTTGAAACTGAGACTACCTGCGATAGCCAACTCCAGAAACATAAAGTTTGAGATCGGTGTTCTTGGAGATATCTGAAGTAAAACCCAAAAGACTGACTTGTGCTCGGTTATGTTTACGAGTAAGTATCGGGCAACGGATGGTAGGTTACCATAGCAACGTTGATTTTCTGACAAATGTATGACACGTTTTGACAGTTAACAATATTGCTATGATAATGAGCGATCTTTCGCCCATCAAAAGAATATTAGAACCTGCTACTATTCGACTCCAGAAATATAAGGTTTGAGACAGGTGTTCTTATGAAATCCTAGAAGACTGTGACATAAGAACGCTGAAAGTATAACGACTTTTTAAAGACAGTCGAAAGTTTACTTTACCAAATACGCATCGGTAGGTAGGCTATACAAACAGAAGCTAATAGCTTTGACATCCTATAAGGTTAATTAGCCATTTAAACGAACTACCTTTTTCTGAGAACCATTAGTGTTCAAGGAAGTAATTTTTATTAATAATTTTCACTCCTAACCATGATATGGCCATGTCGTAACACAAATATACAGGCCATTAATATTAATGCTGTCAACAGTCGCAGTAACAGACATCACATTGCTACACTATGGACACTATTGCATTATCAATGAGTCTATCACAACACTGAGATTGTATATGAACTCACTCCTGTAATATGAGGTTCTAGATAAATATTTTACTCACAGTAGTAAGATTACATGATATTTAAAAGCACTGCTATCATAATATAGCCCCTTGTTTAGAAAGCACTCTTTGTTTCTTAACACTAGAGTGCACGCGCGCTCTACTATAGTAGAACGCACTCACTTATTTTAGCGCCATTCATTAATTATCACACCTGACCCCCCGCGCTCCTAGATAAGCCTCCTCGACAAAATCACGGAACGGATTAATACGGCACCCGGCCGCAGCGTCAGCGCATCTTCCCGTTATTACGTCTCAAAGTTCATCTTCTACCATAGTAGTACGTGCGAGTATTGGCGTAACAAAACTGAATGTAAGTAAACATTTTATTTTTTAACTTTTTTACTTCACAATGTATAAAATTTGAATGTTTATTTTTTGACAAAGTAACAATAATTATTATATATGCAGTGTAGCATATTATTATGTATTTACGAATAATTATTACATTTTTCAGCGAAAAAATGAACTCAGACTTGGAATCTCGCGCGATCCAATGGTTACAGGAAGAAAATGATGATAAGGAAGCGATCGAAAGTGACCCGGATGATGGGGAAGAAGGAATATAACCGATGGAACAGGAAGATAGGAACCAGGTACAGGAAGTTGTAAACTAAAACCATGCATGATCGTCTGAAGATGACATGCCTTTTTCAGAACTCGCTCAAAACAATACGAGACTATGTTTATGTGTCTAGAAATGGAACAAGGTGGAGAAAAACATATCCTGCAACAACCCGGGTAAGATCTCAAAATATCCGGTTTAGACCTCCAGGTCCAAAGGGTGTCGTTATCGTGTTTCGATCTATTTTTTGATGATAGTATATGGAAAAGATTGTGAGATGCAATTTCCTCTACGATCTTTCATACGAGTTAGTAAAACCCCTCATGGCAAGAAGATTAACATTTGAAAACCTCCCCCGAGAATTAACAAATAAAACAAAATGGCATAAAAGGCATACAGATGAGGTGCCTATGCAATGATCCTCAAAGAATGGGAAAAGTAGGCAAATTTTCCCTGTACTCTCGAGCCCGAAATCGGTCCACGAAAAATTGGTGTAAACGATGTGCCAGGTGGATTTGTCCTGATCACCAAGTTGCGGCCTGTATCGAATGCGAGTATGGTGACCAATAAGACAGTCATCGATTATTAGAAGTTTTTTTTTTGGAACTGAACTCCAAACATGCCAAAAGAGTTGATTATTTCGTTGATCTCTTAAATTGTTCCTAAGTTAAGCATATTCTATTAAAACTAAGATTTTTTGCAATAACTGTGTGTAATAATAAATAGAGGAAAAATATTATTCAGTTTTATCATTTTAAAACCACCCACTTTTAAAATAATCGTAATATTGTTTTCTACCATAGTAGAGCATGCGAGCACCCATGTAAAAAAAAGGGGCGCGTGCACTGTAGTGTTAAAGTATCAAGACCTTTACTTTACTTTACAAAAAACGATAAATCTTTATCATCACTGATCAAACCACAGATGTTATCTCAAAACCAGTAAACAATAGGTAATCAGTAACACAACCATAAAATGCAGAACCGATACATTTTATGACATTTTCGTATACGGAATTTTAATTTAGTGTGGGCAACTGGGGATATGACTTCATTATACGAGTGCAGGCGATGACGTCACACTGGTCTCCAACGTCATGCCCACGCTGTAAAATACTCATAAACATAGACGTTTACAATGTGGCGTAATAAGCTTAGCCTCACCTACATACTCGTAAATAAGATCCTTATTTACACTCTGCGACTCTCGAAATCTTGTACTTATTTGTATGCGACACGACTGTTTCTATCTCTTATAATTATTTAAATGTAGATCATCATCATCTTCTTCCCCTCATCCCACTCTATGTGGGGTCGTAAGACTTTTGGTTAAGGTGTTTTATGATCGGCCGCCTGCCTGACGTCAACCGTCTTTGGGAATACTTGCTTATTGTATCTCAGATACTGACATGATTACACGGTTTTTTTTTAATATGAAACGTCATCACATCCGCAGTCAGATCGCACCCATTGTTGATTGGTCCTGATTGCACCTGATCCACTGACGACCCACTACATATAATATGAATATACAAAGTAAATTACAAAATATAAGTTTGTATTATAATAATTAATTAATTATTCCAGACATCAGAGGTCAACAAATGACAGTCTACAAATCTAACCCCATTGCACCAGCACACCCACTCATTCAGAATGTCCAAGTGACAGGATAGTACCAAGGCATAAACTAGACTTGCCTTGAATTCCGCTGATGAGAAATAAGTACCTATTGACCACCAGCATCGACAAAGGCAATCATAAACGTAATTATCAAATCAATGTCCAGTTATTAAGCGCACGAACGGTTTTGTTTCATGTAGACATTGTAGCAGCCTTTTTTATCATCCAATCTTATAATTACGAATCGAATTGAGTAATTGTTCTATAGGGGTATGATTTACAATAGACAAATGAATAAGTAACATCCATAAGTCATAAGGAATTTGGAAACACTAGGAAGCCCTGCGTCGTAGACATTAAAGTATCTACGTCGATATGCTCAATAAAATGTTTGGTATTTTTACCCAACTGCGATGGTAATGTGTTTGGAGTGTATGTATGTAAATATGTGGATATGTACCTATGTATGTGTATTCCTTTGGCTGAAGCTGTAGTCGAAACGGCTGAACGTAATTTGATAAATGAGGTGTCATTGGATTTGTCTGGACGACGAGAGTGTCGTAGGCTATAATAAAGTGTCAAAAAATCTAACATGGCGCCTGTAAAAAAACATGTTCAATTTACAATTTTGGTCGCCTTTGTAGCCGAAACGGCTGGATAAATATTGACAAATTAGGTGTTGTTGGTTTCACCTAGATAACGCGAGTGAGAGGTACAGCTTAAGACACTAAAGTGTAAAAAATCCAATATGGCAGCTTTAAGGAGCCATTTCCAATTAACTTAAGATTAAATAAAAACGTACACTAAAATGGTACGAAATCATCACCATTATCATCATCATCGTCAACATGTGTTATAAAATCAAATATGTCAGACCCACTATGCTACCTAAATTCTACGAAGTCGTGTTTTTGTTCTTTTAAATAAATACTTGTTTCTGTTTTATTTCGTAAATTTAGAAATATCCAAACTGTAGTAGCCTAGGGCTAACGATTTGAAATATTTTATTGGCTTTGTTACAAAATGTTGTGTTTCACTATTTTACTTACTCCGAATGTGAATTTTATAGACTTCCTATTCATTTACGACTATTACGCAATTTTATTGCAAAGATGAATGAGAAAGTTTTACGGAATCGTGCCTTTGCTGTACACTTCAATGCCTATAATGGAACAAATGAGTGCTATTGTTCTACAATAGTAGGAAAACGCAGTGATTAAATCATTTGTTCATAAAACACAATATCTAATAAAGATAATAAAATATGTGAATACTTGGACAGTAAGTAATAATTATAAAATAATGTTTATAGATTGCTATGCAATTTCTCTTTCAGGTGGGAACATATCTTCAAAGAGTTATGTCTGCAAGTTAAGATGGCAATTTTTATCACAATTTCCGTGATTCAGCCACAAATATTAATGATAATCTTCGTTACGAGTAGTATGTACCTAGTCTTTTTGTATGTCCACGTCTACGCCCCTGGCTAGGAAATGAGCTGACAATTTTTCAACGCCTGAACAGATCTTCATAATTTAAGAAATAAATAATACCAGCTTTCACCCGCAGCTTCGCTGGTGTGATAACCGGACAAAAAGTAGCCTATATGTTATTCCAGAACACATGCTATGCATACTCTAGGTTTAATTCAAATCCGTTCAGCCGTTACGGCGTGATTGAGGCACAAACATCGTCACATCGACACAAACTTTTGCATTTATAATATTAGTAGGATTTATATAATTAAGCTAAGAAACATCTCGATAACATCAGCTTTCGAACAGAAAAATCCGCGTCAAAATCGGTTCTTGTGTCAAAAACAAATACTCCACTTCGAATTTCAATGAGGACAAACAAAGCAAAAAGTACATTGCATTATGTAATGAGGGCAGCGAAATAGAATCCTCCAAACCGGCAAAAAAACCCCAACGGGGAAAGAAACCTTAAAAAGTATGAGACTCTTTTCACCCCCGCGTTCCCAGCCTATTTCCACGATTAAGGTAGACTTTTGAAACAAACGCCACTAGCGTCAGTGGCGCCGCGTTACTGATATTATAGAGAAAGATTAATGTATTACCGAAAGTTATGGAACGACATTCGAGACAGTGATAATGATTGAAGAGCACTGGTGGTCTAGTGGTAGCGGCCCGCCTTCCGATCCAAGGTTGTGGGTTCAAATCCGGTCGTGCAACAATGATTTTTTTGTTCGAATAAATTAAGTGCGCTACAGTACTCTCGTTGAAGGAAAACATAATCTACTGACGCTACCGACGATTGTTTAAAAGTCACATGCCACAAACGTTGGATAGGTTTGTTTGTTTGGCATTTTTGCAGTTCGTTTTCACACGTGAGTCTGACTAACCGTATTATCTTCAGTTCCTCTTTGCTTCCTGAGTAATTTGAATGCGGAAACGTTGCAATCACATCGTTATGACAAACGTGTGACCCTCTACACAATCTACTTACAGAACTGCGCCGTCTATGTGACTTTGTCATCTTTGCGATTTCCTTGAATTTTTCCTATTTTTTAGGATTTATCTCCAAGTCACATTACGAATTATGTCTATTTTACTTGTATGGTAGTGTGAATTATCTCTTTATAGCTTACTAGTGGAACGCCACCCGGCTTTGTCTGCGTTGAATTGTTTTTATACAAATTTTACCTTCCCGCTGCGTCCTGTGGCAGTTCAATTTCGCGAATTGTCTAAAGTAGCGCCTGTGACGGAAAAGATAAGATAATACTTTATTGTATATACCAATATGCCAACAAAAAACATAAAAATTACAAAAGTTTAAATAATAGTTCTGGTATCCACAATTGGCGGCCTTATCGCTAGAAGCTATATTTGACAGGCAACCTTGAATAGAAAGTAAAAAAGAAGAACGAAGTAAAATTAAACTAAACTAAACTTAACATTATATACACGCGTGGACTTTTCCATTGACGACAAGTTTGGGCGGTGAGGATTTCGGCTGACCCTCGAACTAGTGTAAAACTGTATCTCGAGGGTCGAGGGAGGAAAAGTTGAGGAGAAATAGATTAGCATGGTATGGGCATGTCATGCGGAGGGATGAAGGTCATGTGACGAGTCAAAGTCAAAGTCAAAGTCAAAAATTTTTATTCCATAAAATCACTGGGATCACTTGGACACGTCTTAAATCTACGTTGCATTTACACCTGTTCGTAACGCGACCAGGCGTGGAAGATACAGGCAAGAAACCACGCTTGGCTATTTTTTTGGAAAATGATCCCTTTACAATCATGTTATAAAAGGAGTTGGAGCATTCAGTCCCAAGCATTTTTATCTTCTATATAATCGGATATTTTATAGTAAGCTTTTTTATACAACTTTTGTTTTATTAGTGTTTTGAATTTATTAACTGACAAATTTGTCATCTCGCTTGGGACTTTGTTATAGAAGCGTACACATTGCCCTTTAAATGATTTATTAACTTTACCTAGCCTAATCGTGGGTACAGCAAGTTTAAGTAGAATGTTAGATATGAAAGTGGATGGATACAAGGGCAGAGATAGACCAAAGAAGAGATGGATGGATTGCGTGAATGATGTGAAGTGTAAGTAAGAGAGTAAGAGAGGAATGACGGCTGATAGAGGGTATGGAAGAGGAAAACATGTTGTGCCGACCCCACTTAAGTGGGATAACGGAAGGGAGATGATGAGTGTATCCCTACATCATAACAGGAATATTCTGCCAAGTTTCATGCTTCTAAGTCTTATGGTTAAGGCTGTGCGTTGATTGTCAGTCAGTCAGTCAGTCAAACGTAAGAGTTTTATATATTTAGATAATGACTTTTATGCCATAAATAGTTATACGTCCATAATTTATGCCATAAATAGTTTTTTTTTACATCCCACCTACGTTATTATATCTATGTTAGGCTTTATTTTTGCAAATAAATCAATCGTATACCTAATGATCTTGAAATGACAATAACACCATATTGAATTTACAAATTGGTTGTATATAATTGAAAAAATGTGGTTTCTGGTAATATAAGAAGGCGGGGAGCTGATTTTTATTACCTGACTGACAAAGGATTATGTATTCTTGTTCGTTTTACTTAATTTACTGATGTAATAAATGGTTTATTGATTAATGATATTGTAGTTTAATGAGTTTAGGTTCAGTAATTAAACATTATTAGGAAGGAGTTAGGAACTGTCAATCAATCAGTATTGTTAGCTTGTCAAAAAGTTCTTCCAACACATAAATTTACTCATTCTAAAAATGTGCCTGCAGTAGTCACCTATATGTTTAAAAGCGTTTTTAGAGAGTTTAGATTTAAGTCTCCTTATAATAAGTTCAGCATGTTTACCTTTCGTTGGTGATCTTCCAATAAATAAAATACCTAATACACAGTGGGTACTATAGTTAAGGAAATTAGAGGTGTAATTAAAAAAGTATTTGTGTATTTACGATTGCATAATAAATCACTCGACTCATTATCATCTGCCCCCCCGTGCCATATCGGACACTAAACTAAGCGATATAGATAACAACTTTCATCAGAATCTGATAAGCTCACTGATAACCTATTTTTACATTCATCACATTAATTATGCAATCGGTCACAAAACCAAAGATAAACACGAAGAAAGTCTTTAAAAAGATTTGAAGAGTTTAAAAAAAATACCAAGCACTAGAAAACACAGCAATCGTTGGTTACTGATTCAGTAGTTATATTTTTAGATAGGTATTTAAGTTATTTTTTTTTTACATAAAACCTAGTCGTTCTACAGATTGATTTTGTACCATTTTCTGCTTGTGTTAGTGTATTGTTTGCTTTTTTCTATTTATCACGTCTTTATACTCCTTGGGTACAAACATTGATAATGCTCAGTTTCTTTTTAAACTAAGACAGAAAAGGTTAGGAGTAAAAAGTTAACGTGGTACCTATGGGCATGTTTTACGGAGGGAAGTAAGACAGGTGAGTGATGATATGAATGTGGATGGATACACTGCTAGAGGAAGGCCAAAGAAAAGATGGATGGATTATGTGAACATGCGTATGAAAGGAGAGAGTGCTGAGATGAAAGGTGAAAGGAGAGTGATAGGAAAAAATGGAAGAGGGAAACATGACTGTCACCAAGCGGAATAATGGCAGGAAATTATTTCTATACTAAACTTAATTTGCCATCTTATTTCTTCGCGGCTCTTGATAAATTAAAAAGAGATAATTAAATTATATTAATATAATGTAGGCCAGCGTTTTGGGTACGTTTCCACCTTCTGATGATCTGGATCAGGTGAGCTATTTATAGACCGTTTGCAATGGTTAATAAGTTATATATAAATACATACGTTAATAAGTTTATTTTATGAAGTTGTAGCTGTGGCAGATTTTAGAATCCTTTGAGTTTTACAACATACCTATATATTTTTTATTCGAAGTCGTGTTTATTCACACTTCGAACGTCAAACAGCACAAAAAGCTGCTTTTGTTCACGTGAAGGATAAACACTCCGGCATTTCAGACACAGTGTTTGAGTAATGGATCTCCTTGTATATTCTAAGATTTCTAAGAACTACTTAACCATGTTGATATTCTTTGTATCCATTTATCTGGTGACCTTTGAGTACCAATAAGGTCTTAGTATATTATTAATATTCTGTCTACTTCTATATATTTGCTTTGACGTCTCTTTTCATTCTTGTAGCTTCTGCCCGCGCGGCACCCGTTTTTTTTTACTCCCAGTCCAGCAGAGAAGCAAATTTAAAATTCAGATTTTTCCCAACCATACTTCTTACGTTACCTACTAATAGAACGTTTTCAACTCTAAAAATAAACTGCAATAATGCCGACCCCACCAAGTGGGCTAAGGGCAGAAAAATGATGAATAGTGCAATTTCAACTTGTACATGTTCAGTCGTATCGTATGCAATAAAATGCCTAAACGGACAATGAATATCGGTCACCCTGGAACCAGACGTTCTGGAAGTAAAATGAAACCCCACACAGAAACAAAACCGCGTAGGCACACAATGTACAAAACAAATTGCGAAACAATAACAAGTTAAATCATTTCATTCAGGTTTCCTCACTAAACCAGTGAACTGGAATAAGTCACTGACACAATTTGTTACCTCTGTCAAGCAATAGCTTTATTTTTACAAGAACTTAGCTCGAACCAGATGAACAAGTAAGTAGGTATTCAAAATGGAATGTAAAGGAGATATCCTTGTGACATTTACCCAAATTATTTACAATAAATTACATTTAATTAGATAATGAACTTCAAACATATAAACGCAATTTATCATTAGGTAATTACTTGCTATACGGAACCACTAATTATTATGAATCTTATTAACCCAAATTGATGTAATACCCACTCTTAGAATCAAAACGAGCATTGTACCAATGTGATGAAAGTATATTTGAAGATATTGGTATTCTACTCTCACAGCCTTAAAACATGTATCAAGTGCAAGAAAGGAGTCTTTTAATTCCTTTCACCACACTGGTTCGAAAAAACTGTTGACACGAGCGTCCTTATAACTTCAATCAACATGAAAGGAGCGGCAACATTTTAACGAATGTAAAATTCGATTTTGTTTAGAACTTTGCACAATAAAGTTGACACCATTGAAACCCCGAAGTACCTACCTAACCGTTAACGTCAAAAAAGATTCTGTATCTATGTCCCATCATAATCATGCAACAAAATTTATACCACACTTAAGTTTTTCTTTTTATTTAATTTTCAATCGCTGATAACAAACACTCCGACAACTTTACCTTTTTGATATAATTATGATTTAATTCAAGAAATCATCATCATTTTCTTGTCCCTTCAAACTAGGTGGGAGTAGGCACAACATGTTTCCCTCTTCCATTTTCTATCACTCGTCATCTCAGTATCACTCCTTGCACATGCATGTCCTCTTTCAGACAATCCATCCATCTTTTCTTAGGCCTTCCTCTGACCTATAATTCAAGAAATATAAAAATAATTCTTACTCATTGTATCAATTCACCACAAGAAACCTTGGTAGTCCCAAGTCAGTCCTCAAGTAGAAGTATGTCGGTATGTACAAATAGCATCGTAAAAGGAGACGGACAGGTCTCGAAACCAGTTGAAACTTAATGACTTTGAGGTGTTCAATGGTTACCACTTAAATAAAACCAAGCATTGCAACATTACTGGTTGAAAGGCTGTCGACCGTGTACATATGACTGGTAATTCTGATAGAACATTGGTTATCAATTCTAGTTAATTTAAAGAGGCTTGATGCAAACTTATGTAATGCATAACTTAAGCTTTGAGATCTACCTAAGCTTCTTATTCGCAATGCGTAATTAAGTAGCTCTAATTAGGATAATTTAGAAATATATTTTATGTTAAACATTGATGGACTAGAGACGTAACTACACTAATAGGTAGGTACCCTTATAACGTGATAGTGAATATTATAGAATAGAGAGTAGATTATAAGTTCTCTGCACTTCGGTGAAAATGTTTAGCTAAAGACTTCTTTCATCACTGCAGGAAGATAATTTTGTTGAATCTCATACTGGTTTCGAGATAAAACATTAGTATTAAATCTTACGACACCCCGAATAGTCAAACGCATCTCAGAGTTGAGCACGTCTCAAGTGACGAGTTTTTGACAGATTTTCATCAGAAACTGTCAAAAAACCGTGACTCAATCGTGACGTGCTCAACTTTGAGTCACATTTGAGTATTCGGGGGATATAATCATAATCGTGTTACGAAGTCTGAAGCCTTCATCCACTGACTTGTATTTTCCTTTATTCCAGTAAAACAAAAATGAAGTGAGGATTTACAATGCGGTGGTTTAAAAAAGGCGAGCCGCCGCGGCTGCTCGCCGTCTCACCGGACTCCGAGTTCCGATCTGCTCGACGGTCTAGAATCGGTAAGTTGCCAAATCCTACTAATTCTACTAGGTAATATCATAAATGAGTAAGTTTGTAGGGATGTGACGATGTGAAGATGTTTGTGCCTCAACTACTCATCATCTTCCTGCCCTTATCCCACTCTATGTAGGGTCGGCACAGCGTGATCCTTGGATCATGCTGTAAGAATTTTGACTTACCTGCTAAACGAATTTTAATGAAACTTGGTAAATATAAAGTACTTGAAAGAAGAAAATAGATATAATTATGATAGACATGTAGGAAATCGTTTAAATAAAATGCCTAATAGGCAAAATATGGCAAAAAGAAATGAACAAGTGGCAGCAATTGTAAAACATTCTTGACTTAGGACTTAGTTTGATGGGTTTCATACTGTTTCATAAAACCAAGGCTTTGCAATTATATTTGATGGCGCATTTCTACAAAATAGCTTTTTCTGAAAATATAATTAACGATAAATTAGTTCTATTGAGTCAGATCACGAACCTCTACGGGCTATATTTTACACGCGAACAAAAACAAATCCAATTACGTTTAGTTATTTGTACCGAGGCTAATACTAACTTGAGTTTAAGCAATTTGTGCAAGTAAAATGACAAATTACCTCCCAGTTAATGCCCAACCAATTAAGAAGTAAATACTTCTATTTGCCTAATTTCAACATCATTGGGAGGATGCATTCGTTTAGGTAAGTTAAGTAGGTACTTAAAAACACTACGGCAACATTGCACACATCCTCTAACAATATAAACAATATCCTATAATAATCTCTTAAACAATACATCACTATCAATAGCCAAGTAATCTGCAATGTAATTTGTGATATACATTATCCAATAATTTTGTTATCTTATAAACAAAATCGGAATGTCAGCTGTCAGTTTCGCTTGTGAAAAATGTAGTCTCGGGTTTCGTATGCAGGTATCTCTATAAAATAAATTACGAAAGTTAAACCAAGTAAATATTACTCTTCAAAACCAACAAATTTCAATAATTTTGAACGAAAACAGCCTTTTTAGGAGTTTGATGATCAAAAATCTGAGGTCTGCTTATTTATATTACTATGTACCTACGTTTATGTAATATTGTTCTTTAGTAATAATAACTTAGGTCCCTAGACTTTGTTCATAAGTTATGTCAGTTTATAGGCATAGTTTACAATGCCGGTGTGAAACTATTAACTACAGTACACGAGTTTCTGCATCGATTTAACGAGCTCATTTCTAGTGCGGAAATGCACCAACGTCTTACCAATTGGTGATTATAAGAATTTTCAAATAAATCACCCATTTTAGAATAAAATTTATTGTTTTAAAATTATTATTGTAGAGCCTATTTTTATACATATGTGGTACTCTATAGACTTACCTTACCTACTAGACAGTTACTTACTGATAACAAATATTATTGTTATGCATAATAATATGCATTACAATAAAAATGATGTCATCATTCCGAGAACAAACGACAGAACATCAGCTATCGTCACAACGTTTGTTTAGCACATAAGCTCTATTAACATGTCTCTAGTTAGAACGTCTCGACACGATATCCTCGCCCAACCGCTTATGTATACAATACTACCTATCAGTCGATGTCAGCCTCGCGGGAAATCTTGCTGCTATGTAAGGGAAACCTAACTTTCCCTTGAGACATAATATCATGAATATGTATCAACGTGTCTATTAACTTGAGTGTCAACTATAGAGATAAAATCAACAGTTACAACGAGTATTAGATGATCTATTTTCTTTTACTGCAAAATCATCTTACAATTTATCTTAACAATATATAATTTACTTTCCAGATATGTCACCGGTCCGCTACCCGAATCGAAAGAGTAGCGGTAGCTCGGTGGAAACAAACTTCTATAATCTAAGTGATCAGATAATCATCGTGGAGAAGTCCCCACATCGTCAAGTTGGTGCCGAGACCCCCGCCACTCGGCGCATTTCGCTGCAGAACGGGCCGGCCTCACCACAAGACCATTATAGCACCACACGTAAAAACCGCGGAGGCTCTTTGGAAAAAGAATACATGGTTTATCGGGAAAAGAGAAACCCGTTGCTCGATAAAGTTAAGAACACTAAACTATCGTGCTTCAAATCTAACGGTCCTTTACGACATGGCGACGACGCGGTTTCGACCTCCGGCAGCGATTGCAGTGGCTTCGGACACGCAGAGGACATTAACTGTCGATACGCTAGCAATTACCACGACACACACATTGAATTCGAAAATCAGAATCCGTGGGTAAAAATGCCTACTTATGACGATGAAGTCTTTTTCGCTAAGAGTGTCGCTAGTCCTGCTGAAACTCAATGGAAGGAAGGTAAATCTTTCATCGGTAGAGGTACACGTTGCTACAGCTCCGGCTCAGAGTGTGATCGGTACTACGCGGCACCCAAACCAACCTCTAAATTATCCAAATCTAGTGATCAAATATTTAATGACGACTACGAAGCCTTCGAAGAGGATGCACCTAATACAGTTAAATCTCAAAAAAAGACTGATAAATATAAAGCTAAAGATGGTAAGGATTCTATTGGACCCAGTTCCTGTCTTTCTGCAAAAATAAGAGCAATGTCCGACAGATATCTAAAATCATCGACAAACAAATTAATTTCAAAACTCTACAAACAAAATGAAAATGACGTGGATGTAGTTGACGGAAGTGTTGATAATATTTTGAAACCTTCAAATTCTGTTAGCAAAAGTCGAAAGAAAAGAGGTGGAGTGAAAGCTAAATTGAGGAGCTTTTCCTATGGCGCTTTACCTGGCTTAGATGAATTTCAGAAGAGTTCTGTGTTCCACGACGACGTTTACCAAGTTTCGTGTGACGATGAAAATGTTCTCATACAGGACGGTGAAGATGCAGATTCGGGTATTCTAGTCAATGAGTCGGCTGCTTCTTCCATTTTTGATAGTGATAGAATCTCATCACGCTGTGAAAGTTCTGCCTCGCAGGTGAACAACCTTGTGCCATGTCATGGCAGGAGTATATCTGGCGACCAAAGCTATATCAAAGCCAGAGTATCTAGTAGAATGAGCAGGGAGAGGAAGGATTGTCCAAGACCGAAACCTAGAAATACCCAAAGAGCCTTATCTTTGGATCGCAAGGAGATACTCAGACGCATGCCAAAGAGGAATAGCGATTACGAAGAACCACAGTACTTGCAGCTAACTGAGAAACAGAGAATGAGGCAACGGGACGCTACTTTGGGAGACTCCGGCATTCCTCCTATACCACCCTGTAGAAGGCCCACTAGATGCGCTAGGCAAGACAAATCTGACTTCAAAGTTGTCAAAATAATGCGAAGGAATCCTTCGGAGGAATTAGGCATTTTCATCGCCAAAACTAAACTTTCCGACGAAGGTCACGTTGGTTATTTGGTAGCACATGTTGTGCCTGGAGGGCTTGCAGAAAAGTAAGTTGCATTCTTAACTAAGTTACCATAAGCTTTGCTCCTTACGAAATTCCTTATTTGCTCCAGTTTTTAATAAATATTAGTTTCCCCTAATTCCACGAACCATTAAGTATGTATTTTTTCCTAACACGAATGTTTTTTTTTTCAGGGAAGGCACACTGCGCATTGGAGACGAATTACTAAACGTGAACGGAAAAAGACTCCGCGATATCACAATGTCCGAAGCCAAAGAAGCCCTAAAATCTGGCACATCTGAGATCGATATTGTCATCTGCCGTCAACGGAAACCCGCTCCCGATCCTAAGCAATCTCATAGAAGTGCCATCTTGATGCGAGAAAGTTCAGTAGACTACGAGAACGCTATCATATTAGGAAAGGAAAAGCGTGCTGATAAATATGACGTCAAAATAGATCGTCGGCGGTCGCAGGATGAGTCCGCGTCGTGTAATCGCGGCGCGCTATCAGCGGCGACGGACGAGGCGGCCGACAGCGCTCCGGCCGCGCACGCGCACTTCCTAAAGGGACACAACGCGAGCTACAGCAGCATGAACAATAAGCTGCTGCGCCGGCAGGTGGTCAGTTATGGCGGCAATAAGGAGGGCCTCGCCTTCAGCTGCGCGACAGACGCCGTCAACCTCGACGCGCCACCACCGAACGAACGGACTAAAGACACCCATGACAGTGAAAGTGAAGTGCAAACACCTAATGCGGCAAACTTCTGCACGCTTCCCCGGAGACCGCGAGCACCGACGCACACGTATCATACGATAACGTTTGAGAAAGGACATGGAAAGAAACCCCTCGGCTTCACCATTGTGGGAGGACGCGATTCACCGCGAGGACCTCTCGGCATCTTTATAAAGAGTATCCTACCACAAGGGCAGGCAGTCGAGGATGGGCGACTCAAAGCAGGTAAATGCACCCTATCAATTTATGTAGTGAGTATTATAGAAGGCATTATAATGTGTCATGCACTGTGTATCACAAATCATAATATTGTCGAATGCAATTCGATAAGGGCAGACGGCCGCATTGTGGCCGTTCGCCGAAGTAATATAATAACAAAGAGCGTAATATCAACTTGTACTATTGTGATTGGAACTGGCATAGCACGTGACGTGAATGTTTATTTGTTTACAAAGACTATTAGTATTCTTAAATTATTAATGGATCAAAAGTTCAAGTGTACAAATAGTGGCAAAGATAGACCTCCGCAGTAACTTCCTATGAGCTGAGGAATGATAATAGCCAAATTATTGTTCATTAGTCTAAATGATGTGGCTTAAATACTAATTAGTTAGATCCTCATTATTGTTTAAATAAACCTATATGATTCACTGGATTATTTTTCACTTTTAATATAGGGTCGTTTCATATTTTATCTTTAATAAGTATTATTTAAATCATTGCATTTTTTACGTTTCAGGAGACGAGGTGCTAGCAGTAAACGGACAAGCGTGCCATGAACTAGCGCATATCGAAGCATTGGCTCTCTTCAAAGCAGTTCGGAGTGGACCCATCGAACTCAGGGTCTGTAGGAGGGTGAAGAATTCGCAGTAAGTTATTGGCATTTATTGGATAAGAACTAAAATACCACACAACACAAATTATGTATTAGTACCTACATATTTTGTTTATGATCTACCACACTCTGGTTGCTGATTTTTGTGGTCTGGTACAAATGTATGATAAAATTCGTTGAACACTCCGGGACTTTAGTCGCGTTGAGTTTTTATTTTTACACGAACTTCATCTTCCCTCTGCATCCTCTAGAAATTAAATTTCGGGAATTCCTTTCTTAGGGCTCCTGTACACCATAAGTGGGATATAGGTACCCTCCCATGCTTCTAAAACTTATGACGAACTATAAATCAACTAGTTTGCACATAAGTTTAAATATTTAGTAAACAGTAAACAGGGGAATATAGTGTAATATAAATATTTGAAGCTTCATTACTAATCTTACCAATTTATTTGTTTTCAGATCTACCAAAGCCAAATCGTGTACAGACCTTTTAAATGACGAAGAGTGAATCTGATATTTTAAGTAAAATATTGCATGTTAATAGGTAAATATATAAAAACCGCATCGATAAATAATTATTATAAATAAGGCATTACTTTATTTAAATGAATTTGGTATTGGCAATAACTTAAATATTGCTATTAAATAGCTTTTGTTGTTATCTGTAAATTATTTGTTGTATAGAAATTTTATCAATAATCCTGCAATTCTACAGAAAGTTTAGATACGTGTTACAGGATTATCATTTAAATGTTTGAAAATATTATTATCATACCGATAAATAGGCTATCTATAAGTCATCCAATTTATCTATATACTTATCAAAAGAAAATAAGGGCTACCAAATGAACATAATCTAAAGTTTGAGCTGATTACATCTATTGATTGTATTTATTACTTAAGTGTACATTGCATCTAGTTACTTGAAGTACAATCAGGCACAAAACTTATAAAATTCAAGAAGCCCTTATATTCTATACTTATTATAATCTATATATACTTATGCTCAGTGTTAATAACATTATTTGGTTCAATAAGTAGTAAATATCAGCAATACTTTACTTATAAGTATTATCTACTATTATAATTGTATTGTGCCATTGCTAAATGTTGAAAGCTTAAATATTAATTCGTAACAGAGCACACGTTCCTAGAGATATTATTAATATGACAGCACTGTAGGACCATTACTGTTTTGTGACAGCATGCAAAGTAGTTACTTAAATAAAACAAAAACCTAAAACCTTAATCTGTATCTGTAGGTACCTGAAAATTTAACCCTAAAAAGCTCAAGTTTAGATGAACTGGTGATCCCAAAGATAAGAATTAGATAATACTGGTTTATTAGTTACATTATGGTTTTAGTTTTATTAAAATAGTATATAAAATAGTAGAAATTTATGAATAAAAATATATGATAACATATATTATATAAACTACTTATATGACACATATACAACATTTTCCATATCTGATGAACAAATAAAGCTATTTTTTATAGGAAAAATAGCCTTACATCTGAAATTATATTAATGTTATTTAGATTTCAATCGTATAGCCATTATTATTAAATTTCACACTTAATCATTCTATAACTTAGGATGTACATTCATTGTCTTCTCTGCTTGACTGAAAGTAAAAAAAAACATAGATTGCGTCTAGCTGCTTCTTTCCCCGAGCATGTCGTAAAAGTCGACTAAGGGATAGTATCCTGTCCAATGGACCGTCTATGTGGACGATGAGATGATCACCTGTCACCATGCCATGGTTCACCATATCCATCTTGGTACTTTGAATCAGGAGTGGCTACAAGTTATCTTGTGATTATTGTTGTTCTGCCCACCCTATCAGGGCGTGACATTATTTAATATGTATGTACATTCAAGTGAATCCGTTATATCTTCTGTGATAGGTTATTATTTAGATAAGAACATTTTTAATTGTTGCTTAAAAATCTAAGCAATATAATGCAATATGTAGCTTTAGCACCTAAATGTTTCTTACCTGCCTACATAAAGAGAATATAATTTATAGACTAAAGACACGACTGTGCAACCCGACACCATAGAGTCAGGCTGAATGTAAGAGAAGTAAAAGTTACGATACAAAATAAAAAGAAATATAGCCAAATTGAGAATCTCTCCTTTTTTTGAAGTCTGTTAAAAACAGTGGTGGTTTTGAATGACGGGCTTTTCACAATAAAGGTATACTGTACCACTGTACCTAGGTATTGCCTTTTTTCTGTCTTCCTTACGCTGATGCTGTATGGGGTAGGGTTGCCTATTTCGCATCTTGTCTAATAATTAATGCCTAATTAGGTAGGTACTAGTGTTTTATCACAGATGATTACTTATTTAGATATATTAGACACTAGATCTACTAAACTCGAAAGTCAATTTTAAAACATTTTTGACGAGTAGTGGGTAACTTGCTTTTGTTAAAATTTCCGTCTCTCGTGTTTTAACGAGAGATCCTTTCATTGTATTGTTATAATGTTTATTTTAGAAAACTTTATTATTGTAATTATCTTGTAGAGTACATATCACTGATTATTTTGAACTGATTCATTTATTGTTTTAATATACTTAATAAAATTTTTAAATCCTGTTTATTTGTTTCCATTTTATTTTAATGCCCATGCTTCCTAAAATAAATTGGTAGGTTAGGTACCTAGTACCAGACGAGAATGAAATGTAGCTAAATAAATCAAGTGCGAGTCAAATTAGCACACGATAGGTTCCGTACCATCGTACATATAGGTAGGTACTTATTAATATGACTTTTACTCTATACTACTTATTAAATAGGTAGCTTTGATAATCGATTATGAACGTTAAAAAAAATCTTGTATGGGTCCCCTGTTATTTTATTGTTATTATTTGTTGTTATAGCAGCAATAGAAATACACACTATGAATTTTTAACTCTCTACCTATTACGGTTCATGAGATGACTGACGGACAGATAGCGGAGGCTTAGTACGAGTAATGGGGCCCCGTAGGGCCGAAATACAAAGTTGATTTGCTGTTCTGAGCCTATTTTTGGATTCTTCAGACGGTAACCACCAAAATGGTTTATCGCTATACCGCTTGGTGGCATTGAATGTCTTTTACAAAGTGACATCTAGCGGCAAACGTCATAACTCGGTTCCCTCTGCGTGGACGTATTCCACTCTATGTTTTATACTTCGTATGGAAACTTGGGTCTCCAGTTAAGATAAAAAACTTGGCTTAGATGGCGCCACTAGTATACCTACCCACTCGACATTTTCTCTATGTACCTATTTGGGTTGTAGGTATATTGTCTTAGTTTCCTGAATTAAACTTATTTTTAGTTTGGTCAAGTACTTACTTACCTGCAAGGAGCTAATATTTCTTTATTCTTCATAATTATCTGATCTTTCTGAAATCATCATCGAAATATATTTTTTAGTGGAGTGGAGTGGAGTGGAGTGGAGTGCAGTGGAGTGAAGTGAAGTGCGGAGTGGTTTAGATTAGGTTGAGGTTAGGTTTAGGTTAGGTTTAGGTTAGGTTTAGGTTAGGTTTAGGTTAGGTTTAGGTTAGGTTTAAGTTTGGTTTAGGTTAGGTTTCGGTTTGGTTTAGATTAGGTTTAGGTTAGGTATAGGTTTGGTTTAGGCTAGGTTTAGGTTAGGTTTAGGTTAGGTTTAGGTTCGGTTTATGTTAGGTTTAGGTTAGGTTTAGGTTAGGTTTAGGTTAGGTTTAGGTTAGGTTTAGGTTTGGTTTAGGTTTGGTTTAGGTTAGGTTTAGGTTAGGTTTAGGTTTGGTTTAGGTTTGGTTTAGGTTAGGTTTGGTAAGGTTTAGGTTAGATTTAGGTTAGGTTTAGGTTTGGTTTAGATTTGGTTTAGGTTATTAATTCAACTGCCACCAAAAATATTTTCTTAAAAGACCACTACCACCGAAAAATAATTATCGTCAACAAAATTAGGCATAGGTAAGTTCATGGTAATTAAATCACCAATCATGAAATGACCTTGAAGTTTAAAGTTACATACCTACATAATAAAATGATTACTAGACTTGGACGAATTTATTCTTCCAAATTGCTAGGTAATCATATAAATTTCATTTTCTTCCTAGTTTCCCTGGTTAAATGCCATGCACTTTTATTCAACTGTGTGAAACTTTCCCTGGTTTTAAACAATGGAGTAGCGTGCACAGATAATCACATCAAAGGTGTTAAGTACCTATCTACTACATAGAGAGTTGGCGGCTAAATGGTCTACAAGGTACATAGTAGGTACTAAGTACTATGTTGTCGGACCACAAGGTCCAAAACCCGGTAAAGCTGCCAGCAATCATCTGCAACATTTATGTCCATCCGACAAAAAAATTACCACACGGTCCTAGGATTTGGAAGACTGCGAAGTAAGATTTAATATTCGGGCCATATGGAAAAAAGTTTACCTACGTAGTGCGATTGATAGGATAAATGCTGTCAGACCAAGTGGCCACGCACCTAACACTTTTGGCCATGGGGATATTGTGATGGTTGAGACCTAAGTCTCTCTACATTTGTGCCAGCCACCTGGCGTTGACTCCAGCAGTGGTGTGAGTCGATATAACACTTGTTTTTAGAAAGAAAATAATAATAATATCTTCTTGACTTATTGTATTGCTACAAAAAGCTGATACGTACCTAATAATAAAAATACTGCTGGCTCCTAGCCTTAAGGGACGGAAGCGAAATGACTTAGTGGCGTGACGATGTCAATCTTCAGTCTACTGTGTTTCGAATTTCCTTTGTAAATGTTACGTTATGGGTAAGTAAGTTCTGGTAAGTTGTACAAATTGTCTTGGCAGCTTAGAGTCAATTCAGACAAAATGAAATTGCTGTAACCTATTGTTGCTTTACTTAAGTATAATCTTTTAATTTTAGTTATTTTACTTTTTATTAGCCTTATTTTTCATGTAACTTTCACGAGCATAATAATTAGTGCAAGTTATGTACACCGTAATTGTCCTATAGATCGGAAATGTACCTTCTATGATTGTGTTTTTTTAAATGTTATAATGTATATGATGTGTGTGTACTTAAATAAATAAATAAATAATCATTAATGAGTTAGACATTTATAGAAAATTTCATTTATGAATCAAGTGAATGCCTAGAGGATTTAGTTTTTTTTTATGGAAATATCGTGTTAGCAAGAAGAAGTGGTCGTTTTTAAAATGTATGACAAAAGCAATGATTTTTAAAAGAAAGAAATAGTTAGAAAATGCTATAATAATACCTAACACAAAACATACATAGTCCCGACCCCACACTAGGATTCCCTGGACCTCAGAAACTACGAGTAGCATGGTACCACCACACCTTGATCCGGAAGAAATATTTGCAGAACATACAAACATTTCTTCCGCAGCGAGAATCGAACCCGCGCCTCTTCCGTCTCAGCCGAGTAATCGCCCGCCACGCCACCGAGACCATCAAATACTACTTAGTAGTTTTAACGTAAGAACGTAAAATTCATAAAATATCTATCTGTTCATAAAAAAAATCTTGAAGGTTCACTATCTTTCAAACAAGAGCAAAAAATATTACCTCCAAATCCGACCTCTTGTAGTGAAGTCGGTTTATTGAACTTAGGGCTTTGAATCAAGTTCAAAGGTCAAACGTCTGGCTAGATAGGATGATAACTGAAAAAAAATAATGGTCTTAATACTAAAAAGGTAAAAAGCAAAAGCAGCGCTTATTCTCTGGGAAACTATTATGGTAGTTGCTTTGTAAAACTACAGATTATAATACAGGTATATTATGATAGGTAGGTACCTACTCTGTAGAAGCATAATTTTCATTCATGACTATATTGTCTGCGTTGAGTTTTTTGCACAAACTTCATCTTCCCTCTGCGTCCTCTAGGAGTTGACCATAAACCCGTACAATACCTAAGTATACCAGTAGGTAGGTAACATACAACGCTAAAGTTCTGTCAACATCCGATTTCCCTGCCCCCACATCTTTACACGTGTCACACTGAAGCACGCGTGTTGTTGACACTCATTCATTAGCCTTATCACGCAAACAAAGCTCCATTTCCTGGCTGATAAGGGAGGAGTTGTGACAAGATAATCTGACTCGTGTGGCTCAACAAATATTATGTAACTTGACCGAAAGTTGCCTGATAGATAAGATAGTGAAGAATCATCACAGAAAGTTTGAAGAAATTCTTCTATTTCATCAGGTAATTTTAAGAACCCATTATGTTCAGCTTGTTTGAACTTTGGTTATAAACTTTTTAGCCATTCTGAAGAATTAAGGGCAGCACCTTAACCCGGAGACAGCAAGGCACAACGAGGATACTTAAAAAAAAAAATTTACTTCCGCACGACAACCGGTATGGAGGTAGGATCATATCAGAACATCATCATCTTCCTGCCCTTATCCCACTTTATGTACGGTCGGCACAGCATGATCCTTGGATGATCCTTGATCCTAAGGTGTTTTATGACCGGCCGCCTGCCTGACGTCAACCCTTCTTGGGAATGCTTGCTTATCGTATCTCAACATGTTGGAGAGGATACTATCCCTTATTCGACTTTTACGACATGCTCGGGGAGAGAAGCAGCTGGACGCGAAGAAGTATAGGATCATATCAGAACGACTAAACGATATTAAAAAAGAAAATGACATGATAAATGAACTAGCTATATGACATGACTTGAATTCCTGTCCGAATTTTGAATACCAAACTACTTAGTCGGTTTTTCCTCTATTCTAATAAAAAAAAACTCCTCACCGATGCTGTATATATTTGGATTCTGTCAGATGGACCTAAATACGGATTATAGTAAAAAACAGTACAAAAACATGAGTTTCTCAAGGCTTTAAAGTAAAGTTCTTCAATAGCCGTAGGCAACAACTGACAGTCTATACAATTACCACATGACGGTTTGCTTTAACTTTTAAATTACAACGCAATCTACGCATTTAGTTGTGAAATTGCTGAAAACGCTCAGAATTATCCTCAACTTACTTCAACCTAATTATTGTTTTTCTTATAACCCTGTAGTCTGCAAGTAAGTAGACGTTTAAGGACTTGCCCTGACACAACATTTTTGAACCACAGTAGTGAACCAGGTAGGTCTCTATATATAGAGATAGAATAGGTAGGTGATTACGGAATAGTTCCTGATAAAGGTTTTGCAAGACCAGCGCAAAGTATTCATTTACAACAATCATTATTATGGTTGCTATGAGTGTTGCCTAAAATCAACTATAGTATTTTTTGAGCAGTCAACGGCAGATTATTTCTCATCTACTCGCTATTGTTATACCCTGAAAATGATCATGTTGTGTTTATAAAAACATAGGTCCGTTTTTTTATGAAAGCCTGAATGCCGATTTTTTGTAGAGTAGGTAATAGGCAATTTGCCTCAAAAAATCGTGTAAAGTGGATACTTTTGTGGTGTTGTCAATAAAATGTCAGGGTCAGCGTTCGACGCACCTTGATTCACTCGCAGATTCTTGTGATAGCGAGCGGACATATCGGAAGCACCGCACGCAGGCAGATGCAATAATGATTGTTTGTCTTGAGATCTATTTCCCTAGCCTATTAGAGAGTGTCTGAATCTCACACATTTACTTACAAGTGGTTATAAAGTGTCGCGTTTGACTGAGCCCTTAGCGCGTGCGTGCACGCACCTCGAAGTAATTCTAGCGTCTTCACGTCGTAATGACATAACGTCATTCCTCATCCAGGATATCAATCAAAGCACCGACCGACGTGTTCACAAAAAGTAATGGTACCTATTTAATCGATGCCATTATTAGTCAACTATTTTAATAGTTTACAAACTTATACTATGTATGGCGACAGAAATAATTTTAAAAGTATGCTCTTCTAACATTGTAGGTTAGTTGAGTATAATAGTTGTATAGTAGTAAGATAAGTCAGATTTCCTAAAGAGTGTAAAACAAGCGCTGAAAAATAATCAAACATAAGTAATATGGGTGATTCATACAGAGCCTCCTTTTTTAAACGTAAAAAATAAAATAAAAACAATTCTATCTTTGTTAGGAAATATTTTAAAAGAACGATTCTTTACATTTACTATTTACTCAATAAATCACCCCTAAGTATTCCCAATTATCTCAACTACTAAAAGTATCCGTATTCACTTTAGTTACCAAGATTCACCTTTGTGACAAAAATCACGAATACCTAAATTTTTCTCTATAATTTAGATCTTCAGGCCACTAGATTGCCAGGAAGGAATGTTTCAAAATACATCTAGGTCATTAGCCGGAACATTATTTATGTAATACTTAGGGGAATGCAGCTAATAATGTTCTTTTAATATAACAGCTAATGTCCCTCTAATGCGATACAATTTCCTCTGGCCCCAACTTCCCCTCAGATAGGTACATTAGCGACGAGTGCTGGCAAAAAATATCGCTGCCAATTTTGCAACGTATGGTTTGCTGATCTAATGGTTTCGAAGCTTTTTGACAAAACAAAATAACAAGGTCTTCGATCATTTGATTTTACATCGAATTAGGACAGAAAAAATCGAAATTGCTTAGGTATTATATACTTTACGAAACACATGCTTTTTACACAAGTGTTTTTAACACAAGTTTTTTTTATGAAAAATAAAATTAATATGAAATGTTTCGCTGGTGGGAACAATATTTGGGGTTGAGGAGGGATGAGCTTTTTTAATGACTGGTTCCATTTCTCAGGTCGATCTACCCAAAAATATAGGTATTTACCGTGATCAAATATTTGGTGCGCCTGAATTATAGACATCAAGAGACATTAGCTTAGATAGAAGTGATAAAAGATATGCATAATGGTCACCCTAACGAAAACTACCAATTATAGGCTATTTAGGTAGGTACATAGAAAGTCGAGTAGGTTTTTGAAAGCCTCAATTAGTTTCCGGGTAGGGTAGTAACCTACCTTTCTACACCGTCACACACTATGCTCCTGGCCTTGGCTTAAATCGTGTTTATTTAAGACATTGATGAAAAACGTGAAATGAGTCAGCGGAACCAGTTTTATGGAAGATCTGTTTTTTGAAAATATCCGTTCTGTTAGTACTTTATACCGCAAGTACACTACCTCGTTTCATTGATTCCTAAATTTTAGAAATTTTAGTTGTTAGGAATAATATTCATAGTCCAGTTCAGCTTGTGCCGAAAGCTTGCTAGAGCTGTTTGAAACAAAAACTCTGCCTCTTTTTTCATCCGACATCCATTTGATTATGATTGCCATAATAACTAGAAATGACATCCCTATGACATCCCCTAACTTTCTGTTGAAAAAGAGTTCATTCCAATTTGGGAGTGATGATGCCACTTTGCGAAAGTGGATTGGATAAGCCCATCGATTTTGCAACTTCCCTATCGTAAATTGGCACATTGACCTGAATACCGACCCAATACGGATATCGGCTGAATGTATGCCGATGAGATAAAACTCAAATCTATGTAATATCAACCGGGAATAATTCAGGATTTGCACCAATAACTGCTACTACTGAGAGGATACTGATAACCCTAGTTATACCGATACTGGATTTATGCATAAGAAAAGACTTACTCCTAGTACTTTACTTCTAGTATTTTTAAATATTATATTTTAAAAACACCATCATACTTTAGGTATTATAGATAGACTTCTACAGACTGGTCGCTAGGATCTGTAAAGATTATTTACAGGACTAATCATAGGATCATAGTAAAAGAGACTATCACAGGACTGTATTGGATGGCACAAGCAAAGGGCCTATGCCCAGCAGTGAGCAACAGTAATCGAACCCACATCTCTCGCCCATCACGCCACCGAGGCCTTCGATAATAAACCATTACAAAATCCACAGAGCTGAACATTTCACAAGCAAGCGATCCGCAACGCTTGCAAGCGTATATTGCGCTACCAAGTGTTAACATGAGGAATGAGACTTCGAAATGAGGCTACCATTAATTGCTGCCTGCTTCATTAGCTGATGAATGAATGTGTGGCCGCGTTTCTTTTGCCTATTTTAGTAATAGCTTGAGTACGATCATTATAATTTACAAGTGAAACGCCCCACGATTTTGTCCGCGTTATTTTTTTCACACAATCTTCACGCTGCCTCCCCTTTAGGAGCTGAATTTTGCGAATTATTTTCTTAGTTCTACACTTACTTATAAATAATCTTATGGTTTAAGATTTTTCACAAAACAAAATCTCAAGTTATTTGTCATGCCTTGTGACACTTACCAGAAAAAAGCTTCATAACCAGGTAAAAATTTAAAAAATTCAGTTTTTGATTACTTAGGTAACGTAACGATCTAAGCAATTATCATTGCAAGTTATACTCACTTTATCGACACAACTTCCGACGGCTGTCGAAATCAAAATTACAGCCTTTAGAATGTACATGGATAATAATACAATACTCGCAATCTACTAGCTAGGTTGACATCTTTTTTTGATTGATTACCCTACTGCGAAGAAGGAGGGTATGTATTTGGGGTGTATGTATGTGGGTATGGTGTGCTATGTAGGTACATTCCCTTGGCTGAAGCTATAGTCCAACCAAACGGCTTGACTTGATTTTGACAAAAGAGGTGTTGTTGGATACATCTATACGACGAAAGAGTCATAAGTTAGGTACATGAAGTGTAAAAAAATCCAACATGGCAGCTGTAAGAAGCTATTTTCACAAAGCCTCGGCACGAAGCTTGCCGAAGCGCACAATATTTGTGGTACTACTGTGCAAAATCAGAAACGTAGACTATGGTACAAATTCTTCACCATCATCATCATGTTTCACAAAATCAAATGTGTCAGACCTACTATGCTACCTAAAGTCTATGTAGTCGGGGTTTTTTGTTCTTTTAAATAAACACTTTTTATGGTTTCGAAACCTAATTAAATCGTATCATAATCAAAAGTTGGTGGTCACTGGCCTAATATTTCGTCCACCATACGTATTGCAACGCAACGTTCAATACATTGATGACGAGAAATTGCCTTTTCCTTGAGATTGACATTTCAAAATGTGCGCGTACCTTAAGTAGGCTTGTAAGATACAACAGACGTAGTTACTTAAGTAATTAAAAAATGTAAGAGGCAGACCTCCTCGAACAAACGGCACATATACATTTTAAGATACGTTTTATTCAAACGAGCAGCCGTTTCGAATACTTTTAATTAATTTATACTTCTTCCCTCATTGTGCTCGTTAATTAAATTTTACACCCGAGGGAGAGAAAATAAAGGAAAACAGAGAAACATTTACTTATTGTGATATGAATACTTGATTTGGTACTTCCATCACACGTAATGGCAACCTTTACTTAAGCCGGTTGGTCACCTTAGGTAATATTCATTTGTAGATGTTATAAAAACTAGTTTAACCTAGAGTTTTGTTAAAGAAAATTTATAAAATCAAAAAAAGATCAATCAAAGAAAAGGTTTGTGTGAAAGAGGACATAGGTAAGAAAGGAGTGAGTACCGAGGCTGACAGAAGGGAATGGAAGAAGAGAACATGCTGTGCCGACCCTACATAAAGTGGGATAAAGGCAGGAAGATGATGATGAAAAATCAAAAATACTCCGCATGCTGGAACTGTCTGTCCAGCTTATCTATCGAAAAGTGGCATATCTTTTTTGACACAAAACAATGTTATTGAGTTAATAGACCATTGGAACCTGGCATTATACTAAGTACTACCTTTCTGAGAGCCTGTAAAATTAGGCGATTTTGAGCACTTTGAATTTCTATTTTTTTACCAAATAGTTTTATTAACAAAGGTCGTTTGATACCACTCCTAGGTACAACAATACTCGTAGTATTGAGGAGATTTCAAGATATTTTGATTTCTCAATGTTGGCGGGCGAGCCTCAGATGCGGTCACGAAGGATACTAAAATATAATCGAAGGGAATTGCGAAGTCCACTCATAAAGTTCAACAAAAGATCAACCCTAGATTAAGCATTCGCTTTTTGCTTTAAAATAACGATTGACTGTAAATAGTTTTAATCTTTATTTAAGTTCTGTTATTTGGTTGATTCTTATACGTAGGTAAAAGTTGCATTCTGACGCTGTATAAATCATCTAGTATGGATGGTTAAGGCTTTAGAGTACCACCTACCTTCCCGACTTTATTTTTTTGTTAGATATTTTGGGCCCATATTTTTGTTCCCTGTTTCATAAATCAGTAAAACTGTAAAATATGCGAGTAAACACGTGCAAACACCTATTTAACTGTCTATTTATAAGTTACAATACATACATACATATCATCACACCCGTATCCCTGGGGTGAAGACAGCTACAAGTAATCATTAGAAAATTTGCAGCCACTTCCTGATTCAAGTCCCAAGATGGATATGGTGAACCATGGTGACTGGTGGTCAGCCCATTGCCCATCAGTCAGCATAAGGTTACACTATTACCTATAAGAAAAATTATTGTAAATGATTTGGAATGAAAACTTCATGCATTTATCTGCAATCTGCATTTAAGAATGGTTTGGCATTGAAATTAAGTCGAATCCAAATTCCTCACACCAAATCCACCGTAGTGGTCAGTTTGTTACCAGGAGAGTTTAAACTTTAGTTCAGAGTTCAACTTATGCGAGGTACCAATATCCTAGTAATGAATGACAGATCATAGCAACGTTATTTTCTTGACAATTTAAATGGCGACAGATAACAAAGTTGCTATGGTAATGAACGTTCAGTTCATCCGTTAGTCGAATTTTGGAACAGGGCATTAGAGTACCAAAGCATACAATATAATTTTTTGAGCTCCGCCAATACTCCCGGATTTTCAAAAAGATGCAGATGGCTTCATTTGCCTACAGAATGTTCGAACTCAAATGGCCAGACGTAGAGAAGGGCATCAGAAAGGGTCGTGCCTACCTCTCACCTGAATCGAAGGCAAATGTCATCGTGCTATGTGATCGTGAGTGGGACCTTTACTCTCCGGTGATCTTTAGAACAAGATCAATTTACGCCGTTGTTGTATGACTTAAAGGGATTGTTCACAAGAATTTAGCACATTCTTGTGGCTATTTGTTTTGATTGTCCGTGGGAACGCAGCTAGTTCTTTGCGTAGTCTAAAGCTTCACACGAAAATCTCTGCGTATAAAGCCATAATCCTTCATCTCCCATCTTGCTTTATGTCTATCTTGCTTCCTACTCCTTAACTACAATATCTCAGGCCAGTTGCACTATGGGCCTACAACAGGACTTTCAAAACCAAATTCCGCTTTGCAAGCCACATTCGCTCACATGTCCGAAGCTAGCAGGGTTCGCCGTTGACGAACACGTCAAGGAGGACTATCATAAGAAGACTAGAGAAAAGCCCCGTTACTTTCCCGCTGCGTCATCTAGGAGTTCAGGAATTCCTTTTTTAGTGCATCCCTACACTTCAAGAGGAATACACCCTCCAAGTTTCATGCTTCTACGTCAAATGGTTTAGGCCTTAGGCTGTGCGTTGATTGTCAGTCAAAGTCAAAGTCAAAGTTTGAAGATCAAATGAAACAGTTTTAATGAACGGTCCCTCACTTACGACCACGGGGTCGAAAGAAAGAAAACTGACTGAAAATAAAGAAGCCAACTACCAGTTATAATTAACCTTTGGCTCCGTGCCTCGTATGGTAAGGGAATTGTCTGAGTTATATTAAGTGCTTATTAACATTTAGTTAGAGGATACTGGAGGATACATACTAAAAATACAAGAAGTTCTATGCGAGTTAACGATGTTGTGATACTGTTTCTAAATAATTTTACAACCAACATAAAATGAAATATAAATGATTAAAGATTGCAAGCAACGTATTTTAAAACAATAAACATAATGTTTTACGACATTAAACAAGTTAATTTCGCTACCTTTATCGAATCGTCGTGGTTTCCGAGCTTCGGAACAACAAACTTGTGTTATAAGTACCTATCGCGTATCCGAGATAACACATGCGTAAGGAAAGGATGTAAATGCAAGCGGTAAATACTTTTTCAGTTAAAAGTAAAACTATCTATAAACTATCAGGGAGGAATTTGGTTTTTCTTTAAAATACTTGTTTTTTTTTTAGTAGGTCATCCATCATCATCACTTACAACCTAACTTCACCCAAACTTGACATACCTTTCTTTGTATGTGCCATTAAAAAAGTATTATAAATATATTTTTGTCAACTAGTTTTATGAGGAAAGCCGTTTAAGTAGGTACCTACGAGGATTCACCCGCCATCCTTACGCCGCTACTAGTGCCACATAATAAGGTACCTAGGTACTTAAGCAAAATGTATAAGTAGGTACTCTGAACATTCTATAGGTTATTATTAGTCAGTACCTACAAAAGTGTAATGTTTTATTTGGGTCAAATTCTTGTCCTTAGTTAATTTAAATCGATTAACACTGTAACTGTGACACTTCCTTACTTTATGCCTTTGTTTTCGTGACAATAAGTTTCAACACCATTAAGTGGTAACTCATTGATTCGTCGGATAAACAAGTTATTTTAGGTCAAGAACTTGCTGGCTGCTATCATGATCATTCAAATAATACCCTTTCCTTATAATTTCCACGAATAGAATATAAAATAAATATAAATATGTATACATAAAAAGGTATTTACGTAGGTACTTCTCGTGTAAGCTGTAGGTAGAGTCTCAAAATACACCTCAAAAGCAACTAAAGCGATTCATAATATTTTGAGCTCCATTCATCGAGATTCTATTTACGAATTTACAAAAGATTGATGGTGCCGTTGCGTAAACAAAATCATTGGGTCTATACCTATTTTTATAGACCCAATAATTTTCTTTACACGTCGTTAGGCCTCTTCAATTTACTATTAGTTTAAAAAAATGCTAAATTCAGCTATCTACGTTAGGTCGTGGTCATATTGGAATTTGGATACGCTACATACAATACCTATCTATACTTATAATTGTATCTTCAGCCACACTGGAGATACAATTTTTCGTTATTACGTTGAAATCACATTAGTTTTAGGTAAATAAACCTCACAACATACGTTTTTACACCTTAATTTAACTATTAGTACTTACCTACTACATAAAATTCCATAAACATGTAATGAATAAATAAGTTTTTAAATAAATTGTATCTCCAGTTTGGCTGAAGTACTTATAGAGAATGCGACGCGATGATACGACTGCATTCAAATGTTGATACCCTAAACAGATGTAGGTAGTTTATTTTCGGCAGTGTCTACTACCTAAGTTTTTACGTGCACGCCGCAGGAAGATATTATAATTAATAAAATAACATTAACAGCTCGCTCATATCGTATTGCGGAAATTGTATAAAAATATTATTTTGATTTGTGTTTTTGGTCTTTTAAACAGACATTTAGACTAAATGAAAGGCAAAACAAAACATTAGATATTATATTCAGACCTTTTTTCAACCATTCGTCGATTTGTTACTATTAGTTCAGCTGTCCAATGAACTAAATGAAACTACTAAGCTAGATAAACGAGTTCGCAACTAGGATTGAAATCGAATCGTTTTTACAAAGATCGCTGCCAAAATCTAATCAAAACGAAAAAAATGTTTCTTTTTCACCGAAATGTATTTTCCTAATATAAAAATGCAAAGAGGAATCACGATAGAATGCAAATTTTATTTCTCCCCTCTGTGGTTGTTCTTTGTGTTAGGGTGTTGAATAACAAGAATAAGCTTTTCCATAAATTATTATGAATAAGTCGGTTCCTATTAGGTATGTACTGTTTTTGTGGCCCTAATTTGTAGGTAGACAAAAATATTCTGTTGGCTAAAAAACCTGGGTACATATGCGAACTTACAGTAAGCACCACAAATATTGTGAACCACGGCAAACTTCGTGCTTTTATGAAAACCGAATTTGTCCGAATATATATTTAAAATAATAACTGAACCAGCCCTTTACAAAAAAAGTAAGTATCTACATAATTATTGTAACATCTCTATATTACATTATCATCATCGTGTTAGTTCTTATTATATTTCAGAAGCTAGACGAAAATTGCCGAAAGGCACAATATTTATGGTACTACTCTACACAAATGATCGTAAAAAAATCGTACCAGTTGGATGTTTATTACATAAAATCGTTACCGAATTCAGTTTGAACAAGGCTTTATTATTATCGTTCATTTGTGTGGATCCCGAACCCGAATGGGGGCAAGCAACCGACCGAGTTATCAGAGGGTTCTGCTCGATTTCATTTTATTTAATGGTTTACTTGAAGGTTGCTTTCAGAATGCATATCTGCGTTATTTATGCGTGCCTGTATTTTTTCCAGATATATATAGGTACCTACAAATTCTACGTCCTGTAGGGGATCATCTTGAAGAGGGAACTCCAACATTATGAACCTTCTATATGTGCGATGGGCTGATCACCTGTCACCATGGTTTACCATATCTACTTGGAACTTTGAAATAGAAGTGGCTGCAAGTTTTTTCATGATTACTTGTGGCTCTGCCCACCTCATTAGGGATACGGGCGTGACAATATGTATGTATACAAATACATAGTAGTGCCTCTTTTGGTTTTACTCGCGTATAATAAAAACTTAGAACACAGGTAGCTTTTTACTTAATGAAAGATTTCAACAAACAAGTAAACAACGAAAAACTTGAAACCATTACCTACCTTTCTATAATAATAAAGTATTTTATTTCCTATTTAATATCTAAGATTAAATTTAAATTAAATACAGGTAGTAGTAGGTTGTAGGTATACCTACAATAGGTTCATTACCTATTTAAATTAAACACAGAATCAGATTACTTATGCCGGAAACCCACAGGAACGGACACATATTTTAAAAAGAGAAGATGAAGGACGGATTATTTTTATCATTCCAAATTCAAATAGTTACCAAGTTAAAACCAATATTTTTTTTTCTAAAAGTTGTGGAACTGTTACTAAGACATGATACTCTTAAACTTAATGTAAAAAAGTCATTTTCGCACGGTAGCCACCAGAGTGATTCTCTACATGTCCTTCTACATGTTCTCTTGTTCCGGAATCACTATTTTTATCTACAAAATACCTATGCCTACTCTATTACTTCTCACACATATTATCAATTGTTCTATTTTGCAGGGGTGACAGCTGACAAAGGAAACTGAAAGAAGAGAACATGTTGTGCCGAACCCAGCTAGAGTGGGACAAGGGCAGGAAGATGATGATGATAATGATGATCATTTTATTCCATTTAAGTTTAGGGTAGGTACTCTGAAAGAAATATCATATAAAAACTTTTTGCTTTTGTAACTTTTACAATAGAAACTATAAAAATTCTTACACCATCGTACAATTTAATGTGTGATGTCAATAAAACCATACTTACATATACCTTCGTTTAGCGTCTCAATAACAGTTATTTATATACAAAACTGTTACGTTATTGACTGACTAACAGACAATCAACGCATAGAAGCATAAAACATGAAGTTTAGGTATATACTCCTCTTAAATGTGGTGTACCTAGGGGTGCACTAAAAAATAAATCCCCGAAATTCAACTTCTAGAAGAGCGGGATGGACGAAAGGGAGCTAGTATGATAAAAAAATACGCCGACAAAGCCGCGAGGCATTCCATATAGACAAGCGTTTCATATAGACATATTTGGAATAACTACAAGGATGATGAACCGTTGGTTTTGCAATCTGCTTCTATTTCAGTAACGTCTGAAAGAACTTGTCAGGCTATTTTGAACCTTTTAGCTATGGCATTAAGACCATGACTGATAAATGAAGAACGCTGTTTATGCCACTATTCAGTGTTACGAATACTTTGAGTAATGTAAATTTATGGAGCAAAATATCTTAGGTACTATTTATTATTACTGTTTAGGACAGATGTTCATATTAAAAAACTTAATTGATAATGACCAAATACTACCTACTACTAGTCGTGTCATTAGTTCTTTTGAACAAGTGTGGTGAAAGGCTCCTTTTGTGTAAGTACTTGACACATTTTTATTAGGTTCTACGACATATTGGTATCCTCACGATTTCCATGTCCTGCTGGTATAGCGCTCATACATTTTTTTAACAGAAAAATCTACATTGTTGCACTATAAGATTTGAAACCATGACCTTGATTTTGATTGGAAGGCGGGGCAGCTACCTATCATTAAACCACCAGTGTTCTCATGACCTCATGATGCTCTCATGATGACCAACTGGTAGTAGTAGACTGAAAGAAGGAGGAATGAAGGAAGATCGAAGATAATTTTAGAAAACTCTGAAGTAGGATTAACAATCTATCTGATCTCTACAACTTTGATAGTCCTACACATACTACATTTACTAATTTAGCTGGTAAAGTTTCTTGCAAAAGTCTATTAATTTTTATCTCTTCTCTGATAAGAAATTCAGGAGACAGAGCTTATCTATGCCCCAGTTACAAAACTCAATTCCGTAAGCACGAGACCGAGAAAGTAATAAGAGTTTCCATGTTTTTATGACTCTGGTACAAATTGGCGAATTTTCCTGCTTTATCGGACAAACACGCACCGATCAAAGTTTCATAGTTTAATGACTATAACAATGCAAGTAATATGTACCAAGAAAGTATAATTAAATGTGGTTTATGTTCTAAACTACCTGAAGGTCTATTCTCTGCTCGAACGAGTTAGCTATAACTTTACTTGTGTTATTCTTCAATTCAAAAGGATGTGCAAATTCTGATCGTCGTTTTGCATTGGAAATTGTAAAGGAATTCTATTAGATATAGCAGCGAAAGTGTCAATGAACACGATGTATGCGCCACCTGCCTCAATTTTATGTTCCATTCTGTCGCACTTCAGCTGATTCTGATAAATACGTGAATAATTCTTATAGAGATATTTAATAAAGTACTGTCAAATGCTATTGATGTATCCACGTTGAAAACTTAAAGCTAATTTTGATGATAAGATGAAAAAGGATATAATCAAGATTAATGAGATTACAATATCATTGTAAAAAACGCGGATGGTCGATGTATGGAGGTAGCACAAAATCTTTTGTCAATATAGTACTTATTAGGAGGAATAAAATGTCCAGCAGTGGACTTCATTAATGAAGATGGTGAGAATTTCATTACAATAAAAATGTAGCATCACAGAATCAGCCCTCCGAGTAAGATATGGCAATGACTATCTAATGAGACCGTCGTAAAGAAATAGTCACCTCGCTTTACTTACGAGTATTAGAGAATATTCAACTTAGAAACCAATAAAATACACATTCCTGTACCGTCCTGTACCTATTCAATGAAACTTTCTACAAGTTTATACGATTAATCTTAGTAAGTAGGTACTGGGTTTTGGTAGTAAATTTCTTACCCCGGTTCTAATATTATTCTAACGGACGGTGGCTCGTTCATTACTACAGCGAAGTTGTTTTTCTGTCAAAATTATGACGTTAGAATATTGGAACCGATCATTCAGCATCAATATAAAGACCTATCCATAGAGCACAATTTATGTGGGTCAATTTAAAAAAAAACGCGAGTCTTCAATGTTCTCCACATCAAGAACACTAATAAGCGAAGAGCTAAAAAGGAAGCTAGGAAAGAAGCATAGATCCATTTTGAAAGTGAATTCATTGTCCTCATATGAGAACATACTAGTTTTATTTCTATTTTTATGCCCATTACAGTAAAAATGACATTTGGCTCGTTTCCATTTTCCTGAACTCATTTTCGTAACGACATGTTTTTGTGGCTTTTTATGGATATCCGGCAAGGCAACTGTTACCATTTATAGACAGGCCATGATGACATGCTTGAAAGTTTGACAAAACGAACCATCTTTACATACCATATCATATTTTATATACAAGGTCTTTTCATCTATGAGTACTACAATGATCCCAAAATTCTGAAGGTTCTTGAATGAAGGTTAGGGAATTTTTTTCTGTTCAAAAGTATTTGCGTGTGCTATGCCAGTATTCTCAAATGGTATTATATTAAGGTGTCTATTGAGTGTAAATGCATTATTGATTCTCAACTATATAAATAACTTGGTATTGGCGTTATTAATCAGATTAATATAAACGAGACCTGTTCGACGGGATCTGTCCGCGGCGTGCCTTCGTGAGAGAGTGTAATTACATCCGCGGCCAAACATATAAATAATCCACAAGTGTAGTTACACACCACACTCGGTTAATAACATTTTGTGCTTTTATTGATCTACTCAATCATCATCATCTGCCTGCTCTTATCCCATTCTATGTGTGGGGTCGGCACAGCATGTTCTCTTCTTACATTCCCTTCTGTCAGCCGTCATCTTTGTACTTTGTACTCACTCCGTTCTTAACCTCCTGAATAATCATGACAAAATATAAATAAACATGGACAGGATCATGACAAAATGACAATACTATTATATCAATTGACTTTGTCCGTGTTGAGTTCATTTTCCTTCTGCTTCCTCTGGGAGTTAAATTTCGGAAATTTCTTTCTTAGTGCACCTGAGGAGGTGCACTAAGAAAGGAAGAATTACCTTAAGAAGAATATGCCCTACAAATTACATGCTTCTAGAACATATGGTTTAGGCTGCGCGTAGATTGTCAGTCAATCAGTAATGTAAGAATTTTATATATTGAGACGGCTGTAGAACAATCTTCGAGTTTTGTCTCTGCAACAAAACATTATGGAAATTCTTGAAATCGGCTTCCAAAGTTTGAGCTTTTTGTGCATGTGGTTCGAAACGTGCGTAGTACTTTGCTACACCATACTCGTACCTACATCCCAAAACGCCGGTACACACACACAATCAGATGCTTGGTGTGTCCAAGCACTAGGAATGTGATGACACGATAGCGTCTGAATATGCATCTTAAGCGCATTACTTTGCAAACAGATTATAGAAGAGATCCGAATCATAAAGAGGAACGGTCGTAAAGTCTAAAGTATAAGTACTCGTAGAAGGTACTTAGGCACGTGCTAAGTATCGGAACTCTCCCTGTGATGCAAGTATAAAAACATAAATATACGAGAGAGAGAGATACTTGAAGTAGGTATGTTTAATTCGAAATAAACTTTTGTTTCACACTTTAAATCCTTCCACCACACTAGTTCGAAACAACTAGTTGTAGTAGAAGTAGAACGTTTAATTTATTATTATTTTTGAAGTTTTAGCCTGAGGCACTTAATTATATTATATGCCCGGTCCCAATATTGTACTAACGGAAGCAGGATCGTTCTTTACCATAGCAACATCGTCGAAGAGCGTCAAATATTTTTTAACGGGAAAAAAACTACGACTATGGACGATCCGTCGCCCTTTCGTTGAATACAAGAACCATGCATTAATCAGCAAAGCTTGTACGGTAGCATGGTGGTCTAGTTGGTAGTGACCCCGCCTTCCGATCAACGATCGGTCGTGGATTCAAACCCGGTCGTGTACCAATGGATTTTTCTGTGCGAGAAATTTGTGTACGCTATACCAGTAGTCTTAAACGGTGAAGGAAAATATCGGAGAGGAGAGGGTGGAATAGGTACTGGGCAAGCCTACCCCGTCTTAATTCATCCTGGGCACTACAGCGTCCCGTTCTTGAAGGTAAAAATTGCCTCCTGACGCTGTATAAATCATCTAATACAGATAGTAAAAGGCCTCTGTGTACGGTAGGTAGATTATAAAAATACCAAATCAACTTTTAGTACCTACAAAGAACTATGCATAAAGGCTGAATTTTATTTTGTATGTAAACAAAGAGTTCAAGCACGTGGTTAATAAGTGCAAAGTTTATCAAAGCGAGCCGGATTCGGAGCGCGTGGCGATGGCCGTCCTAGCGGGCGATGGCAGCCATGTGTCTAGACCTGGGACCATTGACAACTGGACTGAAAACTTAAAAAAAAAAAACAATTAAGTAATTGGGCATTATAAAAAGTTAAAGTACCTAATGTGAAAAAGATAATTATTATAAAAGGTAATTAATCCATAGTCTGAACAAGTGTTTTGTTGTTTCAGAGCCAGTGGCTTTTCCCAAAAGAATGTTTTTAATTGAATACAATTATGATTTAAATTCCATCTAATAAGATGGATGGATTGTGTGAAAGAGGATATGCGTGTGAAAGGAGCGAGTGCTGAGATGACGAGTGATAGGAAGAAATGGAGGACGGAAACATGGTGTGCCGACCCCACCTAATGGGATAAGGGCAGGAAAATGATGCTGAATCTAATACAATTATCAGTATTTGAATTGAATTCGAGCTGAATGCCTTGAACGACGCTAGCAAGTGTGCGAGATTTCATAAGATTTCATATAAAGAATTCTAAAATTTGTTTATTTCTATTCGTTCGACGCGTTCGACTCGGATAAAAGTGTGAAAGCACACCTTTAAACATCACCGAATTAGCCTGCTAGAACGTAAGACAAGATCATCCTAGTACATACTTGTTGACGGTCTTTTGATGATAGCTGTCCGTAGACGGCACGTTTCGTCTAGATAATTATAAAATAATACACAATTAGAGGTCATAAATTCGTAATACATTCGGGTCCAGATTCCAAATTGTCCGAGGTCGAGACAGATCGATGCTGCACCAGTCGTCAGCGCCAGTGAGTAGGATCTCCACGAGATAAACAAAAACAGGATCTGTTCTTGGGGACTGGAGCTTCTGGGCAGTAACATAGAAGAAGAGATGTCAAACCTTTTCAAAAGATTAAAGGTTTAAAAAATCGTACAGAAGTAAAAATAAAAAAGGCGTAGGTAACTAGGTACTCCGACATCTTTTAAAAAAGTACACTGTACTATGTAGAGTAGGTAAAGTCAACAGTTATCGTAGGTTACTTTGTAAATATCACTGCGATTCCTTTTTCATGGCTACCCTTTATAATATTTGCCGACTCTCATACTCCTTTCAAAAGATATGAGCCGCCTTTATTGATCGGTGGGAGCTCTTTTGAATTTTGATATGAAATTTCTATTGACTTAAGCTATATGAATGATAAAGATACCTAGGTATTTCTTATACCCGGTTCAATGTTTTAACAGGCGATGGAATTGTTCATTTCCATACCAACGTTGTTACATATGTAACGAAAAGCGACGCCCATTTTTTGGCAGAAAACAATATTACTATGGTAATGAACGATACGTCGACCTTTAGTAGAATATTGAAACCGGACATAAGTAAAAACTATTTAAAGATGTCACCATAAAAACTGCATAATCTTACATTAAAGTACCCGTACATTAAAGCCAGCGTGACATAAAAATCTGAGATGAACTTACTAACCTAACAGTATTAACCATTGGAGTAGGTACTCCCAAACAGTAGTTTCCAGGTGTGTGCACAAAGTAAACAGAAGTAGGCAACTGCACCTAAGTAGGCAATCCAAAAAGGTTTTATCAGAAACCGTTGCCCATAAGGGCCGGGAACAACCTTAAAGTGTAGAAAACAGTGTTTATTGCGGCGGCACGTGCCGACCATTATCTACAGCGGAATAGAACTGCGACAGTTCGGACTGTGAGTAATATAACTAATACTATATAAATAACGAAAAATAAAACAACTAATTATACTAGGTATAGTAAAAATTTAAAAAATTGGTCGGAAATAACGTGTCAAGAACTGATACAACAAGTAATGCATAACGAGCAATACTCGTATGTTACAATAAAAACATATCGATAAAAAATATCAACAGTCAATTATTGTCATTCAATTAACCTTTTCAACCTCATTTTCAACCAATTAAGAACTACCAGAGACACTATTGTTTGCCATGTTTTCGTATATTTTGTATTGTATTCCCTGTTTCCTTATAAAACATCGGAAGAAACCCGCGATAGCAGTAGGCCTAACAGTTTTTACGAATTTATTTTCTCATGTATTTTCTTAATTACCTTTGTTTTACTTAGAGGAAAATAATATAACTTTTTGTGAGCTAATAAGCTTTGTTTTGGGAAAATTTATTCTAAAAATTAGATACAAGAAAATAATTCTAAGACGAACACAGCTGGTCTTACGGTAAAATGTTGTAAGGTATATTACGTTCAGGATATAAAAGTGCTCGCAAAAAGGATCAGGTGTCATCAATTACTAGGGGTATAAAGCCGGCCGTTGATCTTCATTCTCCTGCCTCCCGCAGCCTTAACTGCGTCATACAAAATTAACACTATAACCCCAAACAGTGTCTCATCTTCATAATTCAATATTTCAATGTCTTGTGTCATTGACTTTTCGTGTACTATATGATTTTTTGTGATTTTTTTTATGATTTCATTTCTATTTTGGACCTTGGTGTTGTAGGAGAGGCAGGAGAAATGGCGCTCACGCGCCGATCTAATATTGAGCTGAATATTTTTGTCGGTGAGTCCATAATTTAAGCACTAATATTCCTTAGGGGAACGGTATTACCCCGAGCCAGGGGGTAATGTCACTCAAATCTTTTTTTTATTATTAGACAGATGTAATTAGTTTTTAAGGAAGATAATTAGGTACGTTTTGTTTTAAAAAGTTGACAACTAAATAGTTAAAGTTTTGTTGTTCATTTATACTTTTAATAAAAATTAATATAATTATTATTAAACTAGCTTTCGCCCGCGGCTTCGCACGCGGTGTACCCGGATAAAACAACCTTACATCCTCACATCCTCATAAACTTTCGCATTTATGATATTAGTAGGATTATAATTACTCATAAATTCTATTACGGCATCTAGATTCTTAGTGTTAAGTCAGAACTATGTTATTGTTAGATGTTATTTATTTATCTAGGTATATTAAGTTCTATGAACTATGAATTATTTAAAAGTTTGATCAAGTTTCACGGGAATTGGAGCATCAAATAAGCTTCAAGTTGAATAAGTTTTCGTTTTTTATACTTTAGCTAAATAATTTGAACATACCGATCAGTCTGGGAAATTGAGTTTTTAGGTATACGAGTCCTTCAATTGATTGTGGAATGAACCGTAGATGGGGAACACACTTGCAATACTGTAATCAGCTACTATGTTGTAACAACGTCGGCTAGACATTAACACCGATATACGCCTTTATCTTACCCGGGACCAACTAGGGTGTGTCTGTTTACATTTTGACGACCTTTTACTGCTCGCCGGCTGAGAATAGCGACGAGCAGTGCAATATAGTACGACGAGTAGGGTAGACTGGGTACGATTGTGCCAGGGTACGGTTGTGACAGTCGTCGTATTAGCGAAACTATAAGGAATACGGGGGCGGGTGCAAGGGACGAGATGAGCGGCGTGCCTGTCCGCACGTGTTTCACACTATTGTATCAGCCGGCGCGCGACGGACGTAGCGACTTGCAGAGTACCACATTATGATTTTTCGATGAAAAGTAAGTTTTTTTGATCGATTTCTTTGTGTGATTATTGTTTTATGTATACAGATAGAGTGATAAGTGTTTTTTCTCGTAAAAACATAAACATTAGTGGTTAAATAGCAGTGATTACTTTGAACGTAATTTATCCGGTATAGTCATGGCAATTGTTTTTTTACGATTGTATGCAATGGGTACGGTTGTGCCATATTTTCTGGGCACAGTTGTGATATAGGTAAAATTTTTTTTTCTTTTAGATGCCCCGGCAAGGTGTAAGGGCGACGGAAAGAGGTCAGTGTCACTTGCAACAGTATCAAAACGCATATCAAGCAGTAAAAAGCGGGACGTCTATACGGTCAGCTGCGGAAACACACAACTTTATTCGGATGTCTTGGCTTCGATACATTCGTAAACGTGATGCAGCCGTTTTTTGTATTTTGTATGACATTTATTGTATGACATAATATAATACGTGCAATAAAGCTGATTAAAGACTATTTTATGTGTATTTTTGAACCTGTCACTTTCGACCCTAGGCACTGTCACAACCGTCCTTGGGGTGGGGACGATTGTGACATTTTTTTTTTTTTTCAAATGGCTCCTAAAAGTTACCCTTTGCACTTATAGACAAAATTGAAGTATTTATGCGTAGAGAAATGTCCATTCCACTGTAGAACACACCTTGCTTCCAGCTAACTGCAATACTTACGAAATTATGGGCGATCAAATGAAAATTGGCACAACCGTACCCAGTCTACCCTACCTACTGCTACGCAAATAAATTGTGTTAGATGTTGGGAATAAGGAAAGAGAAAATTACAACTTACGTAAGTGTTCTGAGTGTTGAGTAAAACTGAAGTAGCTAAAACTGTGTTTGAGTAAGGCTATGTTTAAATTGTTGTACCTATATTAGTAAATAGGAACCTAACTCATTAACTGATTTTATGTTATTTCTTCATAATCTTAATGTACCTATAGCTAACACGCATTTAAAACACTTGGATCTTCACTATAATAATATGTAAGTAAGGACGTTTCTATGCACCTTACTTTATAGCTCATCTAACAAAAAAGTTTGTGTGATTCAAATAGGTCCAGAAAAAATAGTTCCCCAAATAGCACTGGCATTTTTGTCTGTATTTTCCTTGCCAAAAAAATAAGGAAACGTGTGTAAATGTGAACAGAATGAATAAACCAAACCAAGAGAGAAATAAAATGAAATTGGCACTTCAGAGGGAGTATTGAAACGCTCGGGCAGAATGGAAGTAAATACTATTCATACGCAAAAAAGCACGGGAAGTAACAAACGTAATATCCGCAGAGCTTCAGCGGTAAATAAGTCGGAAGGTGCTTCCACGTGAGCTTCATTAGGTAGGTATTATAATAATAAATTTTGGTACTGCTATACTGTTTTTAGATGAGGCTCAGAACCAAAGTGAATGACGGAAACAAAGGGAGGCTTACACCCAACAGTGGGATATAGTGCTGTGGATGATGATGACGGTAATATTGTAGCGTTATTTTAAGCCTAGAATTTTTTTTAAACTCTCTTAACCATGAAACTAACCAACTAATGTAGGAAATTACTAGGCGTTCTGCACGACCTTTGGCACCTTCTAAGCACCTTACCCCTGAATACTCAAACGCGACTCAGAGTTGAGCACGTCTCAACTCACGGTTTTCGACAGTTTCTGATGAAAATCTGTCAAAAAAATCGACATTTGAGACGTGCTCAACTTTGAAATGCGTTTGAGTATTCGGGGGTTAGTTTTGTAATTTTGATGAATAAAAATACCAGGCGTACATAAACTAACTAATGGCTATTGAGAATAACGTGTGCAGTGCAATGGTACATTATTCGCAGTAGTTCCATTACATGACTGTATTTTGTATGAAAATGGTGCTACAGAGAAATAAAATTCACTATTATTATAATAGAACTCAAGGATAGTGTTTCAATCATTTAAATTTTTTTAAGAATCAGTTCAGTAGTTGATGAGATCACCCAAACAAACATACAAACTTACAAGCTTAATAGTATAAAAGCGTAAAAGAGTCAATAATGTAAGCGATAGTTTAAAAACCAAAATTAAAAAACAAAACCATCACCTTCCAGCCCTTATCCCACTCTATGTGGGGTCGGCACAGCATGTTCTCTTCTTTCATTATCTTCTCTCAGCCGTCATCTCGGTACTTAGGTACTCCTTTCTTAACCAAGTCCTCTTTCACACAATCCATCCACCTTTTCATTGACCTACCTCTACCTCTAAACTTATCTCGCAACATGACTTTCATCCCTCCTCATGACATGTCTAATTATGCCCATACCACGCTAGCCTAATATCCCTCAATATTTCTGTCTCTGGTGCTACTTTCAAACTTCTGATAATGATACATTTCGTATCTTGTCCATTCTAGTCATCCCACACATTCATCTCAACATTCGCATCTCACATCACATTAGCATTCAAAAACAAAACCAAATCAAGAAAATATTTCGGTCAGAGAACAATAATAAATCACTACTCTAATAATGCCAATCCTTCCAATACAGAAAAGTTTCTAATATTTGCCGAGACCGACGGAAACTTTCAGTTAGACTTCAACTTCATCTGCCCAATAGCAAGCAAGACAAGCATTCTCTTCAAAACTCTACAACTGTTACAACATTTGGTATCGCTGAGTTATGTTCTCCAAGATTTATGCGTCCCTAAAGTTTTAATCGGACTTTTATGTGTCTTATGTTGAAATTAGTTTTGAAATTCGGACCCTCAGGGCCGTATTCAAAGACACTTACTTATATAAATAAAAAAAAACTCTAGCATTCCACAGATTTTAATTTTCTTAGCCTCCTTTTCTATGCATGTTGATCCAGGTCTTGCCCTTGTCGTTTTCCATGTCGACATTTATTTTGCCAGCCTTCTTAGTTCTGTGTCCTTATCTAGGTTTCGGTCACGACTTTTTTAAAGTCCAATGACCCAACGCGCTGTCAGACGTCTGGCTTTTTGGCTTGTCCTTGTCCACCACTCAGTCAAAGCTTTTCTCCAGCGACCACCGAGTCTAGCCAGCATAAGGGCTCTTAATACCAAAAATCCTTGAATCCTGGTCCGTGGACCCGTGGCTTCCTGGCTATTACCCCCCCCCCCCCCCCCTAAGAAATTTTTTAAATAAACTTGAAATGCTTGAAGATTTGTAAGAAAAAGTGTACCTACATAATATAGAATCTCTCAAAGCTACCAAATGCGAGAGTAACAATTATTGCACTCAGCTCAGCATCGGCTACACAAATAAGATACTTTACGTTACGTTTTTATATCTACTAGTTGCAAATGTAGGAATCTCTGTATAAGGCTGACACATTTGTTATTTGAGATGTTTCTTACGGTAAGCGCCATATACCTAGTTCCTTTATACTTTGGTCATTTACCTGTTTGCGTAGGAGCGACCTACCTATTCTGTTTAGCAGTACTTTTACCTACTAGGTTTGGATTCTTATGCCCGGTTGTAATATCCCACTAACGGACGACGGACAACAGACGATCGTTCATTACCAACGTTCTGTTGAAAAGCGTCATACATTTTTTGATAGAGAAACAACGTTGCTGGTAATAATAACAAATAAATATTTGTGGACATTTCACACAGCGCCATCTAGCCCCGAACTAAGCAAAACATGTAGGTACTATGGGAATCAGATTGCTGATAGAATAATTAGATACTGTTTTTTATATATACATACTACAACACCCAGACCCGGAAGAAATATTTGCAGAACATACAAACATTTCTCCCGTAGCGGGAATCGAACCCGCGCCTCTTGCGTCTCATCCGAGCCCTCGCCCGCCACGCCATCGAGGTCGTCATATCGTAATCGTAATGAGTGATCCGTCGTCAGTTAGTAGAATATTGGAAGCGGCCGTTAAAATTTTTTCTTCGAGTTCGTATTTTTCCGTCATAAGCAGACGGCCCGGCGGCGCCGGGCAGTTGGAATTAAAGCACATTTATCATGGCTCAGGATCGCCCATCGACTTGGCACTGTTCCATCGCAACTGACGTTCTATTGTTAACTGAATGATACGTTCCGATCAGTTTGAGTTTCCGGTGAAATATTTTTAAAGTGGACTGTGGGTAGTGTCTTTTTTATATTTTTAGGAAACTTCCGCTTGACTTTTCTATTAGTCTAAATATCTATATCTATAAATCTCTGTAAAGTCAGTTACTCAGTAACTAACTGACTGATTTAAGTAATACTGGCTGTCTGGCTCTCACTGGCAATCAACGCGCAGCTTAAACCATACCTAAGTCCTAGAAGGTTAGGCAGTAAAAGTTAAAAAAAAACTCAACGCGAACAAAGTCTAAGATCTTTATGCTTCATCTAGTAATTCTTAAAAACATAAATGGTTAAATAGGTATCAACCTAAATATGATAGGGCGGAGTTAAAATTGAAGGTTTTGTTTCTACCCTACCTTGAGTAGGTGTACCTACCACAAGTCAGCTTTGAGAAAAACCATAAAAGTGCAAGTACTTACGTAGCCTCCTCGTAGGTAATTTGTAAAGTTATAGAAGGTGAAACCGTATTAGGTATAATCAGAGAGAAATATTTGATAAAAGAAAAATAAATGAAATTGTAAGCAGATATTTTTGAGAGGTGTTTTAAACACGTTATAGTGGTAATATAATAATGTTAAATGGTAACAACTTTAGGTACCTACTACGTATACGAGACTTCACAATGGACTTAACTTTATTTTTCCTAAAAAACAGCTACCCGTATATAACGGCCAGATGCCAAGACTCGCCGTGAGCTGAGACAAGAGGTGCAGTTTGATTCATATAACCAACACACCACATTTTCAGTTCAAAACTTTTGTAAAAATAATCATCATCATCTACCTGCCCTTCATGCCCATCATCCCACTCTATGCGGGGTCGGCACTTTTGGCTAAGGTGTTTTATGACCGGCCGCCTGCCTGACGTCAACCCTCCTTGGGTAAAAATAAACTTTTGTAAAAAAAAAAAAAACCTGTCAAGTGCGAGTCCAATTCGCACACGAAGGGTTCCGTTGTTCCGTACCATCGTTCATGTACACGAATGATTCTAGTATGGGGCCCCTCTTTTATTTCTTTATTTCATTTGTTGTTATAGCGGCTATAGAAATTCAGTAAAAATTTCAACTCTCTACCTGTTACGGTTCATGAGATACAGCCCGCTGACAGATGAACGGGCGGACAGCGGAGGTCACAGTCACGTACACAGTTCTAACCCCACACTAAGATTCCCTGTGTCCTGGGTATCACTGAAGTACCATGGTACCACGACATCCAGACCCGGATGAAATATTTACAAAACATCCAAACATTTCTTCCGCAGCAGGATTCGAACCAGCGCCCCAGCCTTGCGTCTCAGCCGAGCACTCGTCCCCCAGCCACCGAGGCCGTCAAAAAACCCCTTCAACGGGTTACGGAATCGTAATGGTTTTAATGCACTTATTTACAGTCAGACACTGGATTACAGTAGGTATAATTAAATGATGGCGGTAATTTCTTAAGAACAAGTACTTTATTAGGTACTTACCTAGATATCACATGATAAAGAATGAAGTCTTACACTGTTTACTTAATCAGCTTTATGCCCCTTACCTATAAAACAAGATCTGGTTTCCTTTCACGGTAACACAAGTGGTTATTCCTGTGGTTTTTAAGAAGCTGGTAGGTATTTATAAATAAGTTGGTGAGTAAGTATTATTAATTTATTTATGTCTATGTATTTATGGATATTGTAAGTGTTTATTTGTATCAACAGTAGGTACTTACCTATCACTATGGCCATACTGGGGTATGATTTTACACCTATGTTGAGTAGGTTTTTAACGCCTATATTGATAAACATTTCCATAAAAATACATAAGTAAATTGATAGTTAATATTTTACCGATATATTTTATGGTGCGTTGTCAGCATTTTGTATTGAGGTGGACAGAAAATAAAAATGCGCATGGTTCACCCAGAAAAACGAGGTGGACTACGTACAATAAAAAGTGCCCATGGTCCACCCAGGTGGACTAAGCAGGTAGACCACAACCAATATCTAGTATTTTGGAATCGGTAACGCTTAGTTTCAGTGACCCCTGTGATCAATCGATTTTTAATCACAGGGGATTGATGCTAGACGACCTGATTGGTTCTTAGCTTATTGTATCTAATATATAATGTATATAGGTAATGATTTTGTATCGAATCACATCCGTTCAATGAAAATAAAACCAGTAAGCACTAGTCTTATCAAAAGTAATACAACCAAACACAGATAGACCGTGTGTGGCTTTCTGCGAATAATGATTAAAACAGCTTCAATATTGTGAGTAACTACCGAGATCTAAATTTTATTTATTTTTACAGAAAGTAATAAAACTATAAGTATTATATAGTAGCTACCTACCTACTTTTATAAAGTTTTCACAGATTGTCGATAAGTCAAACACAATACAAATACATCCTTCATTCACAAAGCTAATGATGATGGCTATATCATAAATATTAATATTGTCAAGCATTCGAATGAGCATCAATATCCACCCTAAACAAATGACAAAGGAAACGAAACACTATTTAATTTAACCATCAATTGATGGCACTAACAGGCATAAATACCCAAGAGTGGGTAAAGTCGGGTTTTGAATGTTGACGGTCGAACGATGGGTAAAGGTTTCCGCGCACTTTTTTTGCAAACCAAAATATGGTCAAAATATAAACAAAAATGCAGCATCATTTCAGGCTGGTATCATCTACTGCTGGGTAATAGGCGTCCTTTCGATTTTGCCAGCTTCCTTGGTCTTGTTATCTAGGTTTTGCTGATGTCCCAACGCGCTGTCGTCTTCAAGATTACTTCAGGCTATAAAAAAAAATAAGTCAAAGAAACAAATGAGCATCTACTTCAACCCTATATAATTGACCATCAGCAAAACAAATCTCTTAAAAAATTTTACAAACAGGCAACCGACTGGGTACCGTAGGAAAAATTGACACAGTGATTATTTGTAGCGACGCCGGCCGACGGCGATTTGTTTAGTTAAGTTAGTACAGTTGTAGGTACATATTGAATGTCGTACGTATGTAAGGAAAAAGTTTCCGGGAACTTTTGTGTCAGACCAAGCATTGAATATCAAGTAAGTAGAACCGTAGCTTAACTTGTCCTTCCGTCGGCCATGCTTACGTTCCTTGACTCCTAGATATAGGTGTGTTCTCTGTACAAAAACTTTGTCTTTCTTAAAGTATTTATGGAATGTCTCCATTCAAAAATGTAAGTATAATGTGACTAATTAAATGATTCTAACTAAACAAAGATAGTCGATAGGTAATTTTACAATTTTTTTTTTTGTCCTTCTATAAAATAATAAAAAGAGGGAACCACATAAAGGAAACAGTGAAAAACCAAAATTTCGCGATCCTCTTGAAAAAAAATGGAGTCCATATTTATGAGTTTATAGGTAAGAGTAGAGCCATTCAATCAGAGCAAAATAATACCCATCTACATATTTGATTTTAGAATACAGTTTAATTTATAGAAGAGATAAAGATACAAATACTTTAGCGCTAGAAAGTAATCGACTGATTCGATTTCCAATATGATAAATAACATTGTCGCTAATTAGACGCTAGTTGCTAATAGATAATCTCTTGGTAAATACTCCGAGCACGTAAGCTCCGTGCACAATATTTTATTATTGGCACTGCCTCCTCTCTCATTTATTAATACTGTGTAAACCTTGTAAAGGTCAACCATTAGAGGCGCACTTTAATAGTAGAGTCACGCTCCTCACGAGTTCGTTTTTACATGCCGTTCGCAGTTCAGAATGCTCTTGTACTTTTTAATGCTCTTTATTTTGGTTTCTTAGAATTTGATTTTTTTTTTTCAAATTTCTATTTTTTTTTGTTGTGACATAAAATAAGTATTTTAGATAATTCTTTGGAACACTGATCTTGTTCTGTTCTGGATGCGGGCGTTGACTCTGCTACACAGTTTTTACTTTTGCAGTTGTCAATGTGTCATTTGTTTTATGTACCTGTAATGTTTTAGTTCGAAAATAAAAAAATATTAAATATGAAAAAAAAAATACTCCTAAAGAGACGCAGCGGGAAGATGATGTTTGATGAAAAAAAAACTGAATGTATACAAAGTCACGCGGCGTTTTTCATTTTTTTTTTATCGTGATCATCTGCGTTATAGTCTTCAAATTACCCATTGAATCACACGGTTCTTTGAATAGCCGTCTAGTGTGTAATTTACCTACTTCCGTTATTAGTGACTATCACGCACGGTAGGTATATCCAGTGATCTATCAGTTAATCCATCGCTTCCCAGCAGCCTTTTTTGTAAAGTCACCAACAAAAAGTTGATTAAAAGTTGAAGTTTTTTAAAACACTTCTTGTCGTTGTTAGAAATAGATTTAAGATTTACCTTAGACCATGATTCACGAATTGGAGATTTTCCCAGTAGCATTTCGAACATAAGGTTGTGGGTTTATGATTAACCATTTCTTTAAATATTTAATTTAGGGACACTTGCAGAAAAATCACAAAATCTCGGTTTTCTTAAATCTAGAATTAGCTCTAGGCTGCTCTAGGTATACTTTAACGTTTATTTTGATGAGTTAAATATCATTTACGTCAAAACATACATAGGATCATTATACGTCGTTATACGTCAAATAATTTAAAAAAGTCGAGATTTAGGAGATATTCCTGCAAGGTAGGCCTTTGAAGCCTAGGTAGGCCTTTGATTTTGAAGTGAAATTGACTCTGTTTAATCGTAATAAGACGGCTACTGCAGCTTTAGAAACATTAGTTGTGACGTGATCGATTCAAGTTTTCAAGAGATCATGAACACAGGAAGAAAAGTACGAATAAGCGTGGGAAAAGTATCTACCCTCGTCTCTATGAAGATATTATCGTGCATGAACTTAATGTTCGTTGTCGTGTGGAATCACTAATTAAAGTTATTGGTTCGATATGCAACTGGAAAGTCATATCGACATCATCAAGGTGTACCGATTTTATTAAGTTTTTTGGTGCGATTGTCTTTTGAGCTAGGAACGTAATTAACTAGTTTCATAAGAACTGTTGACAGCTGAGCATGAAAAAAATCAAAATCGATACCCGGTCCCGTTATTCTACTAACGGTCGACGGATCATTCATTACCATACGTTGTTATGTGTCGAAAAGCGCCATATATGTAACAGAATTACAATGTTGCTATGGTAACTAACGATCCGTCATCTGTTAGAAGAATATTGGAACCGGGCAACGCGATATTAAGCTATTCCCGACTTTCTACTATCTATACTAACTATTAACTTTATTGTCTACCGCTTCTCAACACGTAATAAACGCGCAAACCAAAATATAAACCTTCAAATCAGCAAATAGGTTGTTTCCACAAACACAAAGCGTGAACTTTCGAATCAGCATTCCCTTAGGAAGGAAAAACACAATTTGTAAGCGTTGGTTGTCCCACTTCCAAGACACCCCCATTCATTCGCAGTGTCAAATAAATGGCGCACGCAAAATTGATGTCGTCTGCGATTCTTTTTAACCCAGATTCCTGAAACGGAAACACGTGTTTCGCATTCTATTTATCAATAAACTTAAGCTGCCTTAGATATTAAAAAACGAAAACTAAAGAAAGTCCTGGTTCAAATGTGACAACAAACCAAGGACTGACAAGGACATTTACAAGCTTAAACCTATTAGACTAAGGTTAGGGTTTAAAAATGTGTTCTTATTACAAAACGTAAAATAGTCTAAGACAAGATAGTACCACGAAATAAAATATGATTTCATATTATATAAATATAAAAGGAATAAGTCACTACGATATTAGTTTTGTACCAAAAATAAAAGATAAAAGATAAACTAGGGGTTTCGTAGGTTTGTCTTTAGTACCTACCATAGATAGATGTTACAGTAACTAGAGAAAAGCTTTGTTTTGTAATAACGTTTTCGTTAATCCCTGACTTATTGTTACATTTAAACCAGGACTTTCTTTCCTTTACTAACTTAGCTAGCTGAACTATAGGCCGAAACTTTTTAAATGTTCATGAAGGAAATAGCCAAGATGCCTAATACTTTATAAAAAGAATTTATGATTGAAGTTTTATCTTTTATTTGTATCTAGACTTTATGGTGGTGAGCAAAAATAAAAAGATCCATGTTCATAGTACACTATACATAGCATAGTATACCTACTTTAAAACGACATTGTATTCATCAAATATACATAAATGTACTAGTAGGCAAAATACCAGTGACTGCAACGCCAGAGATGGTGCGTCAGGGTTCGTCTTATTAAAAGTTTCAAATTACGACACTTGAGACACGGTCCCAGATGTTCTCTTTATCAGTGGGCAAGATAATATTCTACTGGTTTAGTCGACTCAGTGCCCGCCTGTGCTCCGATAAAGCATTGGGCTCCTAGAAATTATTGAACGTCAACAAGAGGCAGTGTCTGTTTGTTTCAACGTCACCATCTCCGTGTCTTTATCCTAATAAGTAGAAATATTAACTCATTGATCTTTTTTTTACTACCTACCCAAGAAGTATTTTTCAAATAATTATTGACTAGAAAACAAAATTAATAAATTTATTTGTATATAATATGTAAAAAAAAACAAATTCAATTTAGCTAGCATTACATAGCCAGCATGGCTACTAGTTTTACGGAGTCACCTCACCGAGATCTATATCATTTTCATTGACAGTTTCAAAAAAACAAGGTATTACCGTTTCTTTTTTAATTAAATTAATGTTTGACATTACCCTATCTATAAATAAATAATAAATAAATATTTAAGGACATTATCACACAGCACCATCTAGCCCCAACCTAAGCAAAGCTTGTATTATAGGAACCAGATGGCTCACAGTCGCCAACTCTTCGAGAGACCAACATTTAACCAGTTCCTGGGCATAATAACGAAGGACTGCCTCATTTCATAATTTTCCATATGACATAACGTAGCATGTGTCGTGTTGAATGTTCATCACGCGTGCACATCGGAGCTAATGCTACTGGACAACTAGATGAACTAGACAAAAGGACTAGATAGAAAATCCTTTATTGCACATAATAAAAATAAACTTAATGCTAACTAGCACTCTCTTCCAGCCTAGCTAGTTCTTAGAACAATAAAAGAAGAGAAAAATGTAATAACCATAGAACGAGATAAAATAATTTAAATAAAATTCTTCCCTTCTTTGCATTTGTACAAAAATACTGTACGTGCTACAATGCATTTTAATCAAAGCAAACTTATCTACATGAATTGATTATCTTTAAAAAATACTTTAGAATCTTAAAATTCTACGAAAATTTTGTTTCTTCGATGAACAGATTATATCCCTGAGATTTTTTTCCCATAAAATCCTATTATCCCTAAAAAGAAAACTTTGTCAGGAAACTACCGACAACAGGGTGCTAAAATAACTTTGCTCTTAGGATAGCTTCTGTCCGGGAATTAAACCTCGACATATTAATTTTAATTTAATATTAAAATGTCAAGGTTTAATGAGTAGATAAGTAATAAACTTGTATAATGACTGTTCCTCGATTTTTTTTCTACAAACTTCATCAGCCCGTTTCGTTCTCGAGTAGTAGAATGTCGAGAATTCCTTTCCTAAGGTGGTACCTGCCTTGAGCCAATTTCAGCTCTAATGCTGTTTTTCCCAGAGGAATGTACCCTACTATAATGCTTCTAATTTTGGAGGTCGACGAGGTCTAAAAATAGACCCCTATTAAATTAACACAAGTTCATATTTAAAACTTTCAAGATAGGTAGGTACCTACTGTATTGTTTATGTTGTGTCACGTGTACTAAGAATAATTAATATTTTTGAAGGAAATAGCATTGTTGTAGTAATGTAAAGTCTCAAGTTCGTACAAGATGAAAAACTCGCAGCTGTTTTAAGTTAGCGGACCGATTATTATGAATAAGGGGGTTGATCTTAAAAGTAGGTCTAGGCCATGGGGGTCTGAGGTAACAGTTAATTTTGGAAAAGGGGTCACTTGTCCAAAATAGTTTGGGGATCCCTAGTTTAGGCCGTAAGTTGGTTATCAATCAATCAGTTAGTCAGTAACTTATGAGTCATAAGTATATATTTAGACGTTATGCGCTAACTAAGCGATCTACCAGCCGCATTGATAATGAGAGAAGGCAAATATGCGTGTGCATCGTGTCACGAACCCGACTGCACAAACCAACGGATTTGAAACTGTTTCCTATTATAGCCGTTCTTCGCATCTTCTAGGTACAGTCGACGACGAAAGTTGATTGAAGTTAGTGGCTTTGAAACGAAAAAGTGCTTGGGTAAATATCATGAGTGTTTTAGCTGACCCTAATAATAGGCTAGTAGGTATTTATAAATGCAAAATTATGGATATTTGAATTGTTGTATGACTATTATTTAAAAAAATCGAAGCCTGAATGGACATCGTTTGTGACCTGAAATAACATACCCACCTAGGCTACTTATTATCTGAGTAGTAATTAAAAAAATCGTAGGTGAGCTAGTTACCATTTTTGTCTATGCAATCATAAAAAAACATTCCATTTATGAGAATCTGTATTGTGTTTGCATTATTATGATGTACGTTAAACGTTGATCAACGGGGATCAACTTTTGACACCGACTGTACAGTAAAAATATTGTGCACCTCGGCAAACTTCGGGCTTTATATGAATAACGAAATTATCCGAATATACAACTAATAGTCAACTAATAATAACTGAACAAACCCTTTAAAAAAATAAGTCTCTACTTAATTATTATAACATCTCTATATCATCATCGCGTTAGTTCGTATTTGAGAAATTAAACGAAAATTGCCGAGGCGCACAATATTTGTGGTAGTATTGTACTTATTTATTCTGTGTGGCTCACGACTCCGGCTATTCTTGTCTCTTGACGAGTTGTTCAGTTTTTTTTCTATGTCTATTGTGTAGTTACTTTCTGTTGTGGTCTTTATTTAGGCCTTCTTTTATTTATGTCTGAAGTATTTAGGTCATTGTGGTTCTGTATCTAATTGATACCTACTTCAATTTCTCCGAATATTAATTAATTAATTTGTGCAAGTATTTAGTTGTTTGTGTTCAGCAAATTCGTAGGTTGTAAACGTTGAACAAAATAGGTCATATATAGCAGCGGCTGAAATATTCAAAAGGCGTAAATATGCATCCTTAGGTGATGGTTACATATTTATGCCTTTTGGCGTGGAAACTTTAGGACCCTGGGGTCCGGAGGCGTGGCTTCTTTTCAAGGAGATATCCAAGAAGCTAATAGATGTGACCAATGACCAAAGGGCTGGCGCTTACCTCGGACAAAGGATAAGTATAGCTATCCAACGAGGTAACGTCGCCAGTCTTTTGGGGACCTTACCTGCGGTCGGTGATCTGAGCTCTGTTTTCTATCTGTAGGCGAACTCAGATAAAAAACTGAGCTCATTTTTATTTCTTATTATTATTATACTGATTACCTTAAAGTTTTTAATGTTATTATAATTGGTCATATACTTACCTACATAATTGTTTTAAATCGGCACTCCCAGTGTAACGCCTCCTGTATTCTTTCAGAATGGTAAAGAAAATAAAACATATAATTACTAGCTGCCGGCCGCGGCTTCGCTCGCGTGGTATCTGGATAAAAAATAGCCTATATGTTAATCTAGTATTTACATGTACTATGTAGGTATATTCCAAGTTTCATTCAAATCCGTTCAGCCGTTTAGGCGTGATTGAGGCACAAACATCCAAACTCACAAACTTTCGCATTTATAATATAAGTAAGATAATAAATACAATATAATTACAATATTTTAATGTTATAATTCATATTTCTTTATTTTTTCTTTTTTCTTAAACAAAACGAGTAAAACATCATAAGTATATTTTTGGTCATGTAAACCTGACAAAGACTGGTAAAATAAAAATGAAAATTAAGATAATTTGTGACTATCATTCATTTATCACTGCCATATTTTATATCGATTTATCGTAATTACACTTTACTTCTCTGCTAGGCTGGGAGTAAAGAAAAAACATAGAATGCGTCCAGCTACTTCTCTCCCCGAGCATGTCGTAAAAGTCGACTATGGGATAGTATCCACCCCAACATGATGGACCACCTATATTGGGCGATGGACTGATCACCTGTCACCATAGTTCACCACATCCATCTTAGGACTAAATCTGAAGTGACTGCCAGTTTTCTTATGTTTACTTGAGGCTCTGCCCACCCCATTAGGGATATGGGCGTGTTAATATGTATGTAGGTATGTACATTTTTGACATAAAAAAATACACTCAACATTTTTTATTACCTAATGGTAATCAAATTTTCGACCACATCGGTACATTGCTCATGAATAGCAGCTTTTTACTGTTCAAGTCTTCTTCAAAACTAGGAAGTACTTACAAGTTTATTTGTACTTACCTAGTTTTTAGTATTACAAACAAGTCGACGTGTACGTTTGTAAATTAGGTTGGTGCACAGTCACTTGTTTGAGGCGATGCAACTCCTAATATTGACTCAGCGGTGCACACGCTCTGAACTTCTTTGCACACACACACTGTTTGAACTAGTTTATAATTACTTACAGCGTTTCTCATTAACCTTTCTATTCAAGCTTTTTGATTTCTAAATCTTAAAGAAATTAAAGCATACAATTTTTTTTATTATATCTTAAAAGATTAAAAAGAAAAAATATCTATTAGAGCATCAATAATTTAATTTATTTTTTTGTTCTTTTGCGCCGATACTCCTGTATTTAGGTGTACTACGGGCAATAAAAAATGACCACGGTTCACCCATAAATAAATAAGTGCACTTCGAGTACGTAATACAAAATGACCATCATCCACCTGGATTGATTCCACCCAGTGGGACTGAGTCTGAGCTGGTGGACCATGACTAATACCCGATAATTTGAAGCCCCCATGATAGGTCATTATTTTATTGCCTGTTATTAATGTCAATTTGATTACCAGAAAATTGTGGTAAACGCACTTTAATTGTTTGTTATTCTCTTGCGTTTACGCTTTCAGCTATAAGTATTCATAGTAAGGTACAGTCAGCATCAATAGTTGATGATTTTCAATAATAAACTTTATTAAGTACCTACTTATCTATACTACTACCTTATTTTCTACGAGAATCTATTTATAATAATTGTTTAGTTATAATCAGTCACTAAATATTTTAACCTAATTTGTTCAGCTACCTATTTCGTTTCACCATTTTGGTTTGAAGCCCCAAAAACTGTAAAGTTTTCTTCTAAATTACCTTTAAACACACAATTATAGATAATTTATCTTTTAGTGCCTGCCTGGTGAGTAATCGCGCGAAGCGAGCGAGCATAGCGAGTGTGAGTCACACTCGCTATGCTCGCTCGCTTCGCGCGTAGTTTTCTCACTAACCTACTGATATCGATCTTATAGATAAGCGACATCTGCTTAGATCGAATTAGTAGGTTTAGTATTGAAATGAAATATCCCATAATAAACGCCAGTTTTCCCGATTAATATCTACCCTTTAATTACTCACCAGGCAGGCACTAAAAGATAAATTATCTATAATTGTGTAAGTGTTTAAAGGTAATTTAGAAGAAAACTTTACAGTTTTTGGGGCTTCAAACCAAAATGGTGAGTGTGACGCAGTAGAGGCCGTTGAAGCGTCAGATTATATAGAACTTTTGTCGCCCACTTAGTATATCAGTAGGGCATGTTCAATATGCCCTACTGATATACTAAGTGACATCTTTAATTTGAATTCATTTTCGCTCGTTTAAATGCTATCCGTAGTTAAAACATCAGGAAGGGTCGTCGCACGAGTGCTGGCAGACGGCCAGTGCAGTCCCCTGTCATCTGAGCGATTTGCACCTACCGTCCAAGGCAGCTTCCGTGAAAGGACTGCACTATAAATTCTTACTAGAATTGATTCTAGGAAACTAATGTTTGACAAAGCTTTGATTAGAGTATTGCATCGAGTTTATTTATGGGCTGCCCACACCTTAGATGGTTTATATATAGGTTTGTATACACAACAGATCTCCGCGATTTGGTCCGTTATTTTCGTATATCCATTAGTTCGAAAAAATGTGTCAGGTGCAAAGGAGTCTTTGGGGAGCACTTTAAATCCTTTCACTGCGCTGATTCTAAAGAACTAGTGTCACGACTAAATAGATCGATTAGTGGAACGTCCTACGATTATTCGTTATTTTTTACGCAAACTTCATCTTCATGTTGCGTCCTGACGTCATCTTCATGGAGTTGTATTTCGGGAATTCCTTTCTTAGTACATCCCTAAGGCCCGTCGCGTCACCCACAAAAACAAAAGTCGATGCGGAGTTGAGGCTCGGGCTCATATCTACGGAAATCTACGGGATTTGTTAGAATTTTAGCGCCTTCGTTCTTTATCCTCTTTATCCTATAAATGTGGTTATATAGTTTAGGCTGTACGTCGATTGTCAGTCAGTCGAAATGCGTTACTAGCGCTCTTTGGCAAAAAAAAATAAGGTAGTTGCCCGATTTGTAATTGCTATAAATACAAGTTACTATTAAATACTAGTTATGGAGTACTTTTTGTGCAATAATGAAGTTATGAAGAAGGCGGGTATAATATCCACTGGATTTGGTTAGCGCATAATTGTAAAGATAGGCGTGCTAAAGAGAAGGCCAGTACCCAGCAGCGAGTGGATATGAGCTGATTATAATGATGACGATGACGTATTTTTTATAGGTGATGGATTTTGCTAAACGATCCAAGCCAAGCTTTCATTGGTACACATTATCCTTCTAGAAGGATTATGAACTTTGTCCCTCAAAGCTCGTCAACTTGCCAGAAAGGTCTCAAAGGATTACATAGATATTCGATCCCCATTAATTCATCTGAACGTTGTAACTTAGCACTGGATCAAGCTCGATGAAATCATAATTGAAACATGATCCCGTTTCATCCTCGCTTCGAATACCGCAAATGAACAAGGGCAAGATAACCTCACTGCTGATTTATGACTGTATAAGTAACGCCGATGTTTCTTCGATCTGTGGCATGACAAATGACTCACTTTATGACAAAAGGTTTTAATAAGTTAACTATCTTCTTCCCGGGGCTTAACTCACGTGATACCCGGATTAAAATTAGCCTATTATGTCACGTACTGTATAGATTGGTACATATCCCAAGTTTCAGCCAAATCCGTTCAGCCGTTACGGCGTGATTGAGACACAAACATCGTGACATACTCACAATCTTTCACATTTATAATATTACTTAGTAAGGAGTATGTAGGTTCTCTAAGAATTTCCTAATGAGGCCGAATTTTTTCTATAAAAAAAAGCAAACATTTTAATTTGGCATCTGAGGGCCCATATAGTGTGGAATAAGGGATTATGGGTAGAAAGATGATGAGCCTAAGAAAGCCTTCGCAAAACTCATCCTGTATTCTGTCTGTATAATGCAGCTACGTAGGTACCTATACTTTTTTTGTTCAATCATAAACTCTTTTTGAATAAAATGACTAATGTTTTCCAATTTCCATACCGCTAAATTACCTAAATCATTTTGAATAAGTGTAAAGATCGACGCAAGCTGCTAAGTAAAATAACATAAACAAATGTATTCAAGGCACAAATCGTCTTGTAATGGACGCCATTTACTCGTTCCAGACGAAGAACAAAGCTCGCTACGGTCCTGTTAATTCTTCGCTTTCCCACTGCCACGTTAAAAAGGAAGTCACGGAGTAGAGTTCGTTGACCTCAAGTTAATATTCCTAAGGCGACAGAACACATGAAAACGAAAGGCGATCAAAAGGCAATGTTTCTGAAAATAAAGAATTAAGCTAAGAACTGCACCCTAAGTTTTTCAAAATAGTATGGTTCATTATGGTTTGAGTGGTTTTTCTTACTCACTTCTTACTTCACAATAGTTGCCTTTTATAAATGCAGCCTGCATATTCAATGATGCATAAAAGGAGTTCAATGAAAGATTGTCTAGATACCTAACTTTCTTAAGTTTACTGCTTCAAAGGTTTACTTTCGCTCAAAATAAATAGGTATAATGAACATTCTAGAAAGGCTTGTCACCATTGCCTACAGTTGGTACTTTATTCATTCCATCTTATAGGAATCATCATACCTAGGTACTTTCATCTAGTGATAAGTTATCTTGCCTAGAAGTGAGACAGCTGAATGCTATCAAAAAAGCATATTCAATCAAAATCTAATCGAGAGATTTTGTTCGGGTAATTGGGCGTTGCGTTGGTCCACCTGCGTAGTCCCACTGGTTGCACCTCATTTTTTTCTGGGTGAACCATGAGCACTTTTTATTACTAGGTACTACTCTAGTCGTGCGTGTCGTACTACTTACTACTAGTGTGGTGAAAGGATTTTAAAGTGCGCCTTAAAGGCTCCTTTCGTGTACTTGACACGTTTTCGAACTTTTTAGCTTCTACGAAATGCCGGTTTCCTCACGATGTTTTCCTTTACCGTGTGTGAGAACATAAATATTTTATTCGAAATTACCCACAGAACGCTTTATGTTTTTAGATCTACCGATAAATTGTACTGAAAAAGTTCATGACCGCCTTTTATTAAACACCTCACTTATTCTGCAGTTTAAATAAAACTAAGTAGGTACTTCTCATGAAGAGAAAACTATAATGAATACAATAATTTATTATTTGACGACCTCTGTGGGGTGGCGGGTGAATGAGCCTACTTAAGACGCGGAAGGTTCGATTCCCGTTGCGGTATAAAAATGTTTGCACGTTCTGCAAATATTTTTTCCGGGTCTGAGTGTTTGTGTGGTGTAACTGGGTATATAGCGCACATCATTTTTAATGGTAGTGCATGACCGGATTTAATTCGAAAGGCGAAGCCGCTAACACTAGACTACCAGTTTTCCGTAGGATAACATGATTGACGCAATCAGTGGAGGTTTAATAGGTCTATAAAGAAACGGTAACTACTTGCGATGGCTTGGTGCGATGCACAAAAAGGTCACTAGAAGAAGGCTGTCGCACAAAATGGGACACTGATAGGCATTCGCATCTAAATCGGGAAGAAATAGCTTTGAGCCGTAGGCAGTAGTAACTACACAGAAAGCTTTGGATTCCTAGTAAGGGACAGGGATATTATAGCGACGATCAAAACAAAAAAAGTTCAAAATCTCTTTTTGTCTCTTATTGTTTTGTTTGGGGTTAGATAGCTGTGTAAAAATTACCGCTGAAAATTATTTTACTGATTTGCTTCTACGCATTTTTACGTAAAAAATGGGATGTGATCTTATGTGGAATTTGTCCTTTCAACACAATTCGTTCTTTCATCAACGGTCAAAATTTCACAAACCTTGTAGAGCAAGGTTATACTCATAGCACCTAAAAGAAGACTGAGATGAATCCTAATTAAGTTAGAAAACACAGCCATAAGACCACGATGGCGTAGCGGGCGAGTGTTCGACTGAGACGTGAGAGAAGTTCGATTCCCGCTACCTAAATATTTCTTCCAGGTATGACTGTTATGACTGATACGAAGTGATGTACGTCGTGAGTATCAAAGCTGTGTAGTTTCTGATACCCACGTCCCAGGGAATTCTAGTGTGGGATCAGAAACTATCTATATGACTGTTGGGTATTATGTATTTTTTTTTTCAATTTATTTAAGGGTTTTGTCGTTTTTCGACCACATCACACATAAAAACAAAAATAAATCAAGAAAAACTTAATCTATACTAATAATAAAACTTAACGAGTATTACATAAATTAACACGCCCGTATCTCTAACGGGGTGGGCAAAGGCAGAGACACAAGTAATCATAAGAAAATTTGCAGCTACTTATGATCCAGGAGACCAGGACTCCCAAGATGGAACGGGTATTATGTTATGTTAAGTAATTATGGATGTATTGTGGCGGATCGGTTCTTAGCTAGACTAGGCACAGAATGCCGGACTATGCGACTTCAAGTCCTTTTTGTGGGGACAATGATGACGGTAAGGAACTACATGGCCACCTGTAGGTAAGTCCCGTTTAGTCCTGCGTGGTAGAATAAGGAGTGAGACCTTCTGGGAATTTATACAATAACAATTTAAACTCCTGAATATACTAATATTATAAATTGGAAAGTAACTCTGTCTGTCTGTTACCTTTTCACGCTTAAACTGCTAGAAAATTTTGATAAAATTAGGCAAGCAGATAGATTGCATCCCGAATAAAATTTTTTTCAATGCTACTCAGAGGGGGTGATAGGGGATGAAAGTTTATAATGGAGAACCGAGAAAACAAATGTTAAGTATTGCCGGGCGTGTTCTGTATACGGATGGGTGACCGTACTTTTTGCACTAAGTACCAATTTTTATCAAGTTTAAATTCTGAAAATCATATTCAATGCGAACAAAGTCGGGGGCAACAGCTAGTTAACACAAAAACTGTTCAACTTACTAATCGTGTCTCTAGTTCTTTCGAACCAGTATGGTGAAAGGATTGTACGCTTCAAAGAGGTTCTTTTAGCGCACCTAACACACGTTTTGGAATTTTAAGGTTTTTTGCCAGTTTTCTGACGATTTTTTTCTCACTGTTTTCATAAGGAGCTTCAGGTTACATTATGACCTTTTGTCGTCTAGACATCTGCAGCTATGGGACTTCTGGGTAAGCAAAGTGATGTTTTGGAATAAAATATTTTATGACGAGGGTTGATCTCATAAATAAATAATCTAAACAAACCCGAATAATAAAATTAAACAGTTGGTACAAATAATTACGACGACCTCTGTTGCGTGGCGGGCGAGTGCTCAACTGAGACGCAAGAGGCGCGGGTTCGATTTCCGCTGCGGAAGAAATGTTTGCATGCTTTGCAAATATATCTTCCGGGTCTGGGTGTTGTAATATTATGTATTTACAAAAAAACGTATATAAGTACCTATTCTAACAGCCATCTGGTTCCCATAATACAAACTTTGCTTAGTCTGGGGCTAGATGGTGCTGTGTAAAATGTCCAAAAATATTTATTTATTTATTTAATTGTGGGAGACAGAGATATCAGAGTTCGGGGGAGAACTTTGCTGAGCAGTGAGACCATCGAACTTGATTTACTGTTCTGAGAGTGAGACGGTATACATAGGTTAAGAGAAAATAAAACCGGTCAAGTGCGAGTCGAATTCGCACACGAAGGGTTTCGTACCATCGTAGCTACATTTTGTATGGGGCCCTCTTTGATTTTTTATTTAATTTGTATAATTTTGTTGTTATAGCGGCAATAGAAATTACACACTGAAAATTTTAACTCTACCTATTACGGTTCATGAGACAGACGGACGGACGGACAGTGGAGGCTTAGTAATAGGGTCCCGTTATCACCCTTCAGGTCAAAAGATTGAGGGTTCCGTACCTACCCCTTGGTAAGTACACATACTTTTTTACGGCTGATGATGTTATAGAAATCCTTCCACACTCTTCATAACAAATTGATGAATAGAATAGCAAAAACGTGTCATTCTGGCAGTAAATCGCGGCAAATAAATAAAACATTATCCGTTTGAAAATGAACAAACCTCAAATTTATTATTATATCCTACCATCATCTTTAAACATCACGTCATGTCGCATACCTTATACCAGGATTGAACATGAAACTAACATACAGAGTCTGATCTAGGGAATGACTGAGGCTATAATACACCTATAACAAAAACACTGGTGGTCTAGTGGTAGTGATCCCTTTCAACCCTAATGGCGTGGGTTCGAATCCAGTCGTGCACCAATGGGTTTCCATGAGAAAAATTATATAAACGCTATACCAGTACTTTCAAACGGCGAAAGAAAACATCATGAGGAAACCGACCTGTCAACGAACTTAAAAGTTACAAAACATGTGTGTCAAGTACATAGCCTCTTTGATGCGCACTTGAAATCCTCCCACGACACTGGTTCGAAAGAACTAGTGACACGAGTAATAGTAATTACTTGACTTACGAGTAAAAGTAAGTGTAATTAAATTGCGGGTACTTCTTGCCCAGAGCTCTAAAAATCTAACTACCACCCTGTGTCCACACCCAGGAGTCAAACCAGTACCCATTAGTGCGCCTAGCCGCAAAAACAACAGGGAACGAATCGGGAATGCGCCCGCGATCGTCCTGGACGTGTGTTGCTTGATATTGCCACTATGCTGCAGGCATTTCATATTAGGTACACCTATGATGTCTGTGTGCGCAAGGTCTGGTGAGTACCGTGGGTGACAAAGAGCTACCAACCCTAGCTCTTGTAGCTTGTAGACCGTCTGTTCAGTCCGTTGTCATGCAGGATCAGCGGGGACTTCGGGATTCGAGCTTCTTCATCATTGACGCGGTTGTGGCGTAACTTGCTCAGACGTTCTTGATTGATCGCTGAAGTTAAGCAACGTTGTGCACAGTCACAATTGGGACGGGTAACCGCAAGTGACATTACGAGCTGAGCGCTTCCGTGCTTCGGAGGGCACGTTAAACAGTCGGTCCCGGCTTTTAAGTCGTTTAGCCATGACAGAGGCCTTTAGCCGGCCTAAAAAATCTGTCACTAGAGTTGGCCACTAGCTCATACATACATAGTGCGCGCGAGTGAACCTGTGTTTAGTGAAAGATGTGTTTAGTACCTAATCGTGTAAACAGTAAAAACTAATGTCATGTTCCTTGAACACATGTTTTAAAGCCATCGTAGGGTTTCTTCTTATCTTCATACATAAAGGGTGGTAATTAGAGAACATACTCTCCATATTAGGAGCTACGTAAGTTGCCTATCAGGATTTCAGTGTCAAGTTTTTACTTCATGCCAATGTAGCTCTACATTTTCTGAATTCATTTAGGTACCTACTTATATAGGTAGTTAATAGTCTTGCATTCCTAATAAGCGACGGACCGCTATTTTTCGTCCATAATACAGCAGTTACAATGTGATGATAAAATTAATAGCTGCGCAAAGCAATAACAATCAACCAAGAACGCCTAAACAAGCTACGCCACGAGTACTCGCGCGCACTAAGATATATTAGATAGGTGGGTAGGGTATAATACATACATACAAGTATTTCAAAAGGGTGTCAGAGTAGAACAATAAGGAAATACCTAGGTAGGTACCTACTCGTATCTCCTAATATCAAACGTCAGAAAAGGAGATCATAATTTCTCTACACATCATATAATTACCTTCAGAGTTTTTTTACATTATATAGGTACCTAACCTACATTAGTATACATATTATCACGCCGCCCGCCCTTTTCCCTAATAGAGTGGGCAGAGCAACAAGTAAACTTCTGATTTTCTGTACTGCCTACTGAGTAGTTCAACTGGTAGGTACCTAGTACAAGACTATCTGTCTTCCTGAAAGGGAAAATAATAAAATACCTAATAACTGGTCAGGGCTCTCGGATGAAGCATGGCGGGACGGCATTGTGCGTGGAGGTTATGCGTGGCAAGGCTGCGAGCGAGATCGAAATACGCCACAAAAAACGTGAGTGAGGGAGACAAAAACACGCCGCGTCGCGTCCGTCTCGACTGGGCGCCATGACGACGCGGCTGTTTAGTGCAGGAGCTAGAGGCCGTTTGTCTACAGTTATCCATGAAAATAAGTAGAAAAAAATTCTAAAATTTCTAAATGGAGGTTATTAATAGGTACTCCAATACAAGCATTTTCGACCGAATTTCCTTTGGTTCTTTTTGGAGTTTTCTGTCAACGCCTACCTAATACATACCACTATGTGACTATAAAATTTAGGGCACCACCCAGTAACCCTGCCTTTATATAGGTACTAATTATCCAAAAATACTACATTAAATACTATCAAAATGCCAGTAAACTGGAGGGGGTTTGCAGCCTTTGCAGGTGAAGATAAAGTCATCAATAATGGTAGCTATATTAAAAAACCAACATCATCATCATCAACATAATCAGCCCACATCCACCAACTGCTGGGTCACTCCTCTTTTCTTTTATTTTTTTTATTTTTAGCACGCCATTCTTTCAGATCTTGCGCTAATCGAATCCAGTGGATACCCGCCGTCTTCATAATGTCATCCGACCAACATAGGTACATACATTTAAATTAAATAAAAAATCATTATGTGAGTGCACTTCTGGCGCTTGCTCTACTGCGGGGGAGCTGACTTGCGGCGCGACGTGGCGGGGCGGGGCGCTGCGCGACATGTTCTAATCGACCAACTACCTAGCTAGTCAGCCACTCGTTAGTGCGTCGTCAACACGTCACGCTTGACGCGACGGGATACGTACTAGGAATCAAACAAAACCAATTTTACTCAAAACGTACATTTCACTAAAAAAGTCGGTCATGGACGTTGATTTACTTATTAAACTGGTGAAAAAACATGTTTACCTTTACGACCGTAGTCATAAAAAGTACAAGGACATTTACTTGAAAGCAGCGGTTTGGGAATCTATCGGAAAGCAGTTGAACAAAAGTAGTAAGTACATTATTTTATTAAATAGGCACCTAATAGAGAATAAGCGTCACGTGGATTCAATAGGCAGAAAGACGCAAGCGCAATGGACGATTCGCTCTCACTCATACGAACTCGTTCTTCTCACTCTAGCATGGACAAAATTGTCTGACGTTTTTGTACACTTTTTTAATGATGAATAAACTTCAAAATTTACCTTTGGTTGCCTACAATATCCTAAGTTAAGTAAAATTATACTGTGTGTGGTCATTGTTAGGATTTTTAAACATGGAAAATAAACTTGCAGAAAATTTACTTTCCGTAATTAGGAAGTACAAATAATACTTTTCATACATTTTTATACAGTTCAGTCATATATTTTATTCATTTAATTTACTTTGTTGTTGTTATTGTTTGTTGTAGCTGAAGCTGTGAAACACAAATGGAAGACTGTGAGAGACGGATACATAAAGTACAAAAAACAGTTAAGACAATCAGAAGAATCAGGAAGAAAGATAATAGAATACGTATGGAGTTCACAACTTTCGTTTTTGGACAATTGTAATGTTTCAAGGAGACCAAAATCGATTTCGAATTATGAGCCTCAGATCGAATTACTGTATGATGACTCAAACGGATCTCAAGGATTATCAAATTCACAGACACTTAATTGTACAACCCTTTTGGAAACAGAGAGTGAATTACTAGCTAAGAGAAGGAGAATCTCTGAACAAGGAGACGTAGAAGTAATTCTCAACTATATCAGTAACTCGAGAACGAATTCTAACGATGCAGTGGATCACTTGTTCATGAGCTACGCTGAGACATTCAAAAAGTTCTCTCCGAGGAGACAGGCGGCAATGAAAATGGAACTTGCTCAATTGTTTTCAAAGGCAGAGCTGAACGAGTTACAGCATTTCAAAAGAGAAAATCAAAATAACGATGACGATGGCGATTCGCAGACTCATATTACAGCTGAATATTTGTACGATATCAAATCTGAAATTGAGTAATTTACTATAGTATTTATGTTAGTCTGTGTTTGGGCACCACAATATTATCAAAATATCAAGGTATTAAGCATCTACATATTTTTAATTACTTACCTATTCTAAAGATAGTTATATTATCTACATTTAAAGCATTTATTTTCCTTGTTGAAGTCAACCAAATGATTAAGAATAGATCAATTTGGAATGGAATAAATATCTGTGAACGCTGATCGACTCAAAGTAATTGATGGATCCGTGTCGAAGCATCGCGTCGTTGCGTCGGTTGCTATAATGAGTCTTCCAGGTATTCGCAAGCTATTCAAATAGTAATCTTTTTGTTTTCTACGAATTCAATTCACGAGTCATTTTGGTTTAAGTACAAAAACCTACTAGATAAGTTTCTAGTTTTTAACAAAATGACTGATGACTATGTATTTTGTTTTAAGTTCGGTATAAATAATATTTTTATACCCACTTATTACATACCTGCAAAAGCATACATTGTTTCGTTTTACTTGTTTGTGTTTGATTGTGTGGTGGGTCTGTCAATGATTTGCTTGAAACCCTTCTATTATTTACCTACATGTGCAGATTGAGTATTTATAATTTGCTGCAATTAAAATTTACTTCTCATGTCTTCTTCCTGGCAAACAAGTTTATGAGTTTAAGCCTATGTAGGTAGGTACTTTTTTAAAATAAACATGCCGATTTGGTACTTGTTTAAAAAAAATTACACTTGAAAGATTTCACTTCACTTTCGTATTATGACAATCACAATAAGGTGTCATCAGAGGTGTTGATTATGATGACGTAATAACTAGAGATGCTGATGATTGTATCAAATCACCACACAATTCTATTGTGTTCAGCCCTTTACCGTCGTTATAAATCACCTAAGGTAAGGTAGGTATTGTCTCCCATTTTTGTGAAAGTCATAAAAGTGTCTGTTTCTTATTGATGGACGGATTTTACGATAAACAAACCATAGATGTTGTGTCCCTGCATTATGTACATAAAAGATCCGTATCTCATCACACTTCTAATTTGACAGTCATAAACATAAAAGCAGGGACAGGGATACAAACAAACTCTATGATAAATAAGTACCTACACTACCTACTTATGTATGATGGGCTAAAAATGTTGAGACAATGTTACGAATGTTTCGTTAAATGTGTAATTAATATATTTTAATACCTATATTTATTTTAATACAATATGTAGACAGGTAGGTAGGTACCAAGTTACCTAAGTAAGTATTACATGTCTTACAAACTGCGAACATCCTACAAAATCATGAGACGGATCGGCAGGCTGGATGAATGTTAATTCTGAATTAGTAGCTAATTTATTATTCTATGCGTATATTTCAGCTAGCATGGGTATGGGTAGGGTGTGTGACAGCTGTCAGATCAGTATTATAATCAGCAATTTTCTCTTTTTAATTTATTAAAATGATAAATTGTACTAGGTACATTACATACCTATCCTGCTTTATTATTACATAAATATTATTTTGTATTACAGTCGCTAGCGAGTATAACTCGTGGACCCACAGACCCACAGACAGACAGATGGTAAGCATGGCGGGACGGTATCGTGAAGGGTATCACGAGGAGCGAGATAGAAATATTCCAATCAATGCGAGCGAGAGAGAGAGAGGAAACAGCCGCGTCGATGTCGCGTCTGTCTCGGCTGGGCGCCATGGCGGCAACTGAGCGCGGTTTCTAGTGCAGGAGCTGGAGGCCATTATATTTATTTATTGCAGGAAATAAAAAAAACAATAAATATTTCATATAACTCTGCTAGGTAGGACAAGCATTTTTGACTAAACTCATATTCTATTTGGAGTTGTCTGTTATAGGTTTAGGATACGGTACATAATATCCAGGTTCTCCTTTGTATTTCATTTAACAAAGTTAAGTAGGTAGGAACGTTAGTCGTTACTCATCTGTCTCAGTAAACTGCCTTTAGTTAGGTGTTAATAATAATATTGCATTAAAATGTCGAATGTATCAAATAACTGAAGGGTTTGATTAACGTTTAAAATAATAAGCATTAATATGGGTGTCATCAACTAACTGTGGTGGATGGAGGCCGTGGAGGTAGAATTACACCCCGGGCGCCTGCTCTAGAGCGGGGGAGCCGGCCTGAGGCGCGGCGTGGCGGGGCGGTGGCGCTGCGCGACCAGTACAAAATCAACACGCTAGTGAGCCACTCGTTAGCGCGTCGCGAACACGTCACGCCCAACGCGACGGGATAGGTTACTAACCTATATACAAATTCAACCAATTTAAACAAAACAATCAAAATTCCACCCAAAAAGGAAACAACCATGGACGTCGATTTTCTTATTGAACTAGTGAAAAAACATGTTTACCTCTATGACATCAGTCATAAGAAGTATAAGGACACCAACTTGAAAGCGGCGGTTTGGGAATCTATTGGACAGCGGTTGAACAGAAGCAGTGAGTATTTTCACACTAATATAACTAGTAGGTATAATAATAATGATAGAATATTGATACGTCATGCTCACGTTCGTCGTCTGCGTCGTCGTCGGTCGTGTCAATAGCAACGCTTTGCAAAGCTGCGAGTGCGACCGAAAGACGTCAGCGCAGTACAGATTTGCTCTCACTCATAATAAACTCTTCTCACTCTAGCATGGATGAACTACTTCGATCAATTTATTTGGCCGAAGATGAACTAGAACCTAGAACACTTTGTTGAATACACCAAAAATACCAAATCAACTGTTCGTAAAAATATAGCACGGTAAAAAGTAAGTTCGTATGAGCTAGTGGCCAACTCTTGTGACGGAGTTTTTAGGCCGCCTAAAGGCCTATAGCACGGTGAACGGAAGACTTTTTAACAATAAAATAAAATAAATTTCATGAAAGACTAGGCGGTCTTCGACTAGGTTATAGCCCACCCAAAAAGGCGAAAAAATAACATGGGATGTTGGTTGGGAGTAGACAGGCAAAGGTACTTATGTATCTATTACTTACAGGGAACTACTGGGAGTAAAGTAGGGTGACCATGATGCTGATTTATTTTTTTATTGTTTTAACTACTGGGACAATGTAGGAAAATACGAAATCAGAAGAGATACCTAGGTACATACCTTCAGGAAAACTGTCTTCGAAGCCAATGGTCTTTTTTGTGCAAACGATTTTGACCAAGTAAAAAAGGTATTTTGCCAAGCGTGATTTGGACTTGAAAACGGGAAATATCTAGACAAAAATATTACCCATCTTCTTGACTTAGCTTTTCGTAAGAATCATTTCATAAAATAAGTTAATAAGCATCATATACCTAGTAAGAAAAAAATCTGGACATCTAAAGAGCAAAAACTATATTAAGTAAGTTACACTTACCTAAAGAATATAATTTATGATTTGAATTAAAGAATTTAAACTACAATATCATACTAATGTTTTCACACCCTGTGGGGTGTGAAAGAGGGTGGGCTCTTTTCTTATTCTTACACCTCTAAACAACGAGACAAATTACCTACTAACCCTTCTCTAGTCTCTACGACCAGCGCAACGGATTCTCTAGGCTGCGTCTATAATGTCAATCAGTCAGTCAGTCAGTCAAGATAAAGATAATAAGGTACCCTACTTATTAAAAGATAGAATTGTCTAGCCATTGGTTCAATATATTTTTTTTTTTATAGCTGAAGCCGTAAAACACAAATGGAAGACTGTGAGAGACGGATACATAAAGTACAAAAAACAGTTGAAACAATCGGAAGAATCTGGAAAAAAGGTGATAGAATACGTATGGAGCGCACAGCTAGCGTTTTTGGACGATTGCCCTGTCACAAGGAGAATGAAATCGGATGTGAATTATGAGCCTCAGGTCGAATTACTGTGCGAGGACTCAAATGGATCGCAGGAATTATTATTACACTCACCAACCCCTAGTCAAGAAACAGATAGTGAACCCCCAGCTAAGCGAAGGAGAAACTCAGAACAAGGAGACTTAGAAAAAATCCTCCACTACATCAGTAACTCGAGAACGAAGTCCAACGATGCAGTGGACCACTTATTCATGAGCTACGCTGAAACCTTCAAGAAGTTCTCTCCTAGAAGGCAGGCTGCATTGAAGATAGAACTTGCTAAACTGTTTTCGAATGCAGAGCTGAGCGAGCTACAGCACTTTCAAAATGACGTTGACGATAACGTTTTGCAGACTAATAGTGCAACCGAATATTACGTCGTATCCTAGAAACAGGGTTACAACTAGATAGAGATACACACTATCAACTTTACAGAAGGCTATCTTCAGAAAATAAAATTGCTAAATAAATTAAACAGGGTACAACCAACATTGTGTCCCTGTTCTAAGGATATGTGGAATAGCGTAATAGTGAGTTTGGCAGTCCTAAGTGTAAACTTCTTGAGATAACAAGGACAGCCATAATTTAAGACTGACAAACTTTAGGAAAATGCAAAATACAATCGACAGCATTGACAATGACAAATATCCATAAGTCTGATATCTGTGTTTGGATTGGACACTAAAACATTACTTTAGTTTTATTTTTTATACTATCAAGACCTGCTTTTGAGGATTAATTTTCCGTGTGGAACAGGTCATTTAGGTTAAAAACAAATTACCTAATTATTATTGAAATATAGGTATCTACCTAATAGATAAGTTACTATCTACATAGTTTTAAGCAAATCGACTGGTACTGCTTACCTACCCTTATTTTGTTTAAGTTCACTTATTTGTGAAAGCAAATAAAATTTATTTTTGAAACTCATCATTATATACAGTCATTATACCACATAAGCATACGCCGTTGTTTAATTTTTACTTTCATGATGAAGTGGCATAAAAGACAGGCAATAGTGTAGGTATCTAAGTAATTAAAAAAAACCAAATAACCCAACAAACAGTCACATCATGATTACATAGTTCTGACCCCACTAGGATTTCCTGTGTCGTGGTATCAGAAACCAAGAGTAGGTACCATGCTGCCTGCCGAGGTCTTCAAACTGTAATTTAATATTTAACAAAGAAAATGATAGGACACATAAATCATCTCTCCATCTAAAGATGTCAATTAAGATAAGGATATCCTGTCCCATTTTATATTAGCAAGAAGATCCCGAGATGGCGACTAGATTGCGCTGATCGGGTAATTTCTCGCTTCATCTTTCTCCATCAAAGGTACCAGAACGCCTACGTAAGATAACTAAAGCATCTTTATTTAGGTTCACTGGCCTTTTGATTAGATTTATATCGATCTTGTTCTGATTTTGACCGTAAAATAATGTTCTAAATTACCTAGATGCTCTTGAACTCTTTATGTATGATGCTGAATGATCCTATTACACTCTGAATCTATGTACCTTTTCAGGTAAATTAACTCACATTTTATTTGACATGTTGTTTTCCTTCGCCGTTTGAGAGTACTCGTATAGTGCACGTCATTTTTTTTAACAGAAAAATCCATTGGTCCACTACTGGATTGGAACCCACGACCTTAGAACCCGATCCACCAGTGCTCTCAACTTGATGAGGAAGGTACCTAAACTTTGGCTACCATAAGCAGCTGCTGCCTCCATTGTGTCATGTGCGTCTCAAGCTTACCTGAAGGGTGTAATTGTACAGGCAATTCGGTCAGGTACCTATCTACATAATACAGTGTACTAGCTGTTGCCCGCGACTTCGTGCGCGTTAAGTTTTAAACCGAGTTTCAAGCCATTCGCACCGCCGCGCCCGTTAAGAAAGTTCCCATTCAAATTTTGACACCCCATTACACCCCTTTTTAAGGGTTGTTTTGAAAAATCCTGAAACACCTGTCCATTTATTTTTCATTTACAGTATCCGAACCGAGTTTCAAGCAAATCTCACCACGCGCTAAAAAGTTTCATACAAACGTTTTTACTCCTTTTCACCCCTTTAGGGATTGAATTTCGAAAAATCCCGCCTTAGTGGGTGCTTTTGCTATAAAAGGAAGCTACCTTCCAAGTTTCAGCTTTCTAGCTTCAGCGGTTTCGGCTCGGCGATGATGAATCAGTCAGTCAGGATAAGCTTTTTTATAGGTATAGAAGATAATAATTAGATGGTACTTTTAAGGTGTTACACCAAATAAATACCTACAACTATAACTCAGGTAATATGAAATGGTATACCTATAAGCATGCAGGTAAAATTAAATGACTGGTGAAAATGGTATCGGTTAACTGGAGCGACCTGGAAGGACGTGCGCGGCGCCGCTGCCGCCATTGTCGGATTCTTGCGATATCCGCATAGCTGGCTGCCACAACTAATTAAAGAGTAATGTGCTACACTCTACGCAGGGTTGTGGCAGATTTGCGGTTATTAGCTGGCGATAGACATTTTTACTCTGGAATGCGTATATTGCTTTCTTTTACTGCAAGCAACTTTTAATAATACGTAGCTAACATTTATTGTTCTATAAAATTTAGTAGGTACTGTAAATCTTACAATGCACCAATATCCCACTAAAAGTTTGTGAGGATGTTAGATGTTTAAATGCTACGATTGTGCCCCCAATCACGCCGTGCCAGCTAATCGCATTTGAATGAAACTTAGAATCCACGTAGTAAGTATTTGTGCTAGAATAACAATCACGCTATCTTTAAGGTTCCGTACCCGAAGGGTGCCAACGGAACACTACGGTAGTCTACCACAGATTATTATAGTTTGTAGGTACCTGTCCTTACTAATTGTCACTGTTATATAGCATTACGGATGGAGATGTGAGTTCGTTGGTAAATCCGTCTAATAGATATAAAAAAAATATTCGTCATGCACGATAAACGGATCGTTTCGACCAAATAAGAGACCAGTGACCTATTCAGGAAGTCGCGGCATTCCACGACTGATTCAACTCCCGATAAGCGTTGATACCTTTAATTAGGAGTCAATCAGGTGCTTACGATTGTCCGTTGAGAAATGGCAGCTGGTGAATTCTCAGAATAACCTCAAAGAAAGAATGTTACAAGGAAGTAGGTGTATTCCTTTTATAATAAAATATAAAATAACTTTATTTCGGGCAACATACTTAGATACGTAAGTTACAAATCTTATAAACTCAATGTAAGGCCCATAGAAATAAATAATACCTATACCTTAAAACTAACATAACAAATGATATATACAAGAATAAAACAAAACTAATTAACACGATTTGACTGCGCCGTGCTACGCAATGTCACGGTGTCTTGTAAGCGCCCGCGGAAGCGTCTGTACGAGGTCTGTACATTACACCCTTCGGTCAAAACTCTGCATCCATGAAGGTTGGTAGGCGAGCAGTTGGCACTCTCACCATAATTATTATGATGAGACGTCAACTGCACAACCCTCACCTCATGGTGAGCTGGGTCTTCCTCTTTATGTACTCCACGACCTCCTCGGACTTCACATTGTGATGAACCCGGGACACAGAGCTGAGTCTTAGGAACTTCTGCACGCAGCAAGTGCAGTCCCGCATTGATTTCGGCTCGCGGACTTCTTTTTCTTCCGTTCCACTTTGGTGAAACCGTCTTCGTCACACCGAGTTTTTTCAGGCTGCACAGCGCTAACAACAGGCTCGCAGCGGACCAGCTTCTTCTCCTTGGTTTGTTTTTTGCTCAGGTTGAAGGGCGCGGGCGACCGCAGCAGCAAAGTCGCGTTTAGGGGTAGACGCGACTTGCGACATCTCTACCGGGACGACGACGCGACGGGCGAGGTGCGGATTTTATGCCATAGGTGCATATAACGAAAGTAAAATACAATAATGTTTTCTTTTTAGTGTCGATGTATTTAAAATTATGGTCTGAATATATACACTGTTTTACTTTCTGTACTTAATAAAATACACTGTTTTCGCTTTCAGGCAATTTAAAAAGAGTTAAAAATCTGAATGTAAAACTTCCGATGTAGGGGCTACTATTGAGACTGAATTCCACTGTAAAAATAAAAATATTTTATTAGTTACATTGTTGTAACATACTAGGTTTTTTTATTGCACCCTCATTGCACCCAGTTAGTAATCATTATTCATTAGGTATCAACTCAACTACCTATTTAACAGAATATTTTTTTATTTAAGTATTAAACAATGTTTTTCGACACTTCTGGTGAAACTGATTTTGTAGGCCTAGGCGATTAGGTCACTTGCCTTCATAATTATTATGTTACAGTCATGCGAATGATGTCTTAGCCAAGTTTATGTATGAGGTCAATAGGAAAGTGCTACCATGTCCAGGCCAACATTCTGTCTATGTCGAATAGCATCATAAAAATAAACGAATATTGTGGTTAGGAAATATTATCCCCTATGTATTACCGCAGTATTACGATGGGACGAGGGACGCATTCCAGATGAAACGGAGGCCAAAATATACCTACCGATAACATTAAATGTATTGCGTTTACGAGAAGGACGTTTTGACGTTGTCATTGGGGATGTTTCTTACAATATTCTAAGTACTTATTTACATTCATAGTTTCGCGACCTTAATCTTATTATGGAATACTAGCTTCCGGCCGCGGCTTTGAGCGCACGTTAGATACCTATCGGATAAAAAATACTTAGCCCATAAGTTATTCCATGACAAATGAATGCACAAATGAATAAGAGGCGTGATTGAGACACAAATATACAAATATCACATCCTCACGAACTTTCTCAGTTACAATATTAGCTGGATCATAATGAATAATTATAATTATGGATGAATCTAGGGGCAGATACATAGGTAATGGCAAACCCAGCAAGCAATGCTTCATTTGACTCTGGATTCGTAGAACAAAAATATTTTTAGTTGGTAACTGTGCTACAGCAAGCTATTCAATATGACCTAATAGGACCTAATGTGAAAGCAATGACACGCAACTTGAACACATTTTCTATTGGAAAATTAGGTATTGTTCCTTATAATGGACGATCCGGATAATGAAGGTAAGTAATCAGATAGATTACATTAATCTATAATAATCAATCTAATCTATCATACATCTAATCTAATCTAATCTAATAAAATATCATGACGTAAGAAGGATACCTACTTACGATAATCCCAAGTAACTATCCTGTAGGTACTTGTACTTACTACCTAATTTTATAAATTCGAAAGCTTTTATAGATGTGACTGATAGAGCTATGCATTTAGTTTTATATTCGAAAAATACAGTAGATAACATTTCGAATAATAATTCGGAACCAACTGGGACGCAATATATTACTGTTACTGATTCATCATCGATTTCAACAAGTTTGTATCAACGCAATTACTTACAGAAAATTTTAATCACACATCTTTTGTGAACATTATCAATTGAAAAATCCTTATTATAATATCAGCAGCATAGAACGGAACTAGCGATTTGACTGACAAAAGTGTCGGAAAGTGCGCATCATCGTAGATCAAAGTGTGTCGCGTGAAGATGCTCGGCAATCATTCCGTTAATTGGAGAGAATCATCGTAGAAAGTGGCAAGCTTCAGCCTCCCCGCTCCGCCTGGTTTGTGCCAACTCCCGAAAACGTATGCACAACTTTCTTTGTAGGTAAGTTCTATTTATTTTACTTAATTTTCAATTATTCTAACGACCGGACATTATTTTGTTGCCCAATACGGCATTATTATTTAAAAGATTATTCTTGTAAGAGTTGTTTTAGCTAAATTGGTTAGAGCACAACCACATTAGGTAAGGCCAGACTTGAGGGTTCAGGTCCTGTCCGAGGAAAATGTTTGGCAAAATTTTATTTAAATGATTTGATGACAAAATTATATTATTTCATGTGTTTATCTATTCAAATTTCGGTTTTATCTATTCAAATAAGAAATTATTTCAGACAATTTTATAACTGTTCGCAAAAACTGTGTCATAATAGTTTGAATGATACTCGTAGTAGAAGTTGGTAACCCCGCTGCAGGCGAGTCTGACGGACGCAATGTCAACGGACAATGCGGCCGAGTGCAACAAACTGACTGACGGTCGTTCACGTGACATTAATTTGCACCTATGCTCGGCCACGGATAGAAAACAATCATTCAACTATTAACATGTTGCAGAATGCGGTGGCACGTTATAGGTTAAAGTGGTAATAAAACCACTCGTAATCCATGCTTTCAAACTGTATTGTAACCCTTGTGTACGATTCTATGCTGAAAGGTCACGAACGGACAACTTCTGAGGTAAGATTGATTCCCGAACGATTCACATCGCATTGCATCTAGGTACCTAACACTTGAAAATTATCACGTCATTTCACTAAAGAAAAAGGAATTACATAAAGGAAGCAAGATGAATGGAATGCGTCCGCCTACTTAGCACCTGTCGCACCGAATAAGGCAGCAATAGCAGATGCAAATCATTATGTAGGTAATGACTGTTGCGTCACGTCATGGTGGTAAAGATCTATTCATGATCGTGAAAGGAGTGTGGGCATGCAGTCGGCGTGAGGTCGCTGAGTCAGTGGCCCTTCCTGTGCTCATTCCTTTTGGGGTAACGTTAGGTAGTACGTGAGCGTACGCGATCTGCAAGCCAATGCCGTGCCGCATTGTCTGCCGGGCTCTATAAAATTGCCATCCGGCAAGGGGCTTACCTACTATTGACACTTGACTCGAGTCCAATCGCCTTTTTTAAACTCTCGCGATCAGAAATTTAATAAATATTAATACTTAAATTTGGATAATAAAACGATAACGAGAAACATCCATTGAGATTTGCACAATTATTTACATAGTTGTTATTGAAAGTGGTAGATTACACTTTACCTACTGATATGAATTCCGCATTAATGTAACTAGCGTTGGATAGTGTCAAATCACAAGAATTCTAGCAAAGTCCCAAGTAAAGTTAGGATTGGAAAAAGAGTTGAGAGTCGGGCGTATGCCCCAGGAATCGGATAAATCCTTTAGGTATTCTTGCCTTTCGCTGTCTCAATAATTGCCGATACGCTAGCTTATCGATCATATCGATATTTGCATAGCAATATAGCTCGCTTTTATGATACAGTGAGTAATTAGTGTAGTTCGCATTCAATAGGTACATTCATGGATTCATGTTACATTGAATGATACTTTAATCACGACAATGTTTACAACGCAAGAGACGTAAATAGAATTAAAATGGATATAAGTTCAACGCGAACAAACAAAGTTAAATAGTTCACAGTTATACAGTGTAGCACATTTAGATCGGTCAGTATGGGCAAATCAGTAACTATAAGACATACAAAGATTTATGGTATTATAATAATGCTAAGTTTCAAGTTTGAAAGTTCCAGAAATACAATTATTCATAAAAACTTTTTACCCCTTTTCACCCTCTTTGGAGTCGAATTTCAAAAAATCCTTTATTAGTTTATATCTACGTGCTATAAAGAATGCAATCGGACCATGCGTTATAAAGTTTCCATACAAACTATAACACCCCCTGCACCCCGTAACAGAGGTAGTTATGAAAATATTTTATCACAGATTTTTACCAAATGTATTTAAGATTGTCTGCGCTAAGTTCCAAGTTTGAAAGTTCAAGGAATACGATTTTTCATACAAACATTTTTACTCCATTTCACCCCAATAAGGGTAGGATTTTATAAATCCTTTCTTAGTGTAGGTACGTTCACGTGCTATAAGGTAATGCACACTCCAAATTTCAAGCCAGCGGTTTAGGGCCAGCTGTTTAGGCTCTGCGTCTTTTATATAGTATTGTGAATTGAGATGATATCAAGCTCGCAATCAGTTTTCATGACCGTGCGTCATTAACCCGTACCTACACACCTAACGACTTGATAGATAATCATAGCAATCAAAGTGCAGCTAGGAAGGTACAATCACGACACCCATGTAGCTACCTACTTACCTAAGTATCTAAGTACGCAGTTACCTACTTAATTATCGTATTTTCATTTCCCAGTTGAAGTACCTTCTCGAATAAATGCCATTATAAAACCACTTCAAAAGGTGTAGAGTTGTAAAAGTGCTTGCGCTAAAGATTACATGATTACCTATTATAAGGGTGATGTTTTTTGCCAGCGTCAGAAGTTAGAAGCACTTTATTTCAAATAATTTACTACACCAACCATTTTGTTATATTTCAAAGAATTACATTTTTTGTGTTCCTATTATGCAAAAGCGACTTCGCGGTGCTAAAGCGCCTATTATGCAAAAGCGACAACGGTGACTTCGGAGCAAGTTCGACTCTCGATTTGTCAACGTCGCAACACATCGCTGCGGTTGTCAACCACAAATAATAAAAAGAAAGAAAAAACCGCACGGGAAAATGTAGACCAACTTGTAACATAACTAAAGACATAAAGCAGGTTCATGTTATGCGTTCATTTTTTACGACACATTCTGATCAATGCTTTTTATAATTAAACATCATAAAGACAATCGGAACGGTCTAAAAAATCTGTAACGAGCACTTTTAAATGGTATCAACCGGGAATACTCGTAATTAGGTGTCCTATGTCGTTTGACCAGGACAGGTGTCTAGATATTCGTGTTTTATTTGAGAGGATGTCGGGCGACATTTTTCAGCCGGTTAATTGTAGTAAGAGACGTTCTCACTAATAATTCATAGTTTTTTGACGGATGACTCGATGGAATCCCGAAGGTATTCGAGCACCTGGCCCGTTCTTTATACCGCAATGCAGCGCAAAATTGAGCTCGTTATAAATTGAATATGGCCACCACATAACTTAGTGTTACATTTAAAGGATAATTGCCACTGTATTTATATGCTCCACGATGCTATGTAGGTACCTACTGCTTAATAAAGGTTTTGATGAGCAAATATATGGATATAATGGCACTTTGTGTTTATATTTTTGTAAGAGTGACGATCATACTAGTGTTCTTAGCTCTTGCCAAAGCAACGCCGACAATTTCATAACCACACAAAAAATATGACCATTCAGTCCGTTTGAAACAATTATTTGGCAAACACATTCTTCGATAAACCGCGCATCAATATTTCGACACTAGAATTTATGAAGGCAACCTAATTTCGGTAACGGTTTCAAATAAAATTCCTAGTGACTTTTGAAATCATTGTTCTATTTTCAACATACCAGGTAAGTACCTACTACATATTTACAAAACAGAAAAAGAACTCTCAAGATGAAGTGAATAATCTTGCGATTTACATTTCTGTGATAATCAATCAAATGATAATACTACGAAAACAAAGGCAAAGTTAGAGCTTCACGATTTCACCAAATAAAACCAAAAATTTGGTAGGTAGGTACTATGGTGTTGAGTTCAATGGGAATGTTCCTGTACATCGTGGTACCTACGGCACCATTTAGAATCATTACTCCCTCGGTTGTTACCTGAAATTGGTTTAGCTTAACAGCTTAATAAACCACGTAAATAAAAATGTTGATTATTTTATTGCATCGCGAATGCCTGTAGATGCGTTACGTGGAAATTTGCACAGAAGTTTTTAATTACTATGATTCAGTTCAATCTTAGTAAGCCATCTAATGTGATTCCGGTATTACTAATGCGTGTGGCAGACTATTATTAGCACTTGAAATTGAAATTACGTAAGTGTATCTCTTTATTCCCAGATCGCTAGAGGTACACAGTGGTCTATGATGAAATGAAAGTAGTTGGACCTCCGAATCTCTCACACTACGGATATCAGACCATTAAAATAATTGAATTTGAGTAATTTAAATATGAAGAGAAGAGAATTAATAAGAAAAGTAAGAAAGATCAATAAAGTGTTATTAGGGACGCATCGCGTGTTTTATTCCACAAAGTCCCAAGATGGATATGGTGAACCATGTTGACAGGTGATCAGCCCATCACCCATATACGATTAGATAGTGTATCATGTTAGAGAGGATACTAGGTATCCCTTAGTCGACTTTTTCGACATATTTGGGGAAAGAAGCAGCTATGTTTTTTCCTCAAACGAAGACTAGACGTTCATGACTGTGTTTCATCAGTATTTACCAAATACCGTGGTATTTACTAATCGTGTAAGCTAGTGTACCGACCTATGTCAGTATTTACCACGGATTTCTAGATTTCTGAATTCCGAAATGACAATTTGTGTTAAATACTAACATTTGTGAATAAAATCAAATGTGTGCTTTTTCTCTCCGTTATAGGCAATATTTTGACCAGATTTCTTTTAGTTCTTCTTTTTAAACCAAGCGCTAACGCCACACAAGCTTTAGCTTTTGCCTCTGTATCCATTTCACGTCTGAACTGTTCGAAACACGTTACAAGACTGACTTGATAAATACTGAACGTCTAGCCTTGTCTGTTTATTCCGATGACGGTATTATGCAGGTTATATTTGTTTAGAAAAAAATCAAGTATGGCTGCATATAACCAATTTCACGTAAGCTGAAATCCATAAACCAGCAATGACACACTTACGTAACCTAGAGATTACAGACTTCACCCTCTTACGCAGTAATTACACAGGAGTTCAGGTAAATTGGCTTATGTAGATGCGTGCATAACAAACGTAAATCAGGAATCGATGCAACGCAGCACACCGTGCGAAGACGACCTAGTTATGACTGACGAGCGTCATGAACATCTTCTTATTACATTACATTCGTTACATAATAAACCAGACTTTTTTTTCTGTGAATTATGTAAAATATGTGCCAGGTTCTTCATATTTCAGACCCTTTAAAAAATTACTCGTCAAAGTTTTTCATTATCAGCCAATGAAATACGTTAATTACAATTCAATACTGAATATTTACTTGCTGTTTCGGTAAACGTTACTCAGCATAGAACAAAAATTAACTATGTTTAGCCACATCTCGCATACCGGTTTCGAAATAATAACACAGCTAGCATCCCATTACACTATAATTCAGATTGTAGGGCACAGGATATCACCAGTGTTGCAAGTCTTGCGAGACTTCCACGACCGATTGCGGGAGGAAGCTCGCCAATCCATACTAATATTATAAATGCGAAAGTAACTCTATCTGTCTGTATGCCACATCTTTTCACGCCGAGACTGCTGAACAGATTTTAATGACATTTGGCAAGAAAATAGATTGCATCACGGGGAAGGACATAGGCTACCTTTTGTTGCAAAAATAATCCTCGAGGCGGTGAAATAAGGGATGAATTGATGAAATTAAGGGATTTGTATGGAGAATGCAACAATGTACTACCGAAGTAAAGCAATGTCGAGCGTAGACACAACTTGGATAGGTGGCCTACAAAATCATTTTAAAATAATGTTCTAACATGCAGACAATGTCGCGAGTTACAGCTAGTCGTTGATAAACTTGATTTATACCCTGATAAAAACCTAATTACGCGTATCTAATGCGTTTCCAACGTTCATAACTTTATTAGATTACAGGGCTAAGAAGCCCATCTTCACAGCTGACTGCACATTGCGAGATGAGGAAGCAACAGCGGAAGTAATTGTGGAAAAATGGTAATCTGGTAATTTAATTACAAGATTCCGATTACTGATAGAGTATGTGAAGTAAGTGGACACGGTCGGTGCAGAGACGTCGGTACCTTCTAATCTGAGCCTTCACTTAAGAGAAAAAGCCACCAACGGTCATGTGGCAATGAAGCCATACATTACCTAGGTACTAAGCTGCTGAGGGCCAGTCAGCTCAGGGCGACATCTGGATGTCGCGTTAGCTCCTAGGAGCAGTGTCATAATTTCATACATGTGACAATAGGTAATCTAAATGACAGACTGCTCAGACTTGAGAAAATATAGAATTACCACTTTTAGGAGAAAAGCAAGCCGTCCACTAACGTTCTTTCTTTCTGACTTTTTGTCGTACAATCTTTACAGTAACGCAACGTGATAAAACCCAGCTAATGGAAGAAAATAATCGAAACGATACTTACTTCTCCAATATACCTACAATGATACAGGTAAAATGTTTGTATGTGAGGCGATAATCACTCACTAATTTCCCTGCCCTTTTCCAACTTTATCGGCGGTATTCCCAGCAGTGGAGTTCAGCTGTGGATGATAATGATGCTGAAATACCAACCTACAGTTTTAAAATGATATCGTAATAATATTGAAAGCCTGTAACCGTGTCCATAACTAATTGTTTACGTAATGTTATCTTAAAAAGCGATCTAATCAGATTTTAAAATAGACATATTATTCATATCATACCTACTAAGGTTGTTGCGTGCGTGCAGGTTTTGTGTTTTACAATTGCCTGGAATGGTTAACTTCATTATTTAATTCAATTGAGTTTTGATTGTCAGGCTACGAGGAAATCGAAAGAACTTTCAATTTTTCTACCAGATGGGTTACACATAGGTATTTACGTGAGTATAACAATCTAACTAACAAACCAATGCCGTAAAATTACAATAAACAAAAGAAATTCTTTTACAAAGCAAACATAAACAAACGTAACTGGTTATATGGGAATTTCAGGTCAGAGAGATGTAACCGCTGACCCGGGCACTACAACAATAGGTTCGGCGACATCTTTACAACAACAGCTGTCCAAATGATTACTTACATTGTTTTGATGTTTACATTTATTTCATAATAGGCTACCTGTCTTGCTCAGCTAGAAATACTTTTGCACTTGCATGAACGTTTTGACGTCTACCATTATAAAATTGTTTTATTTTCATAATTAACTTAGTATACACACCGCAACTATTAAACTAAACCTCTGCCTGATTTTACGTAAGAGGCAATTTTCTCGTTATAAGCCGCCATAATGCATAATAATAAATGTCATTATAGCAAATGTGTATGTAATAGGTACCTACCTATCAATTATGAAGCAATTTCCATTCAAAACAAAATTAATCGCATTCCACCACCCCTTGGAATTCAGCGTGAAAATGTAATAACGCAATCCTGTTATGCCACGGCTCCCCTGTATACACATAGCCCGAATTAAAATGCTAAATGGGTAAAGTTTTGCTTCTGTTTGTAGCTATTAGGGAGCAACGTGTGTTACAGTTGCCCAACACGTTTCGGACGTGTTATGGTTCTACAGCAAACCATTTGTCCCTTTATGCCTAACTGTAGGTACAGTCGGTATCAAAAGTAATAGATTATCAAACAAAGTTCTAAAATTATTTTAAGAAGATTTCAACTCCATCCATAATGAACTTGTACCTAGTTGACAAAAGAAAAGCAATTGTAATAAATCCCCTTATTTAAGTTCTATAAATGTCATCAACTACTGATGCTGACATGCGGTGATTGTTCAGCTTTATTTTCAGCTAGCAATTTTTGGCACAAAAGAGGGATCCGTAGAAAGAGGGGAAGGCTTTTGACCAAAAGTGGGACAGTATAAAGGATAGCTAAAAATGGACTCAACGATAGTGACAAAATAAATCAATACAAAACGTTCCATATCGGATGAAGTTTGGGAGGCAGCACAAACACCCTGTACAGGATACAGGGTGTTTACAAAACTTTCTCATTTTTACCGGAACACCCTTCGCAATTGTTTGGAACGTGCTGCCTGAACGTGTCACGGTTCCGCTTATTATTCCCTCAGGGCCTGAAGACACCAACGGCACCGCAATTATGAGAACTACGGTATTAATATTACTTTAGATAGAGATTTTGTCGCATGATTTAAGAATATTCTTCATCTTTTAATATTATGAAAAAATATGTATTTAATTCAAGAAATTGGGTATCAAGCGAAATGTAGAGTAAGCGCTCTACACCTGGATGACCAAAATAAACGCTGATCAAAAAAACAGTAACACGATGGGTACCTAGTTTTAAACTTCAACAAAGATTATTTTTAATGGGTTTTTTGGTTTTCGTTTTTCTAAACCTTTGTTTAATTAAAGCTAAAACGTAAGCTTAGACAACACAACGTAATCTACAACACAACGTCTAATCATCTCACTGGTTCTCTCAGAATAGTGTGGAGAAGAGATTAAAGTACGCCTCAAAGAGGCCAGATATATCTAGCCTCTTTGAGGCGCACTTTAATACATATATGTAACTTTACCTATACTGCCCTCCTATATCTAAAACATCGCTAAGCCACAAAACCAAGTTTTGAGATATGAGCGAAAAACGCGGTAGTATAAATATATATTTTATCGTAGATAGCGCTGTTTTTGTTAGAGCTATTTCCTGAACTAAAAATGCTAGAAGAATGATTCTAAAACAGATCGATAGAGAATTTTTTTCTAAGTAGAATGGCATCAAAAACTCAAAATCGACCCCCTGTGGCTAAGCGATGTTTTAGATATAGGAGGGCAGTATAATATAGGTAAAGTTACATATATGTATTAAAGTGCGCCTCAAAGTACAGCCATTAGCTAGTGGATTACTGGCTTGATATTATCAAGCCAGTAATCCACTAGCTAATGGCTGTCCTAACTTTATAAGCTCACTTACCAATATTAATATTTTGCTACAAATATGACCATTTTGGTCTTAATTACTCAATTTTTTTGTGATTATTGGGTTTTTAAATGAATATGGGCATCCATAACTAACAGCTTCTCTTTGTACAATTGCACATAGTTTTGTCATAAAACATGTGGGTACGTCAATAATTTGTACATTGAGTCTAAAGTTAGGTAGTACGTACGTACCTAAATGAAGTAAGTAATTATGTTTGTTACTTTGGCAACAGAAGTTTTAAGTACTAGAGTAGAATAAGAGAAACAGAAGTTTTAAGAAAACGCCTTTAACAGTTTCAATGGGAGCTAAGTCAAGGAAGAGCCTTATCTCACACGTCCCAATAGGAACAAATACGTGACTGTAACCTCTTGTTTTGAATGATAACGTTTTACGCTAAATTCGTCATCGAAACAAGGAAGCATAGTAACAATATAACCTAGGTACCCAAACTTGCTTACGGCTACTGAATTCTATGAAAAGGAATGCTGTTGTCTGCGTGGTCAGTTAAAGTTTCATAGAGATGCTGCTGTTCTAGGTAGGTACAGTCGATAACCAGTTATGATTCTAGAATATTAAAATTATGCTTAGATACCTACAAATCTTCTAGGAAATGTTTTTGTCAAGCCTTTTTCAAAATAGCACCCCAAGAATATCCCACGCAATTTAAAAACAACGAATATTATACCTATTAAACAATAGCCATAGGTAGGTATTTACGCTTTAAGTTTTATAATTACAAAAAGTGAATTAATAGTTCCAGTTTCTTGCATATTTAATTATCAACTCAGTAGGTACAAACATTTGGCTTTGCAATGTGCTAAATTCGCCCGCGCAGTTATTTCAACCTTGAATGATAAAATTCAAACTATACTGCATATTAAAGAAATTTAGACGTTTTGTCAACAACTAATTAAACACATTAACCTAATATTCAAAATTGAAGAACGAGTTCACATACCACGGTAAACATACCACAATAAAGATTATCGATAAACAAATAACCCTTAGCTCATTAAGCAATAAACAATCCACATAGGTATTTAAAGATTGTTTCCTTTCACACGGCAAGTTAATTGAAAAAGAAGTGATCAAAGTAGTCGTAAAAATTAATGTGTGGACGCACGTGACAAGCGCGGACGTGCGTTCGCCCAACACGACGCATTTTACTTCATAAAGCTACAATATGGGATTAAATCAGGTTAGAGTTGCATACAAATGATAAGGCTACAGAGGCTGCGTACAAAAAATTCCTAGTGTGGTAGATACTATGCCTAAGACAAATCCACGTACAGTCGAGAAACCGCACACGTCGATGTCATTCCAAAAATTCCGAAGTAATTCGGATACAATTTTCGCTTTACAACAAATTGGACATGTTTAGCCGGCAGCGCGCTCTTGGGCATCTCTCGTTATCGAATCAGACGTGATAATTTAAGGAATTCCAGCTAAGTGTAACTGGATTTGTATACATTTATACCGGTACCGGTGGTAGTAATTGTAAGTAAAGAAAGGTCCGTCCAGCTAGGACGCGGCACATTAAAAAAAGTTTGTGTCTTCCTACGAGTTACAAGTTAACTTGATATCCGTGCCGTTTCAGGACCGATCGAAATTGCATTTCTACTTAACTTTAATAAGTAAGGTACCCATTAAAATTAGATACTTGCCTGTACTGCCGATAAGTTTCTTTAGTTCATTTAGGTACCTACTTAGTACATGATTTGTGCAACATTCAAATGAAATTGGAAAGTCTAGCCGTAACTTAACATAGATTGACATTTTATCGTTACTGTTTCCCTCCTCGCCAGTAAAATAAGATTGGTGTTAAACGTAAGAAAACTAAGTAGGTATTAATGATCTATCGTAAAAATGATTTTATGTCTTCAAATATAGATTTCGAGTAACCAATTAGGAGGATGTTAAAGTAATTTACGAGATTCCATAAAGTAGATGGGTACTTAATTAGAGATTCGTGTGGGCACTACATATAATTAATAGAATGTACCTAATGCCTGAGGTAGTAATAGTTTTATAGACATGACCGAAGTTAATGAAATAAATTTGGAAGCAAATAGTAGAACCTAACCTACCTACTTAATATGATAGCCAATTGTCTCTTCTTTTTGTTGCATTGAACTGGTGAATTTCAATACTTTTCCACACACATACTAGTTTAAACTAAATTGAGTATGTACATTATGTAGGTACATCGACCATGATGGTGTACTGAGGTGCAGTTGTAGTATTGCCGCTTTATGCATATATTACAATCACAATTTAATTCGTAAATCTGTACTTAGAGAAGATGATCCAAAACGATAGCCAAAGTTACGTAAGTAAGTACAAAATAATAATTATTTGATCAGAGTAAAAGTATTTTCAAGTGTCATGTGGCATATTGAAAGTTGCATAATAGCACTTTCATATGTATTGTATTAAATTTAGGTTTACTTTCAAATTATGAACCAGTGAAATGCAGAATACAAGCTATTACGTTGTTTTATTATGACAAGAAAGAAAAATATAAGTAAACGTAAGACACTCAAAAAGATTTCAAAATTGATTTATTTTAGAACAGAGTGAGAGAACCAAATAAAAAGTATCAAGTTCGTTTAGGTATGGATAAGAAAATCTCTGGAGTGGCCAAATAATGGGTTTTCCATCTGTGGTGTCAATTTTATTTACACGTAAACGATTGATTGGGATTTTTTGCATGCAAGGCGAAGAAATGTCTATCACTAACGGTAAAACTATGGACATTCTTTAAAAATAATTGTAAGTAATAATATAAAACTCATAATCTAACGTTCTTACTTCACTTTGATAGAGTTTTTAAATATGGAAACATGAATAAATGAATTATTTTATGTATGGCAACAGATAAATAAATAAAATTGCTTTACATCTAGTTTAAATTCAATATCCTTTAAGTTACAAACATTCTTCCTCAGGGGGATCATCTTGTACACCTTTCCCCTACTTTATAAAATGACTAGCATTTTATTTCCATTCACATTATTCACATATGTAATAACTTAGCTAAACTTTCATAATTTCTTCGGTCTATGAATCGTTTTTGATGATGTAGATGAATCTTACGTCTATTGAATGGGGATCATTACTGAACATCATAGTTTTGTAGGTAGGTACATAATCATAAAAAAACTTGCAGCCACTTCTGATTCAAAGTATCAAGATGGATATCGTGAATCATGGTGACAGGTGATCAGCCCGTCACCCATATAGATGGTCCATGTATGTAGGTACTTCTCTGCTGGACTGGGAGTAAAGAAAAAACATAGAATGCGTCCAGCTGCTTCTCTCCCCGAGCATGTCGTAAAAGTCGACTAAGGGATAATATCCTCTCCAACATGATAAGATACAAGTCAACAAGCAAGTATTCCCAAGAAGAATTGACGTCAAGCAGGCGGCCGTTCATAAAACACCTTAGCAAAAACTCTTACAGCATGATCCAAGGAACATGCTGTGCCGACTCCACATATAGTGACATAAGGGCAGGAAAATGATGATTGTGTGTGAATGGAAGCATACATACGGCTATCAAAGAAGACAAAAGAGTAATGAATAGACACTGAGCAATTATGCAGAATCACCTCGTAATCTTAGAAAGCAGATGTGTAACAAGATACATTTTCTGTCCACTAACTGGACAAAGATACAAACAGGTATCTGTAAAGCTAGACACTGTTATCTGCATGAATTTGCACATTTTAGATTTCCAAAGATCACATTACTGTTTGACGTTTAATTGCTTCCACAGCCATTTCGATCACGCCTTCACTTTTTATATTAAATCGATAAAACAGGTCCTAAGAAGTAGTACCTAACATCTTATCTAAGGAATTTAAAAGATATCGAGTTGTGAACAGATAATACCGTCACGGTTACATAGGTAACTACAAACTAATATTGGACATATAGAGTAGTAAATAGCTTAAGTCCTTACAGTCAAGTACATAATACATAGTAACAAAGATTATGTAATTATTTGTAAAACAATATAATGCATCAATACCAAGTTATGCAAACTACATCGCTGGATCAGAAGCAAATATAAAATGTCATAAGAAGTTCACGGACATGCGTTATCGTAAGAATAAACAAAACATAGATACGTTTAATAAGAACACGTAATCCAACACACCGATATAGTGACACGAATTGTAATGTAGTTGCATTAGCATTACAAGTTCACGATAAGAGAACTAAGATTACTTTTAGTGTTTACCTACCAAAGCGTCATTAGTAGAGGATCAGAGATAATGTATTGATAAAAAAAATAAAAACTACGCAATTAAACCCACCACACCCAAACCAGACCACAAACTAAAACAGTCTTTAATATTAACATCTTTTCCGTTTTCAGTCATTTAAGATTTTCAGTATTCAGTGATGGGTATTGTTCTGAAGTTACAAAGTTCGCGTAAACCTGCAAGTGGATATAGGAATAGTGTGCATGCTCCGTCAGGGGCAGCGGTGTCGTCTCCACTGGCGCAGGTCGCAGGCCCGCAGAGCCCGCAGAGCCCCGGCCTTACTCAGTCGCACCGCGCGCACCGCCGCTGCCAGTCCCGCGCCAATACCCTTATCAAAACATTCCCGCATCCGATCGATCCGCACGTTTCGTCTGTGATAAGCGCTGCGTGACTGTGTAGTGTTGTGATGAGCTTGTGATTGACATTGGATAAAAAAGTTTGTGGTGTAAGTTATATATATTTTTTTATTTAATAATTTCAAAAATAAATAAATATATTTACTCTGTCCAAGACAGTGTCCAAAAAAATAGTTAAACCAGATAAGAGGTTTGACAGAATTTATATCTACGGCTAAAATATACTAAACCTGCAGTGCATTTAATTAGGTGTCTACTGTATTAATATCTATACATTAAATAGGTAGGAATTAAAAAAATGGAAAGTCTTTCAATTCATAATTATGGAAAGGAAAAGGTAAAGAGTAAAGAAAAAAATCAAAGTTATAGACAGTAAAGGAAACGATTCCATTTACAATTATTGAAATAATGACACTCTTTCCGATTAAGAGAAAACTTTCACAAACATAAACACCGCTAATGCTGTTAAAATGCAAAAAGTATACGAGCTGTTCAGTAAACTAGGCCAAAAGATACGGTTTGGTTGCATTTTCAATACAAATTATTTTTTACGAACTGTACATAATAAAAGAGAGATAGAATAAAACTAGATCTTATACTTTCTGCAAGCAATTATTATTATTATTATTATTATGTACTCAAAACGATATTGATGGATTTTATCTGTTTGTAGAAATGTGATCTGAACGTAAAATGACACAACCCAAACACTCGAATCCAAAAAAACAGAGTTCAGGTTGTGAGTACCAATGCCAGAGTGCTTTTCTTATCCCAAAACGATAGAAGGATTATATATCTAAAATAAGATTGTAACGTATCAACACATGTTAAATTTAAACTTAGACTTGAACACAAAAGTGCCGATAAGAGAGCAGCTGCTACTGACAAAACGAACTTAATTCTAATTTAAATGAAATAAATACAATCGTATTAACGGTTTACAAGGCCGACAGCTAATGATAGTATGATCACTAATCAATTTTACCTTAAGTTAAATACGTTCCTAAACATATTAATTAAATCAAACAAAATATGTAAGTATACTAAGGATATTCGATTGTTTTTAGTTGAATATTTCCTACCAAATAACTCAATATATTTTTAAGCCTGAATTTCAATGATGAGTTTCGTGTCAGTTCATAGTACTTATAATTAAAGTATCACAACAAAACGTATATTCAAAAATGTTATTAATGTATTTATTCAAACCCTCTATAAGTTGATGAAAATAATAAAGCGAGCTTCATCAAGAATCAAGATCAGATCGACGTACATCAGCGAGTACATTTACGTTAGACGCCTAACGACCCCCGCCTGCTTCAAGAGTTTATAATAAACACTCTGGGATGACCGCGATTGCTTTTACCGAGAATCATCTACGCTGCGACAGATGTGTGATAGGAAATCTTCGTACTAGATAGGATGGTTTCATTAATAAACGTTATTTGCTCGTTCAAGCTCAAAAGTCACTGACTTTGAAAGTGTATCGGATTGAGAAAGGAATTCAGAATCTTATTTAATCTGGCCTTTCTTTATAGCGTTGGTTGAGTTTCTTTAGTATAGTATTTTATGAAATGAAGTAAAACTTAGTAACCGGATTGGATAAAGCCTTGTAACACTGACACTTATCCGAGGTCGTGTTATTAAGAATAAGACAAATCAATGCACCAAATGTAAATTAAGAATTTATTTAGAAAAACAAGAATTCGATCAGACAGTAAGTTTAATCTGAACTTAATTTTAAAATATAGTGTATACGTAATCAGATCGTGGTAAAATAATGTAAAAATTAAGTACTTAAACTCTAGATGCATAATTGATAAACTACAAGTAACTTAATAAAATCGCCATATTACCAAACCAAACTGGCAACGTAAAACGTACTCGATGAAGACAAATATAATTTTTTTCCATTAGTTGATACATTGTATACATACATACCTAGTTTAAGACCTTGCTGGGACTTCGTCAAAACAATATTAATGCAATGGCCTACGCGCTCTCACTAATTAGACTCAAAACAAACTGAAACTCAAACTCAAACAAAGACATTAATTATGAGCAATGTGTAGGAGTTAGAACAGCTATTTTAAAAGCTTTATTCCATCCAGTCCTACCAGTAGTTCGATAGTCAAACTGTTTGGATGTTTTTTTTTCCAAATTGTTATACTGACGGATTGAACTATTTGGAAACATGGATTTTATTCCAAATAGAACTACTATGATTATAATAGTACAGTCAGAAATGGTACTTCAAATGCAAATACCTCTAATCGAACATTTTATGATAATATTCAAAAGCTAGAACAGTCACTACACAATTTAGGTTGTTGGCGTGTAATATTTAAAAAATCTTAGAATTCGCAGATAATCTCTTTAGACTTGGTAGAACAAAGCTCATTGAATGCGTCCGCAGTGGTGTGTGGACCGCACATCTGTGACCTGGTTGCCACCAGACCGTCTCGTTTTATCTGACCAATTCATCAACACTGCCTTCATAATTACACATCATACTCAAATGCTTCCGATGAACATGCTTGAACCTAATTGACGAAATACTTTGGCTAAACAAGATTCTCAAAGCTTGTTAAGAAAAGTTTTTCGTCATAGGAGCAATCTTTCCGTTTAAAAATTTAAAAATAATAAGCAAAAGTATTGTAAAAGCAATCGTCGTTCGATGTATTTATGGATTTATGCAGAACGGTCTCAGCAAAAGTCATTCCGTATGTTTTATGATGCGAGTTTCCGAAGACATGTCGGTATTACTAAAATATGATAATTGTAATTGTGATAGCACTTGCAATAACATTACGCATATCAGTTTATTGCTGTATATTCCTATCGAGAGGTCGTCGTTACGTCGTCAGATAACTGGAGTGAGTATGGGATACCCGCTTTATTAGTCAATTCCGTAAAACCTGCAACTTACTTTGTTGCAGACTCTGTCATGATTATCCCGTTTATCTGCACCTCTTTCGATCAAGTTATTACGGTTTAATCAAATTACTAAAGCATACTTTATTTTATAAGAAGATTATGATGTTGTGCTCATTTTTTCTGGCTTTATTTTGTTGTATAATGAAATCAGATGTACTACAACTGAATCATCAAAGTGATTTTAAAAAGAAACAAATTGGGCGAGCGACTGGTTTGGCGTAACTCCGGAAGCGAACAGGTTCCACACTCAGAGATAAGTATTAATTGGAATCTTTAATTTTTACTAATGAAAAGTGGCCGGTCGACGGGAGCCGTTTTTCTGTAGCTACTTATTACATGGATTGAGTAACAGTGACTTTCACCGATTTTAACGAGTTGCTTCGTAGCAATTGAATTAGCACGCAACGTCTTTAGGTAATAAAATAAAGTTTGTCGATCATTTGATTACCTACTTGATCCCTTAAACCGTCGTGAAATCCTTTTGGTACAAAGCTGTGTAGTAGGTAACAAACGTGTTTTGACTGAACTTTGAAATTAATTTACGCAGTCGCTTTGGAAGTAGGTAGGAGGTAATTACATTTCCAATAAATAACGTTGTATTAATTAATGAAACTATTCAATTTAACATAAGAAATTGTTGGTAATATAATGATTACTGAAATGTTATTTACGATAATGGAATCGATATTAATGGTAATGTCACGAATAATTAAATATCTAAGTAGAGTATTCTCATTTAGACTCAAGGTTAAAGTAACTGGGCAATGACCGAGTACACGTGTGGTGCAGGTATTTAGAGAGCATTTGGCAAAAAAGTTTCGTGACTACGAAGCGTAGCCGACTTGAAATTATGGCTTTACTTAATTGGTGAGCTGTACGGATCTACGTGGAACAAATCTTGGCAGTTCCGGAAAATAAAACTAGGTATCATGATCCGATCTACTTGTTTTGTAAATCGCATGTTCGCTTGCCAAAGTAAAAAATGTAGACATAAATTTATTATTTATATTGTACTGGACTGAATCAACAACTAATTTGAGAGTAACAGATTAAGTATAGACAAAATACATAATATGTTTATGTATTTTAATACCTTATTGATAGAAAATGATATTGTGGTCGAGAAAATGTCAATAATCAATCAAAATCAACACAGGTCCAATAATTTTTAGATTAAAAAAATAAGGTCAATGCAGCAGATAACCTCGATGACATAAAATTTGGGTAAAGGTTAGCAACATTAAACTAAATAGACAAGTTTTTGAGTTTCGTAGCTATGACTGAAACAGGATTTTTATTTTATCTTGTAACTTTTCTAATTTCTGCGCTCATCGCGTAGGTATATGGAAACTTTTTACACAATTATTTTTTTAATATGCTTTAACTTCATTATGAAAAGACAAGTGCAAGAGTTCATAAAAGAATTGGTGTTGCTTAAGTTGTGCGATCTTCTAATTAAACTTTTGGAGGTCTATCGGAGCTGAAAAGGGTTAATACCTAGCGCAGGAAAGAGAAAGGGAGTTAATACCTAGCAAAGGCTGGTTTATCCATTCTTCTTCTTCTAATTTAAGAGCTGTGCTCTTGTCGGTGATGCAGCTCTTTCCACTTATTTCTATCCAGCGCAGCCTCCTTGACCTCCTTATAAGACCCGACAGTTACCTTCTCCTTTATTTGGCTCATGTAGCTAATTCGTGGCCTTCTTCTTCTTTTTGCTTCTACTTTTCCTTCTATGATGGTGTTAATAAAACTGTCGTGACTTATAAGGTGGCCAATCATCTTTCCTCTTCTCTTTTCAATCGTTCTTAACAGGGTTCTTCTATCTTTGATTACTAACTAAAAATATATCAATAGGATTACAACACGGAGCAAATGCATAATCGTAAATATCACAAGCATCAAGTGGAGATCTAATTCCGTGGCAGGAAACAGTTGAGTTTGTTTTATTGCGGCTGTTAATGTCCAGTGGACGCGGTGATTTACCTATGGACTGCACTAATGCAGTACCAACTGTTGTTATAGCTGTGGCAACAGCAGAGTACATAATATGGCTCCAGTAACAATACAATTTTGTACCATGCAACCGAATCAATGTGCGGAAACAATCAAACAACAGTAAAATGCACGTGCGCTGATTCTTTGGACGCGCTAGCAAGATAATTCAGAATTCGTTTCTAATGTTAAATCATGTGTATTTAGTTGTTTTAACTGAAAGAGATGGTGGTTGCTTGTAATCAGTAGGTATATTCTTTGTGGATAGCAGATCTACCAGTCTAACTATTCTATGTTCTAAAACATAGTAGATATTAGTTCAATTTAAAACAATTCAACGCGCGAAGTAATAATGTTTAAAAACTAATAGCGAGCTTATTTTGAAAACAATCCTTGGCGCATAATACTCTATGCAGAGTACTTACCTTAGGTACCTACACATTTGTTTCCGTTCTTTGGTGGTCTATAGTAATGGGTAGAATACTAATAAAAAGCCGAAGCTTAGAAACAAATAAAATAGTTACTACCCTAATAAACTCTACAATAGCGAATATTACGGTAAAATCGAACGTTTATACAAAGGGACAGTTTGAACAATATCGTTAAATCCGCTTTACATTGTCATCTATGAAGCTTCTAAGCTTCAAAAAGGCTGTTGTAAGAAAAGGTGTTAAGGTTTTATTAAGGCATGTTTTGTTGCGGATCGTAAAGCCACAGACAACGTAGGCGGATCGGCGCTTTTACAACATTCGATACCACGTGACTACAACTACAACCGTTAGGTAAAGAATGGAACTACTTACTAGAATCCCAACACGGCAGACGTAGGAAGAAACTTAATATTTATTGTAGGGAAAAAAATATTGTCGCGGGGTGGACCTGACTATGGGAGACTATTTTGGTCTCCAAGTCTCCAGCAGTGAGGTTTGTTTTGTTTTTTTGGCAGTCATATTTACGAGTACATAGTTCTTAGCCCACACTAGGACCCCCTGTGTCATGGGTATCAGAAAGTACAATGGTACTACAACACCTAGACTCGAAATATACTTTGCAGTTCGTCTAAAATTGGGAAAAGTCATGTTGCGGATAATGATTGTGCAGTAAGATTCACACACAAGATCTTTACGATCGGTTAGAAATCGTGTCGTTGGTGTAAGAGCAGAATGAGTAGTTTCATGGGCATTTCTCGTCAATGGTGTCCGCCTACGGTGCGCGTGCGCCGCCCGCCCACGCGCTTGTAAATCGTCCCTAACTGTACCGGGGACAAATTACCCATGCATGTGTAATAGTCCTTTAATCTTTATTTAACGGCTGTCTTCTATAATAAAGTGCTAGAAAGTTGTTGTGATTGGTGAGATTGTGAAATTATTTATGTTTGAATAAGCACTTACCTGGATACTACTGAGTGACGACCAATTTTGATGTCGACATTTTCATTTATGTAATAAATTCATTGTTTATTTTCTTATTTTTTGGTACAAAATAAACTTTTACATCATATTCGATAAATTTATACAAGGAACATTATTACTATTGCGGGAATGCGGGATAGGCTTTGCCTAGCAGTGGGACAAAGATGGCCCATAATAATAATAAAAATTATAATTATCAAATCATTAAAAGTGTCATCTTTAAGCACGCACGAAACGTGCACAAATAATTTAGAGTCGAAACTAACATTTTCAGTCTTTTCTAAAAAAACCTAAGTGAACCTAATATATTGTTTTATACAATAAGCAAGTATTCCCAAGGAGGATTGACGTCAGGCAGGCGGCCGGTCTTAAAACACCTTAGCCAAAACTCTTACAGCATGCTCCAAGGAACATGCTGTGCCAACCCCACATAGAGTGGGATAGGGGCAGGAAAATGATGATGAACCTATATTGTTTTTACGGTTACCATACCCGAAGGGTGTCAAAAGGACCCTATTACTAACCCTCGGCAGTCCGTCCCTCCGTTCGTGTCTGTCAGCGGGCTGTATCTCATGAACCGTAATAGGTAGAGTTGAAATTTAAAAAGTACATAGATAGTCATATTAAAAAGAACATGTACGATGGTACGGAATCCTTCATGTGCGAATTCGACTTGACCGGTTTTTTAATAACTTTATAACAAGTTTATAACTTACTCTCCGGGACATATTATGCTTACTTACTTACTGTAACTGCCTTGGTAGATTTAGATGCTCCATTAAACAAGTTAACGATGATGCAGAGAAATAAATACTAGTAGCTTTTGGTATCTGTAATCTACGTAGGTATCGCGTTTTATGCAAGACCCTATTCTAGTAATTATGGTTAATGGTTGGATACCGGACTGGGGCTCTCTGGTTTGTGTTAGGAGCCCTCGAAGAAGGGAATGCGCATCTCACAGCTTACCTTGACCTCAGGGACCTTCCACTGGTGCCAGGGATCACAAACACAGTAGTAAGTAATGTTATTTTTTAATTTCTTTCTTTTCTCATTCTGTTCTTTTGACAACTTTTCAAAAATGATTGTTTTTTATTTTGCTTACGGCCAGGGCCAGCGCCTGAAAGTGGTATTATGCCGTGAAGGCCGCAACATAATATGAAGAGTCCCCGCGCTGCACTTTTAATGATCGGTTCCTATTCTATTTATAGGAGAACGGATGGTAAATTAAAGTTACCATATTAACGTTGTTTTTCCGAGAAAAAAAAAACCGCCGCACCATCGTACATTACAAAAAGTTTCTTGTATGGGGCCCCTTTTATTTTTATTTTATTGTCATTATAGCGGCATTAGAAATATACATTCTGTGAAATTTTCAACTCTACCTATCTACCTATTATGGTTCATGAGATACAGCCCTCTGAAAGACAGACGATGGACGGGTGGACGGATGGACAGCGGTGGCTTAGTATTAGGATTGGCAACCTTCGAGTACGGAACCCTAAAAAATGTATGGTGCTTTTCGACAAATACGTCGTTGCTACGATAATGAACGAGCCGTCGCTCGTCTGTTCATTGAATATAGTTGAACTGAGCATATACGGTAGATTTAATACTGCATCTCCACAGTAAAAATATGGTAAAATTAACGGGACATTGCTAATGACGTGTAAATATTATGCATCGCATATTTGTATGACCACTAAGTAGAAATGTTTGCCAACAATTTTAGTAGTATTTCTTTGAGTAGTCAAATACTGCAGTAAGTACACTTACCGTTTAAGTACTTTACCAGGTTTGAGTCAAGCTACATATCACAGATATACTCAGCAACTGTAAATATATTAAAAAAAATGTTAGAGCAGTAGAGTATGTTTAGAACGGGCGAGATGCTGACGCATGTGTGTTATAGTTTGACCCCTACGCTACTGGTATTGCTGTTATAACAGACATTAGTTTTACATCCGAATCATCCGCCAGTTCGTAATTTAATTTGGTGTGAAAATGGAATATATATGGGAAAATCAGGCAAATAGGCGCCAGTAGGTACTTTAATGTACATAGGTATGTAATGTATCGCATCCTAAGTGCGATAGAAGTCCAAGTGGGTAGCCAACACCTACCTGAATTTACTAATTTAATCTTTAAAATACTAGGTTTTACCCAGATAAAAAGTATTGCTTATGTCATTGCATATAATCTATTTCTATGCGAAAAAATTAGTCTATCCGTTACAGAAGGTCAAAATAACAAACGTACTTACAATATAAACACACTTTACTTTTTATAAATTAGCAATGAATCTAACTAATATGAGTAGAGCATGTTTGGATTTTATTTCCTTAGGCTTTAACTCGTAAAGATAGGTGTATGGACTGAAGACAAGACAAAACACACCCAACAGTCACATGACATAGTTGAAACCCACACATATTCCCCGTATCGTGGGTATCAGAAACTACGAGTACTGGTACCACAACACCTGGGTGTTGTGGTACCAGTACTCGTAGTTTCTTGCAAATATTTCTTCCGGGTCTGGACCCGGAAGAAATATTTGCAAAATATACAAAAATTTATCTCGAAGCGGGAATCGAAACCACACTTCTCGGGTCTCAGCTGGGAACCCACCTGCCACGCCAGTCAGGGTCGTCAAAACTGAAGATACAAGATTTGTGGATTACGTTTTAGAAGATCTTTGATGAAAGAAAAAAACAGTCAAGTGCGAGTCGAATTCACACACGAAGGGTTCCGTGCCATCGTACAAGTAGGTACTTTTTTTATATGATTTTTAACCTATGTAACTTTTTAAATAGGTAGTTTCGATGATCGATTACGAACGTTATTTTTTTTTTCTTTTTAATTAAATGTTAAATATGTATGTTTTTGATTATTGTTTTTATTATTTGTTGTTATAGCGGCAATAGAAGTACACACTTTGTGAAAATGTCAACTCTCTACCTATTACGGTTCATGAGATAAAACGGACAGGCGGACTACAGAAGGACGGACGGACGGACAGCGTGGGCTTATATAGTAACCTAACCGTTGGCACTCTTTGGGTACGGAACCCTAAAAATGAACATAAATGCTTAAATGTAAAAAACAGCGCGCGGTCAAAGTAACAAGTGACTATCACAGTAACAAGCTTCAGGTTGCAAGCGTAAGCAGAACACACGCCAACACCTCATTTGCACCATTAACAAAATGGCTTCTAAAGCGTATAACTAAACGTAATGCCTTTTATAATATTCCTTGAGAGGAGTTTTACTGCTTATGAACACTTAAACATACGAGGACTGATCCTTGTCTAAAAAATTATCATCATCACGAATGCCGGTGGAAATTCTACTTTAAACCTTATATTAATTAACATTCTAGAGGCGTAACTCGACTCTACGGAATTTTGCATAGAGGGAATATGAAGAAAAATAGAAATCGACCGTTACCTCCTACAAAGTAAGACTAAAGTCGTGTTCACTTACAGTCTGATGCTAACAATCAGCTGTTTTTCTGTCCAAGTGGATAATGTACGCGTAGTCTGAACGCTTTATTCTAAATAAATTATTGTATTTGTAAATACTTGTACTAGACACTAGCTGATGGCTCAAAGTGAAAAAACTTATTCGTCCGAAGGAACACACACAACTTTTACGATTGTTCATTTTATCATAGTGAAACTTAATACAGGAGTTCGATAAGCTGCTTCTTGGTAAGTGAGCAAGTCTTACTTTGTAGATGTGTTTGAGAGTAAAGGTCTATGTCTTCTACGTCCACTACGCCGTTCCATGCAAAGTTCTGACAAAACTTATACAAGAAACATTTATCTATATGTACGATGGTACAGAACCCTTCGTGTGCGAATTAGATTCGCACTTCACCGGTTTTTTCTTTACTTTTTATGCCAGGCCAGTAACAGTCTTGTTATAAAACAGACTGGTGGACAGAAACCCTAAAGTTTGACCTATTTTGTTATATAGCTCAACAAAGCCAATTGCCGGCAAATAGAGACAGGAATCGCATAGTAGCTGACAAAGACATGACACGGATAGTGTGTTCATTCGAGACGGTCGATGACATGCTGTATTAAATTATAATAAATTCAGTAGGATTCAAAGTTGAAAACACTTTATATTTATATTGGATTCGAGAATAAAAGTGATCTCAGTTCAAATGCATTTAGAAAGCAGCAAAAGTCAAACTTGCGGGCAAAAATGTCCTGCAGTCTACACTTTCTGGAATTTATTGAGCAATAAGGAATATTGAAAGTGGAACACAATTATTTCCGAAAATCGACTTGCACATTACTTGAGAGTCAAGAATTCTACTAAACTTATCAGGTAGAGTGCATTTTATGGCACTTCTTTAAAAGCACAATGGGATTTCATGAGATGACTTTGAGCAGAAAGGGTGAGAGTTAAAAGCATTAGGGGAGAAGGGAACTCAGGAGAGTAATTTATTACAGTACGATATGGCTAACCCTTGACTCCTGAGAGCCTTACAGCGGTTTATCGACTACTGAACTGGAATATCAATGGATTATTTGACTCCTGCGGTTTCAGAAGCTACTCGCGTTACTACCGATGGCTTTGGAATTCGCTCGTACAGCGAAAGCGATTTGTTTTTAGTATTTTGCGAATACGAAGAAGGGTTTTAGACTATATGCGAGTTCCTCTGGCTCTTGCTATAGCCCAAACATCTGGAGAGATATTGATAAATGAGCTGTTGTCAGATATTTCTGGATCACAAAAGTACTATAGACAATAGAAGGTAGAATAATGTAAAATCTAATAAGGTGGCTGTAGTTAAACCTACCCAGAAGTTTTTTTATATATTCTTGTTATGATTCAATAAATAGGTACAAGGGCAATTAACCACAAAGCAACATTTTGTCATTGAAATTGCAAGAACCATTTTGGATAGGCTTATAAACTAAGTACATAATACTTCAATGAAGCTTTGAAATTAAAGATTAATTCATACTACTAAGCAATTAATTCCGCTTAGGTACACTTCGTTTCCTTCGCGACCAAGGTTTATAGGTACAGAGTAATCATTATAATTTATTATGTCATGGCAACAAAACTAATTGCTTGTAAATATTGTGTAGGCCGGTATGTTTAAATAATCAAGTTGTCGATAAATGTAAGTACCTACTTTTACAACAGTTGTTGGTCCCCTTCAAGGTTACATCAATTTGGTAATTCATCTTGGGGTAAATCAATGTAATTTTACTCAAGGGATGTGTAATTTGTTCGTCATTATATTCTTATCATTGCATGCAAATCAAATCAGCAGTAACACAAATATTGCTAGCAATATAAAAGCTGTTAAAATTGAAACGCGTGACCTACAGCAGGCGAAGGACGACACGGTATACTTCATTTAGAAAGCGAGTTTGAAACAGTATCTAGACCGGGTTAAAATGCGTTGAGGTTACTGACGAAGTAGGTGGTGTTAAACCCTTGCTTACATTTAATTAGACATGAGGGCTGTCCTTACTCTCATTATTTTTAAGGAAGAAATACGCTTAAAGTAAACGCAACCGCCAAGTGTTTCAATTACATTTAGGGGATCGAGATTTTTCTTGCAAGTTACATCAAAGTAAAACAAGTATTTTTTTGGCAAATCTCAGAGGGGTGCTTTCGTCAGATTACAGGGAACAGTTGCGGCTTGTGTAATAAAAACGCTCGAATTACGTTACCGAATCTCCCCTTAGTCCGCCAATGTAGAAGGACAATGTTTAGTTACTGAACATTGTCTGAACTTCAGTAAACCTTACTGTTTCCTTGAGGTATTTTTTGCATGTACACTTAAGTAATGGTGATGACTAGCATATAACCGCTTGTTTATGTTGGCCTATGATAGTCCGAGTAGGCAACCAACTCTTGCATACAAGAGCTCTAGTACAAACTGCACGGTATTATGATGAGCGAGTTTCGAAAACGCGCGTAATGCTAGTGCGCAACGCGTGTCTATCCCAGACCGTGATCGTAGGAATAAAGTTAGAAGATATGAAATATTGAGGAATTACGGAAGTGCATAGAACATTTTACCGTTGTATCCCCCAATGTCGGTGTCCCTCGCCCTAGCCGTTTTTACCGTAACCGGAGCGTGCGTTTAATCACGTCTCATTGCCCGCGTACTTGTCATACGCAGGCTAGCCACAAGATTAACTGCGGCTCTACGGCCTATATTACTTAGGAAATCTCAGAGAAATAATACTTGAAATACCGGGCTCAGACAATTAATAAAGTTACATAAAGTAGGTAAGCAACATAAATAATATTACGTATAATATTATATATAACAAGGCATAACTAGTCTGAAAAGGTCTTCTCTTCTTGTGACTTTGCCAACGTGGTAACCAAACCACGTTGGTTGGCAACCAAATTTGAAGCGCGGAGCGCTCCCCAAAAGTCGAGCGGGCAAAGCCGTACAGCGATAATAATTCACAATAAACAGCGAATTGTGATGTATATGTCACCGTAAAATTGTAAATACCGTTAGATTATATTCTACCTTGCGAGATTGTAAACTGTCGAAAGATTGTGAAGCGTAATATACTGCTTACAATTTAACTGCTCTGGCGATTCGGCGGCCGCTGCCGCGGCACACTCGCTCTGCTCTTTCGCCTCGCGCGTAGTTTTTCACAAACTAACCTAACCTACTAACTTAAATCTAAGCAGATGTTCGACAGTTTACAATCTCACGAGATTACTATCTAATTGTATTTACAATTTTACGGTGACATATACATCCCAAGGTGATCGGACTCTATACGATTTTGAAAGGACGTATTGAGTGAAGTCGCTTGCATAAGTAAACATGGTGTTTTAAGTGAAACGACCTTTGAATCAGATCGAAACAAAAGCAAAAATAATACGTAAGACCATTCAAAACGAATCATTACGTAATACCAAATTGCACCGAAATTCACAACTTTTGAACCGACCTAGTATTGTTCCTTTGTGACAAAATTGCACACTCGGAAGATGATTATGTATTCTTTGAGAAAATTATGGAAGAACCTGCCTACCAAATCTACTTTAGCTGCGAGCATTAGTTATAGATAAAGGTATTTTTCAAAGATAAAATGGTCTTTATTTGCATGTCATGGTGAGCGGTTGCGGTGTGCCTCAAACCACTATAAGACACTCTTTCAACGCGGCCCTATTGTCCTTCAATAGATGGCGATAAAACACTCTCTACGTGATGGAATTTTTATGTTTCCGATCCCTAGACGCCGTTGGCATTGTGATATTAAAAAGCTTTTACAAATAATACAAATGCGGAATGTTTATTAAAATTTTATAAGTACTTTTATGACTAAGTGTGCGTCTACACAAAAATATCCACGTGGATTCATAATATTCTTTGATTTTGAAGTTATACTTGCTTTGTATAGTTTCGATCTTGATTTTGACTTAAGAAATATTAATAATATTTCGGCTTAAAATAAAACGTAATCAAAAATGTTTTTTTACGATATTTATAAATTCTAAAGTATATTCGCCAACATATTGCACAGCTGAGCCCTACTTAAGTAGGCATAGGCTTTGTTATTACTGGCTGAGAGTTCCAAGCACATCATAAAGGGGTGTAAGAGGGAAGTGCATTATTAGTTAGAACCCATCAAAAAGTAAACCGCGTGAAAGACACAGAATAGGTACTTACCTATAATTTTCAAGACAATTATTTTGTAATGAACAATAATAAAACGTTCCTTTAGTCGATCAAAGACACTTCGAGAAATACATAATCGTAAAGAAAATGGGTAGCGATACATTAAAACGTATCAAGGCAACCCGGGCCAATCAGTTAGCGATATCTAAAATCCTACTAATATTATAATCCGAAAGTTTGTGAGAATGTTTGGATGTTTGTGGCTCAATCACAGGGTAATTGCTGAACAGATTCTTTAAGCCATTGCAAAGACATACTAAATGCAGAGGGCAACGTGTAAATGATTATGTAACATGTGACTCCTATTCGCTTTAGCCAATTAAAATGAATAAAACAACTGCATCTAAGTAGGATCAATTGTGCAATTCGTATTCAATCGATGGAAACATTGTAACGTGAGCGTTTATTTTCAGTGGAGCGTCCCGCATGCGCCCGCGCATCGCCCACCCCATGTGCACTTGTATGAGGTGAGTCACCCTTCCCAATATAAACCGAAACTGCATTTACTTACGAAGCAGACTTCCAGCATCTTCTGAAATATTTTTATTGACTAAAGTACTACTAAACGTGTCAGTAGTTATTTTGAATCTGCGAGGTGAATGATTAAAAGTGCATTTAGCCCGTTATATCAAATTATTTAATCAAATCATTTGAACCGACTCATGCTCCATATATGAATCTAACTATAGTAAATAAAATGACAAACACAAGCGCTGGAAACCTGCTCTAAAGATAAAAAGCACATATTCTGGACTTATCCTAAAAACAGTTAATGCGGTATCACTTGTCACTTCAAACTGTCTCGGGCCGTTTTAACGGAGATGACTACAGCAAGGCACTTGGTGTTATCCTAAGCTGTTAAATATGTAATATACTGGTGCTCTGACTATGTGACTTGTCCCGTATTTTTCTGACATCCAAAAGTATAATTTTCTAAATAACGGACGAACACAACGTAACAAGCTCAAAACTACATCAGTTTTTCTTATGAATCATCACAAAACAACAAGACGAGCAAATTATATTGGTCAGATACATGTTTACATCAGCTTTGTACAAACAAACTCAAGCAAACCAACTGATACATTTCAGTTCTAAATAAAGCAGTAGTTCACGCCTTACAACCATTTAAACAGTTCATTCGTGTACCTATTAATGGTTATTAGTGGTACATTTAGTGGCTGATAGTGCATAAAATGTGTGTTTGTGAAACGTGCAGCATGCTATGTACTACATAGTGGTTATGTACTGTCGTGAGTTCACTATTAGCTATTAGTTAGAACCGCACCTGCCTTGCTGATGTCAATGTCCGTCATGCACGTCGCGGAGCGCAGAATCTGTAGATGTGGCATGATGCAGTTGTGACTTGTAATATCTAATATCTACCTACAATATAATTGAAGAATCAAATTATATTAAAAGTCTTTATAAAGTGGCTTCAAGAAAGGCGATGTCAACATTTCAGCAAATGCTGGGCGGTTTTTAAGCGTGTACCGACTGAACCCTAAACGCTGAATTTCTAATAATTAATTATATGAATCGTACTACCCTAAATATAAAAGCTAATTACACGAAGAGAACATAAAAATTATCATGTATATGCACAGAGCGAGAAAATAATTAATTTGATATTACAGAATCTGTAATAGGTAATATTTTACGAATGCGTCTTCTGTGAACGCGACCGTCTAACGGGTCACGTGAATCAGCGATGGGTGTTTGTTTTAAGTTTTGGCTTTTGTTTTCATCATCAGATTTTTGGACCTTGTAAAAGCTGGTGAAAACATCTAAGTATTTTTTAATAATATACTTTATTCAACTAATACAGAATTATTTTTTGTTTTCATAATTACTGAGACCAGCTAAAATACCAGTTCCATAATTTAATGCTTTCGCAACTCCGTAGATGACTCTCTCGCAGCTACCTCGTACTCGCGGTTAATAATGTCGCACACTAAACATGGTGCGACAAAAAAATAATGACTGACGTCTCGCGGGATGTGTTCTAGGAACGAACGAGGGATAATGGCGGGCTACCGACAACAGGCCATCGTCTACAGCTTAGATAACCACTTCTATTGAACTCATAGATCATCCTTTTTGTAAACTGTACCGGACAAATTACTATGTAAATAATGTTTACATAACAAGACGCCAATGTTTGCAATTGTCGTGTTACATTCAATCAAACATAGCCAAATAAGCGTTATGTCTATCAATTGCTTTTTTTATGCGAACGGCTATGCAATATTAACACTTGAATAGTCAATGTTGTCCAATAAAAAACATTTTATAATATTGGAACTAATTGACTTGGGCATTTCGTCCGTAATGCTTCCGGCATTTATATAGACTGTCTGTTGCCAGGTAAACTGCGGACTCCATTAAGAAAAACGTAATTACTGGATACGCAAACAAATCAGAGCCAAGGACAGTGGCGCTCAAGTCCGCTAGGAATTCTAAGTGGAGGTAATCAAGGGAATATTCAAGCTACTATCCCTTCCAGTGCTCGTCTTTCATAAGAGCAGAGAATGTTGCGTATTTAGATTGCAATGAAATTTAAATTGCACGAATTCAGCAACAGCTGTGGTCTATTAAAGTTATTAAACGTAAATTATTGCATTCCTTAGTGTTTCTAAAATGAGATGCCCTTTCCTTGCCTATTGAGAAATAACAACACACCCTAAACAACAGAAGCTATGTTGCGGGACGAATATCTAATAAGATATTACATGCGAATGCTAAAATCGCTCATAGGTTGTGTAATGTTACGTAGTATTATGTTGGCGGGCAAAAAGCAAGTTCGCCTAAGTTATGTGTGTGTGGTAATATTTTTATTGTATGTACACGCGTACGTTCTGGCATCTTTTGTGCTAATAGTATTGGAATGCAGCCCGACTACTTGTAGTAAGTACGTACACAAGACAACTACGCGGGCGGCTCATATCATCTAATTACATAAAGGCATGGACCCTGCATTATTCTAATGGTATACGAATGCGTTGAACATTCATAAGGAAGTTCATAATGAGCTATGCTAATTAATTAACGAAACGTAATTAATCATTGAACGCAATATGCAACTAATCCACCTTGAAAAGATAAATGTAATGTTCCGTAGAAGGCGCGTGTTTGTAAACAATTCGCAAGAACTTCATTGCAAAAGCATGCTACAGTTGTACGATATTTTTTACGGCTTCCTCGATCGGACGTCCCAATAACGTAATAACATTCCTTTCGGTAAAAGGATGCCGATGAGAATTATATTTCGCGGCATAAAAATATTTTTTATGTGTGTTGAAGCGACATAGAAATGAAAAAATCGTTTCTTTTTATGGCGTCGACAAAACGGAGACCGCATCCGGCCGGAAGGCAGCAGACTTCCTCGCAGGTTGCGTCACTACCGGACAAGCCGTATAAAAATATCCGAAAGGTATCTGGTTTGTTGTAAAAGTGCGATAAAAAGTTCACTGCACTCGAAATCGTTTTGGAGCGATAGGAGTAAGTAAATTAAATCGTTGTGGGCACTGTTTGTCTGCTATCTTAAGTCAAATGCAGTTATTCCATAATTATTTTATGGTCTCAGTTATATGATAAGATTCTGTACCATATGATAGTTGAATTAGATTAAACATTTAACTAGATACGGGAATAGTTGCGTGCTTTTGTACAATAAACAAGTCAGAACCGGGCTGAGATCTCTAGGCTAGGTTATTAGTGTCTTAGGATCGGTTTCCGGCGAATCCTTGCCCGTATGACTCACCCCGTACAGATTAACTTAACTGTCAGCTTAGGAGTATTATTAGTGGGAAAGCAAATGTTCTCATTTAATTGCAGTGCGTGTGTCAATCAAGATGTAGTCCACAGTCCACTGAGCCGCTGATGCATAGATGTACGCAATTTTTGATGCTAGTACGCCTGGCTGCATAAAAGTTACTGAGACGAAACCGTGGAATCACAAGCTCCAAACAGCGCCAACGAAATAATTACACATACTATAGCAATATTATGAAGGAAAAGGATCTTGTTAATTGCAAGTATAATAAATATGTGGGCACAGCAACGTTTCAGTGGACGAGATCCCTAATGGCATTACGGTCTGCATCCGATCTGTCCTACGGGTTGTTCTGTCCACATCAATTACAGGCTATGAGTATTGATATTGCGGATATGGGTACTTAGGCAGTAAACAGTTAAACGTCAGTATAGATAAACGAGCTCTGCTCTAGAAGTAGTTTTCCTATCTTTAGGTGCTTCGTTTTTACGCAAATGGTTTGCGATTTGATATGATATGACGTTAGAGATAAAGCATTATGGTGACCTATGATCTACCTGCAGTGAAGAGCAAAATTATAAAAGACTTAATTTTACCTACAATAAAGCTGCACATAGCATATCTCGGAATCACAGAGCATGTCTCTGCATCATCTAGATCAGCGATCGGCATTGCAATTCAACAGCTGCGAATATTTTAGGCACATCCCATCTGGCAGCACTTGACCTTATCTTATAATGGATTTTATTCTTTTAAACGGGCAGTAAACAGGATAGTACAAACAGGAAAATCAGAGCTGCGTGGCTCTTTACATTATAAATAGTATTTAACTTTTTATAAACATTATTTATTTAAATGCGTCAGATATGTATGTAATTTACGTCACAAGCACATCGTCAGGTCGTTCGTGCATACGTCAAGCAATTAACCTTTATCCTTGTGTTCTTTCAAGTTGTCCATTCATATTAACTCACCGCGCGGAAGGAAACGCATCCACATTTCAGTGTATTTACCTAATGTTTACGAAAAATATATTGGTAAATTCCGATTCCAGAGTGGAGAGTGGCGTGGCGCGATGGTTGCGTGAACGGTCATCATGCGCCTCTTCCGCGGGCCGAAGCGCAGGGAAGTGACCGCGCCGCGCGTCGGTACGTCTCCGAGGCGAGACGACGAGACACACGACTTCGCGATAGTCACCGCGCTGCCAGCCATGGTCATGGAGGACGATGTCAAGGAAATGAAAAAGGGTAAGTTAAGTACATAACTCGGTGAAACCAAGAGTGGTTACCACTAGCTTGTTTACAACTACAGAAGAGACTAGTTTTATGGAAACATTTCGAAGCTAGTAAGTTTACCTTCCGTTAATCAGCCAAATTTAAGAGAGGTCTATGATGACGACTATTTCATATGTCGAAACATTGCACTAGAATGCTTTTGAACTAGTATCGGTAACTAACTAAGTTCTTAATTTTTCAGTTTTCGCCACATGGGGCAGACGAATGGGAAAGAAACTCGAAATGTTGAAAAAGACTGAGCAAAAAGAAACGACCCCGGAACCGCCTCTAGTTGAAGAGCATAAGGAGCATACTCCTATCATCGGGCAGTATAAGAAGAAGCAAAGCTGGAAAATGGGAAGAAGTAGCTCTGATTCTACGTCGTTAAAGAGAGACAACGATACAGATTCTATCAATTCAGTAAGAAGCGGTTCCAGGGATAGATCGCCGAGCCCATTCAAAACCTTTTTCCATAGAATGGGCTCGACCGGAATGTTGAATTCATCCAAAACGCAATCACTAAATGTGAAAAAGACTCCAGACTACCCTGCTAATGGGCCCTCCTTGTACCGAAGTTGCTCAACCTCACATTTGTCTACGTATGTAAAAGCTGACGACCCATCGGATGATATAGATTTACAAAACTCCAACAATGAAAACAAAAAATCACCTTCAAAACACAACAGTCCATTGTCTGACGAAAATTTGGTGAACTCATCAACAAAAGCGATTAGTTGTGACAACATTCCTAATTTGAATGATGGACAATCAAGTAATGGTGCTTGCAAAAAACCGAATTTTCCATACGCTTTCTTACGGTCAAAGTTATCAGTTTTACCCGAAGAGAACAACATGGCATCGCAACAAAGATCTAGTTCCGTTAGGCAAAGCTTTTCAGAGAGGTTAGACAGGAAGTCTCCAAAGTGCCGTAGAGAACGAATTTACCTACCAAATTCAAGATCAGAAGAAAGGTATCAAAGCAACGATAGTATATCCATTCATGAAGACACTATGCTGCTAAATACCGCTTTGAGGAACGAATTTAATATATCAAGAAGTTCTATGAGAAGTATAAACGACTTTGATTGCAATAGTACCTATTCGACGGGACGAGTGGATGAAGCAACACGCAGATCATCGATGATCTCACAGCGAGGGCCTCTAGATTACGATCCCATGCTCATACCCAGAAACAGAAATAGTTTACCAGTATACGAATACAGTTACTTGCTTGGTTCTATGAGAGATTTGAAAAGTGAATTAGCTTCCTCTACTCATAGCATACATCATGTTCCGGAACCAGGGGAAATACAAGCGCACCGATTTAGCAACTATGTAAGTTCGAACGAGTCGGGGTATGACAGTGACGGACGGCCTACTGATGAGCATAGCAACCATTCTCCCCCAGGTTACTCCTGCCATTTATCAGGCGGATCGGTTCTAAAGGAGTGTCTGGATACTAAATTTGAAACAAATCACAGCAATTTTTCAAGACAATTGAGCTTAAACCATAAGATAAATGTGAACAGAGTTCAAGTTCCTGTCCGACGCAGTTCTACGCCCTGTGCGTTATTCCCTGTGAACAAAAATATTTCATACGAATATGAAAATGAGAACACCGAAAATGTACATAAAACGTCAAGCGTATCAGTGACACTTCATAATATTGATCAGACAGATGCCAAGCCACCACCACTTCCAAAGAAAACCATTAACAACAAAAAGCCACCTTACATTTACAAAACGATTACACTAGACGAACGAGTTCAAACGAGAAAAATTAAATTTATGCAGTCACAATTAGTTCCAGGCGAAATCACTTCAAACGCTCACATCGTCAACAATATTCAAAACACGCAAGACCACCAACCACGAATGCAACAGATTCCTGAAATAGACATTTTAGGAAGAGGGCCGTGCACGAAGCGCTTCAGAAAAATAAGACTTCTAAAATCGAGATTAGATGAAAGTCTCGGCGTTTATCTCGCACAGCATAAAGCTGATTTTGACAAAAGTATTTCTAATTATGAAATCCGTTACATTGTTGTCAAATTAGACCTTGATGGTATCGCTCACAGAGATGGCAGGCTTCGAATAGGTGACGAAATCGTGAATGTGAATGGTCAAGTACTGAGAGGATTATCCTCGCTAAAAGAGGTCCAACATATCGTGAACTCTTGCTCCACTGAAGCTGCCCATAAGGATGGCGCAATATATGAAAGATATCAAGTAGACCTCGTAATGGCCCATGATGAAATGACCCCCGTGACCCTTAGTAGAATTATAAACAGACAACCTGAGCCAATACCAGTAAAGCCCCAAACATCTAATCCACCGGATCTCATCTCACAAACAGTGCAAAGACCTTCTCCTTCGAGACAGGTAACTATAGAGACGCACTTCCCGAGTAGCGATCAATACTACACGGATGTCAGAAATCATTCGGGAACACTCACAAGGCGAGTATCTTATGACACGAACCCAAACAGAATAAGAGTTCACCAACAATGTGAAGTAGGGCTACAAGTCAATAATGAACCTGTGCATGCGAATCAAAAGAGCGATGACGAAAAATTACTAGAACGACGCTGTTTAACGCAATCATCAGCATCTTTGCAAAACATAACAAACATAGAAGTATCTATGAGATCTTCCCCAACTCTGAGGGCGGGTCATAATAATTACCGACCGATATCAATGCACAATTCAACACAACCTATAGCGGGCCAGTACTTTAACGATAATGCCTCCAACGAGGTCAAAGAGACATGTCATTACATAAAGCACGTACCGAGGCTATATCAGAATAGGTCGTTTGAAAGTATACCGGAACAGCTGAGGACCAGCAGTCGCAGTAGATTTTTCAATAGAGTTGGGTCGCAGCGATGTTCGCCGAACCATGCACCGCACATCTTCAGGCAGCAAGAATACACTTCAACTCTTCACCAGGAGCAGCAAGGAGGCCAATACTCTCACAACTCGCTGCACAGAGCGGAGTTTTGGAAAGGGCCAGGCCACAAAAGCTTGGGATTCAGTATTGTTGGTGGTACCGATTCACCCAAAGGGCAAATGGGTATTTTTGTTAAAACTGTCTTCCCAAATGGACAGGCAGCTGACAAGGGTACTATTTTTGAAGGTAAGAACTTCAATGTTTGAAGATATTATTTGTAATTTTTTCTTTTTTCAAAGAACCGGTACTAATATACTTTTATTGTAGGTGACGAGATCTTGTCAGTAAACAATGTGCCAACTCGTGGGTTGAGCCATGCTGGGGCCATTTCGCTTTTCAAACAAGTAAAGGAAGGAAAAATTGAATTGACGCTTTCAAGAAGAAGGTACCTTCTTTTAATCAGTGTAACCTCTTTGGATGATTAACACAAATTGAATGTGGTCTGACTTTGTTTTTTTTTATGTTTCAGAGCACCTAGGTCAAGATCCGTGGAGCCTCTCGGAAATTTCCGTGGCGAACACAAAAGGGAATAAATATTCCTGACAGCCCAAAGACGATTTGTGTTAGTGTGCAATATATCATTTTACTTGTTCATTTAGCCAAAGGCATCGTGTAGACGCTTAGCACTAGATACTTTTTCAGTTTTGAGACTATAATTTTATTTTAGCTTTAAGTAATCTAGCTTATGAAATTATGTATTGTAAATTATTATGTTATTTGTTATTTTAGCTTTTATACTTACCTACCACATTATAATTGCGAAGTTTAACTTGAGTATAACTATAGATATATCTTTATCGCTAAATTTTAGTTAGCTTTGTATAGCATGGATATAAGACTGTATGTATTTAGCTATAATATAAATTGTTGTATTAAGTTATAATAACTATACAATATTGTTAAAATAATATAGGAAAGCTAGATCTCGTTACTTGCAGTCTATTAACTTCCGATGCATGTACATTGCATTTTTATTTACGTTCAATATTGTATTGGCGTTACTTCATGACAATGTTATCAGACTGATCTATGAGTACCTACGTTACTGCCAAAGTTTTAGACTTTAGTATCTTGCATTTTCATATCTTTACACTTTGATCGAATATTGTATTTGTGTCTGGTTGGGATAACTCTGGAATTCTATGATGGGTATTTTAATTAGTGGCGATGAAAGGCTACGTTTGTATACAACCTTAATTCATTGTATGCTTGCATTGATAAAGTTAAATAAGGAGGGTACAGGAGCACCGCATACTAAAATCATAGGTAATGGTGTCTCACTTGAGCACGGTGATTTCTGATTTATCTATGGTACTCCTGCACACTTCATACCTAGTGGTTACTCAGCTTTATAAACAGTCCTAGCTATTACAATGACTTACTCTGTTCTTGTCGTTTGTGTGAAGCTTCTATTTAGCTTCACCGATGCTGGGAAAGGTTAATAAAATTTTAACGAATGAAACTCCAAAATGCTTCCATAAAATTTGTGATGTCAGTTGTAAAATATCAGCGAATAATGCTCCGTCCATTATATTGTTAACGAGTTGTTTTTGTAATTTTATTGATTTTTGGGTTATGTTCGTTGTACAGTTGTTTTGTGAAACCGTTTTTGGATCTATGTCCACTATCCCGTTCTATAACCGGACCGACACCGTTCCGACACAAAAAACCGGTCAAGCGCGAGTCGAATTCGCACACGAAGGGTTCAGTACCATCATACATAAATAAAAATGTTTGTTGTATGGCCCCTTTTATTGTTCTATCTTATTTTATTTATATTACCTGTTGTTATGGCGGCAATAGAAATACACACTGAAAATTTCAACTCTCTACATTACGGTTCATGAGATACAGCCCGCTGGTAGACGGACGGACAGCGGAGGCTTAGTTAGGTAATAGGATCCCGTTGGCACCCTTCGGTCACGGAACCCTAAGCAAAGCAAATTGTCAAATGTGTAACAAACCACGGCTCGCGACGTGTCTGTTCTATTGCCGTCCAGGATATGGAACAGGATAGGGGCTCAGACCCTGAATAAGAAATATCTAGATTCTGCTAATATATAGACCGGAAAGTCTTGCATTTCATGCTGTTCAGTGAAATAGAGTGAGATAACAATCAGTTTCAATGCGTGAAATGTTTCCTCATGCATTGAAAATGATTGTAATAACTTTTCATTACTTCAATCGAAAATGCCTAATAATTTAAGTGATATAAAATCACATCATCAATATTCGCAAATTCTTAATTATCTAGATGTTTTTTAGATCGTATATTGTAAGTAATGTCGAAACCATCCACAGACCGACCGCTTATATATTTATCTAAGTACACTACCCATCCACAATATTTTACAGTTGAAAATGTTTTGTAAATGTGTTATGAATAAATTGTAATACCTGGGTTTGAGACTTTTTCTTACAAAAACGAAGTATACAAAAATATATTTATTCAAGCAAAAAAACTATAAACTAATAGAAAAATACACAAAATAATGAATATAGGACTAGATTATAAACATGAACAGTCTACGGTTGAACATGGTTTTTCTCGTAGCAGAAACACTTTGAAGAAGCCGAATATAACTGTATAAATAAACTCACCATTATTTCACAGATTTCAGAAAAAAATGTATAGAAAAGTGTCACTTGATGTCGCACAAAATAGCAACACCTCTTAGGATCCAATGGTCAGGGTTCTTTATAGTGGGCAGCCAGAGGGGAGTGATGAATGTGAGTCCAGTACGCACTGGTTTCTTGTATACCGGGCACTGGGAACAAAAGACAACATTAATAATACTACAGTTGAAATAACTATGACCTCGGAGGTATAGCCGGCCAGTTTCCGACTGAGATGCGGGTTCGATTCCCGTAGCAAAAAAAAATTTGGCATGTTCTGCAAATATTTTTGGTATCATGAAAACGCTAATACATATACCGGCCTGGATGAGCGTGGACTTTTCTAACCCGTGCAGTATCTAAGACCCTAATCAAAGTAATATACAGTGTTGATCAGCAAATTCGCTTTAATTTCAATCGACACGACTGTATGCCAAAGATTGACTGTAGGTACATATTTTTAACTTGACATTGATACAGGGAGGATCATTTGACTAGTTTGACCACGAGGAAACATAATTCCTCGTGGTCAAACCAGTTGGACTAAATAGTTTAGACTACGTGGAAGTACCGCGATGCGCGGTGGACATACCTACTCTCAAATTCCTAAATGATAAACTCAATAGAATATTTGTTAACTACGAGTATGTAATGTACTTACTCGACGACCTCAGTGGCGTGGCAGACGAGTGCTTGGCTGAGACGCAAGAGGCGCGGGTTCGATTCCCGCTACGGGAGAAATGTTTGTATGTTCTGCAAATATTTCTTCCGGGTCTGGGTGTTGTAGTATTATGTATCATAAGTATGTATTTACAAAAAAAAAGAGTATTTATGTATTGTATCAGCCATCTGGTGCCCATAGTACAAGCTTTGCTTAGTTTGGGGCTAGATGGCGCTGTGTGAAGTGTTCACAATTATTTTTATTTATTATTACTTGGTAGAGCTTAGGATCCTTAGGCGCTGTAGAGTTGATGGCGTACACGTGTGTCACGGGTACAGCTGTGTACAGCACTTTCAGTGTAGACTCACACAGCCTGCCGTTACGGCGGTCCCAACCCGCGCCGTCGAGGAACATTCCGTGGACGAATACTCCCTCCTATAACATAAAATATCTTTGTATTAGTGGTCAGATTTAGAATAGATAATAACAAATCATAAATTAGCCATAATGACACGACTGAATGGATTAAAAAACAGAAAATACATAAATGATTTACTTGTTCGTCTGTCATCGTTTTGGCGATCGCATGCCGCGATATAGTACACGATCTAGTGAGAACTACATACTTCGTTTTTTTTACCATCATCACTCATCATTTCCCTGCCCTTGTCCCACTTTATGTGGGGTCGCCACAACATGTATTCCTCTTCCATTTCCTCCTGTCAGAAGTCATCTCAACGCTCACTCCTTACTCATGTCATCTTTCACTTTTTACCATTAGCAAGTTTTGCCTTTAGCAAGCCCTTTTTCCTTAGACTATTTTTACTCTTTATCTATAGGTTTTAATATTTCTTACAGGTGGTGGAGCTTTGATTTCTTCATAAAGGAATTTGGTGACGTCATTGTGTAGGGACACCATGTCCAAAGCCCAGCCTTTGTGGGCTCGAGTCACTTCTTGCCGCATCGCCGTTAGGAACCCTGAAACAAATAATAGACCAACGTGCAGCGATAGACAATTATCGAAATGTTTGCCTATAGACGAAAGGACTTTAAAATAATCCTGCACCTGCATTATCGATTTGGAGAGGCTCAGCGAACGGTACACTTTACGATTTAGTCCATTCCATAACGAATCATGGCTACACCTGCCACGTACCGCAAATGGTAAGTGTGCGTTAAAAATCTTGTGGTAATTTAAATTGTAAATGCTCGTCTATGATTGTCAGAGGTACATAACATTTGGTACTCACTTTCCGGACAGTATTTACCTTGGGGATTAAAAAATCCAGTCATCCAAAAGGAATCTGGCCTCTTCTGGAAGCACCATGTTGAGAACTGTATGTTCCTCTCCAAAAACTCGGTGAACCAGAAGCCGAGAGTAGACGAGGACCACGAACTCTTCAGCCAGATCTTGGGAACTTTAGCATCAAAGATATTGTCGAGTGAATCACGAAGCGCCTGTAACATGACAAGAAATAAAAAGATAAATCAAAACCCCGTAACCCTTCAAGGTCTAGTACTGGTAACCCTGAAGCAAAATTATTGGGGATACGGAGATCTATAACGAAAATGCTTGATACGCATTTTTGTCTATCCTGTGAAAATGCAAAAACCCTATCCTAACCTAAAATGCGTCATTCGCAGTACGACTCTTAACCTAGCGGCTACATCATTGTACTTCGGAGAACTATTAGTGTTGAATGATTCGTCACAGGATAGACAAAGACAAAACGCGAACCCTCGCCGAAGCCGAAATGTAGCTGCAGGGCGAAAGCGACCGCCGCTCTGTGTAAAACAACTAACATTCGGCAAGCCAGGCAAATCGACCTGTGTCGATTGTACTGTGATAATACTGTAGGGATGATAGGAGAGCATATTCATCCCTACTATAGATCTTCTGACTTCCGAGGAGCAGGTAAATTAAATGCGTTCGTTTTCCACATACTGAATTTATATTTTCACTTTAAAGTATTACATGTCTGAACCTAGTGAGCGGGGATTAACGACTTTTGGCGATTGGCGACGCCACATACATAAGTTACGCGTCAGCCCGATTACCTGTGGCTACATAGCTGCCACAATGCTAAAGGCTGATAAAACTCACCTCATTCATAATAATGGTACCATCAATAGCAAGTAACAGATCTCTCAGCGTGGATCTGACAAGGGATATCACTTTCTGCATTCTGTCAATTTCTTGCCTCAAGAAAATTACCATCGAGCCAAGAATACCGTAGTGCCTCAACCTAAAAAATAATTGTTAGTATATTATAGTAGAGAAGCGCTCGTGGGGTAGCTTACTTAGACGTTCTCAGCTGATCATTAAAGTTAAGCAACGTTGTGCGCGGTTACAATTTGGATGGGTGACCGCAAGTGGCATTACGAACTGAGTGCTTCCGTGCTTCGGATGGCACGTTAAATGGTCAGTCCCAGCTTTTAAGCCGTTAAGCCACGACGGAGGTCTTTAGGCGGCCGTAAAACTGCCATAATTAGTATATTATACTCATGACAGCGGCTTTACTTGTGCCCAGATCATCAGACTGATAAGATATTTCAAGTCAGAAATTATATTGTGGATCGTTTCTTTCATGCATACAGGTTCAGTAGTTATGGCATGACCGAAACACAAATTCGAAGGCAATCTTATTTTACAAAATTAATGTTTACGAAAAACATGGACACCTTGCATATGCTAATCTTACAGCAAAAATGCTATCGATTCTGTTGTAAAAAGTCCTAAACAAAACTATTCAGACTCACTACAGCTGATCCAATATAGATAAAAATAAAATAATATAATGGTACCATTATATTATTGTCCATTAGTATATTACCAGGTGAGGGTCAAAGTTGAGTTGGTACTAACCTCTCTTTGACTTCGTGAGGGTCAAAGTTAGGCGGTACTTTTTCAAGCATCTCCCTAGACTGTCTGTACACAGACGCCTCGCGTGTCTCGCCGCCGCCAGAGCTGGATTCCTTCGGCTGAATCGACATTATCGTGTCTAGGAGGTTCTGGGTCCTGTTTCGTTGGTAGCTGGAATTTTACAAATCAGTTTTATTTTCTATTATTACTCCAGGACACTACCGACATCACAATTGGTGACCGCAAGTGGCATTATGAGCTGAGCGCTTCCGTGCTTTGGAGGGTGCGTTAAATTGTCGGTCCCGGCTTTTAAGTCACCTTTAAGCGGCCTAAAAACTCCGTCACAAGAGCTGGCCACTAGCTCATACGAACTAACATACTTTATAAAAGACCTACAAGTTTCACGTTTCTAGGACTTATGGTTTTAGCTGTGGGTTGTCAGTCAGTAAATCGTTCAGTAGGTAAGAATTAGAAAGATTTTAAATAGTTGGATATTTACATCATAAACCACAAGTCCTAGAAATATTTAAATACAGCCCGCTGACAGACGGAAGGACGGACGGACAGCGGAGGCTGAGTATTAGGGTCCTGTTGGCACCCTTAAGGTAACTACAGATTGTGCGTTGATTGACAGTTTATGTACTCACGTGATATCAGCATTAGTATGCAGCCCGTACGCCTGAGGTGGATCAACATGACGCATTGTATCAATAGCCTCCAAGTACTCTGGTATATTCTTAAACTTCATAATCCCGTAGCCCTTGTAAAACTGGAAGTCGTCCGAGAACAGCTGGTCTGAGAACCAGACTCGCGTGAATGTGACCAGCAGGCGATTGTCATAGTCGTCGGTGACTCGCCCGCCGTATTGCACCGCTGATACCATGTAACTGGAAATGTATAATACAGTCATATACATAATTCTGACCCCACACTAAGATTCCCTGTATCGTGGATATCAGAAACCACGAGTACCATGATACCACAACACCCATACCCGGAAGAAACATAGAAATAGACTTAAGAATTATATTATCTGAGCAAACGATTATGATTAAAACAATAATTGTTCTCGGATTTTCCGGTAAAACGCCATCTAGGAAGCGACTGGGAACCATTTTAAAAAAGTATTTTCTTTTTAAAGGCAACTTGATTTCAAACTCACCGTACAGTAGTCCAACTGATAGTCTGCCCCTGCTCCAACCCTTCTAGATGATTCTGCACAAACATGCAAGAAGCCAGCCAATCGGCAGAGTTGAACTCATACGGAATATTCCAGCCGAGAGGTCCGAACTTCCGTCTTTCTTGCACCACCGTGTGTAAGAAAGAGATGGTGTATATCAGAGGGAGGTAGAACGGACTGTCACTATAGTCCAGGAAGTCTTGACTCATCGAATCATAGGTTCTCATTAGGCCGGCTTTGATACCTGGAATAAGAAAACTCTATTAGAAAAACTAAGTAACTTACGCTAATGAGATGAATGAAACCTTAAGCCAAACATGTCACTAGGCATGTTTCCATAAAAATATACTAGGTAATCGAATTATACTACAAAACTAATTATAAACATGGTTAAAGTACCTGATGGGGGTTCACAAGTGTACTTGATAGACATTTGCAACAAAGTAATAGGGAATTTATCATGCACTTCTGTCGTAATCCAGAGTCTGAAAAAAAAATATTTATTTTTTATATTTTATTGTTTGTATTGTAACAATATCTGTGAAAATGAATCAATTCAATATAGTACAGTATAATTTTACCTGAACGTTTCGTGAACTTTTTCAGGATCCTTTTCCAGTTCAGCAAACTGTTCCATGATTTCCACCATGTACTCCAAGCCCAAATGGCAGTTTTGTAGGAGCACCCAAATACCCTAAGAATGGAAAAATATTTATTTTGGCACAGAGGAAAAATATTCTTACAATATTAAAATAAGGCAACGAAAATCGGCCACAACTCAGTTTTTGGTAAGGCAGGGAGAAACATACTAAAGCGCTAGTCTTCTGTGGTCGCATCATTCGGTATCAGCCAACTGGCTTTGCTTAATATAAAGCCAGATAGTGCTGTGTGAGATGTCCACCAATCTTACCAATATTATTATATGTGAAAATTTGTAAGGATGTGAACATGTTTGTGCC